>OX457030.1:40995908-41633324 GCA_949752745.1 Protula sp. h YS-2021 | reverse complement strand
ATTTCTTCAGTCACATTTAATTTACTGTCAAGCAAGATATACGTGCGTGCTTATTTTACTTGCTTAATCTAACTTAATCTTACTTTTTAAATAATTTAATTATTCTGCTGGAATGTGTTGTTACAAAATATGGAAAGGCCAGAAAAGGTACTGCATCTCACCTGGGGAGCGGGGTAGATGGCGAACTCCAGCTTGGACTTCTTGCCATAGTCGACGCTCAACCTCTCCATAAGGAGTGAAGCGAATCCAGAGCCGGTACCGCCACCGAAGGAGTGGAAGATGAGGAAGCCCTGGAGACCAGTGCACTGATCGGCCAGCTTCCTGATGCGGTCGAGCACCAGGTCGATGATCTCCTTACCGATGGTGTAGTGACCACGGGCGTAGTTGTTGGCCGCATCCTCCTTGCCGGTGATGAGCTGCTCGGGGTGGAACAGCTGGCGGTACGTGCCAGTGCGCACCTCATCTGTCCAGCACAATAGAAGCACACGTCAGAATGGGGTCATTATTGCACTTGTTTATGACTAGGAAGCACAGACATACAAAAAAAAAGCTTTTGGCTTTACCAGGGAAGGGGGAGAGTTCGTGCTTTCGATTAAAAGTTAAGACTTGATTTTGTGATTCTGAATGGCAATTTTTCAAGATCACATAGCAATCGTTTAGTCCGTCACCAAGTCTATTAGTGGTAATGACTCATAACGAAGAAGTCCTTGTAAGGGAACACTATAAATGGTTCATGACTCACTATGACTCGCAAAACCTGGCCCATTACTTCAAATTGCGCATTTCCTTAACATTCCAGGACAAAGGCCAAAGAAAGTACTTCCAGACAATAAACAGAATGTACCGCCGACCCCCCCCCCCCCCCCCCCCTCCCTCAATCCGAGGCCTTTCGGTTACTATGTACGCATCAACAAAACAGTACAAGTGCCTCTAGTACACGTTGCTAGGTGCCGCCCAACAAATCAGCGAACAAGTGTTTGTCAATCTCTTCAGTAGGCAAATATTTGCTCAATAAATCAATATCCAAATGGCTATGAACAGAATCAAACTGGCGAGAATAATTCACGGATAAAGCATTTTATCAATACTATACTTCATACTAACTATACTCAAATCTCAACGTGTCCTTTAATAGCAAACAGTAGGAACTCCCCCCCCCCCCCTCACAACAAAAGGCACAGCGTTGTTTATTAATCAGTGATCTTGTGAATAATCTGATATTTCAAGAGTTGTCTGAACAAACCAACCGCATAGTTCATTCGCCTTAGTACGTGGCAGTACTTTTTATACCAGACATATCAATCATAAAGAGGATGTAAAGGTCGTTCCCTTGACTACGAGCCAAGAATCTACCAGTCTAACTGGCGCAGTGCAAACAACTCGCTATCGATAAAGGTCGCAAGTACAGTATAACTTTTCTGGTACAATTCCAAATCTCGCCCCAACGCCTGAATACCTACAATCCGATACCCTTTCTCACTTTCGACGTATTTTTCGAATCCACACCCCAACCCCTTCCCCAACACCTTAAAAAAAAGAATGATTTCCCCAAACAGTGACACGATTCAAGACCCAGAAGGTGGAAACTGCGGTGATAAAACCATTAAATTATGACGCAGGGAGGGGGTGGTTGGTGTTTTTTTTTTCAAAACAAAGATAAAAGAGAAAATCTCACTCACCGATCACAGTTGGTTCCAGATCGACGAAGACGGCCCTGGGGACGTGCTTTCCGGCACCAGTCTCGCTGAAGAAGGTGTTGAAGGAGTCGTCCCCACCTCCAATGGTCTTGTCGCTGGGCATCTGTCCATCGGGCTGGATTCCGTGCTCAAGGCAGTACAATTCCCAGCAGGCGTTACCGATCTGGACACCGGCTTGTCCAACGTGTACGGAGATACATTCACGCTGTAAGGGAAACAGACGCGGAAATGATTACCACGCGCAAAAAATTCACAACGCTGCACTCATTCCCAAATCTTGGAACCACTTGGGTAGTTTGGACCACATTTTCTGCTTTTTTTCTTTTGGTGGTGGTGGGGGGGGGGGGGGGGTTATGTGTAGCAACAGAACCTTACTCGTAGACTTAAGATCACTCAGTCATAATAAATGCCTTGTCCAAAAATAAACGCTGCAGAAAAATAACTTTCATAATTCTCAATTTTAACTGATTATTATTATTTGGGGAGAGGGGATACGCAACAGCTACCATTTACCTGCTATTATTTAGCGATCATACATAATTTACCCGACAGCAAAATAACAGAAGTATTCAGATCAGTGTTTTTACAAGATGGCGTCGTGTCAAAATTGTGCTTGCACTTGTCACTCACCTTTGCGCTCCAAATTTAACAACTTCAAGCCAAGATCGAACTTAAATTTTTAGCATAAAGTATTCTAAAAGTTATAAGTAATAAATTGTTACTTACCATGTTGACGGTTTAGTTGAATGCTTGGTTACAAAGCAAAAATGCAAAAAAGTCTCTCAAATTGACGGTTATGGTCAGGGAGAGTTCCTCTTTAGTGAAATGCCACGCCGGCAGCTGTATTTATAGTAACCCTCCCCCGGTAACCCAGTGCACATGCGCAAAACATAAACATAGAACATGGCAACCAATAGGAGACACCGATTTTGTCATGACACATTTGGATTAAACAAAAGACTGCTTTGCCAACGGAAAAGAGCGCCTAAATAAGCACAGACATGTGTGCACTACATGACAATGAATGCAAAATCGAACCATTGATTTGTCCGAGGGTGTGTGTGTGTGTGTGGTTGTGGGGGAGGGTGGTTTTTTTTTTTTGGCATAGATAAGGTCAGTCTCTTTCGACACTGCAGATTTATCTAACTCCATGCCTTCCTACGGAGTGGGCCGGGGGGGGGGGGGGGAGGTAGGAGAAATACGACAGCAAGAGATCGGCATCAAAGCATGTGCATGCCAGTGCGATATTAATTTTGCTCTCTCGGTAGTCAAACTTTGTTACATAAATAAAGTTAAGAAATCTAATCGGTCAATTGTTCTGGGCTTAGAAATAATACAGAAATATACTGCATATAATAATAATAATAATTATTATTATTTTTATTATTATTATTAGTCGGGGGAGGGGGAGGGGCGTGGTGAGAAAAATTGCGACTACGCACGTAATCCTCAAATCAAAACTCGGGAATGTATTTGTTCAGCCTTGTTCAAAATTAATTTTCTTCTAGTTTCAAAACTGCTTAAAACTTTGATAAGAAGTAGCATGCATACAGTTTATGAAATTCAAGAACACCAGTAATTTTTTATTCACTACTTGGGACGAGCGAAAGCTCAAAATAAGTAATTGAGTTATTAGATTTTTAGTTGTTATTTTCGTACATGGTTGCTAGATTTTGATGACTGGCCAAAAATCAACTTACTGGAGGGGAACTTAAGCATATTGGCATGGAAGCCCATTCTAAGATCAAATATTTTTATGGATTTAAAGAACGCTCTTCCATGCCAATATGCTAATTAGTTCCCCCGCCCCCCCCCCTAGATTTTCCTATGTTAATTCAAATCAAAACTCGTGGACCTCTCCATATTTAGTTTCAGTAATATCAAGCCAACTAAATATTTGGCTGATGTCAGTATCTGACAAACCCTGAGACATGACGAGCCAAATGACTCACATGTCAATGTTCTTTCAAGAGTGTGGATGTACCTTGTAACTTGATTAAGAAATCGACACCATTGATATCAGAGAAGTTTTACAAAAATATATACACAGAGAGAAATACTGCAAATTACGGGTTTTCAAATAAGCACCGTTATGATGTTATTTTCTCGTGGCTGTAAGTTTAAATCGGCATGTGAAAGGGAGATCCTTCCCTTTCCTGTATTATTTTTTCTTCAAAAATTATCTTAAGATTTACCACAGGTTACACTTATCAGATATTACATATGTACTATGTTGCTTATAACAGGCTAGAAATTTTGAACAAAGTATATATCGTAAATTAAATGTCAAAGTCAAATTAGGCAAAAATGGATAGTTTGGTGAGGCAAGGAAAATGGTTGCTCTGTAAATTGAGGGCTTTATTTTCATTCTCACCGAATAAGATGGCGCACCGGCGATATTTTCTTTAAACTAGAAATTTATAAATTTTTCAGAAAGGAGACAAAAAGACAGCATGCTGCTGAATATGAATTACGTATATTCCCGCCAGAATCGCGATATATTCTGTTGCAAAAAGCAAAAGTGAACACCGAGTGTGTACATTTTTATAAAGAAAAACTAGAGCCTCAGTAATCCAGGATCCCCCGTGAAGCAGTAAAAGTAAAATGCATGAAAAAGTTACAGGTAAAAATTAACGATTTTCGACAGCTGTCTCCACATGAATTTTTGGCAGATTTTCAAAATAACAACTTTAATTTATATATTTTTCTTGGATATATATATATATATATATATATATATATATATATATATATATATATATATATTCACCATGCAAGGTTTCAGGTTCCCATGACAATCGCTTCTATGAGAAGTCGGTCGGACAAAACATCGTCTAACGGCTAAGTTTAAGCCCAAAATTCACCACTTTGACAATTTCCCACGGCGTCAATTTTTTCCATATTTTGACAATAATGCCACATTGCACATCTTCAACACATATATTTCAACACGCAAGGTTTCAGGTTCCTACGATAATCCTTTCTATGAGAAGTCGGCTGGACAAAACAGCTAAGTTCAAACCAGAAATTTACCATTTTTGACAATTTTCCCGCGACCTCAATTTTTTTCCCAATTTTGACAATAATGCCACGTTGCATATCTTCAATATACATATTTTCACCATGCAAGGTTTCAGGTTCCTATGACATACCCTTCTATGAAAAGTCGGCCGGACAAAACTTAATACGTTTTGCGGACAGACAGACGGACGGACCAGCTCATAACTATATCCCTCGGTTTCACGAGGGATACTGATGTCTTCAGAAAAATCTAGAACTCATAACGGAGAAGGAATAGCCTTTCAGGACAAAGTGTTCATAAGTACTTGACAAATCGATCGAGTCGCAAGAGTGTTTTGCGCAGTTATCTAGAACATACGATCGCTATATGTCAGCAATCAAGCTTCATACCAAAAAGAAAGGTATCCAGGACACAAAGTGCAGAAATATTTGTTTAGCCACGTCAAGTCGAATAAATCCCGATTTTGGACCTTCGCCTGAATTGTGAAGTTGAATGGGGGCTTTACGATTGAAGTGCGTAAAGGAATCTGCGCAAAGGTATCCTTATGCATTGAGAGAGGATAAAGAGATAAAACCCCGCAATGAACGCATGTGGATCATTTCTTTCATTTGATTTCTAGGATTGGGAGGGAGAAATTGGGGAGAGGGTGGGAAGAAGGGTATCCCGCTGTTGATCGAAATGGCAAAATCCTATGACCTCAGCTAGATGAAGACCACGGCAATGCCTTTGTTCGCTGTCGTCCAGGAAGCCGCGTTCGCTGACATTTTATTACTTATTCTTGGAATGTGAAATTCTTGGAATGAAGAAACACATAGTCGACACATTTCTCACGGATAAAAAAAATACGTGTTTTTAATTTTTACTCAGCTGATTGAAATCGAAATTACAGTCAATAAATAAAGCAAGATTTTGTGTTGTTTAAAAGTTTACTCTATCCTGAAGCAGTTATTTCCGTTACATTCCAGCCTTTTTAACCAAGGACTTTGAAAAACCATACGGATAATCACAAGGGCATTAATCATAACTTCAACAGCACATTGTATTCGCACAAGCCAAGGTAATGCCAGACACAGATTTTCAAGTAGCAGTGCAAACAACAAGTTGAACGAAAAATACTCCTGTGATATTAAATAAACCATTTCTTAAAAGTGACAAAAATTTAGCAAGCGTACAAAATATGGCAGATTACTATATACAAACCGCATGAAACACAGTAATATTTTGAAACATCAAGCTCCTTTCCAAAGTTATACTCTGGTAACTATAGAAAGTCAGAACCTAATCCCGCACTCTGAAACACCTCTTACAAAATCAGCTTTCCATATTTTAATATTCGACCGCTATCTGAAGAAACAAACCTCTCGATCCGGAATTTTGCAGTTTCATAAATTTAATTTAAAATACAGGTTCTGCTGTTCTTAAGGCCATAACGATAAAGCTCTTGATCACTCTCAAACGACGGACAAAACTATTTTGTTGGAAAGACTGAAGGAACAACAATCAGCTGGTTGAAAGGCGAACCACGAGAACAGTTAATTAACGTCAACGTAACTCATTTTCTTAAATGTAAATGCTATTTAGTATCTGCGTTCCGGAAAGATGAGCCGAGTTTTCATGTACAAATGTGGACAGAGCGAGGGACGTTTTCCTGGGCAATTTTGGCGACGACAGACCATTTTTGCATGTCTTAAATTTACGAAAGATTCGTGAAATCTAGAACCTGAATACAAAGTGTTAGCTGAACTACACTACGAATTCTGGAATTCTAATTGCTAAAATCATGACACCAAAGTAGAATTTACAAATGTTACAACGAAAACCGGGGAAATGACTAGACGACAACACAGACTTTTATGATTAGGCCACTGTGGCAAAGCCCCTTCCTTCTTCACGCTCCATTTTATGAAATAAATTCCACTCACTGGCTAGTTAACTTTCCAGGTACTCTGCCACAACAGCAACAAATAAGAAGTGGTAAATCGAACGTTTTTGTATATTTTCAAAAGTATAGAACCACTAGAAAGTACTTTATAAATGCGCTAGAAACAAAAAAAATGTGTTTTAAAGAAAAAAAAAACAAACTGAAAGATATGATCGAAAGAAGCCTTTTTTGTTTGCAATTATAAGAAGTGTAATAAATGAGTACAAAAGTATTCAAATTTAAAGCAGTGATTTTTTAGCATTCGATGTTTTGAAGTAAAATATTTTGACAGCAGAAATTTTTGCGGCACATGTGAAATGTAATGCAAAATGTAAAGTGAAGTATAATGTAAAACAACGTAAGTTAGCTGTATAAAATAACTACAGTAAAGCTTCCCTCGTGGAAGGAGCTAAAATGTCCACCAAAGAGTGTTCCCAAATTGCAGGTACCGTAAATAAATAAATAAATTATACTAACAAGAACCAAAGCGTGTTCCGGCAACTGAGCGCTTAATCAAAGCTATTTCCTAATGGGGGTGGCTGCACAATCCACAGGAGAAAATAAGTCTTTACAATTGCCTAAATTGGTAATCATCAAGTACACTGTTCAATATTTATATATCGGCTGATTGATAGTAAGAATTCGCAACACACCTTACTTCATTTTAATTAATAAAGAATTATAAACACTTCGAATGTTAAGTGATATTCAAATCGAATTTTCTACGCCATTTTCGGCATCAACACTTGAGAGGGGGAGGGGGGGGGGGGAGATTTGACAAGATTCATACAGTGTCTACATTAATTCACGTTTCGAATGCTACCATTCGTCTTCCCTCAAAAGTGGTTCCCATAAATACAGTTAAAGAAATTTTCTTTTGTACAGGTTAAATTCCGTTTGAATACTGCTACATGTTTAACCCTGTGTCCCAAATTTACTTAATCTTATTTCATTAGGTAAGATATTTGTGGATAAGCATACCGCCTACGAAAGCTTCCTTGCAGCACCTGGGGTGCCAACAAGAAGCATATTATGGCGTCTACACAAGCGGTAGCACATTGCGTTTACACAATAATTTCATAGCATCCTGGCAAATAAACAATGCATATTTCACACAACACATGTGTAGCAATATAAGTTTTTCTCCTTTTTCAAGCCATAACTAACTGGTTACTCATTGTAGCACCTTTCAATATTAAAACCAGTATTCTGGAAGTCAACAAGACTCCTGAGCATCATGATTTGAAAATTTTCGTCAGCTACGCTTCTGGGAACTGTCAATCAACCACAAGCATGGGCGGGGAAATCAATCTGAAATGTGTTCACAGTGAGAGAGAAGAAAGACTGGCGAAAATGAACAGAATTACAAGCTGAAGCGAAACCCCGCGCGAAAACGAAACAATCTACGAGAATTGTGCAAAAATAAGCTTTTTTGTGCACAGCGAAAGGGGTTGGGGAAGAGTGGGGGGGGGGGGGGGAGGGGGGTTGGGGCAGATAAAATGCGAGTGAAGTGGGCACAATCACAAGTATGGGGAAGGGGGGATAAGAAGAGAGAGAGGGGGGAGGGGGGGCGGGGAGATCGATAGTTTTCAGTCTTGTTATCTTTCTTCACACACTATACAGATCACGACATGAATCACAGTACCATGTGATTTCCGCTTGTGGGCATCACCACCCTTTCTTTTCAACTTCTGAAGACACCACTGAAGGCAGCTTGACTTGCAGAGTCCGAGTGCGAAACGAAGCGAAGCACTGATGTTCTGCTTGATGCACAGAAAATTCGCCCTTATTCTTGACTTGGCTGTCACCATATCTCGCTGTTAAACATCTTCAAGTGCACGGGCTCTGATTATCCACAATGTACCCGTGTATTTACTGTCAGTTGTGGATGAAGCACAACGTACACCTGTACGCTCGCAAGGTGTGCAGCAAAGCAGCACCGGTGAAAACCGGAAGTAATAGTCACTACATGTCCGATCGACAGTGCCACCACACACAGAACATCAGGTATTTTAAATTTCTTTTTTTTTAACATGATTTTGGCAAATACACCTATACACAGAGCTTGATTTTGGCAAATTTTAATATACAAAGAGTATCGTTGATTGTTTTTTTTTTTTTTTTTTTTTTTACAATATTAATCCATTCTCTGCTAGCCTTGATCAAATTAGCAAATTAAATGAAGACAAAATATTGTACATTTTTCTCCTTGCAATGATTAGATATTAAAATCGAGCACTGGTTATTTTTGGCAACTCTTTGATTGTACAAAACAATGCACACGCAGTCCACATGGCATCAATCAGGAGGTTTTCGAAGAGGGGTGGATTGTTAAGATCAACAACAAATATCAGCTTTAAATCTAGTGCCAGCATTCAATGACTTCAAACTCACACTCAAAAGAAGTGAGTTTGAGCCTCGTTAACACCGCAAGAGCACCACAAATTCAGCTCCATTTGGCCGTATTCACAAGTTAACTGTACAGTTAACTAATTCCGTTAACTGCACTGTTGGCAACCAGAACATCCGACAGTTAATTAATAAATTTGATTCATTTAACACCTTAAATGTTTGCGTGACACAGCTAGATAAACCGATTTTCGCTCATAGGAGTGCATTTTTTGTGAATACCGGGGCCGAGGGTTAATAAATAACAAATAAAATACAGATCGTATTTCTTGAAGTAGATAACAGATTGCAACAGCTACAAAAGGCTGAGAGAGTTTAAGTTCTTTGATATTCCTGATCTGTTTTTGAGATTTTACAACAAAATATTACTGATGTAGTAAATTGCTTCAACGCTGAATTTAAGAAGGCACGTATGCTGCTGAAAAAAGACAACTGGTGCCTTAGCATGATTTAGTTGGATAATACTAACCAGTTTTAGCACTCGCAACATTTAGAACTATTACATGGTATAAACGCTGACCACATGTCTCAAGTATAACATTTGACACTTTTTCTTTGCTGTAATAAATAAACCACAAAAATATCACAGGTTTCAGATTTTTTATATAAAAATCCGCCAAATTTTTCATAAATAAATGCAACCCTAGACAAAACATAAAACGGAAAGTTCTTCTTTTCTTCTCTTGCGAGTATTAATTTATTTTGATGTGCTTGTTTTTGTTGATGAAATAAAACTCGACCTTCCCGTTACTAAGGGTGAGAGAACCATTTTTCCAATGACATTACCGACTCTTGGACCCACGTCAGCAATCTGGCCAACGACCTTGGCCTTTGAGCGTTCATTTGGCTCAGCTAATAGTCGCCTGGCTGCTATTGGAGAACTTGTCTCACTTTGTTGGACTGGAGAATGAACTGTACCAGTTCCAACTTTTGACGCGTTACCAGGAGTACTGGAAACAACCGTGTTACTATGGAAACCCGATGATGTCAGGGATCCAAAATGACCGCCACTTGTTTGCGTAGCAACATAATCCTCACTTGTGTTATACAAGTGATGTCTATTTTGCACCAAAGAGCTTGGAGATTGATTCAATTTGGGCGGAGTCATTGCATAGCTTAAACCACTGACCGAGCTGCCATTGGCCACGTGACCGCTCAAATTGCCCATCACAGACAGGTTTTCTTGAGCTACATCTTCCTCTCTTTGACCGACTCCTTTCGGTCTCACGACGTCACTTTCCCGACGCGACTTGTCTTTGGCAGACTTGCTTCTCGCTAAGCATTCAAGGGAAGCCGCTTTAGTCAACACGCCCGGATGACTACCCCGCTGACTAGCCGATCTGGACAGATCAGTCATGCTTCCCATGCTTGCTAACTGTGTTAACGGCGCCCCGCCCAACTTCCGGTTTCGTCTGATCGACATGACCGTGTTCAAACCAATATCAACCGGATCATTTGAGGTCAGTGCGAGACCAGTGTTGAAACAGTCCATACCATTCACCATGCCCAGTTCTTTGACTTTAGCCACCAAGTTCATATAGGATTTCTCGCGCTGTCTGGCCTCAGTTTGCGCACCTGCCTTACTTTCAGCGGCAGCGTTTGTGGGCGCGTCACCTTCAACTGTGGTGTTCGCACAGGATTGGGTTTCATTGGTGATACTGGAGAATCGCATCGGTGCGGCAATCCAGGAAGCGACCTTGTTAAGGAGATCTGAAATCGGACAAAAACATATATATCAAAAACAAGAACGACGGTTGGTTGGCTTTTCCATTACTATTATTATTATTATTATTTATTTATTTCTTTATTTTATTTAAAAAAAATTTTTTTTGGTTCATTGGAGCAATTTTATATGTTTGTTATTTTGCAAAATGTACTGTGCTTTAGACAGGACTGTGGTGCGCAAGCCTCTCACGGGCAATGGGGCATGAACAGCTGATTATGTCTAACCGCTTATTACGTTCAAATATGAAGCATTATCTGGGCAAAGTAGCAATCCCAATGCACACAATATGTTTTTTGTAATTTCCAGCCAAAACAGGCAGTTGGCTTGAGAGTCACGCCAGCTATACGTCGACTCACCTCGCTTGATTCGAGAGTCACGCCAGCTATACGTCGACTAACCTCGCTTGATTTGAGAGTCACGCCAGCTATACGTCGACTCACCTCGCTTGATTCGAGAGTCACGCCAGCTATACGTCGACTCACCTCGCTTGATTTGAGAGTCACGCCAGTTATACGTCGACTCACCTCGCTTGATTCGAGAGTCACGCCAGCTTTACGCCGACTCACCCCGCTTGATTCGAGTCACGCCAGCTATATTTCGACTCACCCCGCTTGATTTGAGAGTCACGCCAGCTATATGTCGACTCACCCCGCTTGATTTGAGAGTCACGCCAGCTATACGTCGACTCACCCCGCTTGATTTGAGAGTCACGCCAGCTATACGTCGACTCACCCCGCTTGATTTGAGAGTCACGCCAGCTATATGTCGACTCACCCCGCTTGATTTGAGAGTCACGCCAGCTATATGTCGACTCACCCCGCTTGATTTGAGAGTCACGCCAGCTATACGTCGACTCACCCCGCTTGATTCGAGAGTCACGCCAGCTATACGTCGATTCACCCCGCTTGATGCGAGAGTCACGCCAGCTATACGTCGACTCACCCCGCTTGATTTGAGAGTCGTGTCAGCTATGCGTCGACTCATCCCGCTTGATTTGAGAGTCACGCCAGCTATACATCGACTCACCCGCTTGATTTGAGAGTCACGCCAGCTATATGTCGACTCACCCCGCTTGATTTGAGAGTCACGCCAGCTATACGTCGACTCATCTCGCTTGATTCGAGAGTCACGCCAGTACGTCGACTCACCTCGCTTGCGAGACCTCTTGCTGCTCCGTTCTTTAGCGGCGCTGGGGTTCAAGCCCCGCTCATGCAGGGTGTGAGCCAGGCCCCAGTTCATGCTAAACGTGCTCGTACCATCCGCGGGCTTGTTTGTGCTCAGAGCCAGGGTGGTGGGTCTCTTCGCTGTAGTTTCCGTTATGCTTGGCGACGATTTGTATTGCGAACTGCTTCAAAAACAAATGCAAATGCAAATGATACCACTTCAAAAGCTTCAAGAAACAAAAATTTCGCACTACATATATTCGCATTTACAATTAGAAAACTGAAAGAATGTGGTAAATACAGTTTTTTTAAACACGCCAATCATTCCAAATATGCCAGAACATTCTATGAGCTGTGACTATAAGGGACTACATACACAGATGCTACTGTGCACTCGGTGTATTCATCCGACGGGTGCGTCACTTTCGCCGTTGTGAATGTGTACGTACTGGAGCTCGGCACAGCGCCCTTTCCGATCACGTGAACCTCATCTGCAAATGTCAACAAATCGCACGTGTATGTTTGTTGTGCTTTTGTCTTTTAGAAGGATTGCCTTAACTTATTTGTTAAACTTGGAAAAAAAGAAAAGAAAAGAAAAGAAAAGAACTCCTGTTAAGTTTCAGCCTCAACATTCTCAAATATAAACTACTGAAAAATTTAGTGCGTTCCAAACAAACGACTGACCGGTAAAATCTGAAACAGTCAATCATTTTCGAGTGAAAGTTATATCTGACTCCTAACCGCCCGCTCCCCCTAAAATAATAATAATAATAATAATAATAATTATAATAATAATAATAATAATAATAATAACATTTTTGAAATCTGAGAGAGCTAGAAATGTGCACATTGTGTGGTAATTTAACTTTAACATAAAATTTTAAATCTTGTATAGTATGGCAATGTAACCATGTCAGCCCCCTGACTATGCCTTATGTTATTTTTATTGGTGAGTACCCAGTTGGCTTACGGCTCATAACACCTGTTATTTGGAAGAACTTCTGTATTGTGCTGACCATATTGATGAGCTGCTGGGTAAGAGGGCTAAAGGTCTTGATTAGCAGCAAAACAAAAATGCCATGAGACAATGAGACAACGATGCCGCCTATCCCACAACAGTTACGCCACGCAGAGCATATCGGGGAGACGCACCCGTTTTTGGACGGCCTGGTAGCAGAATTAAATTGCCACTACGTTCAGCAGTTCCAGAAACAGGTTCTGCGCAAGCGTTTCACGCAGCGGTCCAGACCTCCCATCTTCAGCAGAGTAGGCTCCCACAGCTACGCGACGAGCCGCAGGCAGTCAGCCCTCCCCCTCTCCCACCCCCCTCCCCCCCCACCACCCCCCCCCCCACCCCGAAGCTAAGAGGCAGCGCCGCCGCAGTAGAGTGCTTTAGCGAGACAAAAAATTCTCCCAGCAGAGCAGGTGATAAGAAAAAAGTGTAATAAAAATGCCAATAAATCACAAAGGTCTGTTTCACAGACCCAAGAAGAGGAAAACCACAACAAGCATAAAACCATTGAACGAGTTGTCGTCCACACATTCATTCCAGGAGGACACCTCCCAGCACATTCGCAAGGCCACCAGTCCGGGGATGCGAGCGACGTCTCGAGAGTTATCGGACGCGTATCTCCACATCCACATGCGCCTCCAGGACTACAAGTGTCTTTGCTTTCAAGAGAGGGAGCATCAGAGCTGGTACATAGCCCCACCGCTCGGGTTGGCGCCGGGGGTGAGGTTTCTAGGGGGGGGGGGGTGAAAATTTGATGCCACACCGGCGCCGTGGGTGTTCAGCCATGTTAACACTGAACCCGCAAGCCTACGACACTCTTCCAAGACCTGGACGACTGGGCGCCGGTTTGAATGGGGGGAAAGAGTAGCAAAGCAAAACCGCCTGCTCACAGTCAGAAACAGAACTGAGACAAGTGACAGTGTTCCCAGTGTGGACCTGTTCAGCTCCAGCACGGGCAAGGTGTGCCCGGCGGAGAATCGGCTGCTCAACATGTGCAAATACACGAAACAAGGGAAATTTTGAAAAAGATGGGTTTTACAGGTTTTTCGGAAAAAAATTAAGTCCATTTTCAAAATTTCAGTTTTATTGGTTTTTATGGGTTCCACTGGGAGACCTAATTAAATATTGCACTAACTGAATGGTGATTGTGTGTGTGGGGGGGGGGGGGCGGGGGGGGATGGGGTGACACCGATATGTTGCTCTTCGTTCAGATATGGGTTGTACAGTGGAAATCTGAATTTTGTCCAGTTGAGTTATAGTATATGCCCTGTCCATGGTAACATGCGAGCTTTTATTTTCAGGCAAGTCGAGATTGGCAAAAAAAAATCACAATTCGAAATAAAGAATGTGTGAAAACTTGATCGCGATCACTGGCGAGTACGAATGTAGGTAGGTTTTCATATGCGAGCCCCGATGGCGTGAGCTGAAAAAATCTAAATTGGAGGCAAATTCTTAACTGACAGTACAGTCAACCATTACATGTGAAAAACACATGTGAACTTGAAAACTCCAACACGTCTACCATAAAAAATTGAAAAACTGTCACTGCACTGCCATCAGGAACCACAAACTTCGATCCGAAATTGGCGGAAACAAAAACGATGCATGTGTTTTATACACTCATCCACGTCTACCCACTTATGTATCTGATTAGGATATGGTCGATTCTTTTTATTTTACAGTTTTTACACCGATTTACTGTAACTCAGACAAGGCTTATCAGTTACATTAAAAAAGAACTACATACTAGAATGCATAAATTTAGTTTTTGCTACCGAGTAGCGAAAATTACACTTGGCTGCCAAAATTTTGGCTGCCAAAAAATGTACCATTCTGAACTCGTAAAATTCAGAATTGACCATGACCGAAGAGGTCAGGTCACCGCGATACGTCTTACAAAGGGTCGAAAATAAGCTCAAAGTCGGCATACCTCTAACTTTTTGCGAGATAATGCTTAACTTCCGGGTTTTGATATTGACCATGACCGAAGAGGTCGCGGTCACTGAGGTGCCTCTCACATAACGTCTTTAACGGCCAAAGGGTTCAAATAAGCTCAAAAATCGCTTCATATTTAACCGTTTTGGTCAAAGTAAGTTTAAAATCGCTGTATCTTTAACCGTTTTCGAGTTAATGCTCAACGTCCGGTTCTGACCTTGACCATGACCGAAGAGGTCAAGGTCACTGAGGTCCCTCTTACATAACGTCTTTTAGGACCACGGGTCAAAATCGCTCTATCTCTAGCCGTTTGGGTTCACAGTAACTCTCTCTCTCTCTCTCTCTCTCTCTCTCTCTCTCTCTCTCTCTCTCTCTCTCTCTCTCTCTCTCTGGTCAACTTCCGGTTTTAGACTTAGCCCGTGAACAAGGAAGTCAAGGTTACCAAGGTACATCTTACATAACGTCTTTTAGGCCCAAAGGGTCCAAAATAAGCTGAATAACCGTTTTCGAAATAATGGTCAACTTCCAGTTTTTGGCCTTGACCGTCACCGAGGTCAAGGTCACCGAGACACCTCTTACATCACGCTTTTAGGCCCAAAGCCTATAAGCTATAATCTATCTATCTGTGACCTTTTGGAGATAAATGTCAACTTTCGGGGTTTTTTTACATTGACCATCACCAAACAGGTCAAGGTCACCCAGATACCTCTTAAATAACATCTTTTAGGCCCAATGGATCAAAAAAGCTCAACATTGCTCTATCTTTCGAGATACTGGTCAGCTTCCAATTGTAGACACTGACCATAGCCGAAAAGGTTAAGGTCACCGAGGTACCTCTTACTTGGTGTGTATTAAGCCCAAAGGTAGACAATACGATCAAAATCGATCTATTGTTAGCTGTTTTCGAGATACGATCAGTTTCCGGTTTTTGACCTTGATCGTAAAAGAGGAGGCCAAGTTCACCGAGGTACCTCTTACATATGGTATTTTAGGTCCAAAGGGTTGTAAATAAGCTCAAAATCGCTCTATCTCTAACCGTTTTTGAGATGATCGTCATCTTCCAGTTTTTAGCGACTAAAATCGATCTATCTGTAACCGAGATAATGCTCAAGGTCTGGTTTTAACCTTGACCATAACCAAAAAGGTCAAGGTCACCGAGGTACCTGTTATACATCGTCTTTTAGGCACAAAGGAACGAAAATAAATTCAAAACCGAGGTACCTGTTATACATCGTCTTTTAGGCACAAATTCAAAATCTGTAACCGTTTTCGAGATAATGGTCAATTTCCGGTTTTGATATTGACCAGGACCGATGAGGTCAAGGTCACCGAGATACCTCTTAAATGTCATCTTTTATCTCCAAAGGGTCGAAAATGAGCTCATTGTCGCTCTATATCTAATCTTTTCGAGATAATGGTCAATCGTTCTCTAAGGTCAAGGTCGAAAAAAAATTGCGGATTGCACGAACTCTTATGATCTCTATCAGTGAGCCAAATTTCATCTTCCAACGTCAAACAGAGCAAACTAAATAACATTAAAAATTATATATATATATCTATTTATATATATATATATATACATAAAACTTATATGTATATATATATATATATATAAAATAAGGAAAACTAAAACGTTGCAAACAACATGCACACACATGCTATAATTTCTCTGTGAATAGTGGGCAATAAATACGCCTGTGCTGATATCATATCATGTGCCTTCACTGCCAAATCAACGCGTTTGCCCGCATTAAATTGGGCTTTAATGGAAAAATTTAAATGTCCATTTTTACATATAAAACATTAATTAATTTTTAAAAGGAAATGAACTGGACCAACTAGACATGCTACAGCGTCTCTCTGCCACATTTGGTCGTCGCGTGACAAGCTTTAGGCAAAAAAAGGGAATCATACGGAAACACTTTACCGAATCGTACGAATTCCATAAACTAGGGGATTGAAAATCCCCAAGTGTAAATAGTAATACACTGCAGGTTAAAATGTTATACCACAGTACCCATTTCTGGGAGGGGTGCGGAGAAGGAGCGTTTTACACCTTTTTCCACGATTCCACTTGCGATAATTTGTCCAGTCACAAGACAATATGACCGGAAATCTTACGTAAGTGAAGCGCTGCCGCTTTGATGGATGCAATGTTTTTGTCTAAAACTTGTATAGAAACTTGGGTTATCTCCAGGTTTTTCTTTGAAGTGTGTGTGAATTGTTGTGTGTCCTTACCAACTGGCCACCGGACAAGTGGCCACTGGGCTTCTGCCCACCGGACAGCCGGCCACCACAAAAATGGAAAAGTGGACAAGTGGCATATAAAAAGGTGCAAAAATTTAGTTAAAATGTTACATGTTTAGTTGTAATTGCCGTATTTTCATTACTATACGTATAAAGTATTGCAAGTGGAAAGCTTTATATTTGTTAAAAAAAACCCATGAAATAATAAAAATGGGTCACTTACAGCTGGGCATACAAGTTTGACCAACACAGACGGTATAGCAAGACTACTATAAGGCCCATTCATTCAGGAAACAACAGTAGTAAATAAACATAAAGGTTAGGAATAAAATTCAGAGATATTCTTTACAATAAACCTCAGCCTCGCAAATTATAAGAGTGGAAGTTAAGCTAAATGCAATATCGACGCGATGAATTCGGGTCGCCATCATCATGAAACCGAGAAAAGAGTGGTCAGACTGACCTCAGTACTACACCCTCTTTTACTACGATACAGAACGCTAAGTTTTGTCAGTTGTTACTATATAAAAATATATAATAGAATATATGTTATAGTGTATATGTTAGTCAGTAAACAAAACAAAATAATGTTAAAAGTGAACTTAAATGTAACTAAATGCACAGCAAGATAAAATAACACAAAGTCAAATAAATCAATTTAATTTTATTTTCAATAGAACAAAACGTGAAAATAGACATGCAGAAAGAATAGCACCACAAAGTCAACCGAAATACACTGAAATTTTAATACTGTCCAGAGAAAATAAAACCACCTGTGTACATAATTTACTGTTCAGTTAATAGAATATAGAATTTCTGTCATTTTCGATGGGTTTTTGTCAAATTGCTCAGAGACACACAAACTTTGAAATTACGAATGGACAAATGTGACGTCTATTTCTTTTTTCAGCATGATCGTTTGAAAAATCAGAAATGAATTTATTCTACCGGTACCAAAGGTTTTACAAAGTCTATACTATTTTTCATGCATAGTTCCCCAAAAATGTAGGTGCGGGTTATATTCCGGTGCGGGTTATATTCCGAAAAATGAAACATTTTCTTCTTTTTGCGGGGGTACGGGTTATATTCCCGAAAGTACGGTATATACTCCTCAGGGCCGCCGGCAACATTAAAAATCAAGTGGGGCAGGCGCTGATGAATGCTACAGCACCACCTCACATTAAATCGTTGTCCACCAGTCAACCTCAGCGGCTATTCGGTCTGTTGTGTATTAAAAATATTTTTGTTCCGAGGACCTACCGGAGCTTTCGTTGTTTAAAAAATTCATCTGGTTGGTGTTTATACAGAGGCAAGCTGTTTTATAAAAACGCACGAACAAATTCGCCATGAGCTGAATAAGAACGGAGAAGTAAAGGTAAAAAGCGAAAGAAAAAGAAATACCAAAAAAGGTATTTAAAGAGTGATCCTTTTAAACATTTTTTTGCACGAATTGGTAAACACAAAAAATCGGAAGGCTGGAGAAAACAGAAATTTGGGAAAAGATATTTTGAGAAATAAATGAAAATAATAAGAAAAAATTAATATAATCAAATAAAAGATACTTAAAATCGAATTCTCCGCACCGCCATAGTACTGGGGTGATAAAAACACATAAATGAATTGTTTAAGTAGAATGTCTCCGCCAAGCACGACAAATTCAAATTCGAATGAAATTGTGCTTAGCAAACAGCGAAAGTAACGAAACCTAATCGCATAACGATTAAGAAGCTCCCTCAAAACAATGCTTGAGCAGAATCGAAATTAATCACCAAAGATATTCAGGAAGTTGAAAGGCATATACGAGAAACAATCAGGGCGACTGATTTTGTCGAACCATATTTATAGAACTACTATACTCGAAACCGGTTAATTGTATAGCCCATTTTCTGAACAATACTATGCTTTTATCCCGTTTATGCAGTTATCTGGGACATTTTAAATGCGAAACAACGACACGGAAATTTTCGAATCAGTATGCAATTTACCGGTCTGCGCAATTATCCACCATATGATTAACCGATTTCATCGGGTTTCTCCTGAGCTCCCTCAATAAACTTATACTCCACTTTCAGGAGCATTTCTATTGCTTGGGTGAGTGGAACTGAATTACACCTTATTTGAGGAGTTTTCGAAAGTAAATCTATAAGCACCCATTCTCAGCTGTCAAAGGGAAAATTAATTGTGTTATTTCTCTACCTTAAAACCTGACCCTTTCTTTTCATGGATTTAAAGTCTTTATGATATAGCCGTTAAACGTCACATAAAATGTAACAAACACAAGAGACGACATCCACAAACGTGGTGAAGGCAGAAATGAGCGCTAACGGCTGACAACGATATTCCGTCAGCGTTGGCCGATTGCTAAAAACCCCGCTAACTTCTGCATCCTTTAGAAAAGTTTTTATGGGCACATTTGTGAGTTAGCAACGCGGGGAATTGGTTCCACGACCCACTTATGACGTCATTCACGTTTCAGGGACACGCCACCTTCACCTCAGTACAAAACATTAACAACAAATGCACACAACACAACAAAAGGAAAGGAATGGAAAAAATTCAACATAAAGGCTGTTCATTCCCGTTTCGAACCAAACAAAGTCTGTAGACAGATGCTTTATTAATGGTAAGAAAGCGGAAATAAAGCCTTTGCGTTGAACTGTAGCTCTTTCCCAACCTTATCAACAAAAAACCTCGGGTGTGTTTTCAGTTTTCCTGGTACACAGTAAGGAAAATCCAAATACAACTTAAGAACTGAGCTACAAATGGCCACCTTGGACTTCACTGCAATCGCGAAATTTCACAACGTAGTTTCATGTTCTCTAAACACTATATTTCACATTTAGCCTGTATCAAATTAATAATTCAAAATGCATCTAATTTTTTTAGAACAATTTCAAGAATGGGAAAATTCTTGTGAGTTCAGCCAGGAAAACGTGAAAACATTTAAAAAACACCAGAGGACACTCACTGATGAACTGGAAACCTTGTTTCCTTTTCATGATTAAATGTCAACAATAAACTCAATCTTTCTTGTACTCGTGTACTTGTACTTGGTTGTACTGAATCGCTGTGGTACAAAATCTCGTTCTTTCTTAGACTTGTACCGGGTTGTATCGAATCGTGTGGGTACATAATCTCGTTCTTTCCCGGAAAGTGTTCCTTTAAACCACAGTGTGGTTGTAGCAGCGGGAATATCATTGGTCAATCACTTACTAATACTGTTATCACAGAAATGCATTTTTCACTTTCGGGACTTGGGTGCAGGTGTACCAAACTGGACAAACTTAACTTGAAGAAATTCAAAAAAGTTTTTTTCTCGTGAAAATGGGTCAAAAAGAAACCTTACATTCAAAGAATGAAATTCTCAACCTAGGCTTAAGCCTGGTTTCCATAGGCTTAACTACTGGAAACGAGGTCTACACCCAGGTTGACAAATTAACCAAAAATATTCAACTTTATGTGTAGAAGAGGAAATAGGTGTTGGATAACATTTTAGTCAATACTTATTGTATAATTGTCAAGGGACAAACGAGATAATATTTTTCGAGAAACAAATTTCTAACCGTGTAGGCTGGATTTTCTCCCATGGTGAATGTTAAAGCCATTGAAATCACTTCCGAGCCAAAGCAAAGAGTTTCCGCATCTATTTTGACATTTGCACCCGTCGCTGCCGGTGCTCGGATCGCCCTTGACAACTACACAACCACAGAAACCTCTCCCATTGTGTCCACTCACAGGATTTGAATTTAGGAAATGACGTTTAAAATTTGTCCAAAGGATTTTCTCGTTCTCGATACTTTCCCCCACACCACTGTCTACAGACTTGGTATCAATTTCGACCTCGAACTGAGCTCGACTCCGCACACCGCTTTTAATGTTATGTGCACAGATTTTGACACGGTTATTGGTGGTGTTAGCATCGGAGACATCACATGAACTACACTGACACGCACGCGCACGAGGGTTAGTAGTTGCCAATAGCGATTTCGTGATGTTATTGGCATCACTTGTGACGTCACACGTACCATCTTCTTCGTAGTCGCTCAGCGAGTAGACCTCTTCAGCCAAGTCACATGTTTTTTCGCCACGGTTTTGAATGCCCGGGCGCTGCTCGAAAATGCCTTCAAGGCGTGGCTGCGCCAGCCTCTTCCATTTGTGTAAGGTTGAGGAACCTGTGGATATAAGTAAAGTGTAGTCCGCGATAGTACAGAACTTGTAGCTGACACACTAAACACGAGATATGGAATTCCATTATTTAGTTATGATTTTGCTGATTTCTGTAAATTAATTTCTCAATGAGAAAAGTATAATTTTTAGAAGGTTTCTTTTTTCTTTCATTTCTAGATTTTCATTGAAAGTATTTCTGTCTGTGGATCCCTTAAACATGTCAGGAAATACGTGTATCGTCTGTAATATAACCACAACTATATAACCAGAGCAGACTGTGATGTGCAAAATAAGTGTGCGGAAAAAGACTAAGAAATTTTCTAGATCTTGAAATGAAAAATCTCACTAAAAATATCTATAGCAAACTGTACCTTCCAAAGGTTTTACAATCTGTAGTTTTTCAGGAATTTTAAAGCCTCCAGGCCCAGGCATAGCTCCCATGCTGTAAAGGCCGGACAATCTACTTCCGCTTTCAGTAGACATGTAGCTATCCGGCGTATTACACGGCGTTGGAGTTTGGCATCCTTCCGCACGATAACTGTCAAAATAACAACGCAGCATATAAGCAGACTTACTTTCTAGTGAAAGTTGAAATAGTACTTGATATTTTATGAAACAAAACACTTAAAATTACACATAAAGTTTACATGCAATTGAAAATGCTAACCTGTTTATTTATCTGCTAAAAGTAACCTGCCTCGTTTTTTTTGTAATAATAGGGACTATTGGAGCATTTGCCACCGTCATTCATGAGGAATTAACCCGACCATACCTCGGATCTGAATTGTCCAAAGGACCATCCTCCACAACCAGGTTGCGGCTGACGTCATTGGTCCGCCGCAGAGCCAATCGTTTTAGAGCTGTTTCCAAGTCATTTGATCCAGGCACGCCGGGTTTCCCGAGGTTACACAGCTTCGGTGATCTAAACAGAGGAAGCAACAGTTTCTGAATGCCAATTTTTTTCACTCAAAAATATGCAATACTAACTTTCACCCAAGCACAATCCTAAAATCATGTGTATGAAAAAGCAGGTTATTCACTACAAAATGTTAGAATATTTGCATATAACCCGCTGTAACCTTGTGATGGGAAAAACAGAGAATTTTTATTAGCAACGGAATTATTAGCCGTTAAAACATTTAATATATATAGTAAAATGACATCAGAAGAGAAAAAACACAGAGAAACTTACTTTTTAAACAAATATGCGGTTGAAATTAAATTTTAAGGGAAATGGTCAAGAGAAACGTGTGTATGTTCATCATATCATATCATCCGGGACATTTTGAGCGAAAAGATAGTTTTTTTTTAGGAATGGCCAAAAGACTCTGTGGACGACAATTCTCTATTCCGTGATAGGTGATCTAACCTACTGCGGCAAACGGAGCGAAGATAAATCCCCTGCTTAACGCCCCTGGCCGGATTCGAACCCCGGACCTTAGGATCACAAGACCAACACCCTAATCAACTGAACCAACCGTCATTCCTGAGACAAATGTTGGGGTGGGGGGGGGGGAGTAGAAGCACACTACTTACTCAAACATTCCACTATCCTCCGTCTGACTAAAGCTGTCGCTCATTGTCGAGTCCAGATCGGACTGCCTGTTATTCATACTCGACCCGGCCAATGACTGCAAGCTTTCGTCGTCGCTGTAGAGCGACGGTGCCGCTTCGCTTAGTTCCGACTGCATGCTCTCATTCACACTCGAGTGGCCGCTCTGTGAACTGTGACAGCCGCGCACGTTCTGCGACTTGAGAACTGCTTTGGCCGTTTTGAAAACGCCTTTCACGTGTCTTCTGCAGTCACAAATACGTGTGGTTAAACTTTTGTGGACAAGTGCTTTTATCAAAGAACTTATATAATAAACAAACATTGAGCATGTGTACAGTTACGGCTCAGTCACCGGCAAAAATTTATGTCACAATTTATTAAACTGCAGTCCACAGTTCAGTGACTGTTGACAGGTTCATTTTAACTATACGAAAGGCAAACACACTTGTCTTACCTTCTTTGTTTCACGGTGTAGCCTTCGGGTACATTTATGTCGGATTTCTCGAGCTCCATGGCGAGCGAGCCCTCGGGCATGAAGAAGGAGCTTGTGCCATAATGCTGGTGGATGACGCTCGGCTTGGCTTTCTTACGCACGGATTTGAGTTCTTCCTGCGTCTCCCGCAGTAACACCATACACTCGTCGTACTTCTCCTCTAGCTCGCTGATCTAAAACACGATATTTGTCACCATGATATCCTTTTCCGACAAAAACCTGCAATTTGTCCTCAAATTATTATTTATTTGTTTGTTGTTTTTTTTTTTTTTTTGTTTTTTTTTTTAATTTTCAACTAACACCCACTTCATTATAGCTACTCGTTTTTTTTTTACTTTACTATAAAACCTTTTGAACTTATAATATTTTACTTTTTATAATATTTATATGTGAATCAAAATTTCAAACGAATCTTTCACTTAAATGTTCAATTTCAAACAAATCTTTCACTTAAATACTCAGTTATTTTTTTTTTTAACTAAAGGCCAGTTATTCTTTCTGTGACCTTTTCTTCCTTTGCTCTAAAAGTAGAAAATGCGGACGTGACTCTCGCCGTATGAGCTGACTAACACGTGACGTCTTCTTTTTACACCAAGTCTTTCAATGTTTATCTCTCTACTTAATCAACTAAGAAAGCTCTCGTCAGACGTGAATAAGTAAGTGACGGTTTATTGTTTTTTTTATTATATTCCTTTTTTTTCTATTACTTTTATTTTTTTTTTTTTTTATTTATTTTGGCTTGTTTTTTTTTTTTTTCACATATGCATCTTTTTTAACTTTCAAATAAGCCCATAATAAAAGTCTTGTTGCCCTATGTCAAAATAATTTGGTTCGGCGACGTATATTGCCTCGGAAAGCGGTGGGGGAGAGCAGCACGGCACCCAAGTGAGTTTTTAATTGCAGCGGGGATTTATAACGTTTCAGGAAATTTACTGTCATTCTCTCCCCCTGCTCCCGCCCCCGCACCCGCCCCCACCATCCCCATCCCCAATTCCCGTTTCCAAATTAAATATTACTAACTTCGATTGTGAGTTGTCTCTGCGATTCTTGCGAAGCGGCCAGGTGCTTTTGTAGGTCCTCATTTTCCCCCTGCGCCTGAGGGCGACAGACAAAAATATACGTTAACTGTCCGCGCTTACTGAACTGATTTCCTCACCACGCTCAACAAAAGCTGTCCAGTTTTCATTATATTTCACAATAAGTAATTTAAATACTTCTAGTCAAGATACACAGCTCAACGGCTAATTTAAGATCATTTTTTTTATTTACAAATAAGTCGCTTCGTAGTTCTTTTTTATTCAAAACCAACATCCAAACTTTTTGAAAATGACTCCCTCTCCTTGGACAAGAAGAAGAAATGCACACCTTTTTCAATTTGGTCTCGTAGGCGATGAAGAAATGCACACCTTTTTCAATTTGGTCTCGTAGGCGATGACCTTGCTCATCAAGGTCGTGATCTCCTCCTGTTGTTTGAGGCAGACGTCACCCTTGGCCGCCAGGTCATCCTGTAGCTGTTTCAGCTGGCGGTTCTGCTCGTCCAGATGGCGCACGCAGTCACTCACCAGACTCTCCTCTTTGTCTTCCAAAAAGCTTGTGTCTGTTTGTAGCTCTGCAGCCTGTCAGTCAGTTCAAAGTTTTTTTTGTTTTTGTTTTTTTTTTTTTTTTTTTTTTTTGAAAGCCTCTTCCTGAAAATTTCTTTAAACCTAACAAACACAGACTGTGCTTTTGTCTTATCTTTCCACTTGAAATTGCTTGTTTATGTAAATTTATTACTCTTGTTCTTTTTTTCAGACTCAAATTCAGATTCAGACTGAGATATAACCGAGAAAGACAACATAATTTCGTGTTTCCATTTAAATTTCACGAGAGCTGTAGCTCTATCCACTACACAGACGTTAAACAATGGTTAAAACACTGCGTCTCTGTCAAAAGGGTTCAAGGAAAAGCCGCAGATCAGCTGACCTCTTCTTTCAGGTGATGGTTCTCCTGTTCTAGCACCTGCACTTTCTTCTGGAGCGCCTCCAAACTCTGTATACCCTTATCCAGTGTGAAGCTGCCATCTTTTCTGAAAGCACACAAACCCAACTCTTTTTACAATAGCTGTCACCGTGCGTTAGATCGCGACCAGACGCTCGATCAATGTGAGTCGAAACAATATCTTTGGAGGTCGGAGTGACGTCGGTAAAAGTGGTGTTGTAGAGACAACAGGGAGGGCAGTTTATACAGACATTAGGATATCTACATTCCTGAGACATCATGGCCGCCCTCTGTTAAAGTTTCCACCCCCCACACTTCTATCCCGCCCTTGGGTCATCCCGTGCTATGTTCCTAGTCACTTTTCATATCTTCCGGGATTAAATAAATGCGCGTTCTGAATATATAATCGTTCTGGTTTATTTTACAACAGGTTGTTTTGAATATGATAACCAACCACACCCAGACGTCTCTTCAACGTTTCGGCAAAAACGTTGGCTAGACGTTGCAATTCCGTCAGACGACAAACATCCAACTGCAACTTTTTTTGTAAAGCTGGCCACTGGTCCATATACGTCGCGACCTCATGTAGACGCCACAGTGTTAACTGAGTCTGTCTGATTTCTAAGAGTGATTTAATTAATCAAAGTAATTACTCACTCAACACAAAAACAGCGATGAACAAACATTATCATATCGGCAAACTTTAATATAATATATATTCTTCCTTGTACAATTAAAGTGGGTATCACTTAGTATGAAATCATCATAGTTAAAGAAACCAGACCGGACAGTGCAAACAAAGCATAAGGGTACAGGCTTATGCTATACACTTTCACCGACACCTATTTCTTGTTTTTGTAAACAACAACAAATGCCTCTCCGACTAAACCCATAATTCCC
The DNA here is from genome assembly GCA_949752745.1 of Protula sp. h YS-2021. Lineage (NCBI taxonomy): Eukaryota > Metazoa > Annelida > Polychaeta > Sabellida > Serpulidae > Protula > Protula sp. h YS-2021. The sequence continues at coordinate 41,607,103 of OX457030.1, read as the reverse complement.
AAGTAACCCATTCCATTTTTTTCATTGAAATAGAAGATTCATTTTTGCAAAGATAATCATAATTCATTGTTAAAAATTCAAAAATAAACAAAGCCAGTTGGTTGGCACTGAAACAGATTTTACTATACGTCTCTTCTATCCGAGTCTGGAATGTGGTCACCAAAATGGGTTTTACTGTACTTCCTTTTTGTCCGGGTCTGGAAGTTGGTCATAAAGGACCACATTTAACACTGACCGCTGACTGGGTGGTTTGTTACGTAATAGCTGTAGATGAATAATGCACAAAAAGGTCAGTTGCAGGCAATGTAAGAAACAGCTATTGGGTAGTAGTGACGTCATACGCTTTCTTAATTTTCAATACGACTTTAACATTTAACAAAAACCGTGCGACTTGTCCAAGCAATAACCACACCAGATTTAAAGTCAATCCGACTTTTCGCTTTCGAAGTATTTTTTTACGTAACCTTTTTACTTAATGACGTCATATGCCGTTTCGAGATATTTTGCTTCACAACAAATAAATTTTGACGTAACCACGCCTTTCTTTATTTCACTACACCCGTCAAAAGTGGAAACAGCCGTCCGACTGATCCAAAGAATGCCCATATAAAACTTAAAGTCGATACGACTCTGGGTTGCACACAAAATATTATTCAAATTACATGCATATTTTACGTGATGACGTCGTGTGCCGTTTGTGTTCGTTGCCCTTGCGACAAAATTTAACAGAATCTTTGAACTTGAACTTTCTCCGACGTTCAGCAGCTGAGAAATCTGTCACGTTACCAGGAAGGACCATTCAGGTGTCGTTCCTACGAGATTTGAAGGTCTTTCGAACCAAAATGCAGCAAAAGAACCCTGGAGAGAACGCTTTACACACGTACATACGGGTGACAGGTGCGCGTTTTGACAGATGCGAAAGGAGCCGCACTGGATATTTCGTTCAAGATATTGTCTATATTCAATAGAATTCGACCAAAGGCAGAGATCACTACCATCACGCCGTTAATTCCTGCCCCTAACCCTAACCTGTGCCAGTTCTCCCTCACAAGACGCACTTTTCACATTTTCACACCGAATAAATGGGTTTTACTTACGAGCGACAAGCCAATAAGCGTTTAGGTCTACGAAATGCATGTATGTGCATGTGGCTGTACCAACCATCCTTTTTCACATGACTTTGGTTTACCCTAAAGACTTCAGCACGTGACTTACTATGTATCTCTCTTAGCTTGTACATCTGAGGCGAAACAACTGCCGTCAAATCGACTTCTTGCAAATGAGCGCGTAACGCCCGACGGATTTGGAGCTTACTTGTTTCAAGAACCAAGCGACTACATCAGGCCGCCAAAGTATAACCTGGTCAAAAAATGGCGGGCCCGATTTCTGCAAATAATTCTACTTTAAGAGATAATAAATAAAATTGGGTTGTGTATTTATAAATGCGATGACATTACTCACATTGGAGAAGGTATTTCTGATTCATAATCGTTGTCGTAAAGTTGCAAGAGAGCCTCTTTCTGGCATAACTCATGCCTCAGCTGTGCGATCTGCGAAAGAAATTTTGTCTATCTTACGCTTTTACGGCAAACTCCATCGGGTCCATAGAAAAACTGAAACTAAGTGGATGCTTTCTTTTATTTATTTATTTACTTGTGTGTACAGTCGAAACCGGTTATTTTCATAGCCAATTTTCCACATAACGTTATGGGCTTAAATTACTTATGCAATTATCCGGTATATTCTGTCATAACAACAACCGTCATTGATTTTACAAATATCTGCAATTTACCAGTTTACTCGATTAACCACCAAGTGGTGTACTGATTTCCTCTTTATTAAAATGATAACACAGATTTTCATACGGAGAAACATAATAGGGAGATTTTAATCCATCATGATACGATTTGTGGGTTAATTCAGGATAGAACAAATATTTCTTGATAACTGCTGTACTGCGGTGGTGTGAATAAAAGTCGCACTACCTTATCATTCGCTTCCGCAAAGTGTTCTTCTAGCAGTTCTAATTTCGACACAAGGTCGTTATTTTTCTCCAACAATCCTTGCCCTATCCGCGCGGCTAACTCTAAATCTCTTTCTTTCTATAAGTGAATAACATACATGAAAATATTTATAATGTCTTTTCATACAAATTATCTTTGCGACAGTGCTGAAGAAATAATGCAATAAACAAAAGACTTCCTTATTTATTTGTTTATTTTTTTTTTTAGATATTTTTTTTATTTTTGTTCCAGATTCAAAGAACTTTAAAATACGAAAGAAAAAATGTTAAATCATCTTTGAATGTGAATATTTGATTAAATGTGCGGTTTCAGTGCATCGCCACACAACAGAACAAACTGTGATTCTTGCTAACAAACTGCAATTAAAACTACTTCTAACTCAATTTTAGGCACCCTATCTCTTGTTCTAGTTTATCGCCCTAATTAACACCTGGGGACTCGTTTAGAAAAGCCCTAGATGCCAGAGATGAACACTGATGACTGAGTCACGTGCCTCGTCCAGTAATCGGGTCACTGCTTCTATGTCATGGTAGGCCCTGGTCATTTGGCTCACACGCTCCGAGCATAGCACTGAAATAACAAGTCAAACATCTTATGTATAGGGTAAAGGTTTACGGCAGCATGATAAATATTCTTAATCAGTCCATTTTTTTTATTTTTCTGTGTAATATATTTAATTATATTTTACAGTTCTCTCGCAGCATAACCAAGAAATGCGTGTAGGGTACACATGTTGAACTTCATTCTGGGTTCTTTTTGCAACAATGTCAGTCCTATTATTTGTTTAATTTAATATGTATTGCGATATGTTACTCGATCACTTTAATGGATCATGAGTATAATGCGTTATTATTTTACCACATTTGTAATTTCACACCATCACATAATTTTTAATCAGTGTCGTTGTTAATCCTATATAAAACTTATCGTGATTAATAGATCACCAACATGTCATCAAGCAGCCCCCCCCCCCACCCCTCCCCCACCCCCCGACACACACATCAATCGTTGCCTACTTAATGGCGAATCAAATATGCCATTCCCTCACAACAACTGAGGGACTGCGGCGAGGAAAGATCACCAGGAACGCAAACAGCCGAGCGTGAGTCCACAGTTCCAATGACTATCATGTGAAGTCACGATTTCACAGCGTCGTACCTGAGTTAAGCATTTCTTCGATCGATTCTACACTATCCAAACCATCGTGCTTGTTATTGTTCAGTAAATCCATGTTTTAGGATTTTTTTTTTGGAAAATCAAATGAACAGCGCCTCTTCTTTTTCCCCATAAAATAGCGAATTGAACAGATACTCGCATGGAAACTTCATGTTAAAAACCTGCAGCAGTGTTCCACTTAGTTTACAAATACTCATAGACCTTCAAAGCATTCGGAAATCGTATTTATTCCGCCTGATTTTACACGGCTATGTTCTTAACGTCTTTTAAGGGGGAACAATCTCTTGAGTGTATAAAAAAAAAGAAAGAAAATTCTCATTGGTTTAGAAAATATTTGGCAAGGACAAAAATGACCCCAGATGAGGATTTATCCAGGGGTAGTTTTTACAGCGCGTGGTTCGCCACTTGTAATTTATCACATATAATGTACTTTTTTGGTCTATATTTACATGCTAAACTCTTGAAAACAGTCATTTGTCATAAAAAAAACTGCAGGAGTAGATTTAGTCTTTTTTTTTCTTTTCCTTTTTTGGGGTGGGGGGAGCGGTAGGCTATTTTATTTTGAACGATTCTAAGGCAAAATAATGTGCATAACATTTGACGCATCTGTAACTTTGCTCTCTTCCACTTTTCTCTTTGAAGCCCATCACTTGGTTTCCATATTAAAACTCAGAAGTTAACAACGACTGAGCGTCAAGGGCTTTTAAAATGATCTGAATCCCAGTTTTTTTATGAGAAGACGTTTTAACATAATAGAAAAAATTTAATAATTAACTTTCAAAAGTTCTGTTAGCAACAGGAGCAGTTAACAAAAGCAGTTAACTGCAAATTTAACCTTTGTGAACACAGTTGCAGTGGACTGCTGATGGTTCTGATTTTCGGATAACGTGTCCAACTACCTAAGGTAGTTTAATTAAAAAGATAAATTAGCCAAGGCCGTTAACAAATTTGTTTAAAACAAAACTTGCCCCAGCTCTCCTTTATCGAATCGCAATACTCAGGATACCTAAAGTAGAGCAATTATCTCCAAATAATATGCGCCATTTACAAAATGCAGTCGAAATACTGAAGCACAATTGTTATGGCGTTGAACATAGAATTTCTGATGACAAAAAAAATATTGATATATTTAATTCACATGAACCGGTCATTGACACGTCACAGGTTAGTTATTCGGCTAACGAGAGCAATAAACGAACCGTTCAACATATAATTAACTGATACCTAAGATAACGATTTTTTCTTGTTCAGTGTGAGCTACAATTGCGGCTACGTGCGGTTGTCATTGGTGCCGCGATAAGAAGCCCAATAAGGTGCGCGTGAATTCAACACCTGACTTTTTTTTCTTTAACTCAGAACCCCGCCCCCCTTCCCCCCTCCCCCTCCCCCCCCCCCCCCTGAAAACTGATCTCGCTAAATTGACAAAATAGGATGTTGTTACATTTCGCTGAGATCACGTACACAATCAATACTACGGTGAAACAAGCTTCAGGATATCTTAACACGTTCTGGTGAAGTTTTACTAAATCAATAGTCATTTTCAACATTAGTACAAGGATGCAGATCTTGAATATGCATTTTCATTCCACAAAAGGGAAGAACTTGACGCCCTTTCCAAGAACTTGAATGAACCAAATATTGCATACAGAGATGTGGACTTAATGACAGACGGACGCACCGATTTTCACCCGTCCGTCACCCGTATTACACACGTCAAGCGTGCACAAAAGGCAAGCCACGAATTCTGGCCATAACAGGTGTAACTTATAAAAAATCAGGACAAGGATTAAAAATATATTTTACTCAGTTACATCCCCATCTAACGGAATCAGAAGTAGTGAAGTAACGGAATCTATGTACCTTGAACGGAAATCTTCAAATGCAAGAGAACACTGACATCGTATTCGACAACGAAATTTATTACATAGAGAGTTTGGGGAAGCACATCATTGAATGAGCAGCGTTTCCGCATAATGTAACATTCAACTCACTAAACAGGAAACTTGTTTACACTGACCGTACACCGGAAGATCTCCGGCACAATTCGCAAATGAAAAAAAACAAACAAAAAAACATTGGTCCAGTGTGTGTTACTTGTGTTCAAAGTTGTGAACGAGCACCACACTTGGTAACGCAAAGTGCTATCACTTCACCCTGAAATTCCCGCTTTATCTTCACTTTCCATCGACAAATACGAAAGTCCGAATGTGGCCATTACGTGTACCATTTTCCCAGACTTATCTAATAATAGCAACATTCAAATGGATACATCACACGAAGTTTTTTTTCTGTTTCCAGCAGATTATCAGACAAATATGCTTTCAATTCCTACCTGATGCCATTTCTTCTAGGTGATGCAATTCTAAAGCTGAGCAAGTTCCAACCGTTTTTTCTTCTGTTTCCGTACCCTTTTCTTTTTCATCTTTACTCATTTTCTCTTATGCAAAGAACTCACCCACAAAAAGGTCATTTTTTTTAACTGAATAAACTATCCCATATCAGCACACAGAATTAAACATGAACAATGCCTGTCAAAACTCCGCTGCCACATTAAGAACTTAACTACGGAGATCACTGTGACGTCATAGCCCGTCCATTAGAAAATAATGTTCAAACGAATAGACGACTCTTAGTGCACGGTTCTCCGCCTGACGCTTTCAACAAACGACGAGTTTTTTTGTTTGTTTGGTTTTTTTTTTTTTTTTTGTTTTTTTTTTTCGCTTTGTTTTGTTTTTGTTGGGTCTTTTACTCTCCCTTCATAAATATCTACTATCTATTGCTCTTGTTTTTCCTTGTGTGTCCATTTTCACAATCAAAACAACACAGTTCTATAACCCTCGTTTAAAGTCCGTCGTCTGGCATTCCAAACGGCAACTTTGCAAAAATATTAAATTGTCTCTCAGCACGCTGAACCTACTACAGAGCTGCACCTAATATTTTGAGTTAGCTCATTTGTGTACACACAGAGTACCACAATAATAGGTCAGAATCTTGACAATAAATGTATTTATTTCAATAACGTCACGTACAACAGTTTCATATGCTGTATGTTTATATATCTATATATATCTCCTTATGAAATCTTTTTTACCACAGTCAATAAAATGATTGCTCCATTACATAACACTTATCGTTTTAACTTCTGATTATTATTGATTAATTACGTCGACTCCTTCAAAGGCTTTCTGTTCAGACTGTTATCAAATTAAGTCGAGGCAGGGCATGTGTGAAGATGTCTACGCCGACCCTACCTTGACACTAAGTACATCCAGAATAATGGGCTTCGATGTCTGGATCTATTTCAACCGATCAAACTGTGGTGAAAAGAAAGGACGCCACTGCCTAGCTCACTCCTTACCACGCCCAATACCCGGTAAAACAGCCATTGACGATGTGGCATTATCGCCCATGTACAAGATGACCGAAGGAGCTGACCTTTCAACTCCAACAGCTTGAGTAAATCAACTCAGTAACGCTAGTCCACAGCGGTAGTGCACATTCTACAACGATCGCTTAAACAAGTCTCACTTTCAAATACAATATTCACCGTCTTTCCAATAATGGTGTATCCATTACTCACCAATAACTACTATGCACTATTGACAGGTTTATTGTTGAACAGTTCGTTTAACTTATACCTCTATATAATAATGTATATGCATCTAAGTACCTCAACTGAACAGCAAATAATCCAGATAGCCTGAATTGTTGCCACATTAGGGCTATTTATTTTAGTACTATTCCTGCGTCGCTGGAGGGTGTGTGGTGTCACACGACTGCAAGGATCGAAGCTACGACTGGTGGTGAGCCATATCCACATTACTTCAGCACGCTACCCAACGGCATTCATATATCACTATAATGCTTGACTTCGCATTTCATAAGTGTTTCTTATATCTTAAATAATTTTAGAATGTTTCTTATTTAATCCCTTCTGGGTATTTCTTGACTCAGCTTGACAGATGTTTACCTTATGGCATACTCGACAACTGTCATCCTTGTTATTCGCAATCTCTTTTAAATCTATGTTTCTATTTACACCTGCTGGAGCGAGGTATCTTTGCCGCACTTTAACACCTTTTAATAAACAGTGCTATTGCTTAAATGTCACGTTTCCGGTCCCGATGCCGATTTCTTCCAACTGGTGTTAACGACAGAAACAAAAGATACCTCCTTATTTTGTCTACACCAAAAGGTTATAAATTCAATAAATAAACCGGGAAACACAAGAAAACATGAACCTGACATTTCATATTATAAAAGCTCTTTATAAGCTTTGTCGCTAAACCAGAGCGTCAATGCGACAACAACTTCTAGCACTGGTTTGTTTTGTCCGTATCCATTCAGCGTAATCTGGCCAAAGCGCATCCTGATTTTTATTATGTCAACAAGAGCAAGTAAGCTGTTATGATACGTCAACTGGACCTGAAACAGACTACAACTTCATTTACTTTCACTCAGAGGAGTTTATGCGTTCATCGCCCGGGTAATATGTGAGGTAAGGTCGCCTAGACCAATACCCCGATGATAATCGTTTCGGATTGGACACCGGAAATTAAGGCCTGGGAGGAATGAACTGCCTTCTTAGAAAATTTGGTTAGATCATACCTATGGCTTCCCAATGAATCAGACAAATGCCTGAAATGAAGATGTACACCAAAGAGGCAGTACGAACGGACAGACGGTGAATGAACAAACTATTTACGGGGAGTACCGGTATGGTGGCGTGTTATTATGCACAATTAATATTAAAGATGTGTCGGCAAGATTAAAAACTGGGGGAGAAGTTTCAGCTGAAGGAACGCACGAGCAGTTACATGTGTAAAAAGAATACGTAAAAAAAAAAAAAACACACACACACACACACATTTAGGTGGATCTAGGAAAAATCGACTCCATGAATCCACTCAGGTATGTTTTTCAATTTCATTTACACTTGTTCCATTTCATGAAGTTTAAAAACAGTACAATTCTACCCTCTTTTTTCAGTTATTTATCCTTAATGTATGAAAAAAAAAATGGATGGATGCACTGACCGCAAACTTAAACTTTGCCGTGTCAGTAATGTTTTTTTTCGGGTCCAGTTTGGCCAAACGGCACGTAAGTTTTCAAAAGAATCGCGAACCCCTATACATTCACGGCCACACTACTACACCTCAGATACAGGCCAACAGTCAGCCAGCTTACGGACCGACGTAGCGCCGAACAGGCAGGGACAGGACGCTACCTCACTTATTTCATAATTTATTAGAATAAGAGTCGTTCTGTTGCGACTGACATCCGCCTATTTATCCTTTTTCTTTTTACCTCAAGCCACAGGTAAAAACAAATCAATGCCACAGTTTAGATACAGTGTACTCCCTAACAAGCGAAGCCTGTACGTCAGGACCTAACTCCAATCGGGCACAACAACTCAAGCAAAAATCTCAACATTTCTCCCCGCTTATTCCATTAACTGCTTTTCCTAAAATCCCCGTATCACATCTTGTTTTTTTTTTTTTTTTTTTTTTTTGTGCCATGGATTACTGTAAATATAGATGCTTTCCTGTACCTGATCGAATTAATTCTGTGGCGCAGAGAAAGCCATAAAGGCAGCAGCGGATCAATTAACGAGGCGGATCGAATGGCGCTCCAATGCCTGTTACGTGCAGTTCTGATCAGGCCAAACAATTGTACACAAATTACACATGAACATAAAACTGAATCTCTACTCGGTCCTGCGCAAAATTTATTAAAAAAAAACAAGACCAAATTGTGAGGTTTACCTATTTTTATTATGATTGATATAATTACCATTATTTTAATTTCCTTTTAGTTTAATCTGCATACTACAGCTGAATGCGCCAACACAACAGATCTTTTAAACAAACCCAACCGGACCTTAATATCGCAATGGGTTTCAAGATAATCGCACAACCGGTTTTAATTCACAGAAAACAGTGCTTGAAATCAATGCAAGTTGCTGACAAAATAGTTCACACCTTATTCCTTTATGTTGCTTCTCTTTTTATTTCCTTTCATCCTTCATGCTTTCCTTTCTGTCTTTCAATCTTACCCTCTCCAACTACTTGCTTGGCTACGAAACGGCATGAATACGATTTATGATATATATTTGACATCGTGGTACTTATTTCAAAATTTTATTTCAAAATTTTCGATGAATTAAAAGACGCACTCGCCATATGGTTACACGTTACAAAACGGCAGTCCTCATTCGATGAAATTTGAACCAACAGCTAAAACACTAGTTCACTCATTTTTAAAACAGGCAATTTTGGAATTTCAGGCAAAGTTTGTCCCCGTCATTTTTCTTTCAGTGTTTATATTTAACTTACCTTTGAATTTAAATTGTGAGATATGAGATATTAATAAACGTAAGGCATAATTTATCGCCCTTTTCTTAGATATCTATGGTTAACCCTAAGTTATGAGGTGCGTAATCAAACGAAAAGGCCCTCGATGTTCGGCGCTTGCGACTTACTTATGTTATCGTTATTATGAAACAGGATGCTGAATCTTACGAAATAAGAAAAGAGAAGCAAATCTCGTCGCACCTGATGCAAGTATTTCTACCTTTTGCATACAATTTGAACACAACAGCTAAGGCTTTGTTTTTCGAAAATGAAATCGTGATTAATTATACAGACGAATGTGACCTTTAATCAGCACGTAAGACCATCTTTGGATAAGAACATGGACTGGGTTTTATCCGGTGCCATGAAAAACTAGAGCCTCAGGGAGAACTGATCGCCTGTTTAAGGCGAATGACCAGTGAAATCGGTGCTGAAGTCGGTTTGCCAAGTGTCATACTACTGCCACTTCCATCACATTTTTTCACAATCCTGACAGTTTTGCATTTTTAAATTTCCACAAAAGCCAAGCTTTATATTATAAAAAATATGAAATAATAATAATAATAATAATAATAATAATAATAATAATAATAATAATAATAATAATAATAATAATAATAATAATAATAGCCTGGACGACAATTTCCTGGACGACAATTTCGCGGACAAAATTATATCAAAACGCAAAGTATTATCAAATTTAAAATAACTGTGTTATTGTTACAATTTTTCACGAATACGAACAAAAATACGACGCAGCAGACCTGAGATATGTGCTCTATCCGTATCTGATATTTAAAAAAAAAATCATTCATTTTGTCACTATTTTATGAATCCGAATAACAACACAACGTTGCACACATTTCATGCGTGTTTTATCAATCCAAGTAATAGTTTTACGAGATCTAGCCTGGATCCGACGTCGAAAACACTGTCATTTTGACCATTTTTTCAGGAATTTTTCTGAAAAACACGACGCTGCCCATCTTCAATATGCCCTCTATGCGTGTGTGAAATTTCAAAACAATCCGACCTACATTCGGAGATATAGCTGGACCCGCATGCGCACAGACAGACAGACGAACAAGCTCATACCTATATCCTTCTGTTACACGGGGTTGCAATTAGTGATCACATGTGGATATAAATGATGACGTGAGAAGTGATCACCGATTGCTTCTCAAAACACTACCGCGCTAGGCACTTCGCAACTATCCGGGTTCATACTAAAATATGGCGAAAATAAAACATTTGATTTCAGCGAAGTTCAAATTATCGGTAATTCTGCTGATATATCACTGGACTTGTATTTGTTTTATACCAACCGGACACTAGAGTAGGCCAGGGCATCAGCGTACTAACTTATACACTTTCACTCGGCACGCATTTAGTTCTTGTTTTTGTAAAAAAAAGAGAAGAAAAAAAAGCAAATGTCTCCCCGACCAAGCCTGTCATTTTTCAATAACCATTTTCCCATGTTTTTCTTTTTTTCACTGAAATAAAATATTGATTTTGTTTTTCTGCAAACATTGTTCTAATTCACTGTCAACAATTCAACAAATAGACAAAATTATATACGGAAATAACCACCAAAATGATCAGAAACTCTGCAATATCAAAAATAAAACATTATATTGGCACGAAGATGTTACAGGAATGATGGCAATATGCTAATCATGCTGCACAACACCTTCGGGTCACCCAGATCTTTTAAAATTACCACAAAATCATGGTTAGTTAAAAGATAAAGAAGTACTTAACTAGTGTGAAAGTACGATATCCACCTTTCGAGTTTTCGTCCACGACAATAAATCTAGTCATTCGTCTTTGAAATGCACGGATAATTTCTTATTTTGATTCTTCAGTTAAATTATGAAAAACGGTGTTGGCGGTGTCAATTAAATTATGAAAAGGTACTTAACTAGTACGACAAAAAAACAATATCCATTTTTCAAAGCAAATTTGTCCACGAACTCTTGGTCTACGATGTGTCTACAATCCTGTCGGCTCGTCTATAGACGGGGCAAAACATGAACACCCACGTGCACCACAGCAATAAAGTCTTTTTCAGTGAGTAGTGTTTCAACTTATTCCAGCCCAGATCGGCTAAAGTTCAAATCCATCATTTTTGTTCAAGTTATGCATGTCCGCTGTCAGTCAAAGAAAAAAAAAGGATACAAACCAGTGCACAATACATGTTCTTTCACTGTGTAAGATTTCAAAATATTCCCCCCAAATAATGCTATCTGGCTGGAAATGGATAAATCAAATTTCGTAAAAATTTCTTCGTTTTTGTTCAAGTCCTTTGGACCCGATTTTAGGCGAACAAAGAAAGTGATACCCAGGTGCACAAATACAATATATGTTCTTTCACTGTTTAAGGTCAAACAGATTTCCCCCTTAGTTTTGGAGATCTGGCTCGGAATCGGAAATTTCAGAAAAATTTCTTAACTTCTGTTCAAGCCCTATGGGTACGTTTTCAGGCGAACAAACAAAGTGATACCCAGGCGCACAACTACAACATGTATTGGTTCACTGTGCAAGGTTGCAAAAGATTCCCCCAAAAGGTTTTGGAGATCCAACTCGGAACAGACACACATAAAAAAATGGAGACACCCAGACGGACGCACAGACAAGACCCTTTCCCACTGCCAACTAACACACTTTTAAATTGTCATAATTGCTAACGTGAAGAAATAGGGGTACTGTACTTTTCTGGTTGTTTTAGAAATGTTATTCTCTATCATTTCCTCAAACACCTCCCTAAATTGACTGTGTCACATTTCTTGGTTCAGGTGTTTAACTTTCTCATATTAGAGCCAGTTACATTACATGAAGACCTCATAATGTGCCACAACTGACATTGACCCCTGACTCAGCAACATGTCACGTACAGTAAAACCTGCCCTAAGACACCCTGTATATTAGGGACACCTGGGAACTAGGGACGGTTCACGCCAAAATGTTTTGAAATCCCACTTCTGCTATACTAAAGAAACCTGTATAACAAGGACACCTGGCTATGAAGGACTACGGACAGCATTTTTTAGCCGTAAGTCAAGTTTTACACTAAGTAGACCTGTATAGTAAGGACAGTAGTCTTGTGTTTCATAATGTAAATAATGAACATAAGCTGATTTTCACCCCGTACATCGTATACAAGCTAAAGGGGTTTTGTGGGGTGCGTGAGGTAGACATTAGTAGTGAACGTTACATCACTTGCTTTTTTTTTCCCCTGTGGGTTGGGGGAATCTTAAGAATACACCCACTGCTTTCTGTTAGGTGCATAGCGCAGGAGACAGCTAATTGGAATTTTTTCTTTCTACTCTTCTTTTACTATTTCTTCCTTCTTTTTTTGCCGCTTGTTACTTTAGCAAGCGCGTCCCAATATACCCTTCACAGTTGGTGAACGGGACGCTGAACACCAAACAAAGCTTTTCGAATTTATGGTGCACCCCAGTTAAAAGAGTTCTTGGCTAAGTTTGCACTCATGAAGCAATTGCAACTAGAGCAGTGTGCATAGCCCACATATTCCCCACAGCCCCCCCCCCCCCCCCCCATCAGTTAAACATGGCCATTAATAGTCAATCAAGAGAATTTTCAAAGTCCAGTTGGTGCATTTTCTTTGGACGAACCTGGCCCATTTACCATACCGATCTGTGTTTGTTCCCCTAGAAGCTACATACCAAGTTTCATTAAAATCCTTGCAGCAGTTTTTACGTAATCGTGATAACAAGCTGTTGATGACAGACACATATTACCCCCCCCCCCCCCTGTGGGGAATAAATTAAAGTATGAGAAGAACAAAGAGAAATGAACTGTCTTTGGAAAACAGAAAGGTTTAGCAAGCTGAAGCCATGAACGATTTCCCACTTTAAAGAATTGAGCTTGTGTAGCTTATGTGAAGCGGTAGAAATTCGCTGCTGATATGACGACTTGCTTATGTCCGTTCTTAGCTTTATTACGTATCTTCTCCTTGTTGTATGAAGAGGCGTGAGGTTTTATTATGTTGCTAATTCCTCATTATGATCCTCAAACAAACCCTCTACCCGTCCATAAGGGACATCTCCCTATTAGGAACAAAAAAGCTCAGTTAGGTATCCTCAACACACAGGTTTTACTGTAACAGCTGTCGATGAGTAATGCACAAAAAGGTTGATTATAGGCAATTTAAGAAACAACCCTCGATTGATAGTTGTGCTATCACCGTTTTCAATATCTGTCTAAAGAAGGCCGGAATATTTGAGAATCTTCAGGAAAACACTGAAATCAAGACGCTTAGTTAACAAAAGAGCCGGAAACAAGCTATCGTCGACAGCACAGCCCCCAACCGGCGACGGCGATGACGAGATTTAAAAATAATTCGATACAGTACAAAGAGACGGACCGAAATCGTTTATAACGAAGCATAGGTTATAACGAACAAATTCGCTGGTCCCCATTTTTTTCCCCACTGACTTGATGCATAAAATTCGTACTATATAATAATCGGTTATAACGAACACATTTTGGGGTAACGCTTTTTCTTTTTTCTTTAGAACACGGCGTTCTATTGACACGTCGTACTTTACTCATCCTTAAGGACTAATCGCCGCGCTGTTAAGGCAAGTAGAGGCATCAGCCGCTCACCCCCTGTACAACTGATACCTAATGTGAATTGCAATTGCTGTTGTTGGCATCTGAGCTTCTCGCGCCACGGGTTGCTTGCAAACAATACCAAAGCATCTCCCTCAAACAAAACTACCCAGAGTAGCGAATGCCCATACGTAGCACAGGGTTTATAAAGGTGATGAAAATTGCAACTGATATCAGTGCTCAAAATGACTACGAAGCGAAAAAGAACTGGGCATTCTTTAGAAATTTAGTAAAAGCAATTAAAGAAGTTTAAAAATGTTTTAGCAACGAAGGCCCAAGACCCAGTAATGGATGGCTTCAGCGCTTTCAAGATCGCCATAACATTGTTTACAAGAAGGTCAATGGCGAATCAAAAATCAGTGAACGTGAGTGAAGTTCATTAGTGGTACAGTACCAATTTCACTCAGAGTTTGGATAAATATTCAGCGAACGATGTGTACAAATCTGACGAAACAGGAATTTTTTATCGTTTAACTATTTTAGCAGACTAAAAGTAATAGCCAGTTAGTATTGAAAGTTAACAGTTTCGAAGACAGAAAGCACTTCATGTTATTATTGGTTCAGCATTTACTGAATAAAATGTTAAATATTAAAAAACTGTCCTGATTTGTTTATTTTGTTTTTGTGATTCGTTTCAAGGTTCTGTATTTCAAACAAATAATTTACTCTATTTTAAACAAATAATCATAAAGCACTCTTAAAGTTTAAGTTCTGCATGGGTACATTGGAAAAAATGACCGTATAATCAAGAAATTTGGAAAATATCGGTTATAACGAATATCGGTTGTAACGAACACTTTTGCCAGGTCCCACAAACTTCGTTATAACCGAGTTCCATTGTAGTCAAACAGTTAAAACAGAGATATCGCGTAATCAAAGTCCAAAACAGCTAAAAAGCTAAAGCGAAAATATCAAAAGTTCGTCAAAAATTCAATTTTCTATAAAAAATTAAAAAAAAAATAACCCAAATGATCGTCATTGTATGGTCTTTCTTTCCAAAAGGTTTGAAGAAGATCTGGAGAATTGTTTTTAGAGATATCGGGTAAACAAAGTCCAAAACAGTTAAAAAACAATTTAGTGAAAATTTCAAAAATTCGTCAAAAATTCATTTTTTTACAAAAATCAAACTTATTTCTTCAGTGCAAATCTGCACTATATGATCTGTCTTCCTGCAAGCTATAGTGAAGAGCTAATGAGCTGTTTTCGAAATATCGCGTAAACAAAGTCTAAAAACAGAACTGAAAGCATCAATTTTTTTTTTAAATCGCCAAAAAAATCCAATTTTTATCGGACCGCCAAAAAATTAAGCGTGCATCAAACTACGGTCATGTGAGTAAGTTTTGCAAAATACCACACCAAACCGCTTACGCATCTAAGAGGAATTAGTGGTAACGAGGGACAGAGAGACGGACAGGTCGACGGACACAAACCAATCCATAAACCCCATTCGGGGCATAAAACCCTGGTTGGGGGCTAAAAAGCGGAAAACAGGGGGGAGGGGGGGAGGGGGGAAGGAGGTGTCGATTCCACTCTCCGTTAACGGGAAATTTTGTTCAACAACAGTTTTACGTGACGGCGTGACATGCGGTTCCTGTTTTTTTTTTTTTTTCAATTTGGAACATCATTCGTCCAAGCAACAATTTCACGCCTTCCATAATTTCCCCCACACGCGTCTAAAACGGATGGAGCTGCCCGACTGACCCAAAGAATATCCATACAAAGTATGGAGTCGACGCTACTTTCCGTTTTCGAGATATTTTGTCCTCAAGATCTTGTTAACAACATACACATATTTTATGTATAGGCGTCAGAGTCCTTAATCGCTTGTTCATCTTTTGACAAAATTTGACAAAATCGTCGGCGCCTTTCATGTACCAATCCCAACAAATCTGAAGGATCTCCAATGATCAGCTACCAAGAAATCTTGCAAATACGATTGTTACGCAATAACGCACCTCCCCTAATTTCGCCACATGCGTTACAAGTTGACAGAACCATCCGACGGACATGAGGAATAGCCAGCCAAAGCCTGAATGTGATACTTCGCTCCGCTATCGAGATATTCGGCACACAAGATCGTGTCCACAATACATACCTATTTTACGTAATGACGTTTACACAATGAATTCTTCAGGTTACGTTTATGCCATACTCGTTCGTTCTACATGGAATATTTTTACGTAATGATACTCCTCCCTTAATGACGTAAGACGTGTCAAGAGTTAATAAAACCTCCAAACCTACCCAAGGAATAAACACACCAAGTTTGGAGTTGATCCGACTCTCTGTTTTCTAGATATCTTGCACACAACATTTTGTTCACAACTGACTGACATACACACAGAACGCACAAACCTTATTTGTCTCCCCTCAGTCTCGGAGACATAATTAATGCATGTTTCGTTTTAATTGATAAACTGATTCAAGCACAGTTTGAAAGCGCTGATTTTTGAATGTCACACACGCGCATTAGACTAACATGTGATCAAAAAAATGGCGTTGTAGGCCCGTTAGCGAAATTCTTATGAGCGGACATATGCGTTGCTATGAAAGGTGAAATCAAACCTTTTAGCAACTGGGCACTGTTTTCTAACGGGAAGTTACCAGCCTCCGGTATCAGGAGGTATCTGCCTTGTTTACCATCATCGGTTGTTTGATATAGATATTTATATTTGTTACAGGGAATCTGTGAAATAAGGGATTTCATGAAATCCCTCGTGGATTCGTGTAATAACTTGCTCAATCAATTTCGATGTTTTTATTGAGAATTTTCATGTTTGCAATGTAGTATTTTACCGAAATTGATAGTAGATTTTGAATCAATATACTCAAAGCACTCGACTGCCAAACTATCATTCACGAGATACTTCAGTAGCTAAATTTAGCGATATTTTTATCCTATGTAATTTATGTCACATTTCACGCCAAATTCTGTTATTTTGGATGGTAATGTTATAAATTCCAATTTCTTTCGATGTGAAAAGGGACACACAGTTTTGAAGAACCACTAAACAGCCTTCCTGAATGGATAATTTTTCAAAATAGTTTTATAATCGATATGAGCTTATTCATTACACAAATTCCCTTCGGATTTCATGAATTCCCTAATTACACAGATTCCCTGTAACATATACACGCTCAAGCTTCACGGATGGAAACAAAATTAGTGCCTTGCATCTGACTTAAAACTTCTGTTATCCTCGTTCCCAGCAAAACTCCAATGAGGAGTTTTTCACGAATCTGCCCCAAAGCCAAAAGAATAATTTAATTTCAATTGGAGAGTGTGGACATACCGAAATACTTAAGCGTTTCCTTAATGAGCGCTGGTGAGAGATCGAGGTCTAAATCAGCAGCCGCCGCAGGTGTCTGTACCCAATCTGAATTGTCGTAGCCAGTGAAATCTGTGATAGTGTCAGCGCGTAGTCGGTACTTGGGAATCTTCTCTTCAACTAGGCTAATAAGGTCGACTTCGTCAACGTTGTCTTTGTAATGGATATCTGTTGGTAAAATAACAGTTTAGTTTTTTTTTTTTTTTTTTTTTAGATGTTCCAGCTTTATGGGCCATGAAATTATTCGTTTAAATTTTCAATTTTTGGCTTTTGCTCTTTGCAACGCTGCAGAAAAACTGAAAAACACTTATTTATTAATTCTTTTGTCAGTGTAACAAATGTGACATGATGATTGTAACAAGCGCTCATTATGCATTCTAAAAGAACAGTGTACATTACATAACATGAGATCATTATGCGCTCTTTAAAAACATTGCAGACTTGGAAAATCCGAGAAAATAATGCAGATTTAAATAGACAAGCTAGCGGTTTCTGTTGGATTGGAACGTTTTGGTTTCAAATTCATTTAGGCCTCATTCAGAACTGCGACATTAGGCGAAGGAGGAAGTGGCATTCAGGCCTGGTTTTTTTTAATATATCATAACCATTACTTTCCTGACTGCTATAAGATATTTCGTAAGCTTTTTCGCGCCAGATATCTCTTGACTTATACGTCCTTTCTTCATCTGATCATCTGATCAGTTAACTTATTTCTAACTCATATACCACTTCACTTGTTAACAGGGTCGTTTCTATAGCATTTGGGTTTGTTTCGTTTACTGATCAAAATTACTACGGAATTTATCTTGTTCGGGGGAAGCCGCGGACAAAACAACCATACGTTGGGATTACAACGCTGACGTTTAAAAGAAATAAAACCACAGCGCTTTCTGCAACCACCCATTCTGTTACACAACGAAGATTGCTTCCAAAGCGATTTTAGACACACAGCCAAAGTGTATCAATAACACCAGATTACTAAAGGAACTTGGTTACGTAGCAACAACGTGTCCATGTGAGACTCGTGAATGTGCAAACATCCAGAGAAATGTCCTGTCGTTGAAGAACCCTAGGTTAGGTGTTAAGAATACAGAAAACTTTTCCCAAGAAATGAACCACTTTGAACTTATCAAAAACAAAACAGAAGCTTGGACTCTCTCCAAGATGTATTTTAACAGCCGTTATAGGAACTGATAGGAAACTGGCAAACGTTATAACGTGTATGTAAGCTGATTGGAAGCGACAAGAGCGAACATAGTTGAAAAACCGAAAAACATACACCAACATCATACGCATATAACCTGTAAGAGAATTGCTCTTCTGCTCTGCGTCATTTGCTTCTGAAATATGAGTTAATGATATATTTCAAACAACTATACCACCCATCGTGACAAGAAAGAAAAGTATCACAACTAATGTCACACCATTTCCACCCCCTCCCCCATGCCTCTAGCTCTTATACCCTAATACTTCTTTTATTAACACTTGACAAGCCTTTGGCTTGCAAGAGCTATATGAATTTGTGCGAGCAAAATTCGTCCTTTTTTTTTTCTTCTTGACAGTTTTTCAGATTTTTTGTGTCTTCTTCTTCTCTGACACTATGGGCCCTACGACCATGAAACTTGGGACTTATGAAGAGCTTGATCTGAACATGTGCATGTCACTTTTTATTTTCGTCTTTGATTTCGTTTTCTTTGCTAAAACGCCATGTGAAAAGAGTGTATTTTTGCAAGTAAATGTGTAGCATTTAACCCACATCACACACAGTTGCTCAGTGAGCTTTGTGCGAGCTCTCACTGCGTAAATAGATGACACAGCGTACGTATGCCTGATCAGTCAATAAAACCTCAAGCCAACAAGAACCAAACACTAGTCGGCTTATAAGACGTATTCAAGCTGTGTTGTTTGTAATATATTATTCAAGAAATAACACATTGAAGGAAGTATTTTTGCGTTTTAATTTTTGTCAAGTGTTTAACATTTCGCTAGCGAAGTGAGGTTCTAGTTTACTTATATTTTTGTACTTTATTAAGCATTCTCAGAACTACTTAACAATATGAGTTTTATGTGATCAAATCCAGAGACTTCATATGAAAAGCTAACTCTTCAAACTTCAGAGGGCGCCAAGAAATCATATCAGTGCCTTTCATTTTGTTCCATCATGGGCCGGGGAAGGGGGGGGGGGGAGGGGAGGGGGCGCGGAGGGGTACATTTTTCACCTGTGATTGTGCCCACTTCACTCGTCTTCTTGCTTGGTTTAGGAATCGTCCACTTGGTGGCGCCGCAGGTGTCTTCTTCTAATGCTTGGCTATCTGCAAGGTTCAGAAGAAGAGAGGCCTGCTGCTCCACAGCGGTGTCCAGCTTGAAATCTGATTGGCTACCATCCGAATCCAGCGATTTCGTCAGCTTCCAACTGGCAATTTCTGAATTGTTCCAATTTAACCCTGCATCCGATTCTGTGCCTTGAATATCGACCTGTATGCCGTAACAAGTTTCTGATTGGTTGAAAAAGGCACTGTCCCCTCGTACGTCTATTTCCACGGAATCTGGCTTAGGGTTATCCACGCAAATGAATGGCTCAGCGCGTAGCAAGTCCTCTCTCAGCTCCTCCCAAGAATCCAACTCGTTGTGATAATCGGTATCTAAATCGACAACGTGATCCCAGAAGAAATCTGCTTGCGATTCGCTGCTCTGTAAGTCCAAACTCTCGTCTTCAAATCCACTAGAGTCATCCCATTCCACAAAGTGATCGACTAAACTACTCGATTTAACGTCACTTCCCCATGAAACACAACGGTGCAAAGTGGAACAGCTATGCGAAAGGTAGTTGCAGTTAATAACTTTTTCATAATATGTGACGTCGTACGATGCGAATTCTTCTTTCTTCCAAATTACAGTATCAGATAAACAGGTTAAGTCACCTAATTCTTCACGCACATTGTTTGCACTGAAATGGCAGATTTCTAAACTTTCTGTGTCTGTAGAACACGAGTAATCTTCAACATAAACAGCATCAAGTTTGACAGCTCTCACTACTTCTGGAATTATTTTAACACAATTTGTTTTGGGGGAATCTAAATCAGCCAGACAGTTTTCTAAATTTTCAGTGAAGGTAATTTCTGCAACTTCCCACACAACAGTCAAATCTTGTTCGGTTGATATATTAAGTTGCTCGTTGCCTTGAGGATGGTTGACATCCAATGTCCTATCAAGGTCACTCGGTTCAAACACAGAATCCAATAATGGCCTGGTTTCGGTACTCGGGTCAAAATCAAGGTCGTCAAAATCCGCTGATGTTCGCCTCGAAGAGCCGAGACCAGAATCGTACGGTGACCTTGGCGACGCACAGCCAGTTTTTCTCCTAAACACAACACTTCTATTCAAGCGTTCAACTATTTCCTTTTCAAGCTCCGCGTCTAGGTTGAAGAACGTGCCGCGTGGTGTTCCTGTGCCCGAACTGCCGGGTGATACTTGGCCAAACAATTTCGGGTGTCGGCGTCGATTAACACTTTGCTCAAAAGTGTCCGCATTCCACAATGTTACCTCTATTTTTGGCACGGGTGTGACTAGATCCCCAGGTCTTTCGTCTATAACGCTGTCCTCGCTGAGTGTTGCGGTTTGGTCCACGCAAAAATTTTTGGACTCTGTGTTCACCCCAGTTTCCCAACACTGAGTTAGGTTCTGTCTTGGTTCTTTTGTACGCCCTGTTTTTTTTTCTAGGTCATATTTCCTTCTGCCAGAAAACAACCTGAAACAAGGAAAATAGACAAAAAAAAATGTAACACAAAGTAACAGAAGCAGGTGTGAACGGACTGCATGAAGTGTTATGATTCATAGCCAAAGGTAAGAAGGCAAAATATCGGGAAAAAACCTAGTGTAAAGCTCATCAAGTTTTTTGCTGGATATTTTTTTCTTTTGGCTTCGTACAACTGTACTGATCACGAGAGGGAAAATAAGGGATCAACCGCTGATGAATCCTAATTCCGTGCAGTTGAGGCCAACATGCAACCACCGCGGAAAGGAATGTGGTCTCTGCTTAAAGTCGCCGCCACCCCCCCCCCCCCCCCCTCCCCGCCCCTCCCTCCTTTTTCTTTTTACTTCGTTACTTCGAAGAACCACGGTCTCTGACAAGGTTTTGACAACTTTAATTCAATCGCAACCCCCATCTCCGCGTAATGTACCCCACCTCCGCGGTAATGTTCCACACGGTGATGTAACGCCTGCTCGGAACCCTCAGTATTTCGGAAGAAAGTCCACAGCTAACAACAAAAAACCACGCTTCGCACAAACTGAGATAAATGACATCTTTTCAACCTCGTTATCATAGAAGAACGACGCCATACTGTAAAAGCGTTTACTGAGCAGATATATTGTTGAAGGTAAAAACCTACTTCATCGCTGCATACATAAAAACTTCGACAGTTTTCTTCAAGACATAATCAGCTCCAAGGCCAAAGACCGTGTAATCCGCAACGAACATCTTCTTTTCCATGTAAGGGACTTTTTTTCAATTTTGAAACACTTTTTTCGGTATAGCAGATACAGTTACTCCTATTGTCGTTTTTATGAACAGTTTATTAAAAAAAGTCTGGTTGGAACCACAAAATGAAGCACAAGAAATTCTTCACTCGTTTAGCATCTGAATATTGTGTCACAATATATTTTGTGTTAAAACAATGTTCAAAAATGTAAAATATTCGTTCTAGAAATGTCCCATGTTTTATTTGATTTTTTTTTTTAATTTGTACAAGTGTGTTCTTTCTATTTCCCCACAACAGAAGTGACAGCATAATTTTATAGAGTGCGAGTTTTATATAGGTCGGTAGTCTACGTGATCAGATCTGCACACACTAAACACGATAGAAAAAAGATTGTCACTAACAGCCTGCGCTGAGCATGAATTCGTGATAGATATCATGAAGCAAATTATGATATAATTACATTATAATATTAAATCAGATACAACGTCCACTCCCACCACAAATAATACTGATGCCCTTTATACAGCTTAATTCACGCTTGTTTTTTATTTGTCCTTGATGGCTTATCTTTACGGGCTCTCTGTTTTGAACAATCACCACTACGGTAATATTATCAGATGTAAGACTCCAGTCTGATAACCTTTTTAAGATTTTTTTTTTTTTGGCTGAGTGGAAACTTACATATGGTGAGTAAGTGCACCATTTTTAGAACTTGAGGAAATAGAAAGTAATGACCACGCAAGTACAAACTGCCCACTGGACCAAGGGGTAGATAATAACAAGTGAATCAGTATAACTGATCAGTCCCCCCGTCGAAAGATATCTGAATGGGGAGCAGTACAACGGACTTTTTTAGTACGGCTGGATCACATCGCACGTAAAAAAGCAAGAGGGTGGTGGATGGAATTTTGGTCAGCGAACAAAAGTGGAAGCATCGTGCCTCCACAAACAAAAATTTTGGTCATGTTGGAAGTTTCATAGGTTCGTCAATTTTTGGTCAAATCCAAAAACAATCCCACGTCGCACAACCGTAATATGTATTTCTTCGCTCCATAAAAACTCCAAAGGCTGCAGTGCAGAATAACTGAGAAATTGTGCGTACAAAAGTGCCCCCACAGTACTCCCCACAAACAAAAAATTTAATCAAGTTTGAAGCTTCAGTTTCGTCAATTTTTGGTCAAATCCAAAGATATCCCCAGGTCGCACAACTCCAACATATTTTGTTATTTCCCACAAAAAAATCAAAAGCCTGCGGTGAACAGCTGAGTGAGAGTAACCGCGCGTACAAAAGTGTGGGCACTGGCAGGGTTGAGACTTCGTAAAATTTTCTGGTCGCCCGGCACAAAAATTAGTCGCCCGGCGCAATTTTTGCAAAATTTGTCTAGCCCGCCTCAGATGAAAAAACAACAACGAAATGGTGTTTAAAATAATCAACAGCATTTACCTGAAAATACTCAGAAAAAAAGTTAGTCGCCACTTGGGCGACCAACTCAAAAAAGGTGGTTGCCCGAGCCGAAAGTTGGTCGCCACAGGCGACCGCGAAATCTCAACCCTGCACTGGTGGGGGACAGACGGCAAGACGGACAAACGGACAAGCGTTTTATAAGTCGTTTTTCAAAGGCAAAATATTAAACACTTGGCAAAAACAAAATAATATTTTAAAAATCACTTTCTCCCTTCGAGTAGAATTTTAAAAACTATTCAGTCTGAGTTTGAGTTGCTTTTTCTTTAGAGACAAGACAATGCATTGTTGTTGTTGTTTTTTCAGATTCCGAAACATTTTTGCCAGTTCGAAATCTTTCCACAAAAAAAAATAGCTTTGCTACTTACTCTCTAACTCTCTGAATCGCCATCAATCCCCCCCCTTCCCCTCGTTCTTGATGGCTTATATTTTCTTCTTTCGAACAATCACCACTACGGTAATATTATCAGATGTAAGACTTTGATTACAATTTTAAGATTTTTTTTTGACCGACAGGAAACTAAAATACGCTGAGTAAGCGCACTATTTTTAGAACTTAAGGAAATAGAAAGTAATGACTACGTAGGCAAAAACGACATACTGGACCCATGGCAGGATAATAATACCGAGAACTAATGGTACCTGAAGTTGAAAATTTATTTGAAAATTCAGTGTATTTATAAGACCAGGGAGGTTTTTGCATCCATGCGTCATTCTTACAAAGCCAACACACGTATTTTTTTCATGTAAATAAAGCATACATATGGAATGCCATTTTTCACATTTATTAGGGAATTATTGATATCAAGAATTAATTTTTGACCTCAAAAATCCATATTTTGATTTCAAGAATTCATTTTTGCTACCTGTAATTGTATTTTTGATATCTCGAAATGTATTCTTGATCTCAAAAAAATACTTTTGATATCAATAAACATTTAGAGATATCAAGAAATATTTATTGATATCAAAAATAATTTAATGATATCTAAAATTGATTTTTTTTATCTAAAAAATTGATTTTTGATATCAAAAAATCAGTTTATTGTCTTAAATAAAAAAATTCAGAAACACACGTCTGTAAATAAATAATGACTGGTCCTTGAAAACAGCACCTTTCTTTAAATTTTTTTGCTGTACAAAAAAAGGAGCAATTCTTGAGATCAAAAATAGTGTTGTTATTATTGATCTCAATAATGCAAGTTTTCATCTACAACATTTAATTGACGATTCGTTTTATTTTATGCAAATGTGTGATTTTTTAAGTTTGTAAAATTTATTTTTGGATATCAAAAATATATTTTGGCCATCTAAAATTCAATTATTGATAGCAAAATATAACTTACTGAGATCTACATTGATTTATTGATACCTTGAATTATATTTTGATATCAAAAATAAGCATTAACCGTTAAAACGGCATTCCATAATACATCATCTATGTCACACACAGTGCGGCTGTTGGCAGATGCGGGAGGCTTGTGTGCAAAAGCTGCTGCAGACCTTACGCAGTTGTTTCTGGCTTTGATTATGAAAATGGAAAACAAAGGCGAAAACATATGCGCGAAATTTGAGAGTTCTGGGGCCAATATGGTCAGAGCAGTAAAGATAAAACGATGGATCAGTGAAGGGAAAAAAGTCCGAAACAATGGCCCCATATACTCTTTGAAAGTCTTCGACTTGCCAAGCGTAACATGTCACATCCATGGAGAATAAGCGGATTCATGTTTCGTACAAAATTTACGTAGAAACATATTTCTGGGGGAGGGGGGGGGGGGGGATAAATATAGACGCATGGACACTTAGAAGCCTAGAAATCAATGGAGAAATACATCAAAATCATTTTGAAGTAGATGCAGAGCTATTTTGGTATTAGAAAGCCATTTTTATAATACCATAGATTACATTTACTAAATTCCAATAAAGTTTCGACACCTTATCGATACGTCATGACAGAGAAAATCAACTTTAATACACTTCCCTTATTTGTTTCTTTATATTTTCCCCCCACTGTAATCCTGCGCATTTCCTCCACTGAGCATGAGCACTTGAAACCATGAACAGGGTTATTAAGTTATTGGTATCGACCACTACGCTAAGACCGCAGGCCTGGTACACGCACGCAGCATATATGGAGAAAAGCTGATATCCTGGAACGGCGTACACTTACAGGCCAGGGACGGGTCTGGGACTGTACTGATGTATAATGGGGTCAGTTGTATTCACTATCAATTACTTCTATTATGTCTGGCCTGGTAATACTTCAGTTCCGGGCATTGTCACCAACGCCCCAGGATTGCAGTCGCAAGCACGTTACTTTGTTCAACCCCTGACCATTTACACACAACAAGGTGGAATGGCCCCACCTCCCTCCACCCAACCTTCAGCAATCCTAGCACCGAATATACCACAGAATCCCCCCCTCCCTTGACAACAAACACTTAGTGTCTTAAGAGCACCTGGCGCATCACTGTAAAGACTGCACTGAACACGTGAACATACTCACGACACCACAGCCATTTATGGATTGATTCGAATGTCGTCATTCACTACCGCATTGACTGCTGTAATTTCTATCTACGATTTTGTTACACATTTCAACTTTCGACTTCAATCGTCAGGCAACACTCTATGTGTCTATTTACTCTGTGATGTATTGACCATCTGTACAATATTTTTCTGAATAAATCACTAGTATGACGAGCCTAGATGCATAATCCCTCAGAAATGGTGGGGAATATATTTCTATTAACATTATATTATGAGCATTACCTTCTAATACTATCTAGCACTGTAGAAAGTCTTAATCTGTTTCATTTCTTTTCTATTTGTCCTATTTTGAGATGTCTTGTTTTATTCAGGTTCCAATTTAGCACACACAGATACAAGTTCTGCCAGCCGTTTATAAAACGCCCATCCCCCCCAACCCCGTACCTTCTAACGACCGGGACATTCGCCAGGGATGTCCACACCAAATGACCCCCGGACAAATGACCACCTGTCATATGACCACCAATGAAATGAAAAACCGACTATTTGACCACCAAGCGATTTGCCTGACATACACATGCCAATCAGAGCAACGTTTTCGACCACTCCTTTGGGAGGTGATTACTTCTATTTTTCTCTTTTATTACGGTTTAATTGCTCTTATTACAGTTCTAGATTTTGCTTCATTTTTAATCCCTGCATGTAAATGTGAGCAACTAAACAATGGAACAGAGGTCATTTGTCAAATGACCGATGGTGATCTGTAAGGTGGTCATATGACCAGTGGTCAAATGTCCTACACCCTTCGCTTTGACCCTATCAGACACAGTGAAGTCATTCAACTACTTTATCAGTTCCAGCAGCAACTCGTGCAAAGAAGCAAATACATTAGGATACAAAAAGGTCATAAACTGTGCCGCAGGGACCATATCTTTTATATGGTTTATAGTTCACCAGCACGCTTTCACGACACTGAGATTTTTATCATCATATTATTGTCGGAACAACCTATGATATAACAGCACTGTCAGTTTTGCTTACAGATTACCGTATCTGTACTGAGATAAAATCCACCTGCTGCATATTCATGACACTATTACACCAACGACACTCTGTCCCCAAAGAGGTAGTTGTCCTTGAGAAATGGGAATCAAAAGAAGAGGATAAGCCGCGACGCCTTAACAGTTGAATCGATGACAGGATGAACACAAGGTATATATTCTACTGTGTTTGGGTGTCACATGTAAGCAAAACAGTTAGTTATTTGATTGGTTTAAGGACACAGAACAGTCACGCATCTGTCGTTCCACAGTCCAATGTTTATATAGCTCTCAACGAACTTTCGAGATGTGTAGTGGTTCCTATGAAGAGTGTTACCTTCTACATAGATTAAAATAATAATCGTCATAAACCCTTCAGTAATAAAGAAGAAGAAAAGGTCACTAGTCTGTGCTTAAAACTGTTACAAAACGATTCGTATGTTTATATCCGATGCTTTAATACTCGACTACTTTAGGTTCGAAATAAGAGAAATTTGGCACGCGACGTTAGAAACTTGTACCAAAAAAGTCGCCCAGATGATGTAATCCGAATACTGATTATTTGCTAAATACATCTCTTAAGTCTGTTGAGTCTTAAAACTGTTCAGAATATTAACCGCTTCCTGTGGCACACTTGCACATGATAAACAGATACAGATATATTCACAATTTAAAACATTAATACCCTTTTACAGCTTCATTGAACGCTACACAGATGTTACCACTATATGCTCTGAAAAACCGATTCAACATTTAACTTATTACATAATGAAAGTAGTAAACACACAAATTATAGCTTGTTGTTCGAACATGTGCTAATGCATCTTCACTTGGTATAATGTTATACAATAATTTTTTTTTTTTTTTTTGCGTATTTAAATTATTCAGTGATCTATCCTGGACATATACAGAGACTCCAGATTCAAAACATTTGCGCGCGCTGCTAACAATCTTGTAACGATTTTATATAACTATATGTATGTCATCTCAAAGTACCCCTCCAAATTAAAAAAAAAATCTATCCGACCAGCGAGTTGTTATATTTCTTCTCGAAACATTTTCACCTGGTCTCATATCAAACATTCAACTTACCTCTGAAGTTTACATCCGGTCTATAAAATTTGGATAAAATGTCTGCTTTTTTCTCCTTTTTTTCAGACTAAGGTTTTATAGTTTTCCATTCTTTCTAAAGCATACGCAGTGTTTAGCTAAACGAACCCAATAAGTAATTTTAGCGCATTCTAGCTGGTATACATTCTAAGTGCTAGAAGGTTATCTGGCGGTTTTTGACACACAAATCAGGGATGATCATTATTTCGCATACAGACCTTACAGTTCTGAGCCCATAAAATAAATTAATGTGGAACAGGACTATAAACATAAAATGCCTATGTGGGAGGCAGAACTATAGATAAAGCCTGCAAAACCTATCGAGGGAGAAATTGCACAAGCGCGTCCTGGGTCGGGCCTGAACCCACAACCTCTTGCTTCGAAGGAAACGATGCTCATCACAAGACAAACCGTTTCTTGAAGAAGCGTCAAGCAGTACCATTTTGTGGTTTTTATAATATTCTGGCATTTTCTGGCTAATACTTCGGGCAAATTTAGCCAAATCGCCAAACAAAATACAAGTCTTACGCAGAAACTTTAGTTTGTGACATTTTTATTTTTTACTTCTTCTTAATGCAAACGCTTTATGTTTACATTTTCATTCTCGTTGAGGCCTTCCTAATCTATTTTGCAAATTCAAGTCATGATGAATAATCTTTTCCTCATCATAAGACCTTATATGGCCAGTGTGTCATGTCTTTATTTCCCATTTGTTTAATCTTTGCCCCCGTTCAGAATTACCCGTTGCTTAAATAACGGGTTGTCTAGAAACAGGCTGAAGCAGTGGCTACAGAAGTATTGCAAGGTCATATGATCGCATCTTCACATAAACAGACGCCTTAAGACAAACTGATTAATTATTCACGCCATTACAGAAGCAAGGCAAACACTAAGATACAATAACATTTACGTTGAGTTCAAAGAAATATTTGCAGTTTGTTTACACTTGACTTGACTTTTAAGTTTGTGTGTGTGTCACAGTGTGTGTGTGTGTGTGTTTTTTTTTTTTTTTTGTTTTTTTTTTTGGCTTTTTTTTTTTATTTCATATAAAGAACTGTATGTGGTGAAGATATTATTTCATCTGAAGTCAGCATGCCATTCAGATACATCACTTTCAGATTTAGTAAACTGTTTCAAACTCACCCCTCCACCTCCCTTCTTGTTACAGAAAAATTATGGTAACAGACAGCGAAAATACTCCAGATATCACTAATTAGTAAATTCTACATTTGGACCTGACCGGTGGGATGCGTCGTTCCGCCTGCGAATTTATTGGGAAAAATTATATAAAAAAAATAATAAATTGGAAAGACGTGGAAAAAATAAACATTTTCCTTTTTCTCGTACCATTTGACATATTAGCATACCCCGCTCTTATGAATAAGTTTCTGGAAAAAGACTTTTTCACATTTTAATTTCTAACATTTTTTAAAAGTGTCCAAACTAAAACGGCATGAAACACTAAAATTGAAAAGTTCGAACCGGCTGACATAGTCACTATTTCCGATTTTGAATGTGAAGACGGTCAAGATGACACCAAGAATCCAAGACTAGGAGCTGCGAGTACAATGAGGGTAAATATGATGCGTGTACTTGAACTTTGATTGCACCTGACCCAACGGTCCCGCGGCTTCTCAATAAACGGATTCGTACTTAGAATTCTGCCGAAAAGATTTGGCGTTTCGATCGAAGACGGTGGGAATAAAGGCATAAAATGATATAAAAAACTGACTAAAAACACCAAAATTCTATTTGGCTAGAAATATCCTAGTACTCACATAAGTGGAGTATAAAATTATATTGCAGAATTATATTGAAAATAGTTTTTAAAGGATCATACGCTTTGTTTTTTTGTTTTTTTTTTTAACTTTACATGTGCGCATGTTGAAAGAAAATTAGAATTTTAGAATGTTTTACACTTATCACTTCCTTATAATTTATCCCCCAAAATTACTGTCGAAACGGCACATGTATAAGCCTAATCACGCTTTGGGTGTTTCGAATAAAATGCGCAAGAGTTCTGAATCTCGGCTGCAAGGGATCCGGGTAAAAAAATGAAAGAAATGATAGAAGAAATATAGCCAAAACAGCTCATACTCTAAACATACAAGACATCTATCTTTTAAATCTTCAACATTTAAAATAGCACATGGGTTGTTAAAACACGATTATTCTTTGGTGCAAGAGAAATTTGACATTTTGCAGAAATCTCTCTATCATTTCTGCTATTTTTACAAAGTCAATTTGCATTCAAAACGCAGAATTTTTGCGCATTTTATACGGAACGTCCGAAGTGTGATCTGGCTTATCGGGCCAAAATAATTTTAAAAAAAACAAGCCTTTCATAAAGATACTAAATGACTATGACAATTATAAATAGCGTTTACGAATAGTATGCATAATCTCCTTTCACATAAAAAAACGCGCAAAAATAACTTAAAAACCGAAAAGACCTTCCAATTTGTCCTTGACTTTGTAAACAATAACAAAGGCTATGCGCAGAAAGGCAGCATGCGAAATGTTTGATTGAACATTTTCTGAGAAACATGGATCGACTTCGGATGATTTTAAAACATTTTCAAACCAACTGATTACCATTATTGAAACTACAACATTGGCAGACTTGAATGTGTTTCGTGACCCATAGGATAATGATTAACAACACCGTTAATTGACGGCTCCCAGACGCCGATTTCAAAAGGCAATATTGCACTTTGCAGTGCATATGTCAATTGCGTCGACTTTTTAAAGATTTAGCCATACAGGTTCCAAAAACTTTCCCGGACAAAATCCAAATCTCTATACAAAATGTGTAATTCATTTTTGACGAAGTGCCGATCCATAAATTTTGAGATAATAAGCGATATGTATATATTAGTTCTTTGTTCTTCCTTTTTAAAGACTTTATGCCAACGATGCTTCAAGGTCTGTATTTTATTGGTAACATCACTTTCTTTCACGTGTCTGTTTCCAGCTAGTCACCCTTGCTTCTTTGAGGCAATTCTCTTGCTTCCCTATACATTGCTTTCCCATACATTTCCAAAAGAAAGAAAAGGTTAAGATTAAAACATAAATCAGCGTTAAGGCATATCAAAGTTCAAAGTCCAGTCGTGACCTCGAATGACCTCTCGAGATCAACAAAATCTTTTTCTGTATGAAAGATATTCAATAAGAACACTCAAACTGAAATTAATTAAAATCCTTTGATAAGACCTGGCAGAAGCGTGTTCATAAGGCCCACTCTACGCCATTAGGCTTCGCCTACGACTTTTTCGAAGGTAAATAATCTAGTCCAGCGGTGATCTTCGATTCTCGAGGGGCAGGGGTGACTTTTTTAAACAATCCCTAAACGCGGAGTGCTAATTTTGAAAAGAAATTCCCCTTTTTTAACCAAACGCGGAGCATAATTTTGAAACTCCAACTTTGTGTAGGAAACGCGTCGTACTTGACAAAAAAAATCCCCCCTTTTTAACGAAATTGGCAGTTAAAGGTCACTTGATTTCAATATGTATTTCTATAAAAAGAAATTTGTCTCATTATCAATGCCTGGTATACCAAGTCTTTCTATCTACATGGGCGCAGCCATCCTCATTGTATCTACCCAGTACTCCTCTGGCAGCCATGCACCGTGTGACTTTCAAGCCAACGATATTCCTTGTTACAATCATTATATAATCATCATAATCATTAAAGTCATTATAGCGTAAAATGCGCCAAAACTCTAACATCTGGCAAATCGTAAAAAAGAGAGCACTTCCACTCACTGGACTTCTGATACCGACTAACTTAATGCAACACTTTCAGAAAATTTAACATAATTTGTGACGGGAGATGATAATAAATTCGCCAAATTGGCCAACTGCGAAAATAAAATATGAGCATTTTAATATGATATAAGAGTCTAGAATGTGAGAAAAGGCACTCAAAAACACTCAACATTTTCAGAGTCATCCCCGACTTTACGAAACTTTCTTGACTTGTTCTGACTCATCACCTTTGTTCCTGACCTTTCCAGACTCTTAATTTCTTTCCTGACTTTTTTTCTTGACCGTGACAGTCCTCTAGTTTAGATTCCCCAGCCTGTAGAAACGTCTTCACACATGCACAGCAGTTTTCGTTAAACAGGAAAAAGTTATCAATTAATTTTCGGAGGTTAGTCAGTTAAATATTATGAATACGGCCACAGGAAGTGCGCAAGAGCTGACCAACCACAAGACTTTACTAGAACAATCAAACAAAAAGACCCTATACAGACATGCATTCTAAGCACGCTCCTGTATGGCGGGGAAAATTAGACAAACTGCGCATGCCTACAAAAATTGAAGTTTTAGCATTCATTGACTGTCGCTTGCTGGGTATCAAGATCGAGGGTCAAAAGATAGCAAGGGATAGGTCTTAGGTGTGTCAAAAACCTATCAATCCTGTCAGTCCTACTCAAACAGGGGATTTTGATGGCTAGGCCATGTCCGTCCAATGCAAGTTGTCCACATTCCTGAAGACCTACGCAACGAAAAAATCGCGGAAGTTAGGCTCCCAATAAGCCATCCTAACTGGGTTTGAAAGATAGTCGTTTGGCATACCAGTTTCTATCTGTGGGATCACACAAAGAACTGTCATTTGGCATGATAAGATCCGCGAAGGATTGACAAGTCACCAGGCGAGTTAATTTTCTCAAATGAGAAAAAAGAACGAGGCCGGGAAAACATAGCCAACATCGTATCCCAAAATAGACGGCAAAAAGAATTACTTAAGACACTAAAGAGACCAAGACCAGACACACAGATACATCTCTTAACTCCGTACCTCACGGGGATAATATTCAAAACAACTTTAAAATTAAAATATTTCCCTAATACTTTGAATATATCAAGAAAATATTAAATACGTTTCAAACAAAGTTGATCCTATTTGAAACATGTAAAAAAAGACCAATTGCATAAAGAACTTGGAACCTAAACACGAAATGCAAAACCAAAGGATGTAAACACTGCTATCATCTGCACTCATAGATTGTTATCACAGTCCATGCATAGCTTTATGATAGGCGAGTTATTCCCACTTGCAAACGAAGTTTGGAAATGAGCATAAGTTTGCAGTTTTTCTGGCCTTTTTCGGCCAATTTTATTTTTTTCTTCTCTTTTTTCCGTTTGATGGTTTCCAGAAAACTCCTCCTACAGTTTTTGATACAGGGAGATGAAATTTAACACACGTGCACGGGGTTACAAAATCTCAGTGAATGCGCCATTTTTTGTACCTAAGAGGTCAAGGTCAAATTGAGGTCAAAATTATTTTTTCCATAAAAAGATTTTCAGAAAACTCCTAGCGTTTGAGTCAGTACTTGGTCAGTATTTTGTACTTGGTACACTTATAGACAATCATCAGGTTTCAGTGAAACCGTAAATATTTTTGACCTTCAGCTCAGAGGTCAAATTGAGGTCAAAATATTTTTCAAAACGCCTATTAGTCCCGAAAAGTGGCAATATAAAGTGCTCAAATCCCAGTTTGAACATATAAAACGTACCTAGTAGGGGTAACTTTCCATCCTGAATCTTGACCTTGAGGGTCAAGGTCAAAGATCACGTGACCTCCCGTGCTGTAAAAGATTGACCGATCTCGAAAACGGTTAGATAGAGCGATTTTGAGCTCATTTTCGATCCTTTAGACATAAACAAAGTTACATAAGAGGTACCTCCGTGACCTTAAACTTCTGGCTCACGGTCCAGGTAAAAACCGGAAGTTTACTATTATATCGAAAACGGTTAAAGACAGAGTAATTTTGAGCTCATTTTGAGCCTAAACAACGCTACACAAGAGGTATCTCGGTGACCATGACCTTCTGGGTCACGGTCAAAAACCGGAAGTTGACTATTAACTCGAAAACGGTTAAAGATTGAGCGAGTTTGATCTCATTTTCGACCCTTTGGTGCCTAAACAACATTACTTAAGCGGTACCTCGTTGACCTTGATCTTCTAGGTCCCGATCAAGGTCAACAAGTTTGTCCAAGGACAAAGTCCCAGCTGACGAAAAGCGACAAGACCAATTCCAGCGTGCAGGAGCGAGGGAATTTCCCTAAAAAATTGGGCTTCGAAAGACGAGATGACAAAGAGAAAGCTAAATAATTAATTTAGCAACGAACCCGAACACAGACCGATAAATACATACACAAATTTACCACAGTCAGAAGAACATGCGCCTACTGTAAGGGGACAAAAAGGGGAAAAAAGGGGAAGAAAGGGGAAGATTTTAGTAGTCTGTTGTGCAGAGCGTAGGACTTCATTAATAACTGCACGTGGAGTCAATGTTTCGAGCCTCATGCACTCCTAAAAGTGAAGGTTCTATTTCTTACTGTATATATTTTTTCATTCATAATGCAGTTCTGTTACTTAAGTTTCAATGTTTGGGACCAGTGCGCATGTTTATTTAGCTTGCGTTGATGCGCGGTTCGCATTTCGGACCAATGCGCATGTTTATTTAACTTCCCTTATGCTCGTCGCATTTCGGACTAGTGCGCATGTTTATTTAGCTTGCGTTGATGCGCGGTTCACATTTCGGACTAATGCGCATGTTTATTTAACTTCCGTAATGCACCGTTCGCATTTCGAACCAGTGCACATGATTGTTTAGTTTGCGTTGATGCGCGGTTCGCATTTTGAACCATGGTGCATGTTTATTTAACATGCAGTGCTGTGCAGTTTGCATTTCGGATCAGGGCCAATGTTATTTAACTTGCGTTGATGCGCGGTTGTTATTTCGGACCATTCCGCATGCTTATTTAACTTGCGTCGATGCGCGGTTCGCATTTCGGACCAGGGCGCATATTTATTCAACTTCCGTTGATGAGCGGTTCGGATTTCGGACCAGTGCGCAAGTTTACTTAGCTTGCGTTGATGTCCGGTTCGCATTTCAGACCAGTGCGCATGTTTAATTAATTTGCGTTGATGCATGTTGCTTATTTTAGACCAGTGCGCATGCTTACTTAGCTTCCGTTAATGCGCGGTTCGCATTTGGAACCAGTGCACATGTTTATTTAACTTGTGTTAATGCGGGTGTTCATTTTGGACCAGTGCGCATGTCTATTCAATTTGCGTTGATGCGCGGTTCTTATTTTAGACCAGTGGGCATGTTGATTTAACTTGCGTTGATGCGCATTTCGCATTTTGGACCAGTGCGCAAGTTTGGTTGACGTGCGTTGATGGGCAGTTTGCATTTCGGACCAGGGCGCATGCTTACTTAACTTGCGTCGATGCCGGTTCTTATTTCGGACCCCTGCGCTTTTTTTCAAAAATTCGAACAATTCACGCAACAGGCAAAAGCCGTATGCATGACCCCCTAGACACGGCTCATACCAAAAATACATGACAGCTGATAAAAACTGTAGGAGAAAATGCATTTTGAATTTTTTTCTTCAAAAATTCCCCCAAAATTCCCCGATCGACTCAAAAAGCACAAGCCGTATTCAACAGCCCCTAAGCATGCCTCGCACCCAAAATAAATGATATCGGATCAAAACTGTAGCAGAAGATGTTCCCAAATCGAGTCAAAAAGCACGAGTCGTATGCCCGACCCATCTAGCGATGCCTCATGCCAAAAATAAATGACATCTGACAAAAACTGTAGGAGGAAATGTATTTTGAATTTTTTTCTTCAAAAATTCCCCCTAAATCCCCTGATCGACTCAAAAAGCACAAGCCGTATTCAACAGTTTCTAGGCATGCCTCACATCCAAAATAAATGATATCGGATCAAAATTGTAGCAGAAGATGCATTTTAGGTATTTTCTTCAAAAATTCCCCCACCCAAAATCAAAAATTCCCAGACGAGAAAAAAAGCACGAGTCGTATGCCCGACCCACCTAGCGATGCCTCGTACCAAAAATAAATGAAATCGGATAAAAACTGTAGGAGGAAACGCATTTTGAAGTTTTTTCTTCAAAAATCTCCCAAAAATTCAAAAATCACCCGATCGACTAAAAAAAGCAGAAGCCGCATGCATGACCCCTTAGGGATGTCGCAAACTAAAAATAACTCCGTTAAAAACTGTACGGGGAAATGCATTTTGAATTATTTTTGAAATTTTTTCTTCGAAAAATTCCCCAAAAAATACAAAAAAAAAAAAGAAACGATCGACTGAAACAGCGCAAGCCGTATGCATGACCCCTTAGGAATGCTCCACACCGAAAACAAATGACATAGAAAGAAAATGTAGGAGGAGATCCATTTCAAAAGTTTTTCTTCAAAAACTTCCTTAAAAATTCAAAAATCCCCCGATCTACTAAAAAAGCACAAGCCCCCTTAGGGATGCCTCATACTAAAAATAAATGACATCGGACCAAAATTGTAGGAGGAGATGCATTTTGAAAAAAAGTTAACTAACTAACTAAATAATTAACTAAC
This sequence comes from Protula sp. h YS-2021, assembly GCA_949752745.1. Classification (NCBI taxonomy): domain Eukaryota; kingdom Metazoa; phylum Annelida; class Polychaeta; order Sabellida; family Serpulidae; genus Protula; species Protula sp. h YS-2021. The sequence continues at coordinate 41,570,609 of OX457030.1, read as the reverse complement.
TGACTAACTAAAGAACTAAAGAACTAACTAACTAACTAACGAACGAACGAACGTAACGAGTAACGTAAGCTGGGCTTAAAACCGGAAGTTAACTATTATCTCGAAAAAAGTTAGAGACAGGGCTATTTTGAGCTTATTTTCGACCCTTTGGCCCTTAACACCGTTACATAAAAGGTACCTCGGTTACCTTGACCTGGCTGCAGTCAAAAACAGGAAGTTAACTATTATCTCGATTATAGATAGAGGGATTTTGGGTTCATTTTGAACCCACTGGGCCAAAGCGACAATAGACAAGGGGTGCTGCGTGACTTGTTTGGTCATAATTTAATACAGATATTTACTTTAACGGTTTATGCAAGTTCGTCAATTCCGCTATGTAGCGGAATTCTGTCTAGTTAACTTTTTGTTCCGTGCAAAAGGTCTTTTTTTTTTGGTTCCAAAAGACAAGTCTTTGTTTCTTCGCCATTTACTTATTTTCTGAAACATGTACCCAACTTCGAGCTATGATGATTATTTTGTTAAGTCCAATATAACATTTTAATGACAAAGTTTAAACTTTTTCAAAGGAAAAGGGAGGTCTAAACTTTGACACACCGTGACATTTTTATACTGCAACCCGAGCACTAAGGATAATTAGCTTTTGCGCTATGTCTTCAATTTAACCTGTAGGTTTTATATTGCAGAGCACCCATAGATCAAGGAAGAAAGCAAAAACAAACCAAAAATTTCAAAGTCAGGCGCATAAAATTGCTGAAGTTAAGTGTATTCTTTAACCGTAACCTTGAACCTATCTGAACTTAGGCTTCATATAAAAACAATAGATTTCAAACATTTAGTTTCTCAACTTCCAAATTCTTCCTCATATCACACCCTTTAATATTTTTTTAACGAAAGGTGCACTCCTGATAAAAATTGGCAATATAGTTCGAGGTGTGAACCAATGACAGCAGAATATACCATGCAGGTGCTAAGCGTATTCTTAATAAATGATTAAACCGTTTCCAAAACAACTAAATTACTAAATTATTTAATGCAAATTTGTTACAGGAATAACCTATGCCTGTATTTAGTTGTCTGTGAAGAATAGTATTTTCAAACATTCATGTTTTAAAATTATAGATCCAGGGGTGTCCACTTTTATTTCTTATTGCAGTAAATTGGCCGAAGATGGGTAATTATATGTCTCCCCTAAGGGAGACATATATCGTATTTGGTGTGTCCGTCCGTCCGTCTGTCTGTCCGTCTATCCGCAGTGAGTTCTTATTAAAATAATGAGTCGATTTTTCTCAAAACATACAAACATATTGGGGGTACATGTCTAGATGATGCCCGTGTTATTTTTTTTTTTCGTTCCTTAAAAAATTCTAATTTTTGAAAATTTTTGAACATGGGTGGGGGGGGGGGGGATGTGCATTTTTTTCACTTTGGCAGGCTATATCTCCAAAACAGTTCATTGGATAAGGCTCAGATGTCGCAAGAAGAAAACACATAGAGCCCAGATGTATGCTGAAAAGTTTTCTTCATTTCCGTTGAAAATGTATTTTTGGCGATTTTTAAAAAATTTGATTTTTAAGTTTTTTGACCATATTGTTGCGATATCTCCTAAACAGTTTGTTGGATTAGGCTGAAGCGTGGCAAGAAGAACTCATATATAGTGCTAATGTTTACTGCGAATTTTTTTTTTTTTCATTTTCTGTGAAAATGTACTTTTAGCGATTTTTAAAAAAAATTTTTGGCTCGCCAATGTTGTACTTTTAAGCAACCAGTTTTCTTCCACTCGACTGATTGTTGGGCGGGACAGACATATCCGTTTTTGTTTTAACAAAATCACTGGCCAGTCTAGTTTTTATTGTCTTCATAATTTAATAACCAAATAACTAATCACAAACCATATGGGATTACTTGGGATTCAAAATTTAAATATAACGAACAATTCAGTTCAGTACTTTTGATACGGTATTTAATTAAATGGTTTCCCAGAAAGTTCGTACAAGGTGACCTTCAAACAAGTTTTTAGAATATTTGGTGTTCTATGAGAAACTGATCTGGATGACCGCAGCAAAGCAATTGCATAAAAGAATGAGAGGGAACAAGCCTAACTACAATGTTTGTATTACTGAAAATAAAATTATACGATGACTGAATACAAAATTAGGTTTTCACAAAAGGTTTCAGATCAAAGCTAAGCGTCAAATAAGACGTCAAATTAGGTTATTTATTATATTTTGTAATCAAGGATTACTAACTTTAAGATTTTCTAATTAAGCTGGCGAAAGGCTTTTCTCCTACATAAGTTGTAGGCGACCATACAAAATATAATCTCTGTTCTGGGTTTCATTCACATTTACACACTAAATTGTAACGGTGATTTATTAAAAAGCAAGTTGAAGCACTTAATATACTCTGTACTTTGATTCTACTAACAACTATAGCGACGTCATAAATGACTGTGTATATGTTCTCTGTATAAATTAACCTTTGCATAAAAGACTAATAAGACGACACCCAATACTACGGGCTACTGCTACATAAAAAAAAACTTGACTGAACTGTCCTGTTTCGTATTTTATACGGTGCCTGTAGTTTTCAAAATTTCCGCTGCAAGTGTGGTCAGGGCAACCTCAGCATGTGAACTGAAAAATGTGCAAAAACCAACAAATATTTTCAAAAGATTCATAGGCATGTTACCACACACGTAATTCACCACTGCAAATATAACCAGTGCAGACCTCATATTTTGTCATGGACTTCGGCAAATACCGAGAGGCCTTGTAAATACTTAAAATGTAAACAGATCTCTAATTTGTATGGCCACCCAGTAAGCTCTTTCTTAAGGAAGAGAAATTAGTTATTCCTTATTTCACACAATAGCTAGTTTAGACTATTTGTGAATAATAATTAAAGATAATCAGCTGCTTATTTTCAATAGTTTGCATGCTCCATATTGAAAAATACTCTGTCAAACATCAAAATTGTTCAATCAGAATCATGACTGCTGTTATGACATACAATTAAATCAAGTATCCAATTAGAGCGGCCAGTGCACACAAAAACATCAGTGCACAGGGATATATCGTCAACTTTCAACTGAGACCTATTAAGTTCCTTGTTTTTTTTGTTTTTTTTTTTTTTGTTTTTTTTTTTTTGTTTTTTTTGTCAACAAAAACATATATTCCTCTGGCCAAATCCATGCTTTTGTAATACCCGTTTCCTATTTTACAATTTACAGAAATGAAAGAATAATTTTACTTTTCTATAAGTATAATCAAAATTCATTATGATAAATTCAAAGAAAACACAACACTGTTCACAAGAATAACCGTCAAAATATTCCGGAAACTTGCAAAATACAGTCGAACCCGCGTAATATGAAGTCGTCGGGGCCGAGCAAAATACTTCATATTACGCGGACTTCATATTACACGAACTTTTACACATCACACTTTCAATCACCCATACAATCAATAGGCATAGATTTATTGGTTATTTTGGAACGATTATTGTGTTTATTTCTTGTCTGTGCTACTGTCATATAAAATCGGACTAAAGTGAGTCTTTAGCATAGGCCTAGTGTTTGATTACGGTATTGGTACGCAATGGCTTTGAATCAAACGACTGTTTTATCTGTTTAAAGACTGCCGAAGTGCAATTGCGACCCTTTTGTGATCGTCCCAAATGTCTTATAAGAATCCGGGACAGAAGGGCCCTGGACAAAAGGGCCTTGGACATAAGGGCCTTTCCCAAAACGGCCTTTTCCAAAAGGGCCTTTCCCAAAACGGCCCTAAATGAAAAATTGGACACACGGGCCTTGAGAATTTTTTTTGGATATGGTTCCAAAAATTATTTTTATTTTTTGTGTAATAAAATAACAACTCCAAAAACAAAGTTTAATGATTTTTTGTCTGATTCAGACAAATTTTTGGCTGTCATTTATTACTTTGTCTTGTGCCCATTGCTGTTGGTCACAGTTCAAATAAAGACCTCAAATTCAGAACTCATATATCGGCAAGGCACTCACACGCCAACATCATCCGCCTTAGCGCTTGTGTTTAAACAGCACAGTGCAGAGGAACGAAACAAAGGACAGATTATCTTTTTTGGCACAATGACTCCGAAATCTGGCGTCTAAAGACAGTGATGCGAAGTAATTAAAAGAGTCTTTACAATGAGTAAAACATCAAGGCAGTGATTGGTATAAACAGCGATTAACCTGTGGCACTGTGCTTCGGAAATTTCAAGAGAGTGATGGGGAGTCATTGAAACAAAACATCAAGGAAGTTATCTTTAAAAACAAATGAAGCCTGTTTTTTTATTTTTTATTTTATTACATATTTTATTAAATAATTAAAACTCAAAATCCTAGAAAAAAATTCTCAAGGCCCTTTTGTCCAACTTTTCATTTAGGGCCGTTTTGGGAAAGGCCTTTTTGGGAAAGGCCGTTTTGGGAAAGGCCCTTATGTCCAAGGCCCTTTTGTCCAAGGCCCTTCTGTCTGGATACCGTCTTATAAACAACAGCATTCACTGTTGACACTTACTCAATTTTTTTTTTGTTTTTCTTTGTTCTTTGTGTTTTTGTTCTTGGTCTTTTATGTAGTTCATATTACGCGAACAGATTATTTAGTAAATGTGGCCTATGGGACCTTATGCTGGACTTCAAAATACGTGAACTTCATATTAAACGTGTTCATGTTATGTGAATTTCTGTCCGTAGAAACCAAGGCATTTTACATTGGGACCAAGCAAATCACTTCACATTACGCGAACTTCATATTAACCGTGTTCATATTAAGTGGGTGCGACTGTATATAATTATATGCAACATTTTTTGATCACGGGATTCACCTAACAATCCTCAGCCAAAGAGAAAATCAAAACACTTATGAGATGTCTTGCATACAAGATCTTATTAAAAATATATACGTTTACGTAATGACGTCATATGCCGTAGTTATTCGTTCCACTTGCGACAAAATTTGACAGAATCTTTCGAACCAACAAAGCAACATTGCCGCCAAGTTTGAATTTTCTCGGGTGTTCACCTACTGAGAAATTCGGCACACAAGATTTTGTTTGACGTAATAATATCACACGCCTTTTTCTAATTACGTCATATTGTTCGTTCTGCTTACGAAAAAAAATTGTAGAATCTTTCGGACCTACCAACGAACAATCACACTATGCTCAAACATTCTCCGATGTTTAGCGACTGAGACATTGGGCACACAAGATGCTTCCGAATTACGTCATAAGCCTTCTTTAATAATGCAACATGCATCAAAAGTTGATCTACCCAAGAAAAATACAAACCAAGTCTGAAGTCGATCCGACAGGTTACGGTCAAATCGCCCAAAATACAAATCGCCCAAAAACGGTCAAATCGCCAAAAATAAAAATGGTCACATCGCCCAAAATGGTCAAATCGAGACTTTTAAAAAACAAGATTTTTACGTTATGATGTCATACGCCTTCTTTCATAATCCATCACGTGTCAATAGTTGTTAAAACAGTGCGACCTAGTCAACGAACAAACAGACTTAGTTTGAAGTCCATCCGATACTTGGTTCTAGAGATACCCCGCAAACATTTTGTTCACAACAGACTGACGCACACACAGACACACACACACACAGAACGTGCAAATACCACGTTTCCCCTTAGCCTAGGAAATAACAGTACAGCATACCTGTTGACGGGAACATTTCATTTTGTGAAGAGCTTACCTGGCAGTTTGCGCGAGGGTTTTAATAGCCTCCACGAGGGGCTGTCCGTGTTGTTTCATCATATCACAGTGACTTCTTTCTGTACTTATCTAAAAAAAATAAATGAATGAAAAAGTTAATGAAAAGAAATTAACAGTAATAAAGGAGATCTAACTTTTACACCAAAAGCGGAATATTTCGAATTTAATGATGGATCTGGCCAGTGAAAACGAATAATGCACTTATGATATTCAGCTGAAACGTTTTCTGCTGCATTCCTATCGTATGACATGACTATTGAGATTGAGGATATTTCAATTATTTATTTATTATTGTTATTATTTTTCCTTTGCAAATTAACACTGACCATTCTCTTGATGATTCGCAGGATAATTTTTTGTTTCTTTGCGTCCGCATGCCCGAGGGCGACGCTGTAGCAAACCTAAGTGAGAAAAATTAAAACACACGTAGTTTTTAACGAAGTGAAACAGCAGAGAAACGGCGATCCCTCTACAGTGTGACCGTATAATTAAGACACCTCTTATGTTCTTCCGTCCCCGTTGAGCCTTACATTTTTATGTAATCAACTTTTTTTTAATCACATACACACCACTGAAACCCATTCACTGATTTGTATAGGTTTCTTTGTCGATAAATGTTACATTTTAGATGTGTATGTTTTATTTCAAAGAACTTTTTCACGAGTGAAATAAATCCGTTATTTGTTTATCTTGATTGATTCGGATGCAACTTTGAAGATACTGATTAAAAGATGAAAATGAACGCGCAAAATTTGCCACGACGCGGAGGGTACCATGTTTTCCGGTGACATGGCCTGCGCGTGATCCCCGCCAAAGAGCTGCACGAGCAGCGACAAGCACTTGAGTGACATGTCGCCTACGTCCGCGTCCTCGTGCGCCAGCTGCAAGCACACGCCACACCACGCCATTACACGCCATGTGTAGATCAAGTAAAGAAAAACCCAGCACTCTCTACCCATAAGTTAACGTTTATTTGAGCCAACCTCATCTTTCCTTGCCAAGTGCTTACTTAAAAAATGATATGAACGATCAGATACACAAAATTACTCAAACTGCTATGGCTAATTTCATTCAACATTTTGGTTAACAGTGAGATAAAGATGTAAAATAATTAGGTTCTTTTATTGCCATTAACCACAGGAATAATGCTAACCAGCTGTGTTAGTTGCGTGGTGAGATCAGTAAAGGGCTTGTTAGCAAGCAGCAACGACTCGGCCATCTCCGCCTCTTTGCTTCCCTGGTCTCCCCCTCCTTTCTTTGCCTTAAAACCCAGCAAAATTTAAAATAAACAAATAGATAAAAATGTGAAATAAATCTGGAACGACTTCTTTTGACCTTTTTTGAATACGGTAATTCCTTAAATATTTTCTTTGTTCTTTTATTGAATTTTGATTTAATTTATTTTCTTTCTTTGGCTAAAATATACCTGCAAAGCTTTTCTGACTACATCTGAGACAAACTTCAGGATGGCATGGAGCGTGTCGAGTAAGGACATGAGCATTGCATTCGGTGCTTTCATGTCAACGTTAGCATCCGTGCTCAGGCAAATGGCCGCCACTTCAACGAACAGATTACAGAGATGGTCCACTAAACCTGCAATTCAACAGGTATCAAAGTGTTGCAACGAGGAAGCGACATAAGACAGATCAGCATGACACTTAGACTAAGTAATAAAACTGATCAACTCATAGAATTAAAAGTACATTAAACCAAGTCCCAATTTACAGAGAACTAAAAATACATAAGCCTCGGAATGACTTTGCGTAGTGGGCCTTTTAGATTTGGTGTAGAATGACTTGCCTGTGGGGGGAAGAGGGGGGAGAAGGGGGTGGGTGCGGGGGAGGTGGGTGATACCGGTGATTTTACAGCGCCACTCACCTTGCTCATAAAGTTCTTTCATGTTGCTTTCTTTGTGTGTAACAAGCACATTGAGAACACCGGCTATTTGCTGCATGGTGGTCGAGATTGCGTTGTTGTGGTGATCCTAAAAAGAAAAATATCAGTTTATTTCTTAGTGCATATATTTTTTTTTTTCGAGAAACTGTACGAAAGACAAAAACACTGAATCCATAAATTTGTCCAATGTTTCAATTAGGATAAGAAAATAGGTAGTTGACTGCTCACCAGGAGAACCTGGAAGAGGACTGGAATGAGGCCAAGTTTTTCTACTTCCCGGATGAAGGAAGCATTTTGTTCTAATAATGCCAGCAACAATTTCAATCCATAAAACGGAAGCGGGTCCGACTCTAAGAGAATCTGCTCAAATCTGAAATCAACAAACAGAACAACTAATTTATAATGACTTGAAAAACAAGACTGTCCATGAACAATGCCCCAGCTCACGAATGCTGATGTCAAGATTTATGACATAAAAGTATAACCTGTAACCCAAATTTCAAGACAGTAAGCCTATGTACCTGGCGTCAGTCAACATTTTACTGCAAAAATGGTTTCTCGTTTCCACATATGGTTTATATGTACCACTACCTTCCATCAAAATTTTAAGACGTTTCCATTTAAATCCTGGGAGGAGATGCGTTTCCATCAAAATTGTTTTTGGCTAATATTTCCGCTAATTACAGTAGGATGACGAAAAAACGTAATGCCCAGGTCGGTACCAAAGCCTGCCACCCTCAATCGGAATTTCTAGACATTAAGGCCAAATACTTACAGCCAGTTTCTTTGGCGAATCACCAAAAAAGTTATAGCCAGATAGTTCTAATTTCTGCTTCTATAATTCAAAATTTTAAGAACGTAATATTATATCTCTAGCGTTAGTAATGATTTTAGCAAGAATTGGTTTTTCGCCAATATTTCCGCCATTTTTTCTTTACCCAGAATTTCAAAATAGTAAGGCAATTTCTGTGGTGCGAGTTAAGATTTTACTGAATTTTTTGGGGTTTTTTTCGCCAATAATTCAGCCAATTTTTGGCCAATCACCAAAAAAGTAATGGCCAGGTATGCGTAATACCTACCCCCTATGCTTAAAGTTTCAAGACAGTATGAGTATTTTCCTGAAGTTGGTTAAGATGCTATAGAAAAAAAACTGACTAAAAAAGTTAATAGGCAGGTGGAGTTTCCTGTGCATTTTTCCACTGAAACCATACGAGGATATACGTTCTAAGAAAAATTGCACTTTGGCCAATACTTTTCGCGAATTGCTAAAAAAGTAACACCCAGGTAGGTAGTAATGTGTGCCACTATTACATTATTTAAAATCAAAAGGCAATCCGGTTATTTTCCTGGTCTCTCTCTCTCTCTCTTTCTCTCTTGTGGTTCGCTAAAAATTTGCCGAAATACTTGCGAAAAAGCAATTGTTTTCCGGAAAAAATCTGAGAGAGAGAGAGAGAGAGACAGACAGAGAGAGAGAGAGAGAGAGAGAGAGAGAGAGAGAGAGAGAGAGAGAGAGAGAGAGAGAGAGAGAGAGAATAGCATAGTAGGTTCAAATATCCGCTTCTCCAATTCAAAATTTTTAGATAGTAAGATTATATAACAGGCGTTAGTTAGGGTTTTGGTGAGAATTTAGTTTTTTTTTTTTTTTGTTTTTTTTTTTTTTGCCGATATTTCCGACAATTATGAAAAACAGTAATAGCCATTTAAGTACCAATGATGTCTGTATGTTTCTAATTTTTGAAGACAGTAAGGACATTTCTTTAGTTCGAGTTAAGATTTTACTGATTTTTTTTTACTTTGTATTTTTTTTGTTTTTTTTTGTTTTTTTTGGCTAATGCTTCCGCCAAATTTTGGCCATTCACAAAATACAAGTTTTATCCGGGTGAGCAGTAATGGTTGCTACCTATACTTAAAAGTTCAAGACAATGAAGCTACTTTTCAGGAGTTCGTTAAGATTGTACTTTTTTTTTTTTTTTTTGTTTGGAGGAAGGAGGGGGGTACGCTAAAATTTCCGCCAAATTTTGGCGAATGGCCAAAACAGGTAACAACTAGGTGGACACCCTACCTTCCATCAAAATTTTCGAACGTGTCCATGATAACCCTATGAAGTACTTTTCGAGAAAATTGTTTTTGGCCAATATTTCCGCCAATTTTTGAAAATTTGAAAAAAAAAAAAAAGAAACAGTCAGCTAGGTAGTACTGTCTGCTACTGTTACTTAAAATTACGAGGTAACGAGGCTATTTTCGTTAGGATTTTACTTTCTGTGTGTGTGTGTGTTTCGATATTTTCCAGGGGTTCCCTGAGATTTACCTGAAATTTTCTTTGGTTTTTAGCCAAAATTTTGGCCGATTTTTTGGTTAATCACCAAAAAAAAAGTAACAGCCAGTTAAGTATTACTGCCTGCTACCGCTAAGTAAAATTTCAAATAAGTAAGACTATTTTCTTGTAGCTAGTTGAGATTTTACGATTTTTTTTTTTTTTTTTTCAGTTTAGTAAGATTATTTTCCAGCAGCTAGTTACGATCTTACTGAAAATTTTTTTTGCTTTTCGCCAAAAATTTCCACAATTTTTGGCCAATCACAAAAAAGTAACAGCCAGATAGGTAGTAACGCTTGCTACTCTCACTCAGTTTTAAGACATTAAGACCATTTTCCTGGAGATATTAAGATTTTATGAAAAATATTTTATTTTGCCAAACTTTTCGCCATTTATTGGCGAATCGCCAAAGAAGTAGTAGCCAGGTAGACACTTATGCAGCCTACCTTCCATCAAAATTTTGGAACGTTTCCACCAAAACCCTAGAAGGAGATAACTTTTAAAGAAATTTGGTTTTTCGCCAATATATCCGACAGTTTTTGGCGGATCGCTAAAAATTTTAATGGCCAGGTAGGTACTTATGCCCGCAACCATAAAAAAAATCTCAAGACATTCAGGCTAAGAACCTATTTGGAAATGCGATTTTTCAACTTAAAAGCGTACATACGCATACTTTCATACTTACTGGGCACTAAGCTGGAGCTAAAATAACGAACAAAAACAGTGACTACTTCACCCAATTAGGTTAAGATCAATTATGATTTTGTTTACATTAAAAATCCATAACTGCGACTTTTACAGACCACGCCCTTTCCTGAACTCCACCCTCCCACCCCTTCTCTCCATGCAAGTGTACTCACTGAGGCAACACCGACTCGGCGATCTGCTGCCGCAGTTTCTTTGTAGCGGCCTTATGCGTTGCTGCGTCGAACTGCTCTTGGTTCAAAAACATCACGGCCATCTCTGAGAAAAGCCTCAGCGACAACGCCCGCGTGTCACCTGTAGCAAACGTCGAATTCGAAGACACTTATACCACAAAAACAGATAAGTGTTCTCGCAACTGGTACACCACTTGAATATTTTTAATGTTGAAAATTTTTTAATGTTTTCACTCAGTTATTGATATTCGGCGATATGTTTAACGTTAAGTATCTCTGTGAATATTTTACTCAAAATTCATGCTTATGCTGGAAAATGTGCCTCAGCCGTGTACAGAAGCTTGGTGACTTCCAAATACCATACAGATTGTTCAGATTCTAACACCCCCCCTCCCCCCCCCCCCCCCTCTCCTTCCCCGAAAACAAAAGAAAGTGATGGATGCCATCAATCGAATTATTTGGTGCACTTTCAACATTAATTACCCTAAGAATCTGTGTGGAAAACAGAATGGCACCACAACAATGCATGTAATGTACAGTTACCGTTCGAACTGGACACCAGACTAGCCAGCGGTGGTAGCACTCGATCGATCAGAACATTGTGGAACTCGTCCAGGATGTTTGGATGCTGTGCGAGCGCCTCGACCACCGCGAACGCCGAGTGAATAAACTCCTCCGTCCCTGATGCACCTATCACAAACGTCGGCGGTCATCAAACACTATAATCACCACCTTTCATTTTTATTTCATAATATTGAATACATTACTGATAACCAGTGAATATTCAGGCACTTTATTTTAATAACCATAATTATCATTAACATAACATCAAATAAAGGCCCATCGCTCATTGTTATCAGCTTGGGCCCTTAAAATTTTATCACAACAATTTATCAACCTGCCAGAAAATTACTTCAGCAAATTATCTGCACTTGTTCTCGGATGTCCCTTTTTTAATCCCTTTAATCTAATTTTTTTAATCTGTCACATTTTGATGGGCTTGATTTGATATACTTTTGCACATTTCTTTCGTTCTGTATTTATATATATATATATTACAGATGTTGCATTTGGATTTATAAACGCAGGAATGACTCAATTGTAGCTGATTTCATATATCATTTAGAAAGGTTTATCAGGGGTTTGAATTTATCAACGGTTAAAACATAGAGATGACATGACTAAGCATATAACAAACCTAAAGCTATTCGTTGTTGCACCTGAAATCGCCAGTACAATGCGACCAATTGATTCAAAATACTCATTGAAAAATTAAGCCCAGATATTTGCATTTGTAAATCATTTAGATACGACCTGCACCGTAAATTAAACGTAGAAATTTGAAATCAAATTTGAAAATGTGAACTAGTATGGTAAAGAGTCATTAAAATTAACGTAGAGTATTGAGTCATTCACATTCCTCCGGCAGAACATCACCATGGAATATATTTGTTGGGCACAATTTTTAAATCTGCACAATTTATAAATTGTGCTGCACATTTTTTAAATTTATAAACGGGCCGACCATTTAAAAATGGGTTGCCCATTTATAAATGTTTTTAAATCCAAATTGCGGACAATTTTTAAATTGTCCTGCATAATTTTTAAATATTTCCAATTTTTTTTAGCCTTTTCGGATTTTTGGTGTATATTTTGTCAACATTTTACTGCTTTTATGTCTTTTATCTCGGTTCACAAGTATATTCATCTATTGTTTCAACTGCATTTCACAAAAACTGCTCCCGCATTTGATGGATTAGAGTACTTTATAATTTCAATTTTTGTTCCGTGATTTTGTTTTTGTGCTGTGGTTCACAAGTTTGATTATCTAATGTTCTAATTCTATGTATTCTTCTATTCTTAATATTATTCTTAAAATATAAAATAAAAAACCCAAAGAAAAAAAAAGCTAAAAAATTGAAAATATTTAAAAATTGTGCAGAACAATTTAAAAATTGTCCGCAATTGGATTTAAAAACGGGCCGACCATTTAAAAATGGGTTGCCCATTTATAAATGGGCAAGCCATTTTTAAATGGTCGGCCCGTTTATAAATTTAAAAACTGTGCAGCACAATTTATAAATTGTGAAGATTTAAAAATTGTGCCCAACATATTTATAATCGTATAGTATGGGCCGTGTGTGTAACAACAGTATCTTTTGAACAGAAGAAAAATGAGCACAGTTTAAGCCAATATCAACAGCACCAGCAATTCTGTTTAAAATCATTTTTAAAATTAAGAAAACAACATTGCCATCGGGGGAAAATATCTGACACAGAGCCTTGTGATGAAACAATGACCTGAACAACATTCAAACAACACTATTAGCTTTAACATTGTGTTATGGAAATGTTGCCTAGTTTCAAAAATGCATAACATTATACTGTACTATCAAGCAACAGCAATTTAAAAGGAACATCTTTGAGACAAAATGTACCTACCGACAACTTTAGCTGTGAAAACATTGACAAAAGTAAACATGCAAGTCAAAATTCGAGCTCAAAATTAATTTAAACCTACTTTTTTATTTTAGAGTGAAAACGAGAAACGGGATTTCCCCACAGTAAGCACTGCTAATTCTTAAAATATCAGTGCCTTATCGAATATTAGCATAGCCCCTTAATAACAACATGGCCTAAATTGCCGATAAGCGGTCAAATTTACAGTTTCAGTCCTCTGGCTTCACCAGAATTTAAGTAAGCAAACTTACACATTTTGGCGTAATATCATTTTATCCGTGCGTGCTTGTGCAAGTAGCCAGCCTTAATTTCAGACAATGTGGTTGCATACATACAGATCCACAGAGGATTATGGGATTTGTTTTCTGGGCTATACCGGATGCTTGATGCGACACAGACAAGCATAAACTGCTTGACAGAACTCATATCAGCAAGAGTAAAGAAGTGTACAGAATCACAGGCAAGCTTTAGCGAGAAACACCTTTTTCACACAGGGGAGACAAAAGTGCTTAGTGTTTGCTATTTGTCATGCACTGCCAGCCTGGCATAGTCACATAACATCGTATCAACAAATCAACTGATTTTTACCTAAAACCTTAGCTGTTAAAAATAAAATTGAATGTCATTAACATATTTTTGAATTCAAAATTAAAAGACATTAATGGTGCAACCCCTCTAACTTAATGCTTAGTACAATATTAACATTAAGACAATATTTCTGGGTCTTGCATTGCACTCTTTTTGCTTTAATCGACTAACAGTCAAACTATTCCTGTACGCCTCCATTTTTTCTTTGTAGTGTAAACCTATCGTAGCCTCCTTAGTTTTAATTAAACCGAGAAATTCAAATTTTTTGCGAAACAAATAGAAAGAAATTACGGAAAAAATAAAGAAAAGGGGAGGATACCTGTGGCGGCCTGGATGTGAGTGGTGCCGCAGTCAATCGCTTTGACATGCGTCAGCAGCTGTCCCAGTGTGGTCATGAAGTTTTCATTTATCACTCGCGGCCGGAAAACCTGTGTCGGGTATAAGGTTAACGGTCTTAAGCATTCTGGTCATAGAAGGTACTGCATTGGCAGGGCTATTCTCAAAGTAAAATAAACAAGTAACTGGTACGTTCACTGAACAAAGACTGTAGAAAAACAAGATTGGCCATGGACAATGCCCCAACTCCCGAATGCTGATGTCAAGATTTGACATATAAGTAATCTGTAACCCAAATTTCAAGACAGTAAGACTATGTGCCTGGTGTCACTCAAGATTTTAATGCAAAAACGGTTTATCGCCAATATATCCGCTTTTTTTGGCGAATTGCCAAAAAACTAATACCCACGTGTTTCGGCCAATTTTTTTCAAATCGCCAAAAAAAAAAAAAAGTAATAGCCAGGTGGACATAGGCCTATATACCACTATTTTCAATCAAAATTTTAGGATGCTTTATTTAAATCCTAGGAGGGGATCCATTTTCATGAAAATTGTTTTTCCTAATATTTCCACCAATTTAGGTGAATCACGGTGGGTACCTAAGCCTGCCGCCTTTAATCAGAATTTCAAGAGATTAAAGAAATACCTAGAGCCAGTTGTGTTTTCAATAATTTTTTTTTTTTGGCAAATCACCAAAAAAGTTACAGGCAGATAGGTACTAATTTCCACTTTGATAAATCAAAATTTTAAGAAGGTAACACTATATCCCTAGCGTAAGCAACGATTTTAGTAATAATTGGTTTTTCGCCAATATTTCTGCCATTCCAAATAACGTGGTAAGTACCAATGACCACTATCTCTGAGGACAGTAATGCCTTTTCTGTGGTGTGAGTTCAGTTTTTATTGAATTTTCTTGGTTAATCGCCAATATTTCCACCAAGTCTTTGGCCAATCTCCTAAAAAGTAATGGACAGGTACGTAAACAGAAAGGGTATTTTGTGTAAAGCTATTTTCCTGTTGTTAGTTCAGAGTTTTAAAAAAAAAACCTTTTAACGTCAATATTTCGATTAAATTTTGGGGAATGGCCAAAAAAGGTAACAGCCAAGTGGACATTTATGTGCACGTTTTCACTTAAAGCCTAGGAGGATACAAGTTTCAATTGCGTTTTGACCGATATTTGGTTTTTTGACCGAAATTTTTTTTGGTTTTTAGCCAAAATTTTGGCTGAATTTTTGGCCAATCACCAAAAAAAAGTAATAGTTAGGTAATATTTCCCGCTACCGTTACTTACAATTTCAAGACAGTATGGCTATTTTCCTGGAGTTCAGATTTTACTGATTTTTTTTTTCTTTTCGCTAAAACTTTCACCAGTTTTTGGCCCATCACCAAAAATTGTAACATAAAGTAAGATAGTGAAGACTGCTACATTTCTTTAAAATTTCGAGACAGTAAGACTATTTTCCTGGAATCCGTTAAGACTTTGCTGATTTTTTTTGCCACAATTTTCGCCAATTTTTGACCAATCACCAAAAACTGTGACAGTCAGGTAGGCAGGAAGGCCCGCTACTTTTCCATAAAATTTCAAGACAGTAAAACTATTCTGCTGGAGTTCGTCAAGATTTCACTGAAAATTTCTCGGTTTCTCGCCAATGTTTTGGCCAATCACAAAAAATTGTAACAGCCAGGTAGGTAGTAATGCTTGCTATCTTTGCTTGAAATTTCAAGACAGTAAGACTATTTTCCTGGAGTAAATTAAGATTCTACCGATTTTTTTTTCGTCAAAATTTTCGACAATTTTCGGCCAACCACCAAAAAAAGTAACAGCCAGGTAGTAGGTAACGCTTGCTACTGTCACTTAAAATATCAAGACATTAAGACTATTCTACTGGAGATAGTTAAGATTTTACGAGAAAAAAAAGGTTTTTCGCTAATATTCTCGAAATTTTTGGAGAATCGCAAAAAAAGTAAAAGCCCGGTGGACATTTATGCATCCTACATTCTGCAAGAAGCTGGGGCTAAAAACTTCAATATTCTACCAAAAATAACGTAGCGCTGTGGCATGTAAACTTGACAATTTGAATAAATAACTTGAACATTCAATATGATTTTTTCACGGCACACGCGAAAAATACAAACTTGCCAAGTAATGAGAGTTGATACCTGGCTGGTTATGAAATGCTGCAACACTGGCATCATAGGCAGACTGGTTTTCAGCTGTTTGATTTGAATAGTGGACGGATGTTTTCTACCAGAAACGCTGTCCAGAGCCATCAAAATCTCACCTGAAAGCCAAACCCTGAGATTTAAATAAGGGAAGATTCTGTCGAACTTCGAGATGACGAGCTGATTCAATTTCACACCAAACAAATTTGGAAAAACACTTCATTGAAAGTACATGTGTCTTAACCTGCTTGACATCCTACGCAAAACTACTTTTTATGTCTAAAGTTGATATTTAGATATCGGCAAAAATAAACGACGCTGTCCATTTTTCTGAACTAGTTCGATTTCTGGGACAAACAAGAAATGGTCGCGTCACATTTTCCATGCTCTCCACCTTTCTAAACGAGTTCAATTTCTATAACGTACTTGAACTCGGACATGCCACAATTCTGTGCCAGACATTAAAATGTGTCAAGATAAAACCACACCCCAGACTCACGTGTAATATCGGGTATCATATCAACCAGTGTCGATATCAGGAGCTCCATACACTTGGCGAGGTACTCCATGTGAGCCTGCTGGTTCTCGAGCTTGCCCGGGGCCTGACGCCGACTGTCCCGTTCGATGTACATCACCAGTCTACATGCACACACGAGACGAATTCAAATCAAGTGTTGACGTGTTTGAATTTAATTCATTGACGTTTATGCAATTCAGTGACCGGATACACACGAGTTCCAAATCTCAAAGCATTTCTACTCAAATTTAGCAGTTAAACAGGTAATGAACAAACCAGCATTAATAAGGACGGTTTTACTGTACGCCTTTTTTTACACGTCGCTACATCGCCTGTTCCTACTTCATTGCTGTTTTGTTTTGTTTGTTTGTTTTTTTTTTTTTATCGTGCAATGCTAACCCTTCTACTCTGTCACGGTTTGGGTCTGTACCCAAAAGTGAACTTACAGAATTCGCTCTTTTCGCTCAAAAAAAATAAAAATAAAATAAAAATAAAAAATCCAGCACTTTTTTAAACAAATTTTCAGGACATTTTTGACTTTTTGAGACACAGGGGTCACATCGGTTTATACCAATGATGTTCGAGTAAATGTGACGAGCGAATGTTACATGAGGTTGCAAAACCGCTCCCATATATGGAACACCTTACCAGCCCAGTGAAACCAATTTGCTGGGGAGGAGCGGGTAGAATGAAGCAATGTCTTATTTACTTTTCAATTAACAACAACACGCGTCTCTCTAACAGCGGATCAACAAGTGACGGGAAGTAAGAGCACAGAGAATGCTGTCTCATGCTACGTCCAACCAGCCGCAATAACTCGTGTACTGGTTAATAAAGGAACCGCCTACCCCCTCCCTACCTCCCTCCCTCCCAGCTCATCAAACCCCAAGCCCTGCTCGCTCAACCGAGAACGGCTCTGCATCGGTGCCTTTCCACAAATTCATGAGAAGTGGGTGAGACACGGGTGTGAAATCATATTACGACGCTATGTGGCGTCAAGCGTTGTCTGACATGCGCCAACTACAATGGCAACCGACAGTCCCACCCAAGGCATTATCCCACCTATTTGAAGCTAAGAGTTGAGGCCGAGAGTTATCGTGTTATAACAGTGAAGTGTCCACAACACGTTTTTGCGCCATATGACGTCATGCGTTGTGCTGTATACGCTAAACACAGCATGAACTGTCGGGTACATCCCACTAGATCGAAGATGATCCGACGTTTAATTCTGCAGTTACAGGGATGACGCTTTTTCACATTTTGACGTCATGTGACGTCCACTATGCGAAAAAGAGCAACCGGCGGACTCATACTAAGCATAAAGCTGAAGTTTGAAGTTGATCAGGCTTGTCGTTCGAGAATTCTCCTTTAAGAAAGTCTAGTGCATTAAACACGTAATGACGTCATATGATGCTATATGTTCCGCTATATCTGTCGAATACAACAACTGTCGGACCCACCCAAGTCATTACCCCACCAAGTTTGAAGCTGATCCGACCTTTCGTTCTAAAGTTACAGTCACGTTCGTTCGAAAATTACTGTCACGTTTTGGCGTCTAATGAAACCCGTACAAACATCCCCCCCCCCCTCACACACACCCCTCAAACACACAGACAGCAAAAAACAAAGTGATTGCCGCCTACGGGGGAAGCATAATAAATCACCAGTTTCTGAGAAAAACGTACTATCAACCTAGATACAACTTTCTGTCTTATCTTTCCATCTTATCTATCCCATCAGCTTATCAGCTTCATAAATTAAAATTGAGCCATAACAAGAACATCATTCAATGCAGACACATCTTAGCGTTCAAAAATGGTAACAGAAACCTGGTGTTATGACTACCTGTTTATACTTAATTATTCAATTATTTTCATTAATGAGGACCTGCGCAAAAATCGTTGAGAAGCGTTTTTTTGTGCCGCTCTTTCGTATTTGTAAACCCTTAAAATAAGTAAAAACAAATCATCAGTGAGACTGATTAATGTCCCCGCCAAAAAAACGCTCGATGGACAGGAAATTTTAGAATGACTAAGTCCCACGCAGGCGTGCAATTCAACGATTTTAAAAGTTTAAAGGAACAAAAAAATATCGCGATAAAACATTCTAAGAAATGTTTGTTTTGATTAACTAAATTCATGTAGGCTTGAGTGTGTTAACAAACTCATTCCACTATGTAAGAGTTGTGAAAATGTCTGAAGTTCAGCTTTGCCAATGTCCTTAGGCCGACAGCGCTCATTTACAATACCGACCTCTGTTGGTTCCAATACTTCCTATATGTAAAATATTTAAAAAAATCGACCCAGAAATTTAGGCTTGAGTGTGTTAACAAACTCATTCAAATGAGTAAGGATTGGAAAAATTTGTGAAGTTCAGCTGGGCCAATGTCCTTGGGTCGACATGGCTCATTTACAATACCAACACTTGTTGGTCCCAATATTACTTATAGTTAAGATATCTTGTCAATCGATGCAGAAATGTAGGCTTGAGTGTAGGCTTGTTCGTTCCAGTTCTACCGATATACAGAATAACTTAACAATCGGTCGAAAAATGTAACCTTGAGTGTGTTAACAAAAAAGGTGTCGACAGACGGACAGACCCGAAAACTATAATCCCCCGGCGGGGGACTAATAACTTATTTCGTAAAAACCTTTACAAAGTAAACAATCTGTTTACATTTCCACTATTTGACTCGATTTACAGCATCATGCATTCAAACAGAAAGTAAGCTTTGTCTGTCAATAACACGTTTCCTTTTTTTCCATGAGAGCAAAACCAAGCTGCAAAAGATTATGTAAACAAGCACATACCAATTTAGTGTAAACCGCCATGAGATTTTGCAGCATTATCATAAGCAACACCAGCACCCAAATTCTATGCCATAGAAACCGCCTTTATTTTACCGAAAGAAAGAACACACCTTGCCCTCACCTGTTTTGACAACAACTCAACAGAATCTCCCTGTTATTGCGTATGATTTCCAGAATAACGAGGAACGCTTTCCCGCGTATCACCACGGACGGACTTTCTAACAAACGCAGGATCTGACTTGTGAAATCCTGAAAACAAATGCTCCAGAAATGAACTCTTTTCGAAATGAATAATTAATGGTCCGCGCCGTCGTATGTAAATTATTTTTATTTCAGACCAAAGATGACTTAGGGTCTCTTAAAATCGCACTGCCAAACAATCTTTTGGCAGAATGCGCAAAGAAGCGAACATTTATCCAGCTCTGAGCGGTCCTCTCAAATTATAGGATTGCCCAGCATTTTGTACCGACCTTATCCTGTATGAGTCTCGTCAATCGCGCATCTGACGTTATCAAGGCGGCGAACATGGTCAGCATATTCTGCTGGATACGTGAAATAGGCAGCCCTAAGGTATTGAGCATCTTTGGCAAGCCGACTTTCTCGATCACGTTCTGGAAAACGCCTATGTTGTGTTTTGTAAGTCTACACAAAGCCTGCAAGCCCAGAAAAAAATGCCACAGCTATAAAACGCTGGCGTTTCACAGAATACCAAGCAAACATTCAGAAAACGAACACAATGAGAGTCGGGACAATGCCAGGGTTTGCACCAGACATACTTACAGACAAGGCAGTGATCCGGAGAGCATCTCCTGTAGAGTGACTAAACACATACCACAGCAGCAGGCCCACTTCCACCACAGACAGCTTCTATAAATACATTTATAAAACTTTATTCTTCAACTTTTCTTGTACGGTGTTGCAACTTTGTTTATTTATTTTACTTATGTTTTTATACTTCTTACCTTTCTGCCATTTATTATCAATTGTGTATGAATTTCAAACTTATTTATTTAATTTTTTATACTCCTTCAAATACCCTTTTAAAACTTTATGCCTCTTTCAATGACTTATATTTAACTCCGCTCCTAACCTTTATTATCATTATTATTATTATTTTCTTTTTACATTGACACTTACTGCTTTAATATATGTGCACATTATGACTCTATTGTCTATTGCACGACGCTCTTTTAAATTTTACTAGTATAAATCGAAAATAAACTGTAAATCTTATAATTTAATCTGAAAAAAAAACATGCCGTCATCATATTAAAGCATAACTTTTTTGGGCTCGACATTTCATTTCAGTGTTTTTTTTACGGGAAACGCAATACACTGGAAGTTGAATCGCCAAAACTTTTATAAAGGAAGCTCCTTTTAACCTGAGAATGGACAGAAGTTGTTGTGGACACATTCTCTACAATTTTAGCTGCCAAATGGTTGACCAGCACATCTTCCTAAAAACACCAAAGACGCCACTCAATGTTTGTTAGTTAGTTAACTGTTCATTTTGTTCAACTATTCGCACCAGCATACAAATTAGGCACATTTCAATGTCTTTATAATTACATTTTATTAAAATGACTTGTTATCAATTGTTATCAAGTCTTCTGTCTGAAAAAAAAAACACAAAAGATAATTTCAGACTTTCAGAGCTTGGTTCTAAAAGGTAGAATTTGTTGTATTTTATCCAACCCACTTTGCAAGCTCATTCGCAGTAGTAAATATGTTACTTCTTCAATTTAGATGTACTTCTTATAATTACTCACGTTTATTTTTTATTTTTGCGGGGGAGGGGGTACACAAAATAACAAAAGTGGTTTATTTTACATAAAAGCACAAACATACTCCCTCTCGCAGACAGCGTGTGAGCATAGTGTAAGTCATGGCAGGCACACCCCATTGGTCAACCACTTGCCCTTTGACCTCTTCCTGTGCTGCAATCAAGTACAGCACTTCTCCAATGCCTGGCAACAGCGCTTGTTTTATTTTCGTATTGCGGAAGTTATCTCGTAGCGTCTCTGTTAAAACTGCCATCACCTGGCAAAAAAATTCGTATTAATTATTCTCCAATCCACTTTTCCAGATCTTTAGGTTGCCAATATTTTCACCAAATAATTTTAAGATTCCTGTTGAAATCAAGTTTTTAATACAAAACAAGCCTGTTGTCAGTTTCTGAAAGCTGGATTTTATGAAATCGTTTAGAAAAACGTAATCAGTACAAGACAAACTAAAGTACTCATGAAAAATATACCACATAACATTAATATATCATTTTTCATGCAAACAAAAAAAAAGGGAAAACCTCGGCCAAATTTTCAGACTCATCAACCTCTGACACATTATTTGCAACAACTCCGAGGACTCTACACACTTTGGCTTTCCTGAAAGGCAAAAAGAACAAAATCATGGATGTACAAGAAGAAAACTTAAGTACATACTTCTAATGGCTCAAATTCAACACATTTTGCAAGTTTAACTTTTTCCTCTTTGCAACATTTGCAAAAATGTCGACTCATTGAAGTGATCTAATAATAATGACCCTGTCAAACTCTGTAAGGATGGCTACTGCTTAATAATAAAGAGCGATAATATACGACTCACATGTCGATGACAGCCGACTCTTTGGTGAGTCGTGCCAGCGTGTTTAGCATGCCCTTGCGTGTCATGAGGTTAGCCAGGGTCGAGTTCGACCCTCCCAACGCCGCGGTGTAGTGCAACACGTGCAGCTTTTTCTGCGACACCGGACCCTTTTCACTCGAGCCGATGGCATCTATCAGAGACTGCACGTGCTTTTCTACATCTTTGCTGGGCATTCCTAGCAGCTTTTCAGCTGAAATTTTCAACACATTCACAGATAATAGCATCGACAGTTATTAAAACAATTTTCTTTTGTTTCCGTTCTTCATTTTTTTTTTTTTAATGACCTTTTTTTTTATTTTCGATTTCACAGAAACACAACGTGATTTCCGTACAATATCCACAGTAAATCAAAGAGACCAGGCAAAAATTTAATCAAACAAAAGTGTTACCTGAATATGGAGGAACTTGCAGAGTTTTCGGGTCATATTTCATGGCTGTAGGTTTGGAAATCTAAAAATATGATTTTGTTGTGTTAAATTGGTTAATTCTGAATTGTTCATTTTATACATGTACGCTGGATCTTTACAGTGAAGCTACTTGAAAAGAATCAAGAAACAACAGTTTCGTTAGTCCGGTAAATAAAATGTTAAAAGTAAGAACCTTCCATGTGTTTTTTGTTGGTGCACTTTTCACTTACATGCAAATCTTGCCCCCCAACCCCCCTCCCCCCCCCAAAAAAAAAAATAAATAAATAAATAAATAAATAAAATAAATAAATAAAAAATAAATAAATTTAAAAAAAAACAACAAACACTGGAATATACCTTAGGATTATCAACAATGGCAGAGATGGAGAAATCAGTGGAATGGTAGATTAGTTTTACAATGTCACTAGCTTCTTCCTCAAACTCTAGCTGGCGCACGCGGCGAATGATCTCCTTGGCATTGAGCGGTGATTGCGTCATCAGCTTAGCACTGCCCAGTAAATCGTCCTCCTCCTGGACGGCCGCGGTGTGGGGCCTTGAACTATCAACAAAAAAAAAAAAAATCAAACATGCTGTTAGGGCAGCCACTCAGCTAGCAGTTGTAATCGATGATAAAATAACTGTGCTAAAGTGACCTGATAGTAAAGGCGACTTTTGTATCCGCGTGTCCTGGTGCTGTCCTCGGCCGGCTACTGGCATGGCTCATGGTGGAATCTAAAAGAAACAGAAAACAGCGTATGGTTACTTTCAGCATTTTCCCACCAGTCAGTAACCATCCCAAAGTTTGAACCATTTTTCGCTGCCATCTCCCATCACATCCCCACAAAATTATTCATATAGAACATCCGTAATAACTTGGTTATCGTCCAGTACAGATCGGCTGACATATTTAGTGCAAATGATTTAATGCACATACCTGGCCCATCAGGTAAATCTAAAGTATCCATTTCCGATCTGACGGGATCTTCTCGCTGGGTTTCAATGTGTACTCCATGGACATGACCTACAAAAGCAGCAACGTTCAATTTAAATACACAACGATCTTAACTGAATTAATGTAGCTGATTCTTTGGCAAAACATCTGTACAAGCTACATACAAAATTTAAGGGCCGATTTCACAACTTAAGTCTAGACCTGGTCTGAAACCAGGTTTTGAACTCAGTCTAGACAGGGTTTTGTCACTTTATACATGCTTAGAAGATCACATACGAATGTAGTCCAGACCGAGGATGTGAAATTCACTATGGTCTGAAACCCAGTCTTAACCGCGGTCTAGAGTGAATTTGCTCCAAATCAGGTCTATACTTAAGTTGTGAAATCGACCATAAATGTTTCTTTTCAAAACCCCATCCTGTTCAAAGCCCTCTTTGTCGTGTGAGAAACTAAAAAACACGCACCTAGAACTGAGTTTCCCTTGGGCAGTTCTGACTGGCTACTTGCACGGATGGAGAAGTTTGCAATGCTCTGCCGCACGCTCTCACGCATGGACACGATCGCTTCGTTCGTTTCCAGATCCTTGGCCAAATGCTGCAGATTGCCTT
The DNA here is from genome assembly GCA_949752745.1 of Protula sp. h YS-2021. Classification (NCBI taxonomy): domain Eukaryota; kingdom Metazoa; phylum Annelida; class Polychaeta; order Sabellida; family Serpulidae; genus Protula; species Protula sp. h YS-2021. The sequence goes on along the minus strand of OX457030.1, from coordinate 41,546,297 downwards.
GCCAGAATGGATGCGTCACCAGTCCACCCCAGTCGATTCTAAGTAAATATGCATAGCCAGTTTATAACCATCTATTTGAACTAAGCCACGAATCCGGAAATTGACAAAGATTCACATTTTAATTAAATTCTTGCGAACTATCAAACCAGTGTTAGCTGAGGAGAACTTGTCCATAAAACTGCCACTGATCGTTCCTCAATTTCACATCACTAAGAGAATGTAATACAAAGCATGCAAAACTGTGTTGCACATGTAATTTAGAAAAAAAAAAAGATAAATAAACAACTGACAGACCGTTTTTTTAAATCACTGTTCTTTTACACAGAATCTAAAGTACACATTGGAGCCGTGTAGAATTAAAGCACGGTGTCTTTAAAGTTTGCTTGCGTCTTCACCTTTCGTCAGGATTTTTCTTGAGCAGGCCCGTGAGTAGACTGATAAACTCCGGAGACGCCTTCCCAGACACTCTGGCTCCTATTTAAGATAAAATTATTAATATTTAAAAATCATTTATTAATATTTAAAAATCATTTACGCAAAATTTAAAATTCATTTACGCAAAACAATCTTCAAAAGGGAACAATTCAACATAAAAACCTGTACCTTTTACTTTGGGCGGGGGTAAGTCTTGGCTTAGGATTCGATCCACCAACTGCTGGAACGTGTCTCCAGAATAGGGCGGACGTCCCGTATACATTTCATACAACAGGCACCCTAAAGACCACAGGTCACTTTGAATTGAATGATCTGAGCCCTGAAGTACTTCCGGTGCCAAATATGTAGGACTTCCTGTTACAACAAAAACCAAAAGACCATTTTGGAAGAAAATATGCTTGCAAGGAAGAAGGCAAATTTCTAAAACACAAAAGCATTTCGAGCAGATTGTCCCAAAAAGTATATCAGTTTTGCTTTAACTTCTTCACATCCTTTTTTTTTTTGCGTGGCTTCATTGTTAAATCAAACTTCACAACAAGCATAATTATATCTGCTTGACGCTTGAATTGAACCATACAGAGCTTTTCTCCCTACGCGAGCCACCAGTCTGAACTACACTGCAGAGCAACGGGTTCACATTTCTGACTGCGGTATAATGGCGGCTCTGACTCGCTCATTTGCGTCGCATAACCAAATTATTCTACATTATTCGATCCTTGTTCGTCACATTTCAGACACAACAGATTTTTTTTTATAAATTCCTGCTTGGTATACCAATGGTTTTATATTTCTTGGGAACATCGTCGGCGCGGGAGCTCTCGCTTTTCTCATCATCCTGCCACTGCTCCCCTGCAAATATGCAATGTTATTGCAATCATATGTCATATTTAATTAGAATTAAACAGAGTACACGTACAGTTTTCACAAGCTTGGTCACACATATCAGGGTTGAGACTTCGTTAAATTGTCTAGTTTAAAAAGTTAGTCGCCCGGCACAAAAGTTAGTCGCCCGGCACAAAAGTTAGTCGTCCGGCGCAGTTTTTACAAAATTTGTCTCGCCCGTCTAACATGAAAAAAAAAAACAACAACAACAAAATGGCATTTAAAATAATCAACAGTATTTACCTGAAAATGCTCAGAAAAAAATTTAGTCGCCACTCGGGCGACCAACTGCAGATGGAAGAGCATGATACAAGAATGAAATGTAACTCAATCATTTAGAGTTATATATTCATTATTAGTAGTAATCTACATTTTTAAGGTGGTGCTGACAATTGTTCTATTATTGAAAATCACTGAGTTCCCGAAATGTAATATAAATAACCTGCATCCGTAAATTGCTCAAAAACCTCATCCAGGTTTTCTCCTTCAACACGACTGAGACCAAAGTCAGCAAACTTCAAAATTCCTGGCCCATCAAGAAGAACCTAAGCAAATAAGGAAATAAATAATTTCTTTTGTAGCGGTAAAAAGAAAAGATGTACTTCTGATTTTGGTATAATTCTGTGTGACAAACGTACACCTTAAAAACAGATATCAAAACAACCTACTTTTGAAGGTTTAATGTCGCTGAATATTATTCCCAAGGAATGTATGTGATGTAGTCCCTTCACTAAATCGATACCAAATTTGCGCACAGAACTCTCCGGCAAGTGCTCATCCTGCGCAATAACTGTTGCAAGATTTCCCCCTGAAATGCAATAATTATTTTTCTTCAGGATAGGAAACAGACTTTGAACGAAAAATATGTTTGTTTTGAAGCATATTTTGAAATCAAGCACCTCAAATTTTTTAACGAAACAAATTCAGACTAAATCCAAACAACCTACTGTGGAAAGGTACATTTTCCTAAATTCACGACATATCTTCACAACTGAATAAAAATAATTTTATTATTGTTCTTTTATTTCTTTACCTGTACAGAGTTCGACAACAAGCCAAAGATGATTGCTGGTCTCGTACCATTCATGAAATTTCACGATATTCTCGTGCTGTATTTCATGGGTTAACCTCACCTATAATTACAAATTTTTACGGCTTACCATCATGAGCGAAACAAGCATAACTCATTTAAAGTAACCTGACTTAAACACTAATAAATAAATCGACCAATAACAGGGGTCGTTCTCGGGCTCGCCGAAATCGACGGAAAGTTTTGAAGCGGGAAATTTATGGTATTTTCGGCGAGAAGACAACCACAGCCAAAGCATAACAAGAACTGCAGAGAAGAGTGCCGAAGGCGCGAGCCCGAAAGATTTACACCCGAGAACTTAGAATTTCCCCAACAGTATCTGTAAGTACCGAGCCACCTCCTCCCCCTCCCCGCCTTCAAAAAGTGAAAAAAAAAAATCATTCCAAAATTTATTTGATCGCGAGTACCACAAATTTCGGCTCACAATCGACGCATTTCCGTCGATCTACGGATTTCTGTCGATCGACGGAAAAAAACAACCCCTGCGTGAAAAACGACACAAACAAAAAACTTTCAAGGACCTTCAAGTCAAATTTGCCAAATAAATTTCTGTGAAAAGGATAAAAGTTGAAAAGGCATAAATCCCCAAAACGAGACCGCAAGATAGAGTCATACCTACCAGATTGGTTACTTCGGGGCGTTTGCACTTATCTACGCAGTGAATAGCCACAAAATTGATGGTTTCCTTCCGCCTTCCTTTATAAACAATGGAATGATCTCCTCGACCTACTTCTTCGTACAAAACAAAATTTTCCATCTCCTGAACTTCTATTTAAATTGCACTCCGCATACTTAACAACACTGCTACCTGGAACGAAATTAAAAACGTAAGGAAGTGTCACATAATACCCATGTATCCTGAATTGCAATTTTTATCTGCAAACTTTTAAAAATGGTTCAACACTTAATCTGATAACCATGTGCAGTTTCTTTCAGAACAAAATGCAAGCGTAGTTACATTACCCAGTATGAGCAAAAATAAAGACCGAGAAGTGTTTAAATTCAAATAGTTCAAATAAGGCAGAATAGTTTCGCCTCGACCTGCCGTGTGGCTTCAGGAGAAGGTTTACAATTGTGCCAGATTAGAAAGAATGTATTACCTGACAGATATATCACCAATTAAAGTTTTGTTTAGTTTTGTTTAAACTTTACCACAATATGTTATTTAACAAACTGGAGAGTCTACGCGAACTACAAGTAAGTTAAGATTTCTGAATGGCTTTACTAAATTTGCCAAGAGTAAAACTATAGGATAAACTAGAGCGGCCAGTGCACAACAACACAAGCACACCTTAACATGTCAAACATTTCCATTAGCCAGTCATTACCGTTTTGTTTTTGTGAAAAAAAGTGTTTTCTAAAAACAAATCTTTGCAAAAGTACTGGCCGAAAACGTGTTATCTTTTTTTTCTATTTATGATATTCGGTCTGTTTATCGCTTGTGCACGAACCCCAGAATTGAATTTCGGTATATTCCATATATAAAGTATGCAAAGTTATCTCAGCTGACCTAGATTTCGAATGCAATACTTGTGATTTTTTTTGATTGATTTGATTTGAAGAACAGGAGTGTGATCGGGCTCATCCAAACGGAACTTCAGAACATTAAGTGTTACGCATCAGAGTAATAATTTTCAGTTACATAGTAGTTCTGTGTTTAGATTTGGTTAATATTGCTGCCACAATTTGACACTCATAATTTTTTTGTATAAAGATCCATAGTAGTCGGCACTGGTAAATTAGGTGTGCTCTTGTATGCGTAGCTCTTAGCGACTGGTAAGAGGTTACAAAGCCCACTTCTGAATATGTTTCTAATAAAACAGAATTTAACCAATCTTTCATGTTTTTTCCTATCATTTCTTTATACGTTTATCTAAATCAATATGGTTGGAACGACAACTTGTTTGAGCAAAATTCAGCTGCTTATTGTACAAGTAGTTGCTTCTACCACTGCCCTTACAAAATGTCTATTCCTATTATTATGAGGCTTGTGAAAATAACCTATGTTCAGATAAATTTTTTATAAACAGCAGACCCTAATTCAGAGAAAATTATGGGGTCTTAATGGTTTATGGAGCTATGCCTTGAATAATCAGAACTAAAGGTACCACTGAGTGAGGAGGTTGAGTCATCAAATCCCTGATACGTATGCAATAAAAACACCAAAGTATAAATTGCGTTGCTTGTGTAAACAATATTCAAGTTTGAAAAAAAAAAAAAAACAAAAAAACATAGCGGTCTAAAAGTGAACCATTACCATGCTATTATTAATTTCATGTTACCGGTACAATATTATGATATATAGTTTTTTTTATGAAGTATTGTGTGCTAATGATATTAGCTCCAAGAAGCGGTGCGCTAAAAAGTTTCCAGGCACCGCTTCAGAGCCCTGCTATATAACGATAAGCAAGTCGACTGCGCTCGCTTTGAGGCACCCCTGTGGCTACTTTGCGCGAGATGCAACGACCCATAAGTTGTTATTGGCATTTGCTAAAGGCCCTCAAAGTACAACGGTAATCATATACAACTTCTGTGTTACGCTTTCTTTCAAAAGAAAATAATACGGAAATAACCCCAAATCTCCTGCAATAAACGACATTTGTTTGTATACAGGGAGCATAATTTATTACGTGAAATAGTAACAATATTTTTTTGCAATTATCCACCAAAAAACTTTTAAATTGATATTTCAAAAAGAACGTAAACATAAAAAGTCAAATATGGTTCATGAACCAAATAAATTTATACGTAATTCTGCACCTATCAACTATTTAATATATATTGTTCAAATAAACTATAACCCTTTTATTTAAATTTTCGGTCCCTTGACTTTGGTCACGTGACATTTAAAGGCCAGAATGTAAACAAACATTTGACAGGTGGATGCGGAAGCTAACTTTTCTGCACTCTAATGAAAAAATAAAAGATATACAGCTCACTAAAAACTGTGCCTGTTTTACAAAAAGGGCATATTGGGCATGAACTTTCTGTAAATGTTTGAATAATAGGGGCTGGTATGCAGGATTCGTGCCTCAGAACAGATGAAGTTGACCCCTATTAGTGGAACAATGGAAGGCTTCGCACCTCTGACACAGAGATATACGATGTTATACAAGTCAGAGCTACTCGGAGCTATAATGATATATAAACAAATACGGGTAAGGCAGGTTACGGTCTATCTTGGTCACATTTCTCATTTATGAGTCTTTATCGCTTTTGGGTCTTTACTGGTACGAGGCATGGGACAATCAAATTGTAGAGTAAATCGTAATTTGTTAAATTACGTTTCCCTGCTTCTATGCTTGTCCCCCAAACTGGGGTCCTCTTTTTTCGTAAATCCCGAAAGTGTAGTCCCAGGTGACTCCCACCTTCACGGAGTAGTCTGGGTAGAAGAGCGGTGATGGACTAGGGTTACTCGGGACTATCGAAAGTGTAGCTCGGCTTATAAGAATGCAATGCTGTAAAATAGTTTTTAAAAGATCGTATGATGGCTTTTTGAAATTCAAAAGTGTTCATATTGAAAGAAAATTAGAATTTTGATGTTTTTTCCTAACAATTTCTTTATAATTTATACCAAAAATGCAATCGGAAAGATCCGAAAGTACGAATTAACTTACGCAGATGTTTTGGGCGATAATAGAAGTATATTGATTGCATTTAAATTGGAGCTCTAATGTGGCTCCATTACTTTGACCAGTTCATTGACTAATTATGTTTTGTTTCACAAAATGCACAAAACAACGTTCAAAGACAACGTAAATCACATAATGCACTCTTCCACTAAAATCGGCAGACGATATCGAGTGTAAACATTCCAGAATTCTGTAGCAGATGTTCTGATTGGTTAATGTTAAAGTGGCAGGTGTGTTTTTGCAAACGACCTGAGGTATCGCAAACATGTGCCTCAGGTGGTTTTCTGAAAGCATCTCCGATTAAAGCGTGCCCTCGATCTCCACACATAGGTTTTGAGCTTCATCCGACGTTGTTATAATACAACTGATCTTTGAGGACGCCTGTCTGTTATATATAAACCCAGAATGGACCTATATTTAAATAAGCAGTTCCGCTCTTTTATAATGAATTATATTCGCAGAATTCCCGTTGGGTCTGCGGATGAAAAAAGGTATTATACAAAACAGACCTAACCACCGTAGAGGTTGGTTGCAGAACATATTTTTAAAAGAAGGACCTCTCTTGTATGAGTATAATTTTCGCGGAAACCCCAGAGGGTCCCTGGAGCAAAAAAAGGACTATGCATAAGAGACAGGACAGGACAGGTTGGATGTTGAACAACAACGCCGGTTTAGAAAACATGTAAATGAATTCGTACGCCAACAGAGATGCGGCCCTGAATACCATTAAGAAATAATCCCAGTAGTATGATAATAAGGGTTCTACCACACTTTGTGACGTCATACTGTCTGGAAATGACGTCATCATGTCTGGAAGTGACGTCATAGCGTCTGGACCGGAAGTGCTGTCTAGACCGGAAGTGACGTCATCATGTCTGGACCGGAAGTGACGTCATCATGTCTGGACGGGAAGTGACGTCATCATGTCTGGACCGGAAGTCATGATAAGCGTTAGGATAGGCGCGACCATCTGTGACGTCATCATGGCGTCATACTGAGATGATGCTGTCTGGAGCGAAAGTGGTTTGGCCGAGTCAATCAACATGAAGCCAACGAACTCCACCTGTCAATCAGTGTAACCATGGCAACACTAAAAAGCCACGACCCCCCCCCCCCCAGGACAGACTATGTACCGACCCCCCCCCCCCCCAGGACAGACTATGTACCGACCCCCCCCCCCCCCAGGACAGACTATGTACCGACCCCCCCCCCCCAGGACAGACTATGTACCGACCCCCCCCCCCAGGACAGACTATGTACCGACCCCCCCCCCCCCAGGACAGACTATGTACCGACCCCCCCCCCCCCCAGGACAGACTATGTACCGACCCCCCCCCCCCAGGACAGACTATGTACCGACCCCCCCCCCCCCCCCCAGGAGAGCAACAAAAACTTTTGCCGAATCAGCATGATAAAATCCTATATAAGTGTGGTGTCTCAAGGCTTAGATATATTGTCAGACACATCATGGATAACACACCAGCTATCATCATTGATGACTTAACAGCGTTTCAAGCGAATGAATCTGTTTGCATGAGGGGTATATAAGGGATGAGCATACAGCAGTGACAGTCATTTCGGTGAGTGGAGCAAGGAAGTACAAGTTGTAGCACTACAATTGGATCACATCAGATCAAGGGATGGCATCCAGTGACAACTATTTCGGTAAGTGTTTATTGAAACTTTATAAATAAAAAGTGAACTTTGTAAACAAACTTTAGTTATTTGCATAATTGAAACTTTGTAAACAAACTGTGTAAACAAACTTTATAAACAAACTTTATAAATAAACTTTGTAAACAAACTTTGTAAACAAACTTTGTAAACAAACTTTGTAAACAAACTTTGTAAATAAACTTTATAAACAAAAATTTGTAAACAAACTTTGTAAACAAACTTTGTAAACAAACTTTGTAAACAAACTTTATAAATAAAATTTGTAAACAAACTTTGTAAACAAACTTTGTAAACAAACTTTGGTTATTTGCTTAATTGAAACTTTGTAAAACAATACCTTTCGTTATACTTGGTCGATTTATATGAAAATTTCACCATTTGATTCAGTTTTATGTAAAGTTTTGTTATAAAGTAGTCATAGGCTATTTGCGCAGCTGGCTGTATGCATTTTTACCGCCATTACAGTGCTTCTTCGCGGATGAATACCATTTGGCAGACCATTTAACTTCACCGTCAGTTAACTTCACCGCTAGATGTCTCTGCTGTATAACAGCAGTACAACTCGACAACTGTAAGTGAGATATTCATATACACAAGTAAAAATCTGCTGAGTCAGCAATTTTGAACAATTTTTGAAACAAGTTACACACCATATTTTGATTACATGGAAGTAGCATAAAAGTATGAGTGAAACATGTCAACTAGTCAACTAGTGATACATTCTGCTGAGTCAACACACCATTGAAGTGGTATAAAAGGAAGAGTGAAACGTGTATTTTACTTCATTTCAGTTCTAGCAGTTGAAGAAGCAACAACGATGGCAACAGTCTACTGTCATGATTGTGATGTGACATTTCCATCTCTGGAATTGTTCGTGACACACACATGCAAACCGGCTAGGATGAAACGTGCTCATGAAGAGCTTGTTGAGCAGATTGAAGCCAAGAGACGAAAAACCGTACAAGATGGTGTTGAAAGACCTGATCCAGTCCTCTGCTGTAAATGCGCCAAGATATTTTCCTCTTTGGATGCATTTGAGACACATGCATGTGCTGAGATGGAAAATGTGTCTCATGAAGAACAAAGAAAGAAAGAGACAGGACAAGTAGGCAGAGGCAGAAGAGTGAGTCTTGGTGAAAACGCGCAGGAAAGACGGTTTGAGCCTGAAGATGGATCGGATTTGCTACTCGAAATGCGACAACAAGAGAATAGAATCAAGAGACATTTGTTCGAAACGTTAAACCGTGGCATGAAATGGTACATTGTGGTACATGCACGCTTCAAGAAAATGACACCAAATACTGAAGGCGTGATGGTAGAACAGGTGGATAATGCCTTCATCAGTAGTCCAACGTATGCAGCATACAATCCAACAGATATTGAGAAGGACTTGCCAGAAGCCTATAAAGAATTGTTTACCAGGTTTGATGAACATGAGCGACAAGGCTCTGGCTGGGTGTTGGATAACATATTATTCATTGAAGTGCATACAGCTACGTCAGCGCCACTGGAAGCAAGCAGTTTTATCCCACTACCGAAGAAAGTAAAGAGTACAAAGGCTGTGTTAAACATTCAGAATAAAGACAACAAGTGCTTCTTATGGTCTGTACTGGCTCACCTTCACCCTTCAACAAACAGTCCTTGCCGCGTGAGTCATTACACACCATTTGAGAACGAATTGAAGGTGGAAGGCATGACATTTCCCACACCGATTACAGACATTCCAAAGTTTGAAAAGGAGAATGATGTGTCCATTAACGTGTTTGGATATGAACATGATGTCGTTGTTCCCATACAACTCAGTCGAAACACCAGCGCCAGAGAAATCAACTTGCTTTTGATTAGCAATGACAAGACAAGACATTATTGCCTCATCAAGAATTTCAGCAGACTGATGGCTTATCGATCAAAGCATAATGGTGCAGCTTTTTATTGTTTCAACTGTCTTCATGGGTTTAGGCGACAAGATCTTTTAGACAAGCATCGTGAAGTGTGTGGCAAGCATGGAGCACAACGTTTATCATTCCCCAAGGAACCCTTCATCAAGTTCAAGAATGTAGCCAAACAACAGCGAGCGCCGTTTGTCATTTATGCGGACTTTGAATGTTTCACGAAAAAGCATGAAGGAGACAAGTATCAACATCATCGTCCAAACAGCTTTGCCTATGTGGTTGTCAGCCAATATGATACACGTGCTCCAGTCGTATATCGAGGCGATAATGCTGTGAAAGTCTTTTTAGACCATATGGTATATGAACGTGATCGTATTGTGCATGGTCTACAGCAGAAAAAGAAAATGGTGATGACTCATGAAGATGAAGAGGATTATAAGAACGCCACAGATTGCTACATTTGTCATGAGCCTCTAGGAGCAGATCGTGTGAGAGATCATGACCATATCAATGGCAAATACCGCGGAGCTGCACATAATGAATGCAATTTACAATTTCGATTTCGAAAGGATCAACAGGATGTTGAAGATTCTTTCATCATTCCTGTGTTTTTCCACAATTTACGAGGCTATGACAGTCACCTTATCATGGAAGAAATTGGAAAGTTCAAAAATGAGACGATTACAGTCATTCCCAACACCGTTGAGAAATATATTGCATTCACCATGAGCAATCTGAAATTTACAGACAGTTATCAGTTCATGAGTACTTCTCTACAGAAGCTGATATCCAACCTAGCGGCAGAAGGGAAAGACAACTTTTATCACATGACGTCACACATTCACGATAGTGACCAACAAGAGTTACTGTTGAGAAAGGGAGTGTACCCCTACGATTACGTGGATGAGCCATCCAAGTTTGCTGAAACACAACTGCCGTCCAAAGACAAGTTTTACAGTCTACTCAGTGAAGAAGACATTAGCGATGAGGATTATGCGCATGCGCAGAAGGTGTGGGAGACATTCCACTGTACTACATTTGGCGAATACCATGACTTGTACCTGAAATCAGATGTGTTGCTGCTGGCTGACGTGTTTGAAAACTTTCGTCACGTATGTCTCAACACGTATGAATTAGATCCTGCTCACTACTATACAGCGCCAGGACTGTCGTGGGATGCCATGTTAAAAGCGACAAAGGTGAAATTGGAATTGATCAACGACATTGACATGTACCAAATGGTTGAACAAGGTCTACGGGGAGGAATATCTGTCATCACACACAAGTATGCGAAAGCAAATAACCCCTACGTAGCAGATTACAATCCCACGAAACCCACCAACTACTTGACTTACCTGGATGCAAACAACTTGTATGGCTGGGCCATGTCGCAAAGCATGCCGGAAAGTGGATTTATGTGGGTGAGCGAGCCAGAATCCATTGACTTTATGGATGTGGATGAAGATGACGAGATTGGATACATTTTAGAAGTGGATTTGGAATACCCATATTCAATCCATGATCGTCATAATCACTACCCAGTGGCTCCAGAACGGAAATGTGTGAAAGTGGGAGAATTGTCAGAACATAGTCAGAAGCTACGGAAAGATCTAGACATGAAAAGCAAGCCTAGTGAAAAGCTCATTCCCAACTTGTGCGACAAGAAGAAATATGTACTTCATTATAGAAATTTACAGCAATATGTCTCACTGGGATTGAAAGTCACGAAGGTGCATCGTGCCATCATGTTTGCACAGAGCAAATGGTTGGCAAAATACATCTCCTTGAACACGGAAAAGAGAAAGTTGGCCAAGAACCCGTTTGAGAAAGACTTCTTCAAATTGATGAACAACTCGGTGTTTGGCAAAACCATGGAAAATGTAAGAAAACGCATCAATGTGGAACTTGTTCACCAGGAAAAGCGGTTCAAGAAACTTGTGGCCAAACCTTCCTTCCACAAATTTAGAATTTTCAACGAAGATTTGACCGCGGTACATTTGCGCAAAGTGGATCTGCTTCTGGATAAACCCATTCAAGTTGGTTTCACCATTCTCGACCTCAGCAAGGTGCTCATGTTCCACTTTCATTACAACTACATCATGACCAAGTATCCCGACGCCAAACTGTTGTTCAGCGACACCGACAGTCTATGTTATGACATAGAAACGGACGATATCTACAAAGACATGCAGGAAGATGCCGACTTGTTCGACACAAGTGACTATCCCCCAGATCATTTCCTGCATTCCAACGTGAACAAGAAAGTGCTTGGGAAAATGAAAGATGAGACGGCGGGCATTCCCATTGAAGAGTTTGTTGGACTTCGACCGAAAATGTATAGTATGATATATGGTGGGAAAGAAAAACGTACGGCCAAAGGCATCACTCGCGCGTGTCAAAGACGTATGAAACATCAGCAGTATAAAGACAGTTTGTTCAACCAAACACAAACGATGACCACAGGACACATCATACGAAGTCATGACCACCAGATCTTCTCGGAGAAGTTGAGGAAAGTGGCTCTCTCTCCCTTTGATGACAAGCGATATGTGATGAGTGATGGCTATTCCACTTTGGCGCATGGGCATTACAGTATATAAGGGGGAGACACTTCTACTTGAGAGTCAGTTGAAGTGTGAACACTGAAGCGTCAACATGAAAAGATCTGCAACAACGGATATGGATACTCTTGCTGATACAGTGAAAGACATGACTGTGAAACATCCTGATACTACCATCAAGAAATTAAAAGTGGAGACGACGGTACCAACACCACAGTCGTGGGATGGAATGCTTTCTCTAGGCAATGGAAAGTATATCAAGATTATGAAACAAAGTAATGAAGGTGTGATAAACATTCGCAAATACCTCAGAGATGAGGGGACTGGAAAAAACCGTCCTACGAAAAAGGGAATTTTGCTGACAATACCTGAATGGAAAATGCTGAAGAAGCAGGTGAAAGAAGTGGATAAAAGGCTTCGCAGACAAGACGACAAGTCATAACAAGGTAACAATCATGAATGCACTCATGTTGGACGATGGTGTTTACCTTAAAGTTAATGAGAGGAATGAAGTGATGATGGGTTCTCGGAGAATTTCTGCTTATCGGTTTAAACCTGAAGTGTGGAAAGACTTTAAAAACATACCACTTGAAGCTGGGTTTAAACGCAGACTTGAAAATAAACTGGAAGTGACGGTGGCTGAATATGATTCTAAGATACGTGTGACATTCTGTAGAAATCTTTTACAGGATTATCCAAAGGATTATAAGGGAGTTGTGCCAGACACACCCTATGCACAGTTGATCTTCTTTGATATCAAGAACTGGCGCGCAATCTTACGATTCCTAGAAGCTATACAGCATCCACTGTTCGACATCATCCGAGTATAAGAAAGATGGAAGACGACTATGTGTTGGATTATGAACCCATAACATATGGATTCTCATACATGAGAAACTTATGTGATGATATTGTGCTACGACATTTTGGACAGTATCTCGTCCTATCACTTGATGACCAATCCGTGTTGAAGGATCATCTAGACAAGTTGAGAATACCCGGCTTTCTCCTAGCAGTCTCAAATGAATTAGAAGTGCGTGTGACTGAGAACGGTCTAGACGTGTTTATACAATTTCGCCAATATGACGAGCTTACAGAAGACTGCGACATCATCACCCTCAGCACCGTGGAATGGAACGCGCTGTTGCAAGCATTGGATTGGAAAGAACCTGACGCTTGAATTCAAAGAAACAGAAATATGGCTTACACGAGGCATCAAATCCATTGAGCTGCCACAACCTATGCGCGTGATGGACATTGACTTAGAAGAAGAAGAAGGATATGAACTGAAACTGTCTGAATATGTAACTGTGAAAGTGATAAAGTTTGGTGATGTGCGTTATGTGAGCTTTCATAGCATTTACAAACACGGATGTAATGTCTATGATACCTATATCAATTTAGATTCTAATGAATGGCATACATTGATGAATGTATTGAAAAATGAATGTGATTGTAAATAGACTTTGTAAACTTTGTAAACAGACTTTGTAGTTAAGAGTTTGTAGTTAAGAATTTTGTAAATAGTGTAAATAGTGTAAATAAAAGTTTGTAAATAGTGTAAATAGAATTTGTAGTTAAGAATTTGTAAATAGTGTAAATAGCGTTTGTAGTTAAGAGTTTGTAAATAGTGTTTGTAAACTTTGTAAATAGAACACAATAAACAAGACAGTTGTTTGAAACTTGGTTTGTTTTATTTAACAACAACAACTTAACTAATATAACAACAACTTAACTAATATAACAACAACAACAACTTAACTAATATAACAACAACAACTTAACTAATATAACAACAACAACAACTTAACTAATATAACAACAACAACTTAACTAATATAACAACAACAACATTAATAAAACAATGGTTTATAATGTCTATATACAAAATCCTTTACAATAAAATCACCATCCTTTCTTTTTAATATATTCACAATATCAAACATACTCTGACCTCGAGCTCTATGCAATATATAATAGACACAATAAAAACCACATGACGATGATATTGGCGTTTGTAATGAGATAGAATTATACATATAGTCATTTCTTAAAAACATGTCTAAACGATCATCGAGAGGGAACAGTCCATAAGAGTCAAAATATTCCACAGGGTCTTTATCATAATACACTGCCACCCAATGTTCTCCTGGTTCATCTTGATCGTCTGTGTTGATCACATAGGCGCCGCGTTGTAAAGACGGTAACTGGTCCATGGCAAACACGCCTTGAAACAAGTCTTTGGTCATGACATCATGACTCAATATGGCATCAATCTGCTTCGTGTTCATGACTGGTAGTCGAATTGGATGCTGCGATTGGCACTGATCTCAATAATGTTGTCAAATTCAGCATAGACAATGACATTGATTGTAGGTTGCAAAGCCCTAGCAAAGTTCATTTCTAGCCGCAAATTCCCATGCTTGATCAGGGGGAAATGATCATCACCATCATAATCCGGTGTTAAGTCAAACGAAAATAAAGCATAACCTCTAGGCCAATCTTCCCGTTTTATAATGGAACTTTTCTCACCATTCAACCGATCAAACGATTTGTAAAGCGTTTCAAAAGCGTTCAGGTATTTGTTCTGTGTAATGTCAAGCTTGAGAGGTTTGGATAGAACTGGTTCACCATCCGTGTACAGTTGCATATAGTCCAGATTAAAATGATCAAAATTGTATGGATTCCTCAATACTGATCCACCAAAAGCTTCATTATGAACCAGACCAATGACAATACGATTTGGTAATTGACCCAAAAAGATGTTATCTTTCACAAAAGACTGAAATCCTGCTGGAATGGCCAAGACTTTACATTCTTTTCTAGTGATGATGATCTTGGCAGGACTTTTCATCAATGCATCTGCATGTCCTAACTGAATACCTGGACTCACCCTCACTTTGCGAATGGTTAAAAATGCCTCTTTCACTTCTACCTTATAGGTATTATTTACAGCCATCAATACATAGTCATCTTTTTGTCTATGGAAACGCAATTTCAAACTGATGCCATTCGGAAGATAACGATCCTGCTCAAACAAATCTATCCTTAAACCACCTGCGAGCATAACATCACGGCTAAGACGAGTATGCAAATAACGATGATGTAAGCCATTATTGCCTTGCTCAGCCAAGTCACCACCGTCGGCATTGACATGAAACCCGGATACATATTGTTCATGATTAGGTCTTTTCACCTCATGACTATTCATTGACCCAGCAGTATCCTTGTACATGAGACGCATAGAGCGCTCAGAATGCAGACTTTCTTCCGAATCATGGATGAGATGAGAGATAATGCTGGTATAACCATGAGTATTGTTGCTATGCGAAACCAAACGATCATTCAGAAACAATTCAATATTAGACCATAACCCATTAAACACATCATTGATGCAAGAGACATTATCATCTGCGCCACACGCTGTTCCATCAGCCTTTAGAATGCGACATACAATATGAAGTTTGCTGTTCTTTAAATCCAGATATTCTTCTGTACTCGCAGGAATGTAGAATTCTATTGGAGCGCCTTCTCTAATGCTTGTAAGTGGTTGATAGTCAACATTATAACTTTTCTCTACAGCAGTTTGCGTTGGTGGTACGTGAAACCATTCCAATGGAGAAAGACTACATTCACACGAATGATTATGAATGAGAGACATGATTTCAAAAGATATCTTTGCGATATTTTGATGTTATCCGTCTGGCTGTTTTTCGTCTTCTGGCACGTTTCGTCGGTTGCATACGCTTTTGTTCACCAAACACACGTTCTGCTACTCGGCCCGTCACATCTTTCGCGACATTCTTTGCAGCCTTCTTAAGATGTGGCGCAACGATCTTAGCCCCAGCCTTAAGTAGTGGAATAGCTTTGCGAGCCAATGATCCCAGTATGGAACCAATACCATCACCATACTGGATTCGCGCTCCTTTGAATCCTGGTAATTCCCCGCCCACTTGACGAAGAAAATGGTTGCGATATGCAGACGGATCGTGTGTGTAGGCTTTCATAATGCTTTTGGTCGAAAATGAAGTTTACAGATCACCTTTCCAGTTTGAAATGGAACAGTATGGCCTGTGTCGTCCTTAATATTCATTTCTATCACGTCAAATTTGGACGTGTTTACAGGAACATAATGCGGTTCGCCGTACGTTTTCATGATAATGTCACCATCATGGCCTTGTATGCCAACAGAACGTAGCAAAGGCACATAATAATCACCAACAACTTGTGGTTCACAAATGCTACAATACACATACAGTGTATAAAATCCCTGTTTCACATCCGCTTTATGTTCAGCTGCACACGCTTCAGTATACCATTGCTCTGGGATAAATCCTAAAATCTCAGCCAATCCAGTGGAAAAGGACACTTCAAGACCATCATCGAGAAATAGAAACACACGTCGTCTAATCTTATCATACTTTAGCCGAATAGGTTGTTTCGGGTCATCGGGGTTAGCCGCTTCTTCATTGACTGCCTCACATAGTTCTTGTATGGTTCTATAGTACCCATAAGGAATATTAACATGCCAAATGCCAAATGTATCTATTTGTCGATACCCAATAGAATAGTTCATGCCCTGTCTCATCGTTGTCCATGTATGTGGATATTGAATTTCAGCTAAAGCCACTTCATATTTTCCATTCAGATAGATGGTTCGAGGCATACGAATTTGATAATTTGAAGCCTTGTTGTTGGGATAATAGGTCATACTCGCATTGCTAGGCAAAGTAATGTAAAAGCTTGTCGACTCCATGATGCTAACTAAATGGTATAGCTGCGTTGACGTTGTCTATATACCTCAGGACAGCGCGCGCCATTCGACCAAGTATGCCAAATCTCATCCTCATTCACATGGTCTTTTATTTCTCCTTCACAACACGCGCTTGCACATCTTATTTTTACAGGAATAGTTGGTTTATCTTCTTGGCAACAACAACATAGCTCTTTCAGCCATGTTAAAAATTTTCCCATCCTTCAGGAAACTGTCTTTGTTGACGTTGTTTCATTTCTGTTGTAATGTCGTCACGAGTGGTCTTTTTACTAAACATTGTTTTTGGAATATTCGCATCAACAATTTCCTGGATAAACGGATGCCAGCCATATGGTGGTTTGACTCGTTCTTTTCTTCTTGTCGCCACCAATGCTTCTTTCATCAAATCAACCATGTTGGAATTTGCTATAATATCGCCCGTTTTCAACACAAGTTCATTCTTCTCTGACCATGTTGTACCATATTTCTTCAGTTCTGCTAAAAGTTGTGTTACTTTTCCATGATAGATAGGTTGAAAATGACTTAACACTAGCTTTTCTGGCTTTTCAGGTGGTGATGATGATGATGAGGGCTTTTGCTGTCTAGACTGACTTGTTCGTAAATGACGACCAAGAAGTTGAGACATTTCAATAACCTTTTCACGCGTTCGCTTCCCACGTAAAAGTTTATTCACTTTCGTTTTGATTTCACCATCTTTACCCTTCTTTTCTAGCAACATTTTATATTCATATTCAGGAATGAGGACCATTTTCATCGTATGTTTCATTTTAGCAGTAGTTTGGCTAACAAGGGCAATGCCAATCTAGCAATAACTCCAATGAATCCTCCTTTCTGATTAATCAACTTCTTTTTTCGTCGAAGGGATATCTTCTTATCTGCTAGAGTACGTAGCGTATGACGTTCACGTTTAAATTCCTTAAACCGTTTTGAGCTTAAGGGTAAATGTCCTTGCAATATATTCAAACAAATTTCAAACAAGCTTGTTAATTCCTCCTTTGTAGCTTGCTGTAGCAAGGATTTACGTCGTTTAGGCCCACTGCGTGCAAGCAAATGAAGAAACGGCTGGTTCGCTCGAATACGTTTAGACATCTTGACTGCGAATGGTCAAATGACTTGGTTCTTGTTCATACACTGCTTTATCAATATATACATAATGTGTATCTTTTGGTAAAATGCCTGTACGAATACGTAGTTGATCATTTGTCTTTGGTTTTAAATCAATGAATAAATAACCATGAGGTTTGCTAGTAGCATCTTGATAGGCTTCTATGAGAAATTGAGATCTTCTAGGATACATTTGCCGCGCCAATGTACTAATTTGTTGACTGTCTCTCGGATTTTTAAACAGAATGATATAATGTGTATTCAAACTAATATTTCGCATCTCTTTCCCATGATGGAATAAATTATGCACAATAAAAATAATGCTTAGATTTTGATGACTGCTGCCAACACTAAAGAGACGTGTCATACGCTCATCACTATGGCATTTCGTCATTAAGTCATCAATGATAAGTAAGTTTGGTTTCTTCGGGTTAAAACGCTCTTCAATGTCATCTGGAATGCCTTGGTAAAATTCCACGCCTTTCATTCCCTTGTACAAAGGCTGATCTGCTGCATAGAGCCATAAAATGCTTTTTGGAGAGGGTTGAATCAACTTTTGTTCTAGAATTTCCTTCACCAGAGACGTTTTGCCACTGCCTGTGGGTCCAGAGACCAAACATGTAAATGGATGCTTCATTGTTGAATGTCTGTTTCTTTCACCCAACTGTTAAACTTGTTTGGCCAACCTAACCACTTGACAAATAATTCTTTCACACCTCCTCCTCCTCGTCTTTTACGTGTTTTCAAGACTTTTTCAATTCTATAAATAGATTCAATATCTTTGGTCACTTTCTGCAGTTCTTCTTCATAGAAATGACCATCAATATCTTCGTCTAAAAAGTCTTTCACACGATATAAATGTATTCCTTGCTTCTTACAACGATGTGTGACAATGAAGACTTCTTGCGTCCATTTGATGTGATAATCCCGTTGAAACACATATTTAATGTGAGAAATGCGAACATGATCACCAATGTTAAATTTGTACTTCTTCTTCTTCTTCTTAGGTTTCAATTTCAGTTTGTCAACATACATATACTTCCACACTTTTGATTCGTTGTCTTTACGAATCTCGGCTGGAGCATATTTATTAGGAAGAGAACCATGAGGTCTATGGTTGTAATTGTACACCAAGTCTGGAAGAATGTCTAAGTAACGGTAAGTTTGATTATGTAGAAAATACCGATACATCATTCCCTTTAGAGTACGAATGACTCTTTCAGCAAAGTTAGCTTTGGTTTCATTCTTTGTGGTATAAGCATGAATGCCTTCTTTCTTCAAAAATGCTTTTACCCATCTGTTTTTAAATTCTGTTCCTTTATCAGACCTTAGAGTTCGCGGTCTTCGTCGTGTGTCATGAAAAATCTTTTGGAAAGCTTGTATGACGCTGGTATGTGATTTATTAGGTATTGGCTGTACCCAGACATATTTGGAAAACACATCAATGACAATGAGTAAAAAGCGTATGTCATCATTATAGGGAGCTATGTTTCCCATATCAGCCAAATCAATATCCCACATGTCATCAATACCACGTGTAATGACACGTTGTCTTTTGAACCTGTATTTGACAGGTTGGAGTAAACTGAAAGCATCTTGATCCTGCAACCATTTCTTCACTTGTGAATGTGTGACTGGTTGATTATGTTTTCGTAAGATGTGATACAGTTTGTAAGGACCAGCAAATGCTCCAGGCTGTCCAGGTTTGAAGTAAATATCAGTCAAGTAGTCTTTCCACGTCGACATGATGAATGAAAAAACACGTCTGAACAGAACAGCTTTTATTTTATAACTCAACCAACATCACTTAACTAACATAGTAACTTAACTAACATGTATTTATAACTAACATGTATTTATAACTAACATGTATTTATAACTAACATGTATTTACAAATCAAGTATGGATACAATGGTATGAATCACTGGAGACCATTGGTCTTCAATGAACACTAACCAATGACTGAGTTCATCCAATGTAATAGCATCTACACCATATTTCTCACAACGTTGATTTGCATTCTCTAACACTTTATCTAAATGCATGTAATATTTAGCTTCATTCCAATATGTATAAACAGATGCAAAATGACAAGTATGTTCTTGACACTCTTCAAGTTGGCAAGCAGGACAGACTAAATAGGCAAACTTTTTTACAGCTGATAACATTTCTTCACAATAAGCTTTTTGTACAATATATTGTCTCAGTGTCATGTCCGCCATTGTGCAGTCTTGAATCAATGCAACACAAGTTAAACATACTTCAAATTTACATGTCCACACGTCTGCACACCATGACGGTTGGCAAGCAAATGAAAAAGTCTCTAACCCTCACACAACATTTCTAACAACTTTCCCATAATATTCTGACCAGGATATTCAGATGACACTTGTTTCACACCAGCTCCCCACCAATGATCATACGTTGCTTCAACTAAAGTTTTGTCTTTACATTCTTTCAACTTATTGCGAAACAATACACACTGATCCAGTTTGACTTGTAAAACATCTTGCATTTTGCTTCTCTTCACTGTATGCCATAAAGGACATGGTTTTATCCCTTTAGCAATACGTTTCGCTTCATATCCATTTCTGGATGACACAATGGCTGAAGCAATATCTGGACGGTGATGAAACACTGCTTTCTCATATTGATACAAAGCTTCACTTGAGTTGAACACATGTCCATACTTTTCAAGTCGTGTTGGAAACATATTTGAAAGAACGTCCTTATGACCGCTGAATAGTACAAGATTCTCCATGTTGACTTTGCTTCTTTATTCTGACATGTCGGTTTCTTCCTGTAATAAAATATCTTTTAATATATTTGCTGCCTCTTCTATCATATTCTTTCTTTGTTTACGTTGAAACCACTCACATAAAACTAAATTTGCTAGTAAGAAAAACATTGTTATGTCTTTGAGAAACAATTCACTATGTTGTTACAAAGATGATTAAAAAGGTTCTCTTACCTGATAAAGCTGCTCGGTTTCCTCTTCTTCTTTACAACAATCTCTCAAATGATCAACCACGGTGAAATATACTTTCACATCAGTGCGAGCAGAATAAAGTGCAGCATCAAAGTCAAAGTCAGGATCTTCTTCTATTCCAGTTTTATGACATTCTCCAAGAAATCTTGAATGCAGTTCAATCACATCAAGACTATGATGTACAACATCCCAAAAAGCATCCAAATGATAAAGTTGATAGTCTGGAGTGCCACAGCAAGCAAGTTTAGCAATCATCAAGTCAATATAAGCATTTTTAAAACATGCGTCCATCTTGTTTCAGTGTCTTGTGGGCTTTTACTTTGCTTCACTGACTTTAAGTACTCCACACTTGCCGCAGAAGTTGCTTGGTTCACACAACTTGCAATTATACTTGTGGCAGTGGCACTGATAATCCTCCACATATCCACAAGCACCGCAATAGTCACAGGTAAGTCCAAGTTGATTTTGTACGTTCATGTTCTCCAACTGAACTTCAGCCAGCCTTTTCTTGGATAGCTTTGACACCTTCATCCGACCATCCTTTTGCAGCTTGATGATCGTTTTCTTGTCATGGCATTCCTCACATGGTGATAGGGCTGAGTTGATGTTGTCCATCTCCTGAAGCAGTGTCTCCCATTCACCATCATTCATGTTGATGTGATGTGTGTATTCTTTCCCTTCAAACCGTGACGTGCGCACAAAACTCACATAACGCATATCCAAGTATGAAATGACTTCAAGCCACTTCGTTTGCGTTAAGTACAGTTTGAAGCCAATGTCGCGTAAATTTTTCAAGCTTTGGCATACAATTTTCCACAAAGATGGTGAATAAGCACACCATCTCTCTCCACGTGTGATGCGTAGAAATGGCCCATATTCTCCATGCTCCACAGTAATGGTTAAGTTAGCACTAATTTTAAAGCTGCTGCTGCGCTGCGTTGCGTTGCTTGTCTTGTTCTCCATTGCTGCTACAATGTACTGATGATGCACTCCCTCCAACTGTCTGCTGAGAAATGACTTCACTCTGCTGAGTTCACTCCCTTTTATACCCAACTATCTGCTGAGTCAGCAAAGAACTTGCAAAGTTTTGAATTCACTTCAACTCGTCCATGGTTGAATCGGACAAGCTCTGATACATTCGTCTTCAATGGAACATCATCATCATAATGTAAAATGATTCTTGCAGCCACATCTAACATGAGCTCAACTGCCCAAATTGTATTCACGTTGATAAATGCTAAATCAATGTCATAAGTTAACGGTAAATGTAGATCTTCACATTCACGTAGAAACGAGCGGATGAAACGATCTCTTGGAATGGTCTTTCCAACAGCTTCCCAATGCTGATGTAAGTTCTTCACTTGCAGCATCCAATCCGATTCAAAAGCAGGAAGCTTTGAAAACACATAGTCAGCATAATTCACTTTGAAGACGTCATCCATGGTCTCTACACATCGATGAAGAAGCAATGTTGACATTGTAGATGGTTTTACCTCCTTTTATACAGATGTTACATGTAGGTTTTCATGAGATGTTTGTAAAATCGCGGAGTCATGTCATTGAAACCGTCGAGAAAGGTTGTTGGTAAACCGTTTGTTAGCGATTGTACCATGACGCATCTATCTCTTCCAACGATAATAATGTATCATCAAAAGTAACTGTTTCAAAGTCATCCATGTCTATGTTGATAGCTGGTGTGTCTGACGATGCCTAAGCCTCGAGACACTACACTTATATACGATTTTATCATGCTGAATCAACGATTTCATCATGCTGATTCAGCACAATTTTTTTTTAGTTTGTTCTCCTGGGGGGGGGGGGGGGTCGGTACATAGTCTGTCATGGGGGGGGGGGGGGTCGGTCGAAAAAATGAAAAATGTTCAGAATCGTCTGAAACGGATAAATATGCAAAAATCACAATTTCGAGGGGGGGGGGGGGTCGAAAAAATGAAAAATGTTCAGAATCGTCTGAAACGGATAAATATGCAAAAATCACAATTTCGAGGGGGGGGGGGGGGTCGAAAAAATGAAAAATGTTCAGAATCGTCTGAAACGGATAAATATGCAAAAATCACAATTTCGAGGGGGGGGGGGGGTCGAAAAAATGAAAAATGTTCAGAATCGTCTGAAACGGATAAATATGCAAAAATCACAATTTCGAGGGGGGGGGGGGGTCGAAAAAATGAAAAATGTTCAGAATCGTCTGAAACGGATAAATATGCAAAAATCACAATTTCGAGGGGGGGGGGGGGTCGAAAAAATGAAAAATGTTCAGAATCGTCTGAAACGGATAAATATGCAAAAATCACAATTTCGAGGGGGGGGGGGGTCGAAAAAATGAAAAATGTTCAGAATCGTCTGAAACGGATAAATCTGCAAAAATCATAATTTCGAGGGGGGGGGGGGGGTCGAAAAAATGAAAAATGTTCAGAATCGTCTGAAACGGATAAATATGCAAAAATCATAATTTCGAGGGGGGGGGGGTCGAAAAAATGAAAAATGTTCAGAATCGTCTGAAACGGATAAATATGCAAAAATCACAATTTCGAGGGGGGGGGGGGGTCGAAAAAATGAAAAATGTTCAGAATCGTCTGAAACGGATAAATATGCAAAAATCATAATTTCGAGGGGGGGGGGGGGGGTCGAAAAAATGAAAAATGTTCAGAATCGTCTGAAACGGATAAATATGCAAAAATCACAATTTCGAGGGGGGGGGGGGTCGAAAAAATGAAAAATGTTCAGAATCGTCTGAAACGGATAAATATGCAAAAATCATAATTTCGAGGGGGGGGGGGGGGGTTGTCGACCTTTTTAGGCTCTGTTGCCATGGTTACACTGATTGACAGGTGGAGTGCGTTGGCTTCATGATGATTGACTCGGCCAAACCACTTTCGCTCCAGACTTTCGCTCCAGACAGTATGACGTCATCATGACGTCATTATCACGTCATGGAGGGCCGCGCCTATCCTTACACTTATCCTGACGTCACTTCCGCTCCAGACATGATGACGTCACTTCCACTCCAGACAGCACTTCCGGTCTAGACAACACTTCCGGTCCAGACGCTATGACGTCACTTCCAGACATGATGACGTCACTTCCGGTCCAGACATGATGACGTCACTTCCGGTCCAGACAACACTTCCGGTCCAGACATGATGACGTCACTTCCAGACAGTATGACGTCACTTCCAGACATGATGACGTCACTTCCAGACAGTATGACGTCACTTCCAGACAGTATGACGTCATCAAGTGACCCAGAACTGTCGTTTTCACCCTACTAATCCCTTAACAGAGAATGTCTCTTACTTGATTTTAATTTAAGATGTGCTTTGTCTTCTTCATTCGAAGATTTTCATCTTTTATATCTCTCCTTTTATAAATGCAGTAAATAACTCCTGTTACCAAATGCTCGGTTATTTATTTGTTTAAAATTACAATGGTTAACATCTGAATCTAGATGGCTGTGATTCAACACTGTACCTTAACTTCGCAAGTAAATATCTCAGCATTTCACCAAAGCGTCTGAACTAACCGCGAACTGGCAAGATGATAATTTTCGTCAATCATGTCAACACTTAATATCTTCCGGTCTTAAGCTAGTCTGAGGTTTGAGTGCTCACAGGAACGTTTTCTTTTCTAACGGTTTCCAAGGTAGTTAAACAAGTTAATTAATCAATTTAAAGAGATCTACAAATATACATAAATTTACTAAATTCAGAATAATGAACGCCATCTGCCCATCACTTTACATCCCTAAACCTCTAAAGAACGACTCAAAATAGTGAAATAATAGACCAAAACAAATCACATTCTTCGCTGGAAATGTTTACGCAGGTAACGCCTGTAGGGCTAGCACACTGAATGGGCGAGTGTAATACATTAAGAGTTTTATCCACTGTGCAGATGCTACCAGAAGCCATATTTTAATTCATTTTATCACCAAATTTCAAAACCAAAATAAGAATGACCACTGCAATTAATACAGCTTTAATTGAAGGAGATCTTGTAACAAGAACAAGTCACAATTTCAATATTCAACAAATTAAAAATAAAAAAAAAACGAGAAAATTTTTTCGAGAGTTACGTTTTGTTTGTCTAAAACTCCTTAGATCAATTATTTCTGACGATCTGACATTTAAATTTCTATTCATGGCAGTTCATTTTCTTGTATGTAAATTTTCTCTATCGTTGACTTGTATGCCCAGATTATAGTTCAGTGTAAATTCTATAACCGCGAAAAACTATGTTTTAGTCTTGGAATGTTCTGGATATTTGACCTGGTAAACTAATTGTAAATAATAACGAAAAAATTAAGAACATGTATTTCATATTTAGCTTGTTTAAATGAGGTAGAACTCAGTTGCACAACAAAGACTGAACTCTATTTTTGCTTGAAACAAAAATGACAAAATATAGATCAGTAGTTCAGAATAACAATGTTGAAGTCTAAATTTTCTCATGGGGGCTCGTATATATTAAATGCTGATCGAGACTTTCTGTGATTAAGATACAGGTAACGCAACAGGTTTTCGTTTTGCTTGACTTTTGTCATTCAACAGTCCCAGTTTTATTAAAACAGGTAGCAGATTATCATTTAATTTTGATTTAAACATGTGCATGTGTTGATCTGCTTTGCTGTTGCGTAAATCTGTTCTGCATTGCCGTTTGGCATTCATTATTTCTCGCTTATCATAATGACGTCGTACGCTCGCGCATTTTCGTCGGTAGTGATGCACCAATGCAGTGTTTGGCCGGAGATAATAAAGTGCGCGAGCATGATCTCCATGGGGTGTACCACTTAATTTTATATCACAATAGTGAAAATACGTGTAAACACATTTGCGAGGATTTGTTATCGCTTTCACACGGATGTCATACGAGGATTCTGTACGTCTTGTGTATTTCATTGAAGCCATATGATTCGGCTGATTTTTTTCGTTCGGAAAGTCTAAGAAAAAATATGAAAATGGAACAACGTATGATACTATATCTTTTGGTTGCCTATCGATTCTTGTTTTGGTCAACATTTCTGTATAATTTTGATGAAGTCTTGGCACAATAATTTCATCCAGATCTATTGATATTATATGTTCGTATCTGTACATATTATCCGTAAAACACTGATTAAGCACTGCGTTATCAACCCCTTTTGAAATATCATACAAAGTTTTCTTTGTTATGTATTTATCCTCAGTTGGAGGCGTTACATTATACCACCTGACAATGCCTTCTTTTATGTAATACGAAACAACGCGCAGGAAAGTGTTGGACACCTTCTGAACTGTAATGTTGTATAAATTGATTTCATTTACACCAAATAGCCTGTTTAACTCAACCCATTCAGCAAACAATAGTGCCTCCGAATCTTTTATATCACCATATAACACAGGAACGCAAACGCCGAACTTCATCTGTGGGGACGTTGGTTGTACATATTTAATTGTTAAATTATATTTTTGTAATATGCAAGGCGATGAGGTCAGCGCAATACTTGTTGGCTTAACAGGATTTTTTAAAGTTGTTTCAAGTATGCATGTTATCATAACTTGGTGAAAATTAAGCCCATTAAAATGCATACTTATTCTGTTTTGGGTATATATAGTTGCTTTGACAATATGTGGTTGTGACATTCCATCTTCCCACATTTGGCAAAATAACGGTCCATTGTATGCTTCCTCTTTTCCCAAAGTGCTGGCGAACAGTCTTATCGTCTTCTTACGTTTAGATGATTCTCTGTTATCGAAGTATGCATGATTGACAATTATGAAGGCTGAATCTTTAACTTTTATATGATACCAGTCGTTGATTTTTTTCACTTCTGATTGAATGGACGTTACAGAATTGAATATGCTGCATAGTTCTGTTAAAGGCTTGCACAGTTCTGACGACTTGCTACACATATCTGTGACAAAAGGGGACGCCACAGCTTGTAGATTTTCCTTCCTCTCAAACATCTTTCCTTCTGTAGATACCTATGAAATTTAATTTTTTAAGTCTGAAATTAAAAATATTGTTTGTAAACTTAGAATGCATACATATCTGGGTTTAAATAATGAAAACATGTGCATCTGTAGGTCTGTTAGAGGACTAAAGAAGCACCACACCATTACATTTTAAATTATTTTAAGTAACACGTTAAAATCTTCAATTTTGGGTGAAAAAGTAACAGCTTCAGCTCTTTTTCAAGTAAAAACAGGATCTGGACATTCCACGCATCTTTAGTATTTGCTGTTATAATTCCTTTTATTCTTTGCTTTTCTGTGGCAGAACTAGATATGTAAAATGAAGGGGAAAATGTAAAAAAAATGATATAACCATTACGTCAATTAATATTCAACCATACAGTTGTCATAAAATCTTCCGTTAAAATATAACGGCTATGTATCTCAGATTCAAAGAGGTTTAGTTATATTTAATAAATATTACTTTATATTCACATACCTGTCTGGATGATGCCGATCGAGGCCCCTGCGCCATTATAGTTAATGGGTCCCAACACAAGTATATGACGAACATCGATAACAAGCATATTAAAGCAAAGGTTGTCTGTAATGAGTAATGACGCTTCCTGCAAAAGCAAAGAAAAACTAGACCGTTTTCACTATCGAGTAGAAAAAATTACACTTGGGGTCAAAAAGTAAAACTCTGAAATTAAATTTCAGAATTGACCATGAACGAGGTGGCCAAGGTCACAGAAGTATCTTTTACATAACGTCTTTTAGGCCCAAAGCGTCGAAAATGAGCTGAAAATCACTGTCTTTAACCATTTTTGAGATAATGGTAAACTTTCGGTTTTTCACATTGATCATGACCGAGGAGGTGGAGGTCACCGAGGTATCTCTATTTTAACGTTTTTTAGCCCAAAGGGTCGAAAATAAGCTCTATCACTCTATCTATAACTGTTTTCTAGATAATGATCAACTTTCGGTTTCTGACATTGAACATGGCCCAGGAGGTCAAGGTCACCGAGGTACCTCTTACATAACGTTTGTAGGTCCAAAGGGCCGAAAATAAACTCAAAATCTTTAACCGTTTCGAGGTAATGGTCAACTTTCGGATTTTGACATTGGCCATGACCGAGAAATGTCAAGGTCACCGAGATACCTCTCATATAATGTTCTTATGCCCAAAGAGTCGAAAATGAGGTCAAATTTGCCGGTTGTTGTGATAAATAAGGGTTTAAAACATTGAAGGCCAAGATTTAAAAATGCGGGTTTCACGAGGACTTATTACCCCCCATACCCTTGCCAAATGTCGTCTTTTTACGCCAAACCTTGTAGGAAATTTCTTGAAACCACTTTGTGGTAAACAATGTTTTGGCCTTAATTTGACCTTGAACTTCAAGGTTAGAAAAATTACGGATTTAACAGCGTCTCATTATCCTTTATCTGCGAGCCAAATTTCCGCTTCCTGCGTCAAATAGTATAAAAAAACGTAAAAAAACTTTATATATATATATATATATATATATATATATATATATATATATATATATATATATATATATATATATATATATATACTCTTTAGCATAACAATGAAAACTGAAACGCTGCAGTCATCGCTCTCATCGTGAAGAGTTGGGTGATCAATATGGACATGCTGATATCATACCATGTGACTTAACCGCTTAGTCATAGCAATTGTCTGCCTTATAATTGGTTTCAATGGCAAAATTTCAGTGTCCATTTTTGCATATAAAATGTTCATGAATTTCTTGAAAAATTAAGTGGACCAACAAGACATACTACATTATGTCTCTGCCAGATTTGGTCATCACAGCCCAAGCAGTCTCAGAGGACTTCGCGTGACAAGATTAAGCGTAATTAAAAACGCAAATTATATAATTATAGCGATCCGCAACAACACTCTGAAAACAAATTGCTGGGTGACAATGCCAAAAGATAGGCCTACACACATATATATATACGAATTTGCTCCTCTAAATATATTTGTGTCATACCTTTTTAGAGTAACAGTGCATAGAAGACGGATATAGCGTAACACCAAGATCACCAATTTTGTTGATTATCAAATTATGGTGGGTAAGTTTGCTTTGCTTTAGTTAAATTTAATACGCTGACATGTACACGAGAGAGGTCAAAATGCTAAGAAAATAAACAGCTTATCTAGAATAATGTATGGCTGGTTTCATAAACCTTGGGAGTTAAATTTTTACTTAAAACGATTCAACACAAATATATACAGGAATATAACAAAGTAAAAAAAAAATCCTTACCATTT
Source organism: Protula sp. h YS-2021 (assembly GCA_949752745.1). Lineage (NCBI taxonomy): Eukaryota > Metazoa > Annelida > Polychaeta > Sabellida > Serpulidae > Protula > Protula sp. h YS-2021. Next base: position 41,517,010 of record OX457030.1, on the reverse strand, counting down.
TAGTATATCCATCCCTGTGCGCATTATCTGTAGGAAGTAGTGGCGAATGATGTTACTTAATTCATGTTCCCAAAGGACTATTTATAAATATATATATATTCCAAGAATCAATATACACTATGCAGCGTTAATGTTACAACTGCATCTGTCATATGAAATGTAGACAAGTAAGCAGGTCGACTTGACTAATTAATCGCTGAAAATAATCTTAATTTGGCGTGCTGACTTCGGGGTCGCATTGTATTTGACTGACTGCCAGTTGCATTTGAATCTCATCATTTCAAATTTTGTGTATCTGCCAAGTCATAGACAGCGATTTATTTCAGTGAGCATACCATTTCTTAGCTGCAAGATTCCACACATATTTCGTTTTTCATCTTGAAAATAAATTCAAATTATTTAAGTATATCCAGCATTTAACAATATATTTTATATACCATAAGTATTATACATATAACATCGGGAAGATATCAGTATTATAAATTCCATTGGACTTTTTCACTATACAAAACATAATTGCCGTTTGCATGTGATGCACATAGGGAATGCATCAGTGTAGCTCATATCCTGAGCGGTTTGTTGGCAAAGTTTCAAAGAGTACTGCATCGCGTAACGCATTGTCTAAGTTTTTGACCATGAAAATGAAACACAGGTGTAAACAAAAAGCAGGCCGCACACAGTCGTATCAATTACTGCACATGCGCAAAATGTGGCGCTGTAGTTTTAGCAGGTTTTGAGGAGAAGCAGGGAAAAACCACTGTAAAGAAAAAAGAATAGGTGCGAAAGAAACATCGGCATAATTTCATTATATTCTTTTCAAGTCACTGACTTCTAAGCTGTTAACAGCAAAATACAGAAAACCAAACATATCAAAAGCGAAAGTACGAATTTAAAACAAAAAACACGTCAAAACATCAGGGTGTAGATGTAAATATTTTTACAGAATCAAACTCACAGGTGTTGGTCTATAGCCTCAAAACATATAAAACACAGAGTTGACATGTTGGCTCAAAGTGAAGCTGGGTCTTTACTATTCACCAACAACTTAATTTATATGCTTCTTTATGCGGTAAGAATGGCAAGGTTTTTTGGCCAGTGTAAATTATCATACAACACTTGCTTCGTTTGGCTATTGAGCATCGTTAAATAACTTAAGTCATCGCGGCTAGTATTCTAAGACCTTTTGAACGCCAGCGACCCAGTCGAAAATATTGCAGATACTCAAAACACTTGTAAGTTTTTAATGCATAGTGGCAGTCTTAATTATAATGTTGAAATATTACTGAATTGAAATGGAGAAATGTACATCATAACCTTATCAATGTTTAAACATCTAATTGGCTTATGCCTTGGTCACAAATCAACCAGTCACCGGCCGATGTCCATACATCGGTGACTTTCACCGATGTCCCGATGTGCCACCGATTTTTCCCACATGGTGACACATCTGTGCAAATCAGAGATAATCGGCCGTAGCCCGTGCGATCATCGACCGGCGACCGGACAATTTAGGAAAATCGGCCGATGTCCGTACGATGTAAACCGAATCGTGCAGGCCCTGGCAGATACCCGTCTGGGCACGAGCCGATGTCTGTTAATGCACGGGCCGATGCCCGGATAGATCCCGATTCCTATAAAAGGAGCACTCTCTGTGCCCATGTGATTTACGTTTCAGTTGATGTAAATTTGTGGAGTTTGAATATCTTTGAAAATGACGAGTGGAAAGACAAAAAGAGCTGCTGCGACAAAAGCCCACCCCCCCCCCCAAAAAAAAAAAAGAGAGACAGGACTATTCATAGAACATGGCTGGTTCCATCCCCAGAAAACTCTTGAAGAAGCCATGGTGCTCCATGGCTAGCTCTACCATAAGTGTCTCAAACTGGGCCTAACCCATCACCTCCGGCGACGGTGCTCATTTGCCATCTTTTCTTCTTCTTCCTGTACCATCGCCGTTTATGTGGAGGGGCAGGCATTCTGACCTTCTATGCCGGTCGTCTCATGCAGCCCATTACATACACACCGGAACAGTCTCGTCAACATTGGTGATGTTCGCGCGGCTCCAGCACGGTGTCCGTACAGCGCCCGCGCGGTGCCCGTACAGCACCCGCGCGGTGTCCGTACGGCGCCCGCCCGATGTCTATCCGGACACCGGCTCGCCATCGTACGATTTTGCTTACTTGTCCGGGCATCGACCGCTGCACGTCCGGTCGCTGGCCGATGACCTTCCGGTGACCTTAACACATCGGTGCACTAATAATTTGTCCGATTTCCTTCCAATGTCACAGTACGAAGTGGCATCGGTGCACCGATGTCTTCCCGGTCGCCGGAAGAAAATAACTCCGAGTTATTTTTTTCCGATGTCTCGCCGATGTTCTACCGATGTCCAAAAAATGACCGATTTTTACAAATGGTCGTACGGCGCCTGGCCGGGCATCGGACGATTTTGCCGATTTATACATCGTCAACTAATCGGTGACAAAATCGGTGGATATGTGACCATAGCATTAGCAATGCTGTCTTGTAAACAAATGACGACGTTTATCAAAACTAAAAAAATCGTCATTGTCCTGGTGTCACGATTAAAGCTTGTTTCCCGACAAATGGAAAATCCAACGCGGAATTTTAATCCAGCTGGGCGTGAGCCAGGCCAGCCAGCTGTGCCCCTGAAACCCGAGTAACCCGGATGCTTGTCGCATGCTCACTGGCTTTCTTCCTGTCGAACAAATAAATAAATTGAATTTTTTTAACAATGCAAATACCAAATGGGTAGATAAGAAAGGTGACAGGAGTAGCATTTTGAAAAATGAAAACACTGAAAAAATTAGTCCTGGGTGAGTCTGAAGTCGGGACCTCTGAAGCGAACACGCTAACCCCTCCCCCACTCCAAAATCCTCTAGGGATATGTCATCATTCTTGCCCAAATTTAACCCAATCGGACCGGATTTGTAGGAAGAGTAGGGTTTTTTGCGTTTTTTAAAGGTTTTGCCGTTTTCTGCAACTTTAGTCTAATAGCCAAAAACAGACAAGCTGGGTGGAGGCCTACATAGCCTACATACTGAACATTCTCGCAATATTTCACAACACTCGGACCAAAATTATTTGGGTAGCATTTGAAAAAATTGTTTACGCAAATATATAACGGTGATGGAAAGAGCACAAGTGATGGGAGTAACCATCGGGCGAAATTCGCCTGGAATAAAAGGTTGGCAATTGTTTCAGATAATTTTCAGTTTCAGTATAATGTATATTTTTATTTGAACTGTGGCTTTGATCAGTTCATTTTTACTGCAAGTGTTCTATGAGTATTCTAAATTCAGAAAAAGATTCTAGGCATCTTTTACTGATTAAAAAAACTTATCAGCCTCAGTAACGGATATCTGAGATTGAATTTATAGATAAATAATTCGTTTAAATTTATATTTCCCTGAAAAAATTAGCAGGAATTGTAAATGAATCCCAAAATTAATAACTAAACTAGAAGCTCATTCCGCTAGCGAAATGTTAAACACTTGACAAAAATTAAAACGCAAAAATACTTCCTTCAGTGGGTTATTTCTTGAATAATATATTGCAAACAACACAGCTTGAATACGTCTTATAAGCCGAGTAGTGTTTGGTTGTTGTTGACTTAAAGTTTTATTGACTGACCAGGCATAGGCCTTGTTATCTATTTACGCAGTGAGAGCTCGCACAAACCTCAATGAGCAAATGTGTATTCTGTGCTGTCGTTAAATGCTACGCATTTACTTGCAAAAAATACACTCTTTTCACATGGCGTTTTAACAAAGAAAACGAAATCAAAGACGAAAATAAGTGACATGCACATGTTCAGATCAAGCTCTTCATAAGTCCCAAGTTTCATGGTCGTAGGGCCCATAGTGTCAGAGAAGAAGAAGACACAAAAAATCGGAAAAACTGTCAAGAAGAAAAATGGACGAATTTTGCTCGCACAAATTCATATAACCCTTGCAAACCAAAGGCTTGTAAAGTGTTAATTAATTAAATACACGCAATGCGTTAAAATGATTGTCTTTTTATGATTAAAACATAATCTTTGATCTAAATATCAACATAAAAAAACGGTATCAAAACAACGTACCGTCGATATCTACGAAGCCATATTCGTCTGCCAAATCGGAAGTAAGCAATACCTTGCCGTTTTTCTTCATGATATCTTTATCTGGATTCAAATAAAAATACGGAATTCAGACCTGCACAATGCCATTTAGCAAAAAGAGAAAAAAAGTCATTATTGCTTTTGTGTTTGAGCTAATTTCTTACTTGCAATTACTCATCACTCTTAATCGATGGCCGTCTTTTAATAATAATGCCCCAAATTTGTTTCTACTGAATTATATATTTTTGAACATTAAAATTCACTTACGTGCAGTGTGTTTTTTTTTATTAAACAGAAACACTAAGTCGCAACTGGAATAAAGTTTTTAACCTTTCAGCAGTGATACAATGGCTTTTCCCGAGAATTCTATGGATTCGCCATTCCGAAACCTGGCCGCTAACTAATTGAAAAGAAAGAACAGATATGAACATGGCAAATGTGTGATATTGCTAGTAAATTTCAAACAAAGACATCTTTATTTTTTTAGATTTGAAATATTTTGGTTTGGAAATCTTGCAGATTACCACAAGCAAAGCGCTGAAAACATTACTTAGCTCAGTTATTTACGTTTTTCTCAGCAAAGGTGAATCTCTTATAAATCTCAAAATATGTTTATAAACCGACAAGATTTTTTAAAGTGAAACATTTTGAATTGCTAACGAATTGCTAGTACGACATGGTTAATAAACTAAAAACACAAGATTTCAATTGATTGCTAATATTCTGTTTTTAATGAATTGCTTATATGATATAGTCAAAGACTTGCCGATACGATATGGTCATCGCATTGCTAATGCGACCTGGAGTGGTATTCTGCTCTGTCCTTATATTTAAAGACGTGCCTTATTCTTGAGATTAGATCGTTCATCCTTAATTTTTATCCTTAATTTTAAAAGACTTTGTTAAGTTTGAGGATAGAGCAGAATAGCTTTTTCATCTTTATTTTTTAAAAATAAGGACATCCTTAAAAATAAGGACAGAGCAGAATACCACTCCTGAACAATGACTTGCTGATACGATACGGTAAATTCACCTGTTCACCGCCTAGATTACGCTTGTTTTCATCCAGGATCGTGTCCATGATAGTTTCCGTGCGCACTGCTCCTGGCCACAGGCTGATGCACGCGACGTTCTCCTTCCGCAGTTCATGTCCGCAATCTGCTGCCATTCTGTCGCACTTTAAACACACACATCCACACTTGCAAGCCTTTAGCTTGCAAAGGTTATATGAATTTATGCGAGCAAAGTCTTTTTTTTCTTGAGAGTTTTTCCGATTTTTTGTGTCTTCTTCTTCTCTGATACTATGGGCCCTACGACCATGAAACTTGGGACTTATGAAGAGCTTGATCTGAACATGTGCATGTCACTTTTTATTTTCGTCTTTGATTTCGTTTTCTTTGTTAAAACGCCATGTGAAAAGAGTGTATTTTTTGCAAGTAAATGCGTAGCATTTAACGGCAGCACAGAATGCACATTTGCTCAGTGAGCTTTGTGCGAGCTCCCACTGCGTAAATAGATAACAAGGCGTATGCCTGATCAGTCAATAAAACTTTAAGTCAACAACAACCAAACACTACTCGGCTTATAAGACGTATTCAAGCTGTGTTGTTTGAAATATATTATTCAAGAAATAACCCATTGAAGGAAGTATTTTTGTGTTTTAATTTTTATCAAGTGTTTAACATTTAGCTAACGGAATGAGCTTCTAGTTATTTTATGAGTTTAAACTGTCAGAAATTTTATACATCAAAATAAACAAGTGGTGTATCTTTAATTATAATATGGTAATTTTATTGCTTTTGCTTTAAAATAAGACGATCGTCTAGGACGGTGCCCAGGGGTGGTTAGATTAACAAGACATGAACTTGCACGTCCCTTTTGTTCAAAATTCTATTATTAATTATATTATGAAATATTTTCTGTCTTCTTTGGGTCTTTCGCTCTGGACTGTACAATCTAATTTATGTTCATTCCGACTACATCTTAACTAAACAAGATCTGTAGGAATCTCTGAGTGTTGATGCAAAATGTCAATATTTATAATTTTTGAGAAAAATATCAATGTGTAAATTGTTGACCGATTTCAAAATAATACTGTTTTGGCCATCTTAAAAAACAACACGAAGTCAAAAAGCGATTTTCTCTGTAATTTTCTGCGATCGGATGAAAATTGAAAATGCAGTAGGGCAAAATAAAAGTTTCCATACGGACGAATGGATACTAAAGCTAAAAACAAAAAGGTTATACAGTTTGAAATATGTTACCGCTGCTTTGCCGATACCATAGGCCACGTTGAAGAGGTATCGCAAGCCTCCTACAGAAGACACCCATACGATGAGGCCGTGCTTCTGCGCTACCATCAGCCGGGCCGCGTACACAGTGCACAGGTAATGGTTCCTGCTCCAAGCAAACGCCATCAATGACGGCAACATGTTAATAACTACGCGATGCTCTAAGTCTACATGTGAAAAGGCTATTACACAAAGAAAGCTACTGAAATATATTCTTTTTTTTTTTCGTTTTGAGTAAAAATTGCAACAAAATGTAAAAACTTCTATAATTTATTCACTGGTATCTTATGGTATATCTTATCCTATCTTAAATTTCGTAAATTCTTTTTGTTTATTATTTTGGTATGGCAACGAACCTTCCCTTGCCTAAAATACAAAGTTCATACCTCAGTCCTACTCTGTTAACAATATCCCAGGCATCGGAGGAGAGTTCATAGAACTTCTTACCGTAGTTCTCCGACAGATACTGTGACAAAATGACAAGGCACAGCTGACTTCCAGTACACTTGAATACTTAGTCAAAGCAAGTATATTTTATCAAACCTTTTGGAGTGAGATAATACTGAATTTTCTTTCTGAAAATATGCAACCCTTTTTAGCAACAAATAATAAAGAATAAACTTAATTATCCGAATATTTAATAGGGAACAATACATTATTTGGGTCAAAAAATGCCATCGAAATTTCATAAAACCAAAATAAGAATGTCCAGGGACATTGTGACCAGCCGAGATCTAATAAATCACTTATCAGAAGGCTTGTATGGTTGCCAAAAAGTGACTGTCATATTGTTAAACTCGGTTGTTAAATTCGTACGGGTTTATAAAGGAATCCGGTGAAAATTGTGAGAGAAGAAGCACTTTGAAAGTGGCTACTAAATATTTTTAAATACCCCCAATTTAGTTAATTTTGGTGGATCGCGAGAAAAGTAACTTTTCAAAAGAGGACTGTCTGGTGATTTATGAAAAAATTTGAAGACAATCCGATCAAAGAGAGACTTCTCCAGTACAAAATGTGAAAGGAATGTGATCCAGACAGTGGAAGTAGAAGCAGTTTGAAAACTAGCCCCAAATAAATTTTAAAATGCCTCCATTTAGCCACTTTCCTTTGGATCTCCAAAACCTAGCTTTTCAAGAGAAAGAAAGCCTGGTAAACATTTATTCAAAATTAGAAGGTAATCCGATCTAAAAGAAAAACTTTTGAAAATTGGTTGTGAAATATTTTAAAATGCCCTGAAACTAGAGTCTCAGCGAGGCAGGATCTCCCGTGTACGGCAAATCATATACAGTAAAATGGCCGGTGTAAAGCTTAATAAAACGTTAATTTAAGTTACACAATTTTTTTTTTTTTGCTTTGGATACATTTTGACCCAAATTCATTTGTGGACCTTATGGCCGGGTATTTTTTGACCGGGGACCTTATGGTCGAGGGCTTGTTGTACTGGATTCTACGACAATTTTGCTTTGGGGACGTTTTGGCCCTAAATTTATTTGGGAATCTTATAGTTGGATACTTTCTTGCTGGGGGTAAAGCTTAAGAAAGTGTCAAGTAGGTTATCGTACGTTTTTAGCTATGAGGGCGTTTTGGCCCTAAATTCATTTGCCAACCTCATGGCTGTGGAACTAAATGTCAGGAACGTTTTTTCCTGGATTCCACTAAGATAAATTTTGCTTTTGGGACATTTTGGGAGTAAATTCATTTGGGAACCTCATGACAAGGACCATTGTGACCGGGACCTGTTGGTCGTGGTAATGCTTGATGAAGCGTTAATTTAGGTTATCATACATTCGCTGTCCTTTGTAGGCTTTGGCCGTAAATTCATTTGGGGACTGATTGGCCGGGGACATTATGGCTGGTGTAAAGATTAATAAAGCATTGATTTAGGTAATCATACGTTTTTTTTTTCCTTTAGGGACTTTTGGCCCTAAATTCATTTAGGGACCTTACTGTCGGAAACCATATGGTCAGGGACATAATGACAGGGATAAAGCTTAGTAAAGCGTTAATTTAGGTTATGAGACATTTCTAAGCTATTGCGGCGTTTTGGCTCTAAATTCATGTGGGGACTTTATGGACGGGTACTTCATGGCCGGGCACCTTAAAGCCGGAATAAAGTCTAATAAATTGTTAATTTAGACTATCATAAGTTGTTTTGGTTTTGGGACAGTTTGGACCTAAATTCATTTGGGGAACTTGTGGCAGGGGACATTTGGCCCGTGTAAAGCTTAATAAAGCGTTGATTTAGGTTATAGGTTTTTTGCTTTAGGGACGCTTTGGTCGTAAATTTATTTTGGGGGGTGCTTATGACGGGGACCTTATGGTCGAGGACATGTTGTCCTGGATTCCATGACAAATTTTGTTTTTGGAGGCGTATTGGTATTAAATTTATTGGGGGACCTTATGGCGGGGGCCATTCTGGCTGGGATAAAGCTTAATAAAGCGTTAATTTAGGTTATCATATGGCGACGTTTTGACCTTAAATTCATTTCGGGACCTTATGGTCTAGAACCTAATGATTGAGGACGTTTCTCCTGGATTCCACCATGACAAATTTTGATTTTGACGCGTTTTGGGCCTTAATCGTTCGGGGACCTCAAAGTCAGGGACATTATGGCCGGGGAGCTGATTCCCGGTGTAAAGCTTAATTGAACATTAATTTAGGTTATCATGCGTTTGTTTCCCTTAGGGAAGGATTTGGCCCTAAATTCCTTTAGGAACCTTATGGCCGGGGACATTATGGCTGGTGTACAGGTTAATACAGCACTAATTTAGGTAACTTTATGCCCTGGGGGGACTTTTATGCCCTAAATTCATTTAGGGACCTTACGGCCGGGAACTCTATGGCCAGGGACATTATGTGTATGTACTTAATGGTCAGGGACCTTACGACTGGAGACTTTTGGAACAGATAAAGCTTAATAAAACGTTATTTTTGGCTATCATAGGGACGATTCGGCCCTAAATTCATTTGGGGACCTTATATCAGCGGTGTAGATCTTAATAAGGCGTTAATTTATGATATACGTTTTTGCTTTGGAGAGGTTTTGGCTCTCAATGAATTCGAAGGCCTTATGACTGGGGACCTTATGGTTGGTGTACTTAATAAATCGTTAATTTGGGCTATACGCTTTTTTTTCTTTGGGAACGTTGTGGTCCTAAATTTATTTGGGAGCCATATGACCAGAGACCTTATGGTCGGGTACTTTTTAGCCTAGGATGTGTTGTCCTGCTTTCCACGATAAATTTTGTTTTGGGACGTTTTGGCACGAAATTCATTTGGGGAACTTAAGTGAAAAGCAAGTGGTGCGGAAAAAGTAGTAATTTTTGACAATTTCTCATTTTGTCAACTTTTTACCAATTTCAACAATAATACTACGATGCATATGTACAATATGTATATATTTTCACGGTATAAATAATAAGGACCGTACCTCAAGCAGTTTTTGAGAGTTTGCACAGACAAAACCATGTGTTTCCGGCGGGAAGACAGACAGACGCACAGACAGATATATTCCTCGCTTATACCGGGGGGCGGTAAATTTTGAAGAGAGAACAATCGTTCGAAATTTGAACGAACGATCAAAAATTTTGGGAGAAGAAAATTGGCTACAATTTTTGTAAATGCCCTCCCCCCCATTTAGCCGCATTTTGGCAAATGGCCAAAAAGGTAACTTCTCAAAAGAAGACCACCTAGTGAACATTTAAGCAAAATTTGAAGACAATCCAAATTGTTGGTGAAAAACCTTTCAAAAATGGGCGAAAGAAAAAATGCCCCCTGCTTGGCCAATTTTGGTGGATCGCCAAAAAATTTCAACAGAAGTCCACCCAGTTAACCTCAGTACAAAATATGGAGAATGCGATCCAGAGCGGGGAAGTAGAAGCATTTTGAAAATTGGCCCCCGAATCTAGAATCTCAGTGAGACAGGATCCCCCCATTTAGCCAATTTTCTTTTGGATCGCCAAAAACTAGCAAAGTAGAAACAGTTTGAAAACTGGCTACCAAATGTTTATGTCCTCCATTTGGGTAATTTTTCGTGAAGCGCCAAAAAAGTAAGTAAAATTTGAAAGGAATCCGATCGAAACTGAATTTTAAGTAAAAGCTTACATACGTACACACGTACATAGGGACGACGGATGCCCCTCTATTGATGTGATAAGACCTGGTCTAAAAAGTTATTTTTCAATAGAGGCCTACCTAGAGAACAGTCGTACAAAATTGGAAGGGAATCCAAACAAATTGTAAGAGAAAAAGCACTTTGAAAATTGGAAACAACAAATTTAAAATGCTTCCCATTTGGGCAATTTTTGGCGAATCGCCAAAAACACGAATTTTTCAAGAGAAGCTACCTAAAGAATATTTGCACAAAAATTTAAAGAGAAAATCTAATCAAAATTGTGGGAGAAGAAGCATTTTGAAAATTGGCCTCCGAGCAAATTGAAATGCACGCGATTTAGCCATTTTTTGCGGTTCGCCAAAAAAGATACTTTTCAAGAGAGGCATACCTGGGGAACAATCAAAAAATGGGAAATAATCTGATCCAAACGGTGTGAAAAGCATTTCGAAGATCTGAAGCCAATAAATTTAAAAAATGACCTCATTTGGCAAATTTTTGCCGGATCGTCAAAAGAGTATTGTTTCTAGAGAGGCCTGCGCAGAGAATATTTTATAGAATTGAACGAGAATCCAATCAAAATTGTGGGAGAAGATGCATTTTGAAAATTAGAAGCCCCCCCAAAATAAAAATGCCCCATTTGACCAATTTTTAGCAAAGCACAAAAAAGTAATGCATCAAGAGAGGCCAACCTAGAAAATGTCTGTTCAAAATTTGAAGAAAATCTGATTAAAATTGTTGGAGAAGAAACATTTTGAAAATTGGCAACCGAAAAATTTAAATGGCTCCCTCCTTTGGCCAATTTTTGGCTGATCGGCAAAAAAAGTAATTTTTCAAGAGGGCCCTTTCTATGGAACAATGCACAATTTGAATGGTTTCCATCAAAACCGAAGAAGAAAACCGACAAAGTGGGCTGGTCCAAAATAGCTAAATTTTAAAGCATAATATAACACTACAAGTTATTTTTGTTGTTTTATGCAGTACTACAACCGGACTGATAAAATCAAAATAGCCTCCTTCCTCCTTGTACTTCCTCAGAATTGGGTCTCTCTGGACCCGAGTAATTCTTTAAAATCAAAACGTACATTGACGGCGGTGTAAGCGTTGTTCACCAGCAAATCAAGTCGCCCATTTTGCTCCTGTTCCACTCGTTTAAACAACTCTAGAACTTCCTCATCCTTCGAATGATCACACTGTACAGGAATGCACGTCCCTCCCCGTGACTCGATCTAAAGAATAAAAATGCCAAAAAATATATTGCGTTTGTCTTAACTAAACTTGGCCCATATTGTTAGGCTGATGTTCTTTGCTTTTAACATTGTTTAAACGGATATATTTTTAACCCCAAAACACTAGTAATAAGGTTTCTACATAATTTTATGCACAGAATAATAATATACAAAGGGCTTTCTCTAACTTTGACCTAGATCCATCAGGTAGTGAGCTTTCAATGTGTCTGTTCGATTGAGCTAAAGACGAGTGTTGTCAAAATTTGAAAACTTGTGTTTCGAACATACTGATCGGATGAAAATGGTTGTTATCAGATAAATCCGACAGCCATGTATATACGTCTGTCGCAATTCGCAGAAAATTTAAGTCTAAACTTTTAAGTTTATCGCTTACCTCTTTTGCTGTTTGTTCCAGAGACCCTAATGATCCTTCTCTTGATTTCAATGTTCTTCCTGTAAATATATAACCAGCATTCTAACATGAAATTTTGCTACTGCTATATCAACACCCTGAAATTTTATCTAAAGATTAATTTTAAAAGAAATATCCTCAATAGAATTTGAAATACATTAGTTTAACTGCAAATTGAAATGTCTAATATAATACAAAAAATTCAACTAATGATATCAAGAGAGGCACAAAAGTTCTTAATAAGACCGGAAAGGGCACATCACTTCTTATTCTCTGTTGTATGAAAATAATGATTGGAAAAAATAACGTTTTGTATACAATACATCAATATAGCATTACCCACTATTCAATATTAAATATATTCGTATTCAATATATCACTATAACATTACCTGTTATGTAAACAGTAGCTCCTTGTTCACCAAGCTGCAGCGCTATGCCTTTGCCGATACCCCGCGATGCTCCAGTAACAAGACAAATTCTTCCAGTAAGTGCCATGTTCTTAATTTTCACTTTAAACCTGTGCGTGTAAAATATTACGATGGATCCGCCGTAAATCACTTGAAAACAAATACAACAACGTTAAAATTACTGCAAATGCTACAACAAAAATACATGTGTTTATAAACAGCGTATTATTATTATAATAATAACTACGATGGGCATACTAATGCAAGATTAGCAAGCACGTTTTGTTGGGTCAAACATTAGTTTAAAAGATAAAATATAAGTGACAGGCCACATACTCGGAGTTGGTCAAAAAATAACTTGAACCCTGAATATTGTTGAATGTGTTTTACTTTTTTTCCAGGTTGTTCGTGGCCGACAAATGATCTCTTCTAAAATAACAATTAATTAGTACGAAAACCTAAACGACAAGCAAATCTGTGAGACACGGAACTAATATTGCTGCAGAGATCAGATTTTACTAAAACAAATTTTGAATTGTAGCAAAGCATTTGTTCGTTACTGAGAAAGCACGCTAAACACAGTCTAGTAGTAGCAAACCATGTTTGAAGGAAGCATAACACATTAAGTAAATGCTTCTCGTGTCAAATGTTATCAAGCCAGTCCGAAGTCTGTACAAGCATTCAATAGCCTACGAATAAAAACTGCACGGCTAAACACAGGCAACCTCTGACTTACAACACTTTCAACAATATGAACAAGGAATTTTTGCTCTGGCCTTTTTAATAACGTGCGACGTGAGATTTTGGCGAAATGCACTCATTCACAATCGACCTTAACTTTATCGCCGTAACTTCCTTGGGCAATAATCCGGAAGCAAAAATCCTTGATCCTGAGAAGGCGTCTGATGGTGGAAGAAAGATTTCAACGACAACACAACTGTTGACGTTTACCCTAGATTCCAGAGAGCTCAAATACAGTAAAAGTCCGGATAAGGACACCCCGCTATTTGGGACACTCTGCAAATGAGGACACTTTTTGTCAGCCTGTTTTAAAATCCCATAGACTTCTGTATGTTCTAAACCCCTCCATTAAGGACAGCCCGCAATTCAGAATTTAGGAAACTTTTTCCTGAAGGCATTGAGAATAACCCGTCTATTAAGGACAGCAAAAAAAGGTCCCACTGCGCGCATGCTGCAAACACTAACCTGCTTGAAAGACAAAGCATGTGTCTTTAAGTCTTTGTGTACTTTGTCTCGGAGTACATCGTGTCAGAACAATGTGCAGGGCAGCGGCTTCAATTACAGTTGTCATATTGTACACACGAAAATGCCTCTTAAGCTCCTTTGTCGTTTCACTGTTATTGTCTATTGTCAAAACTTGGACACTGTTTTGGTTTACAGTACGTTAAATGACAATTAAATCAAATAAGAATGTAGCAATTTAAATTTGATTCAAAATTTAAAATATGGGGGTTGCTAAAATAAAACGAAACGAACTCTTGTTAAATGCAAAGGTGAAAATAATTCAAGCTAGTGACAATAAAAGTGTTCGTCAATTAGCCGAAGACTTTAATTGCAGTAAAACTCAGGTTTCAAACACTCTAAAAAAGAAAGAAGTCTATTTACCTCAATTTGAAAAAGCAGAAAATTTCGAGATCAAAACACTCCGTGGTATATGTAAGTATTTTGTGTAAGTACATTAAAACAACAAACATATGTGCGTATTGTATGTAACAAGCCATCGTAGAGGGCACAGTCCCTAACCGGACATGGACAAACAGCTGTCATGTTCAAATTCAAGTAGATAAACAAGCACTTAGTGAAAAATCAAATCAGTCCGCCTGATAGTTGAAGAGATATGGCGTCGACAAAATACTGCGTTTTCGCTAAGTTCCATCCAGGAATGTCATATTTTTGACAATTTTCCATTTCGTCATTTTTTCGTCGATTTCATAATTAATGCGCCGTTGCACATCTACATGATATATATATTCTCTCAGTGAAATATCAAATCAGTCCGCCTGATAGTGGAATGTCACATTTTTGACAATTTCCCATTTCCTCAATTTTTCGTCGATTTCAAAATTAATACTCCGTTGCGCATCTACATGATATATTTGTTCACCCAGTGAAATATCAAATCAGTCCGCCTGATAATTGAAGAGATATGGCGTCTACAAAATACTGCGTTTTCTCTAAGTTCCATCCGAAAATGTCAAATTTTTGTCAATTTCCCATTTCGTCATTTTTTCGTCAATTTCAGAATTAATACGCGGTTGCACATCTACATGATATATGTTCCCGCAGTGAAATATCAAATCAGTCCAAATAATAGTTGAAGAGATATGGCGTCGACAAAACAATGCATCAAAAAGTGACACCCAAACCAATAGCTCCCCTCCGGGGGCTAAAATCAAATTGAGTGACCATATATAGGAACACTTCCATTAGTGACACCCCGCTATTAGGGACAGAATTTGCCAGACAGTTACTGTCCTTAACAACGGGGTTTTACTGTAATCCTAATTTGGCTTGGGGACTCTGGGGTCGCAGTGTAAGGTGTCAACGGCGATTTATCAGGGTAATCGTCACTTATTTGCTGCAAAATCTCAATAATTTCATAATTCATCTTAAGATACATTTTAAATGAACTAGAATGTAGACAGATAGGTACATACAACATTTAATCATAGATTTGATATTAAACGTACATTACATATATATAATTCTTCAATATTAACATGAATTAATGTAGAGGGAGAAGCAAAACTACAAATATGGCCTACAAAACCTACAAAGGGAAACGATGACAAGAATGTCCAAGGACATCGTGAGATCTACTAAATCGAGATCTAGTAAATCACCTATCTATAGGCTTTCATGCTCGGCAAAAAGTGGTTTTCATAGAGTTAAACTCGGTTGTTGAAAATTCGCACAAAGTTATAAAGGAATCCGGTCAAAACTGTGAGAGAAGCATTTTGAAAATTGCTACTATTTTTAAATAACACCCATTTAGCCAATTTTTGACGGATCGCCAGAAAAGTAACTTTAGAAAGGATGACCGTCAAATGAACATTTATGAAAAATTTGAAGACAATAAAATCAAAAACGTGAAAGAAGGGATTTGAAAGCTGGCTAAAGAAAAATGCCCCCTCCCGCATCTCCCCCGTTTTGGTGGATCGCCGGAAAAGTAACTTTGCAAGTGATGGCAGGCTAGTGAACATTATACACAAAATTTGCAGGCATTCCAATCAACATTTTGGAAGGAAAAAAATCAAGACTGTCCATGGACAATGTCCCAGCTCACAAATGCTTATGTCAAGATTTGTCAAACATAACTCGTAACTCAAATTTCAAGACAGAAAGGGCTTTAGGCGAATCACGAAAAGACAGGGTGGTACCAAAGCCTGCCACCCTAAATAAGAATTTCAAGTGATTAAGACCAACTACCTGGAACCAGTTGCGTTTTCAATAATATTTTTGGGAAGTCACCAAAAAGCAATAGCCAGATAGGTTCATTTTTTTCGCCAATATGTCCGCCATTTTTTTCAAATCAACAAAACCGCAATAACCAGGTGATTACCAATGACCATAATCTTTAATCAAAATTATAAGATAGTAGGACGATTTCTATGGTGGAGTTAAGATTTTCTGTTTTTTTTTTGTGCTCATATTTCCGCGTTTTTGGCCAGTCACCAAAAACGTAATGGACTGGTACCCAATAAATTCCGATACCTGCACGTAAAGCTTCAGAACAATATGGCTATTTTTCTGGACTTGGTTGAGATGTTACAAAAACGTTTAATCGCCAAAATTTCGACCAATTTTTGGTGAATAGCCAAAAAATAATAGCCAGGTGGACACATGTGCACTCTTCCACTGCGACCACAGAAGGATATACGTTTCAATTGCTTTTTGATCAATATTTCTCCAATTTTTGGCGAATTACCAAAAAAAGTAATAGCCAGGTAGGTAGTAATATGTGCCACTTTACATAAAAATATGACAACAAGACTGGCAAGTGACAGTGGCTCAGTTGAGGATTCAGTCTTGTGCCTCTCGGAAAATGGTAAGACAGTCTGATCTGGTTGAATGTTTTTGTTTATATTAAATTATGCTGAAATTATGAAACTTTCTGAATATGTGTAATAAATGGGAAAAATGCAGACACAGGAATTTTACTCCAATTTGTTATTAAATTCAAACAGAAGTCAGATGTAAAAATTAAAATAAAGTCCTTTCTTTTATTACTTATCTTGGGCCTTGTTTCAAGTGAGTATAAAAATGTGCATACAGTTTTGGAACATCCTATCCAGAACACGGTACGATATTTGTCAAATAAAAATAAATATGTAAAAACAGGAATTTTTCTCCAATTTGTTTTTGATATCAAAGAGAAGTGGAACTCCAAAATTTAAATAACGTCCTTTCTTATATGCACTTATTTCGAGCCTATAGTTGCATACGATTATTTAAACGTGGATACAGCTTTTGGAAATTCCTATCCAGGGTGGTACTAGGCCAGCGTTTAATTAAAAATCAATAAATGATCGGTCGAGGAATATCCAGACCCTGGATAGTCTACCCTGACAGGCGTTCTCCAAATGCCCTGCTAAACTTCAAAGCGGAGGTTTCGTCAAAACATGTGGACCCTAATTAATTCTAATTTGCGTGGGGAAAATGAACAATTTTGTCCAAGGACAAAGTCCCAGCTTACGAAAAGCAATAAGACCAATTCCAGCGTGTATGAGCAAGGGAATTTCCCTGAAAAATTGGGCTTCAAAAGATAGACGGCAAAGAGCTAGCTCAATAATTCCCACTTGCAAACATAGTTTGCAAATGGGTATGGTTTGCAAAGAATTCCGGCTGTTTATTCCTTCCTTTTTTTTTCCGTCACGGAGGTTTCCAGAAAACTCCTCCTACGCTATTTGACGTAGGACGATGAAATTTGGCACAGAGATAGAAGGTGATAAGATGTCGTGAAATCCGCAAATTTTTTTGACCTTGACCTTCAAGGTCAAGGTCAAATTGAGGTCAAAGTTTTTTTACCTCAAATTGGTTTCCAGAAAACTCCTCCTAGGCTATTTGACGTAGGACGATGAAATTTGGCACAGAGATAGAGGGTGATAAGATGTCGTGAAATCCGCAAAATTTTTTGACCTTGACCTTCAAGGTCAAGGTCAAATTGAGGTCAAAATATTTTTTCAAAAACCTCTTCAATCACGAAAAATTGCTGGAAATAGCGCTCAAATCCTTGTTTCAACACGTGAGCGGTGTCAGTAGGCAGTAACATCATGGATGGAATCTCGACATTCAGTGTCAAGGTCAAGGCCATGTGACTTTTGTATACTGAATTCCGTTAGAGAAAAATTGCCCATTATCTGGAAAACCGTTAGAGATAGAGCGATTTTGAGCTTATTTTCGACCCTTTGGGCCTAAAAGACGTTATATAAGAGGTATCTCGGTGACCTTGACCTCCTCCGTCATGGTCAAGGTCAAAAACCGGAAGTTGACCATTATCTCGAAAACGGTTAGAGATAGAGCGATTTTGAGCTTATTTTCGACCCTTTGGGCCTAAAAGACGTTATATAAGAGGTACCTCGGTGACCTTGACCTCCTCCGTCATGGTCAAGGTCAAAAACCGGAAGTTGACCATTATCTCGAAAACGGTTAGAGATAGAGCGGTTTTGAGCTTATTTTCGAGCCTTTCGGCCTAAAAGACGTTATATAAGAGGTACCTCGGTGACCTTGACCTCCTCCGTCATGGTCAAGGTCAAAAACCGGAAGTTGACCATTATCTCGAAAACGGTTAGAGATAGAGCGGTTTTGAGCTTATTTTCGACCCTTTGGGCCTAAAAGACGTTATATAAGAGGTACCTCGGTGACCTTGACCTCCTCCGTCATGGTCAAGGTCAAAAACCGGAAGTTGACCATTATCTCGAAAACGTTTAGAGATAGAGCGGTTTTGAGCTTATTTTCGACCCTTTGGGCCTAAAAGACGTTATATAAGAGGCACCTCGGTGACCTTGATCTCCTCCATCATGGTCAAGGTCAAAAACCGGAAGTTGGCCATTATCTCGAAAACGGTTAGAGATAGAGCGATTTTGAGCTTATTTTCGACCCTTTGGGCCTAAAAGATGTTATATAAGAGGTACCTCGGTGACCTTGACCTCCTCCGTCATGGTCAAGGTCAAAAGCCGGAAGTTGACCATTATCTCGAAAACGGTTAGAGATAGAGCGATTTTGAGCTTATTTTCGACTTTTTGGGCCTAAAAGACGTTATATAAGAGGTACCTCGGTGACCTTGACCTCCTCCGTCATGGTCAAGGTCAAAAACCGGAAGTTGACCATTATCTCGAAAATGGTTAGAGATAGAGCGATTTTGAGCTTATTTTCGACCCTTTGTGTCTAAAAGACATTATATAAGAGGTACTTCGGAGACCTTGACCTCCTCCGTCATGGTCAAGGTGAAAAACCGGAAGTTGACCATTATCTCGAAAACGGTTAGAAAACTGAATTTGATTATTTGAGATTACATTATATTTACTTCGATGTCCTTGTTCATGATAATAATTCGGAAGCTGACAATTATGTGGAAAGACTGAAAAATGTGTCTTTGACCATATAGATTGTACCATTGCAAGTGGGTGTCATTTCGCTACGTGTAGCGAAATTCGGTCTAGTTAATATAGCACCGGACCAGAACATAGACCGATAAATGCATACAAAGATTTCTTTCCGAGAAAAATGGGAAACAGATTTTTTGTATCTCTGGTAGACTGGATAGTCTGATAGAGATACCTTCAAACAACGCCCCCATTTCGGACCAGTGCGCATATTTATGTAACTTGCCTCGATGCGCGGTTCTTATTCAGACAAGTCCGCATGTTTATTTAATTTGCGTTGATGTGCGGGTCTCATTCTGGAACAGTGCAAATGTTTATTTAGCTTGCGTTGATGTGCGGTTCGCCTTTCGGACCCGCGCTCATGTTTTCTTACCTTGTGTTCATGTGCGGTTCTTATTTCGGATCAATGCGCATGTTTATTTACCTTGTGTTGATGTGCGGTTCTTATTTCGGATTAGTGCGCATGTTTATTTGCCTTGCGTTGATGTGCAATTCTTATTTCGGATCAATGCGCATGTTTATTTACCTTGTGTTGATGTGCGGTTCTTATTTCGGATCAGTGCGCATGTTTATTTACCTTGTATTGATGTGCGGCTATTATTTCGGATCAGTGCGCATGTTTATTGAACTTGCGTCGATGTGCGGTTCTTATTCCAGACCAATACGCATGTTTATTTTACTTGCGATGATGAGCGGTATTTATTTTGGACAAGTGCACAAGTTTCCTTAGGTTGTCTTGATGCGCGGTTCGCATTTCGGACCAGTTTGCATGTTTATTTAACTTACGTTGATGCACGGTGCTTATTTTGGACGTGTGCATATGTTTATTTAACTTGCGTTGGTGCGCGGTTCGAATTTCGGACCAGTGCGCATGTTTTTTTAACTTGCGTTGATGCGCAGTGCTTATTTTGGACCACTGCAAAGGTTTATTTAACTTGCGTTGATGCGCGGTTCGAATTTCGGAGAAGTGCGCATGTTTATTTAACTTGCGTTGATGCGCGGTGCTTATTTTAGACCAGTGCAAATGTTTATTTAACTTACGTTGGCGCGTGGTTCGCATTTCGAACCACTGCGTATGTTTATTTAACGTGCGTCGATGCGCTGTTCTTATTTCAGGCCAATGCGCATATTTCTTTAACTTGAGTTGATGCGCGGTTCTTATTCTGGACCAGTGCGCATGTTTATTTAAGTTGCGTTGATGCGCAGTTCTTATTTTGAATAGTGCGCATGTTATTTAAGTTGCGTTAATGGGCAGTTCGCATTTCGAAATAGTGCGCATGTTTATTTAACTTGCGTTGACGCAAGGTGCTTATTTTGGTCCAGTGTGCTTGCTTATTTAGCTTGTTTTGCTGTGCGGTTCGCATTTCGGACCAGCGCACATGTTTTTTTTTTTTAACTTGTGTTGATGCGTGGTTCGCATCTTGGACCATTGCACATATTTATTTTACTTGTGTTGATGATCGGTACTTATTTTGGACCGGTGCAAATGTTTATTTAACTTACGCTTATGTGCGGTTCGCAATTCGGACCAGTGTGCATGTTTATTTAATTTGCGTTGATATCCGGTTCGCATTTCGGACCAGTATACCTGTTTCTTTAGGTTGCGTTGATGCGCAATTCGCATTTTGGGACAAGTGAGCAGGTTCATTTAACTTGCGTTGACGCGCGATTTGCGTTTTGGACCAGAACGCATGTTTATTTAAGTCCCGTCGATGCCCGACGCTTATGTCTATTCAACTTGCGTCGATTGATGGTTCTTTCTTCAGACCATTGCGCATATTTATTAAACTTACGTTGATGCGCGGTTCTCATTTCAGACCACTGCGCATGTCTATTCAACTTGCGTCGATGCGTGGTTCTTTTTTTTCGGACAAGTGCGCATGTTTGTTTAACTTGCGTTGATGTGCGGTGTTTATTTTGGACCGGATCGCATGTTTATTTAACTTCCGTCGATGCGCGGTTCGCATTTCAGGCCATTGCCCATGTTTATCTAACTTGTGTTGATGCGTGGTTCTCATTTCAGACCAGTGCGCATATTTATTTAACTTGCGTTGATGCGCGGTTCGCATTTCGGACCACTGCGCATGTTTATTTAATTTTCCCCGATGTGCGTTTCGCATTTCGGACCAGTGTGCATGTTTCTTTAGGCTGCGTTGAAGCGCGGTTCGCATTTCAGACCACTGCGCATGTCTATTCAACTTACATCGAAGCGTAGTTCTTTTTTTCGGACCAGTGCGCATGTTTATTTAATCTGCGTTGATGCGCGGTGCTTATTTTGGACCAGTTCGCATCTTTATTTATCTTCCGTCGATGCGCAGTTCACATTTCGGACCAATGCGGATGTTTATTTAACTTGCATCGATGCGGAGTACTTAATTTGGACCACTGCGAATGTCTATTTAACTTGCGTCGATGTGCAGTTGTTAAATCTGACTACTGCGCAAGTTCATTTAACTTGCGTTTATGCGCTGTAGGAGCAGATTCATTTAATTTTTTTTCAAAAATTCCGAAAAAAATTCAAAAGTTTTCCAATTCACTCAAAAAGTACAAGCCGTATGCATGACCCCCTAGAGACGGCTCATATCGAAAATAAATGAAATCTGATAAAAACTGTAGGAGGAAATGCATTTTGAATTTTTTTCTTCAAAAATTCTCTCATCGACTGAAAAAGACAGGCCATATTCACGACACCCTAAGCATGCCTCAGCCACAAAATAAATGATGTTTGATCAAAACTGCAGGAGAAAATGCATTATGAGGTATTTTCATCAAAAATTACAGCCGAAATCAAAAATTCCGAAGTCGAGTGAAATAGCACAAGCCGTATGCGAGACCTACCTAAGGATGCCTCATAGCAAAAAAATAAATGAAATCGGATAAAAACTGTGGGAGGAAATGCATTTTGAATTTTTACTTCAAAAATTCCCCAAAAATACAGAAATTGTCGGATCGACTAAAAAGCGCAAGTCGTATTCTCAACCCCTTAGGGATGCCTCAAATCAAAAAAAAAAAAAAAAAAAAAAAAAAAAAAAAAACTGTAGGGGGAAATGCATTTTGAAGTTTTTTCTTCAAAAACTCCCTAAAAATACAAAACTTGCCCGATCGACTAAAAAGCACAAGCCGTATCCACTCACACCAAAAATAAATGACATCGAATCAAAATTGTATGGGAAGATGCATTTTGAACTATTTTCGAAATTTTGGCTTCAAAAATTCCCCAAAAATACAAACTAAAAAAGCACAAGCCGTATGCACGACCCTTTAGGGGTGCCTCATGCCAAGAATAAATGACATCGGGTCAAAAATGTAAGAGGAGATACATTTTAAAATTTCTTTAAAAATTCGCCAAAAATTCAAAAATCACCCGATCGACTAAAAAAGCACAAGCCGTATGCACGACCGCTTAGGAAATCCTATAACCAAAAATAAATGACATCGAATCAAAATTGTAGGAGTAGATGCATTTTTTTCAAAATTTTTGCTTAAAAAAATCCCAAAAAATACAAAAATTGTCCGATCGACTAAAAAAGCACAAGCCGTATGCACGACCCTTTAGGGGTGCCTCATACCAAAAATAAATGACATCGGGTCAGAAATGTAGGAGGAGATACATTTTTAATTTTTTTCTTTAAAAAATCGCCAAAAATTCAAAAATCACCCGATCAACTAGAAAAGCACAAGCCGTATGCACGACCCCTTAGGGATGCCTCAAACCAAAAATAAATGACATCGGATTAAAATTGTAGGAGGAGATGCATTTTGAAACAAAGTTTACAGCGAACTAACTAACTAACTAACTAACTAACGGACGCCACCCGCAAACCGATAGGAATACCCCAGCTTACGTGTAACGTAAGCTGGGCTAAAAAAGCACAAGCCGTATGCACAACCCTTTAGGGGTGCCTCATACCAAAAATAAATGACATCGGGTCTAAAATGTAGGAGGAGATGCATTTTAATTTTTTTTCTTTAAATTCGCCAAAAATTCAAAAATTACCCGATCGACTAGAAAAGCACAAGCCGTATGCACGACCCCTTAGGGATGCCTCACATCAAAAATAAATGACATCGGATCAAAATTGTAGAAGGAGATGCATTTTGAAACAAAGTTTACTAAATAAACAACTAACTAACTAACTGACTAACTAACTAACTAACTAACTAACTAACTAACTAACTAACTAACTAACTAACTAACTAACTAACTAACTAACGGACGCCACCGCAAACCGACAGGAATACCCCATCTTACGTGTAACGTAAGCTGGGCTAAAAAGAGGCTAGTGACGGGATCGTGTCTCAGTCATTTGTTCCTTTGAAGTTTTGTCTGGGACAGTACTCACCATTATTTACAGTAGCATCACAACATTCGGTACAGTAACTATGACAGCAACGCTAAGAGTTTGACCTTGACCTTTGAAATTCTGTGGTGGCTAGTATTCAGCATCTATTAATGATAGAATCTTATCGCCCACCCGAAAAATATCATATTTTACGGTCAGAGAATTGATTTCTGCACTTCTGCACAAATTACAACTTTCTTGTATTATCGCCCACTTATAAATGATTGGAGGCACCCATAACTAATATTCAAACCGGTTGCATTACCACTATGTTCCCTATTATCGCCCAATCCTCCTTGTTATCGCCCCACAGGAAAAAATATATTTGTCATGCTTCCGAATCACAGGATTGATTCCTGCACTTTTAAAGCGAATATTACAACTTTCTTGCATTATCGCCCAATGTTCCCTATTATCGCCCATCCGAAAACTATTATATTTATCATATTTTCGGGTCAAAGAATTCATTCCTGCTTTTTTGAAGCTAAATTTACAACTTTCTTACATTATCGCCCATTATCGCGCACCCGAAATATATCACATTTATCATATTTTCGGGTCATAGATGTGATTCCTGCATTTTTAAAGCGAATATTACAATTTTCTTGCATTATCGCCCAATGTTCCCTATTATCGCCCACTTGAAAATATCATAGAACTGAGCCACTGACAACAAAATTACTGAAAAGTCCAACCAGAAGTACTTGGATGTAACATATTGTGCCCCTCTGCAACTTGGAACTTTGCTTTTTTAAGAAGAGAAATGGAAATTTCCAAATTTTTAAAAGCTGCAAACTTCGAGGCTCAGTAGGTTCAAAAATAAGTCGAAATTCAAAAATCGAAAAAAGTACTTTTTTGACCCCTTAGTACTTGTTTCTTCATAAAAAATTTCGGAATCTTCCGATGAAAAATGAGGGACCAGATAGGTTTTTCGTATTTTGCCCAAATTGGCAATAAAATCGCCAAAAATGGTTAAAACCAAAAAATAAAAAAATTCCTAAAGCATTAAAGGGCTAGGAACTCGTGTTTAAAATTTGGTAAGAATCGAATAAAAATAAAAAAAGTTATTCCACTTTTAACGGTCGCCCTGTTGGCTGAAAAGGTTATTTTCTTGGCGTCAGTTAACATTTTTTTCAGAAAAAAATGCTTTTTTTCGCCAATATTTCGGCCAATTTTTTGGAGAATAAGAAAGAAGAGAGAAGCAATAGCAAAGTAGGTTTCGAATACTCGCTTCCCTAATTCAAAATTTTAAGCAGCAAGATTATATATGACTGGTGTTAGTTACGATTTTAGTACGAAATTGATTTTTCGCCAATATTTACCGCAATTTTTCCAAATTACAAAAAAAAAAAAAAAAAAAAAAACAGTAACAGCGAGGTAAGTACCAATGACGGCTATCTTTATCAATAATTAAAAGACAGCAATGGCAAGTTAGGTATTAGTATCTGCTAGTGTTACTTAAAATTACAATGTAATGATCTTATTTTCGTCGATTGTTTTGGACAATCACAAAAAAAAAGTAATAGCCAGCAAGGTGATATTGCCTACTGTCTTTCCTTTAAATTTCAAGACAGCGACACTATTTTCCTGGAGTTAAGATTTTACTGCTCTTTGTTTTCGCTAAAATTTTTGCCATTTGGGCCAATCCCAACAAATTGTAACAGCCAACCAGCTAGGTAGTGTCTGCTACTATTATTTAAAATTACAATGCCATAATCTTGTTTTCCTGGAGTTCGTTAAGATTTTACTGAATTTTTTTTTGGCTTTTCGACAAACTTTTCGCCGACTTTTTATTGGCCAATCACCAAAAAAATGTAACAACAGGAAGGTATGAAGAATGCTAGCTTTCCTTAAAATGTAACAACCAGGATATAACCAGGATAGGGAGCAATGCCTGCTATCTTCACCTAAAACTTCCAGAGTTAGTTAAGATTTAAAAAAAAAAAAAAAAAAAAACAAGCATGTCCAGGGACATGGTGACCAGCCGTGACCTACAGAATATATATCCAAGAATCACAGACAAAATCATGATCAAATTCGCGGACAGCGGTTACGAAAAAAGCCGTAACTGAACGGAGAAAATATTCGCTCACTTGATCGGTGTAGTTGTAGCTGATGAGGAGTCATTCTTTCAATTCTTTCATAAGGGGAAAAAATTAAAAAATGCCCCCCCCCCCATTTGGCCAATTTTTGCCGGATCGCCAAAATGAGTAATTTTTCAAAAGAGGCCTACCTGGGGAGTATTCGTGCAAAATTTGAAGAAAATCTGATCAAAATTGTGGGAGAAGAAGCATTTTGAAAATTGGCAACCACAAAATTACAAATGTCCCCCATTTGACCAATTTTTGGCGGATCGCCAAAAAGAGTAATTTTTCATGAGAGGTCTACCTAGAGAACAAGTATCCAAAATTGGAGAAGAATGCTATCAAAATTGTGGGAGAAGAAGCAATTTGAAAATTTGACACCAAAAAATTAAAAAATGTCTCCCATTTAGCAAATTTTTGGCAGATCGCCAAAACAAGTAATTTTTCAAAAGAGGTCAACCCAGGATATATTAGTGCAAAATTTGAAGAAAATGTGATCAAAATTGTGGGAGAAGAAGCATTTTGAAAATTGGCAACCACAAAATTACAAATGTCCCAAATTTGGCCAATTTTTGGCGGATCGCCAAAAAGAGCAATTTTTCAGGAGAGGTCTACCTAGAGAACAAGTATCCGAAATTGGAAAAGAATGCGATCAAAATTGTGGGAGAAGAAGCAATTTGGAAATTTGACACCAAAAAATTAAAAAATGTCCCCCATTTAGCAACTTTTTGGCAGATCGCCAAAACGAGCAATTTTTCAAAAGAGGACAACCCAGGATATATTGGTGCAAAATTTTATTATTATTATTATTATTATTATTATTATTATTATTATTATTATTATTATTATTACTGCGTTTCCTTGTAATGCGCTCTTCAAGAACATTATAAAAGCGCTACATAACATAGATAAATTTAACATGCAAGAGTATTTGTATCTAACATCAAAAGTTTAAACATATAAACTAAAATAAAAATCTTAATATATAATACTGTTTCTAAAATGTAATACTGATAGTCAATAATGATAATGCCAATTTAAATATTAAATGCCATTTTAAAATAATGCGTTTTCAATAGTTTTTTGAACATATCCAGTGAGTGTACAGATCGCAATTCTTTTGGTAGCGAGTTCCATAGCCTAGGTGCAGCCACTTCAAAGCAACGCAGACCAGCAGAGGCAAGTCTGAACCGGGGCTCTACAAGTAGAGAACATTCAGAAGATCTCAATGACCGTTTTGGCTCGTATGGCACTAGCAATTCACGTATGTACTGTGGGCCAGCATTGTGCAAAGCTTTGAAGACAGTCATTGTTACTTTGTAGTCAATGCGATGTTTGACAGGCAACCAATGTAGACTCTGTAACACAGGGGTGATGTGTTCCCTACGGGGGGCCAGAGTTATCAGGCGAGCAGCTTCATTTTGAACCTTTTGCAACTTACGAATCTGAACAGCTGGCATATTCACATACAGACTGTTGCAAAAATCAAGACGGGAAATGACAGCTGCATGAACAATGGTCTTCGTAGTTTCCAGTGTCAAATATTTCCGGACTTGCCACAGTTCCCTAATAACAAATCTGCATTTTTTTACAACCTCATTTATCTGTGTCTCCAACTTGAGCGATTCATCAATCATGACACCAAGGTTGCGTGCAGATGAGGAGCGTTGAATAGTCGAATTCCCTACGAGTATACTGTCTACCATTGCCTTGCATCGATTTCTGGGCGTTCCGATGACTAAAAATTCAGTCTTTGACTCATTTAGTTTTAGTCGATTTGTACGCATCCACGACGAGACATGAGAGATGGCAGCTTCTAGTTGTTCAACGGCTTTCTGAACATCTTGAGTGGAAGATGGACAGACAGCCTTCCATAGCTGTCCATCATCGGCATAAAAGTGGAACAGTATTCTCAGAAGACGGGCTAGGGTACCTAGGGGTTGTGTGTAATATTTATAGCCCTGAGGACCAATTTTGCTTCCTTGTGGCATGCCACATTCAAGTTCTTTAATACTAGACTTATGGCCATCGACAGAGACTTGTTGAGTGCGACCCTTAAAATAGGAGCGCAACTAGTCCAAGACGTCACCCTCTAATCCTTGTGAACTCAATCGTTGCAGCAAAAGTGTATGATCAACGACATCGAATGCCGCTGACAAGTCCAACAGGGCTAAAAACACAACTTGGTTCTGATCAATAGCTTTGAGAATATCATTCAAAATGCGTATCAGTGCCGTTTCGCAACTGTGCTGCGCCTTATAAGCGGACTGGAGAGGTTCCTCCAACTCATTTGATATGAAGTGCACTTGGAGTTGATCAAGAACTGCCTGTTCTATTAATTTTGACAAATAGGGGAGATTTGATACTGGACGGAATGATTTTGGCTCTAACGGTAGTGATTCCTTCTTCAATACGGGAGTAACAATTGCATGTTTTAATCCATCTGGCATCTTTGCACATTTCAAAGATTCATTCAAAATATTGGTTATCGGAATAACGAGGTCATCAACACATTCTTTCACGAGGAATGTGGGTATTGGATCTGAAACACAGGTTTTGTTCTTCGATTTCGTGATCATCTTCTTCACTTCTTCGTGTTCTAGGAGCCTGAAAGTCGTAAATTCCTCGTCAAAATAAACCTCATCAAATTCAAAACACTCTTCGGATATGTTCAAATCAAATTCGGATCGAATTTTTGCAATTTTTGTGATGAAAAAGTCATCAGCGGAACGCGAATCAGGAAGTTCAATTCTTTTTTTATTTCGATTTAAAAGGCAATTTACTCTTTTAAACAGCTGTCTTTGATCATTTTCTACTTCGGCAATGAAATTTGAATTATTTCCGTTTTTGCTTTCTCGATCAGGGACTCCAAGTCATTTCGGGCTTGAATTACCTCTTGAAGATTTGAAGAAAATGTGATCAAAATTGTGGGAGAAGCATTTTGAAAATTGGCAACGACCAAAATTACAAATGTCCTTCATTGAGCCAATTTTTGGCGGATCGCCAAAAAGAGTAATTTTTCCAGAGAGGTCTACCTAGAGAACAAGTATCCAAAATTGGAAAAGAATCCGATCAAAATTGTGCGAGAAGAAGCAATTTGAAAATTTGACACAAAAAAATTAAAAAATGTCCCCATTTGGCCAATTTTTAGCGGATCGCCAAAATGAGTAATTTTTCAAAAGAGGTCTACCTAGGGAATATTCGTGCAAAATTTGGTGAAAATCTGATCAAAATTGTGGGAGAAGAAGCATTTTGAAAATTGGCAACCACAAAATTACAAATGTCCAACATTTGGCCAATTTTGGGCGGATTGCCAAAAAAAGTAATTTTTCGAGAGATCTACCTTGAGAACAACTATCAAACATTGGAAAGGAATCCGATCAAAATTGTGGGAGAAGAAGCAATTTGAAAATTTGACACCAAAAAATTAAAAAATGTCCCCCATTTGGCCAATTTTTGGTGGATCGCCAAAATAAGTAATTTTTCAAAAGACGTCTACCTAAGGAATATGGGTGCAAAATTTGAAGAAAATCTGATCAAAATTGTGGGAGAAAAAGCATTTTGAAAATTAGCAACCACAAAATTACAAATGTCCCTCATTTGGCCAATTTTTGGCGGATCGCCAAAAAGAGTAATTTTTCAAGAGAGGTCAACCTTGAGAACAACCAACAAAAATTGAAAAGGAATCCGATTAAAATTGTGGGAGAAGAAGCAATTTGACAATTTGACACCAAAAAATTAAAAAATGTAACTCATTTGGCCAATTTTTGGCGGATCGCCAAACTGAGTAAATTTTTAAAAGAGACCTACCTTAGGAATATTCTTGCAAAATTTGAAGAAAATCTTATGAAAATTGTGGGAGAAGAAGCATTTTGAAAATTGGAAACCACAAAATTACAAATGTCCCCCATTTGGCCAATTTTTGGCGGATCGCCAAAAAAAATTGTAATTTTTCAAGAGAGGCCTACCTTGAGAACAACCAACAAAAATTGAAAAGGAATCCGATTAAAATTGTGCAAGAAGAAGCAATTTGACAATTTGACACCAAAAAATTAAAAAATGTCCCCCCTTTGACCAATTTTTGGCGGATCGCCAAAACGAGTAAATCTTCAAAAGAGACCTACCTAAGGAATATTCTTGCAAAATTTGAAGAAAATCTTATCAAAATTGTGGGAGAAGAAGCATTTTGAAAATTGGCAACCACAAAATTACAAATGAACCCCATTTAGCCAATTTTTGGCGTCTCGCCAAAAAGAGTAATTTTTCAAGAGAGGTCTACCTAGGGAAAAACTATCCAAAATTGGAAAGAATCCGATTAAAATTGTGGGAGAAGAAGCAATTTGAAAATTGGACACCAAAAAATTAAAAAATGTCCCCCATTTAGCCAATTTTTGGCGGATCGCCAAAATGAGTAATTTTTCAAAAGAGGCCCACCTAGGGAATATTCGTGCAAAATTTGAAGAAAATCTGATCAAAATTGTGGGAGAAAAAACATTTTGAAAATTAGCAACCACAAAATTACAAATGTCCCCCATTTGGCCGATTTTTGGCGGATCGCCAAAAAAAGTAATTTTTCAAGAGAGGTCGATCTTGAGAACAACCAACAAAAATTTAAAAGGAATCCGAATAAAATTGTGCGAGAAGAAGCAATTTGACAATTTGACACCAAAAAATTAAAAAATGTCCCCCATTTTGCCAATTTTTGGCAAATCGCCAAAATGAGTAAATTTTCAAAAGAGGCCTACCTAAGGAATATTCTTGCAAAATTTGAAGAAAATCTTATCAAAATTGTGGGAGAAGAAGCATTTTGAAAATTGGCAACCACAAAATTACAAATGTCCCCCATTTAGCCAATTTTTGGCGTCTCGCCAAAAAGAGTAATTTTTCAAGAGAGGTCTACCTAGGGTGGAACTTTCCAAAATTGGAAAGGAATCCGATCAAATTGTGGGAGAAGAAGCAATTTGGAAATTGGACACCAAAAAATTAAGAAATGTCCCCCATTTAGCCAATTTTTGGCGGATCGCCAAAATGAGTAATTTTTCAAAAGAGGCCTACCTAGGGAATATTCGTGCAGAATTTGAAGAAAATCTGATCCAAATTGTGAGAGAAGAAGCATTTTGAAAATTGGCAACCACAAAATTACAAATGTCCCCCATTTGGCCAATTTTTAGTGGATCGCCAAAACGAGTAAGTTTTCAAGACAGGTCTACCTTGAGAACAAATATCCACAATAGGAAAGGAATCCGATCAAAATTGTGGGAGAAGAAGCAATTTGAAAATTTGATACCAAAAAATTAAAAAATGTCCCTATTTGGCCAATTTTTGGCGGATCGCCAAAATGAGTAATTTTTCAAAAGAGGTCTATCTAGGGCATATTCGTGTAAAATTTGAGAGGAATCCGATCAAAACTGAAGGAGAAGAAGCATTTTGAAAATTGGCAATCGAAAAATTTGAAATGCCCCCCATTTGGCCAATTTTTGGCGGATCGCCAAAAAAAAAAAATTTTTAAAGAGAGGTATACCTAAAGAACATTCGTGTAAAATTTGAGAGGAATCCAATCAAAACTGAAGGAGAAGAAGCATTTTAAGTAAAAGTTTACACACGTACATACACACGTACATACGGACGACGGATACCCCTCTATTGATAAGATAAGACCAGCCCGACATAGTCGGCTGGTCTAAACGTTTTTCGCCAATATTTCAGCCAATTTTTGGAATTTAGGTTTTTCGCCAACATTTTCACCAATCGATTTTTTTTCGCCAACCACCACAACAAGACTGCCAAGTGACAATGGCCCAGTTGAGGATTCAGTCTTGTGTCTCTTGCAAAATGGCAAGACAGTCTGATGTGGTTGAATGTTTTTTTATAATAAATTATGCTGCAATTATGAAAATGTCTGAATATTTGTAATAAATGGGAAAAATGCAGACACAGGAATTTTATCCAATTTGTTATTAAATTCAAACAGAAGTCAAATGTAAAAATGAAAATAAAGCCCTTTCTTTTATTACTTATCTTGCGCCTTGTTTCAAGTGAGTATTAAAATGTGGATACAATTTTGGAACACCCTATCCAGAACACGGTACGATATTTGTCAAATAAAAATAAATATGTAAAAACAGGAATTTTTCCCCAATTTGCTTTTAAAATCAAACAGAAGTGGAACTCCAAAATTTAAATAACGTCCTATCTTATATGCAATAAAATATCATAGAACTGACCAACTGACAACAAAATTACTGAAATCATTCAAGCCCAACCAAAAGTACTTGAATGTAACATATTGTGCCACTGTGCAAATTGGTACTTTGCTTTTATTAGAAAAAAATGGAAATTTGCAAATTTTTAAAAATTGCAAATTTTAAAGCTCAGTAGATTAAAAATATGTCGAAATTCAAAAATCGAAAAAAGTACTTTTTTTTAACCTCTTAGTTCTAGTTTCTTCATAAAAAAATTCGAAATCTTCCGATGAAAAATGAGAGACTAGATAGTTTTTTCGTATTTTGCCCAAATTGACAGTAAAATCGGTAAAAATGGTTTAAACAAAAAATAATAAATAAATAAACAAATTCCTGATGCAGTAGAGGGTTAAGAACTCGTGTTTAAAATTTGGTAAAAATCGGATAAAAAATAAAAAAAATATTCCACTTTAACTGTTTTTTTTTTAGAAAAAAGGAAATTTGCCAATTTTTTAAAAGTTGCAAATTTGAAGCTCAGTAGATTAAAAAATAAGTCGAAATTCAAAAATCGAAAAAAATACTTTTTTGACCCCTTAGTTCTAGTTTCTTCACAAAAATTTTCGGAATCTTCCGATGAAAAATGAGAGACTAGATAGGTTTTTTCGTATTTTGATCGAACTGGCGATAAAATCAAAAAAAAAAAAAAAAAAAAAAAAAAAAAAAAGAAAAAAAAAGGTTTAAACCAAAAAAAATTTAAAAAATTCCTGATGCCGTAGAGGGTTAGGAACTCTTGTTTAAAATTTGATGAGAATCGGATAAAAAATAAAAAAAGTTATTCCACTTGACAGACGGATGGACGGACGACACCTGCCCCCATCGTATAGCCTTGTTGGCTTAAAAGCCAACTGGGCTAATAAATGAACCCATTTGGCCAATTTTTAGCGGATCGCCAAAAAAAAAAGTTATTTTTCTAGACAGGCCCAGCTAGGGAGTATTCATACGAAATTGGAAAGGAATTCAATCAAAACTGTGGGAGAAGAAGCATTTTGAAAATTGGCATTTAAAAAATTTGAAATGCCAACCATTTGGCCAATTTTTGGCGGATCCCCAAATAAAGTAATTTTTTAAGACAGGCCTACCTGGAGAACATTCAAATAAAATTTGAAAGGAATCCGATCAAAACTGAAACAAAAGACGCGTTTTAAGTAAAAGTTTACATACGTACATACAGACGACGGATACCCCTCTACTGATAAGACAAGCCCGGCGAATTCGGCTGGTCTAAAAAAGTAATACCCAGGTAAGTACCAATGACCGCTAACTTGAACCAAAATTTCAAGACAGTAAAGCCTCAACCCCCCCCCCCCCCTCCCCCATATACCACCATCGCCAAGAACTTTGTGTAACTGGAGCCTCAGTCAGGCAGGATCCCCCGTGAAGCAGTAAAAGTAAACTGCACATCTTCAATATATATATTCACCATGCAAGGTTTCAGGTTCCTACGACAATCACTTCTAAGAGAAGTCGGCCGGACAAAACATCATCTCACGGCTATGTTCAAGCCAAAAATTGACAATTTTTGACAATTTCCCACGACGTCAATTTTTGGCCGATTTTGACAATAATGCCACGTTGCACATCTTCAATACATATATATCTTCACCCAGCAGGGTTTCAGGTTCCTATGACATACGCTTCTATGAGAAGTCGGCCGGACGAAACGTAGTGCTTTTTGCGGACAGACGGACCAGCTCATAACTATATCCCTCCGTTTCACTGGGATAACAACTGGTGGATAATTTATATGAGCACCGAGCCTGCTAAAAATGATCAGGCTTGAGTTTGCATCCAGGAGTCCTTCTTATAATACAAACACAAATATTTCACTGTACTCAGCACAACTTCACATCATGTATTATATATGTGTAAAATTTAGTGGCCCTACGGTTGGTATGGTCAGAGAAGCAGGGACAAAATGACGGAAAAGGTGCAAAAAGTGGCCTGTACAATTTCATTATACTCTTTGCAAGTCTGTTATATATTCAGTGGAAACGTTAATGCTATTATTAAATTTTGTCTACATTCTCAACACTAAATTCGTGCTGGGTTATAAAATCTAGCTTGTATTTATTCTAACAACAACATCATGTCAAAAGAGATGTAAATGTGCTTCCGAGTGTGCATGCAAAATGTGCAAAAATTTATCTTTTTTTTTTAAATAAAAAAACGAAAAAAAAAAAAAAAAATGAAAACACCGATGTGTGTATTGTTGATCGATTTCGAAAAAAGTAGTTTTGCCCATCTGCAACGTATAATCTTTTCCCTGTGAAGCTTAAAAAAACTCAGCTTCTGATTTCTCAGAACTTTTCTGGACAAACCCAGAGTTTCTATGTAAAGTGTGATTTTTTATCGAGTTTTATAAAGCGACAATGCGTCCATTTTTTTGCTGATCTCAAAACTTATGCATTACACATCTTCATAAGATATATATCTTCACTATGTAAACTTTCAAAAGGCTGATCCTTCTAGTTTTCAAGTTTTTGAGAATTTTTCTGGGCACCGCCCTCGCCCCTAACCTCCCCCCCCCCCCCCCCGAGTCTCAATGCAAAGATTTGATGTTTTATCAGTTTGCGACAAAGTGCTGATGTGTCATTTTCTGCCAAAATGTTGGAAATATAATATGACTTTGCACATCTGAGTGGGTCCCTCATGTGGTAGTCCATAGCCTCAAAACAGGTACAACACATAAGCTTATACATGGCCTCAGTGAAGTTATTCATCGCCAGGTTTAATTGGCATGCATCTTAATGCGGTAAGAATGTTTTTTGTCTGTGTATATTACCATACAATATGCTGCTTCGTTTGGCAACGGCGCACCGCTAAATAGCTGAGGTCAACGCAACTGGCATTCCAAGACCGTTTGAATTCCACTGATTAGGACGTTTCAAAAACATTATATTTTTTATGTTAACTTACACTGTTAACTCTAATAATGTGTTGAGGGGATATTACTAAACTGAAAATGGAAAAGTGTACACATAAGCTTCATTAAACATCTGTCTTCTAAACAAATCACGGCGTTTATCAAACGTGAAACTATCGTCATTTATTCCACAGCGAAGGTTAGAACTTGTTTCCAAACATGTGGAAAATCCAGCGTGGTATTTTAATCCACCCGGGTGTAAGCCAGGCTAGCCAGCTATATCCCTCATGCTCGAGTAACACGGAAACTTGTCGTATGCCAGGTGGCTTTCTTCCTGTCAAATAAATAGATCAATAAAATAGATCAAATAAAATATACGTCCAGTTCGTTAAAACTGTTTATGATCATCTGGTGATAAGTTATGCAGATATGGTCATTTATATATTATTGAATAAAACATGATCGTTAATCTAAATATCAATCTTAAATATCGATATCAAATTACAGCGTACCGTCGATATCCACATAGCCGTATTGGTCCGCCAAATCGGTAGTAAGCAACACCTTGCCGCTTCTTCTCATGATGTCTTTATCTGAATTCAAATCAAAATACAGAATTCAAACCTGTACCACGCCATTTAACAGGAAGAAAAAAATTAAGTTATTATTACTTATGTGTTTGAAAAAAAAAATTGGATTTAAATCTAAATTAAACTTGAAAGTGAGTATTACTTATGTCATTTTTACTCGCCATTACTCGCCATTTTTAATTGCTGAGTTATTTCAATATAAATGCCCCGAGCCTGTCTTGTAATGAATTTCATTTCATATATTTGCTCTACTGTGAATATTATCTCAGTGTAGGAAACACCGTATCAGGGAAACATTTGTCACCTTTCAGCAGTGATGCGATTGCTTTTCCTGCGAATTCTGTGGTTTCGCCGTTTCGAATCATGTTCACTATCTACTTCCACAGATAAAGCACAAATACAAAAAGGATAACTCTTTCATATTCATAGTATATTCCGAACAAATGTAACCATTTTATGTTTAAAAATTTGTTCAGTCACAGTGTGTAAATCGCAAAGTTTACCTAAGCAACAAATTTTCGCTCTTTATCACAAGAAACTAAAGGCAAAAAAAAAAAAAAAAAAAAAAAAATCACGCATTGCAGAATTTTTTGAAGTGAAACATTTTTTTTAGAAGTGCTCATACGGTATCGCGAATGGGTTGTTTATACGGTATGGTCAATGGGTTGCTCATTACGGTATGGTCAATGGGTTTCTCATACGGATGGTCGATGGGCTGCTCATACGGTATGGTCAATGGGTTACTCATACGGTATGGTCAATGGGTTTCTCATACGGATGGTCGATGGGCTGCTCATACGGTATGGTCAATGGGTTACTCATACGGTATGGTCAGTGGGTTTCTCATACGGTATGGTCAATGGGTTGTTCATACGGTATGGTCAATGGGTTACTAATACGAAATTATCAATTCACCTGCTCGCCACCCAGATCGCGCTTGCTTTCATCCAGTATGGAGTTCATGACGAGCTCCGTGCGCACTACCCCGGGCCACAGGCTGACGCACGCGACGTTCTCCTTGCGCAGTTCATGTCCGCAGTCTGCTGCCATTCTGTCGCACTGTCAAATACAAAAGTGCAAAGCCCTCAGCCAGAGAAGCTATACTCGAAATGAAACGCAGTATATTATAAAAATGTTACCATTTCAACAGTTTTTGTCGATAATGATGAAATCTGCAGCAGGCACAAATGCAATGCATATTCTTTCACCGGGTGAAGTTACAAAACTGTCAGACTTAAAGCTGAATGGCAAAAAAGCTTGAACAAAGTTGGGTAGATAGTTGTTTACAGTCGGACGGACATGTTTATAGCAAAAAACCCTAAGTCAGTTTTTGGCTGAGAGCTGAAAAAAAAACACACACACATACAGACAGAGCCACCCAGGCAATTCATAGTTTTGTGCTAGTGTTGAGTTTCAGAAACATAAAAACAACAGAATAACTGTCACTGTGACTATATGGTAATTATAACACGCGAGCTATCTGCGGTAAATTAAAACAAAAACAGAAAATTTGAAATATCTTACAGCTGCTTTGCCGATACCATAGGGCACATTGAAGAAGTATCGTAAGCCCGCTGCAGACGATACCCATACGATGAGGCCGTGCTTCTGCGCTACCATCAGCCGGGCCGCGTACACAGTGCACAGGTAATGGTTCCTGCTCCACGTCAAGCGTGCCAATTAACAGCAAATGTATTCATAACTACGCGTTACATCTACATGCCAAAAGGCTATTGCAAAGAGAACGCCACCGAAATATATTTATATATGTTCGCTTCTCACCAAAGAAAAAAAAAAGAAAAGAAAAAACTGCAACAAAATATTGGAAAAGGATTTCTATAATTCGTTAACTACTGTAGTATGTTTACACTTGGTCTCAGGGACTAGTTCGAAATTTAGCGAA
This sequence comes from Protula sp. h YS-2021, assembly GCA_949752745.1. Lineage (NCBI taxonomy): Eukaryota > Metazoa > Annelida > Polychaeta > Sabellida > Serpulidae > Protula > Protula sp. h YS-2021. The sequence continues at coordinate 41,479,789 of OX457030.1, read as the reverse complement.
AACTTTATCACAAATTATCTACATGCGCGATTAAAAATGAAACGACAAAAAATATACAAATATATAAATATCAATAAACTGAACCGGCAGTGGGACAAAGTCATTTTTTCCTTGCCTAAAATAGGAAGTTCATACCTCAACCCTACTCTGTTGATAATATCCCAGGCATCGGGGGAGAGGTCATAGAACTTCTTACCCCAGTTCTCCGCCAGATACTGTAACAAAAACCACATACGAAGTAGACTTCTAGATGTATGCCTAGTCACGAGACTTCCAACACGTGTATGCTTAGTCACGACAGACTTCCAACACGTGTATGCTTAGGCACAACAGACTTCCAACACATGTATGCTTAGGCACAACAGACTTCCAACACATGTATGCTTAGGCACAACAGACTTCTAACACATGTATGCTTAGGTACGACAGACTTCCAACACGTGTATGCTTAGGCACAACAGATTTTCCAACACATGCATGCTTTGGCACAACAGACTTCTAACACATATATGCTTAGGTACAACAGACCTCCAACACATGTATGCTTAGGGTACAGCAGACTTCCCGCACATGTATGCTTAGTCACGAGAGACTTCCAACACACGTATGCTTAGGCATTACAGACTTCCAACACATGTATACTTAGGCACGAAGACTTCCAACACATACATGCTTAGGCACAACAGACTTCCAGCACATGTATACTTACGCTCGACAGACTTCCAATATACGTATGCTTAGTCACGAGAGAATTCCAGCACATGTATGCTTAGGTACAACAGACTTCCAACACATGTATGCTTAGGCACGACAGACTTCCAATACACGTATGCTTAGTCACGAGAGACTTCCAGCACATGTGTGCTTAGGTACGACAGACTTCTAACACATGTATGCTAAGGCAAGACAGACTTCCAACACGTGTATGCTTAGGCTCGACATACTTCCAACACTTGCATGCTTAGGCTTGACAGACTTCCAATACACGTATGCTTAGTCACGAGAGACTTCCAGCACATGTATGCTTAGGTATGACAGACTTCCAACACATGTATGCTTAGGCACGACAGACTTCCAACACATGTATGCTTAGGTAGGACAGACTTCCAGTACACGTGTATGCTTTAAGCAAAGAAAGTACATTTGATGACACTACAATTTCCTTATTCAAAAAGGTGTGACTCTTTTTTTTTTTTTTTTTGGTAATAAACAGTAAAGACGAATCTTCACACGAAGTTTTACCTGCATCCAAAAATCCATCAAAAGTCAACCAAACCAAAAACAACAAGTAATTTTTAAACACTCGGGTTTTGTGTTTTAATTTTCTGCAGTGCCGAAATAGGTTTGACAAAATCAAAATCTTCCCTGAGTCCCCTCCCCCTCCACCCCCACGCCTTCACAGATTTTTTTTCATAAAAACGTACATTGACGGCGGTGTAAGCGTTGTTCACCAGCAAATCGAGGCGGCCATTTTGCTCTTCTTCCACCCGTTTGAATAATGCCTGAACTTCCTCGTCCTTCGAGTGATCACACTGTACAGGAATGCACGTTCCTCCCCGCGACTCAATCTGCAGAATAAAAGTGCTTCGTGTGAACTACATTCGTCCTGAATTCAGCTTTCTTTATATGCATGCTCTTTTTGAATTTCGTATTGTTTTTTATAACAAAACATTAATAAGAACCTTTCTAAATCGTTTGAAACATAAAGCAATACATCACAACAGACTTTCTCGAAATATAACCGAGTTCTAACAAATGGTGGACTGTTTATGGGCCTGTCCGTTTGAGCTGATGACATCGAGTGTTGACCAAATGGTGAGCTTTTTATGGGCCTGTCCGTTTGAGAAGATGACATCAAGTGTTGACCCACCAAATCAGGCAAAATTGTGTTTCGAAATGATTGGATAGCAACTGATGTCATCAAGTCAATCTAACATGTTTTGTGTGTTTTGTAATTCGCAGAAAGTTCACGCCACGCCTTCACCTCTTTTGCTGTCTCTTCCAAAGACCCAAATGATCCTTCGTTTGGTTTTAATGTTCTTCCTGTAATGACAGAAATAGAATGCTAACCGGAAAATCTGCAACTGAAAGATCAAAACCTGAAACACACCACTATACCAACACCCGCAAGCCAAACTTAAAATTCCAACAAAACTTTTCAGGCAGGTTCTTGACATAGATTTATCTATATTTTAATTGAATACGCTTTTTAAGAAATTAAAAACAAATTAAAAATGTGAAAATAGATATACAAAAGTTCTAAATCAGTCCGAGAAGGGCGCGCGCCTCACACAGGTCTGAAAAAGTATAATCTCTTGAAAAAAGTCCCAAATGGGCACACCCCCTTGAAACAAGTCCAAAAAGAGCACATAACCTTAAGCAAGTCCAAAAAGAGCACACTCGCTTAAACAAGTAAAGGATACACCCCTTAAACAAGTCCGAAAAGGGCACTCCTTCCTATTCTTTATTGGGATGCACATCATGAGTTCGGTTTGCATCCCTATGACATTACCTGTTATGTAAACAGTAGCTCCTTGCTCACCAAGTTGCAGCGCTATGCCTTTGCCGATACCCCGTGATGCTCCAGTAACAAGGCAAATTCTTCCACTAAGCGCCATGTCTTTTTTAATTTTTTTTTATAATTATCAGTCAAAATCTGTGTATGTTAAGTCCTGCAATGCGTCCGCGACAACCACTGCAAACAAGTACAGAATGTTTAAAATTAGTTCACTTTATTTTAAATGTTTACATGTCACAATGCACCGCTCATTATTCTATAATAGGTCCACAGGACATGGTATTTTCTAATACATTATGAACAAGTACTTATTATTTAGATAAAACATTACTTATGACAAATAAATAAACATGAACCTAGCAAGGGGGGAGGGTTGGGGGTTGGGATTAATCCCCTTGCCCCCCCCCCCCCCCGAAAAAAAATCGAATAACCAGACAGTTAAACTTCCGTGATTTTGACTGGTGAATTCGCTACTTCGGATGACCTTTTGAGGTTCAACCCCTCTTGACCAAAACCTGCATACTGCAGTACTGAAGCTTGTCAAGAGTGCTAAAGTATCATTCAAAAGCTGGGCTGCAGACAAAACTGAACAACCGAACAGGCAATCTCTCGCTTACAGTGCTTTCAAACATGGCCACAGAAGGTTTCATAACGCGCTATGTAAAAACTGGCACAATGCACTCATTCAGAAAGGCCTTTAAGTGAGGGCCACTGATTTAAAATATCGCAACCAACTCCCCCTCCCCCCCCACTCTCTCCATCCCCCGAAAAAATAAACAACAATCCAATCGTCAAAAAAAAAAAAACAATAATGTCCATAACATGCAAACAATAACACAACTATAGAACCGGGACTGTCGGAATAATTAATTAAAAAATAGATAAACTCAACGAGCTCAAGATTTTATTTTGTTAAATACCACACTTGTACATCAGTGAGAGTTGCTTCAGTTCAATAACATCTCCATTTTGATGCTGAGATGACGCGGAAATCCAAACAACATACAACGGTCACGTGACACCGGAATGCTCACTCGGACATTATTTCAAGTTATGTGTCGCTAAATGCACTGATTACATATCGCCTCATTGAGACATTATTTAATTTGGTAAACCATTTGAAAAATACTTTACATATTTTACATATCCTTTGTATTCCATAAACAAATTTATACTACGTGAAGGGGCTTGAATTTATAATTTACAAATTATCCACTCGTGTTTTTGTACGTTGCCGGTGACACGAAATGACGATTAGTTTCAAATTTTTAACCTGTAGTTTACGAAAAGCCTCTAAGTTTCAACCTTATTTATAATTAAAGTAGACAATCGTAACCGTTGAACACCAGAAACATTGTTCACTCGACTCACCACAAAACTGGGAAACGCACAATGTTACAGAAAGGCTCGTATTTTGCACAGGCGTATTACATTTTACGAACACACTACTATTTTTTTGTGTTACAACACAACGCGAATTTGCCTCAGTTTATGAGTTGCAGCGAACACGATTTGCATGCCTCTCAGTGAAAGAATATTTCCAAATTTCTTCCTTTTTATATACTACTTTTTCCACTTCAAAGTGAGTCGTTTCCCGATTCTTTAATGACCTTGATTACATCATCTAAAACTGAATAAACTGTGCGTCGTGAAGTTCATTAAAACTTGCTGTACATTAGAAGCATCAACCACTTTGGAATCTTAATCCACTTCGGTACAAGCTTAGACAGACGTGTGTATCCTGCTCTATTTAAGGAATAAGACACGCTTCGCATATTGCACGGCTTGCTCCCTGAAAAAAATTTAAAAAATAAGCAGAGCATTCAAGACCACTGCCATCAAACCTCTGTGTATGAGATGTACACATTGAGATATGCATATTGAGATATGCACATTGAGATACACACATTGAGATATACACATTGAGATATGCACATTGAGATACGCATATTGAGATATGCACATTGAGATACACACACTGAGATATACACATTGAGATATGCACATTGAGATATGCACATTGAGATATACCTATTGAGATATACATAATCTCAATAGGTATGCACATTGCACATTGAGATATACACATTGAGATATACATGCTGAGATATACACAAGAGATATACATATTGGTTACCCTGTTAGTTCTAGCGAACAGTTTGAGTTGTAACTATTTGAATAGTTTTATAGATTATATGTGGATTTTAATGGTGACATTTTATACAAATACTTAAATACTCAAATATTTAAAAAACATAAAACTGACGGATCGAAAGACTGTTGTTTTCACTAATCAGTACGCATTTTTGATTTATTGCCTCATGTTGATGTTATTTTATTTACGTTCACTTCATTTATTTCATTTCATTGGATTCCATAATATGGAGAAAGAAAGATCGGACAGAACCAGCGATGAATCAGGATCCCCGACCAGGGGTTCCCGTTGGAGGGGTTTTTGCCCATTTTTGGCTATTCTTTACGAAATGACTCACTTTTTCGGAACCCACCGAGTCTTTCTGGACCCAACTGAGTCACACTTTCCTTTTTTGACTCACTTTCCTGAGAACCCAGCGCGAACCCTGCCGACAAAGATCGATTCTGAAATATCAATCTTGTTTTTTGATCTGGTAAAAAAATTTTGATGGGCTATCTTTACCATCCACATCTAGAAAGCCATATTCATCCCCCAAATCCGCTGCTATAAATGTTCTTCCAGTTTTCTTCATAATCTGCTTGTCTGTAACAAACAGGCAACGATCAGAGGCAGTTCTACTTTACCTCACGCTGACTAACGAACCTATTTCATTCAAGTGTTTTAAAGCTTACACCTAGTTTTGAATATAATTAAACTAAAAGTATCTACACGTTTTAATTCAATCTGTTTGCATATTTACTTTGTTAATGTTGCACAGATAAATCTAACTTTGAAGTGTTAATCTCAGTTTACATTAATCTGCAATTAAAATCTTGCTTCAAAAGTGTCGGTAAGTTTCTTGCCTCGCTTTAACTTACAACAGGGCATGTAAGCGTCGCAAAAAAAAAAAAAAAAAAAAAAAAAAAAAAAAAAAAAAAAACGAAAAGCTTGCTTCACGTCATTGTGACGTTTACCTTTTGCTAATGCCGTAATAGCTTTTCCGCAGTATTCGGTAGATTCTGTGTCTTTAAACATACCAATGAGAATATTCTGAAAAGAAAGAACTAATCTATAGCGTTCGCATTTAATGTCATTTTATATGTCAAAAGGATATGTGCAATGGAAATTTTGGTATTTTATAACTTAGTTTATTGGCACAGATGTGCTTTAAGCACCGATGCACTTCTATTTCCGAAGCCCAAGCCACAAGCACTGCAATCTATCAGCATCGAATGTTTCCGATTTCGCTCCGTGAAATACTTAAAATCAGCATTAGTGTCAAGAAATGGTCCGAGTTCTCCAATCGCCGGCAAAATGTTTCGGTATCCCGACCAAATGTGTTCCGAAGTATTTGCTGCACTGTGTTCCTGCTGAACAAACAACCGCTAACTCATACAGCAGTGCCCCGGGGTGCGTGTCAGAGGACAACACCAGCATCTCGAAATCCTACATTAAGCACGTGCACTTCAGAACATGATCTCATACTATTTTAAAACTACAGCAGTGTGCATAGCCCACATATTCCCCACAGGCCCCTCATCAGTTAAACACGGCCATCAATAGTCACTCAAGAGCTGAAATTTTCCAAGTCCAGCCGGTCCATTTTCCTTGGACGAACCTGGCTCATTTACAATACCGGTCTGTGTTTATTCCCATAGAAACTACATACCAAGTTTTATTAAAATCCTTGCAGGAGTTTTTAAGTTATCGTATTAACAACCTCTTGATGACAGACCGACAGACCGACCGACACGCGGTCGATCGCATATATTCCCTATGGAGAATAAAAAATCACATGCTGCGAGCAAGAATAATTCATGAGAAATAATGTAAACCATTTCCTCTGGATTTCTAAAATAACAAGAGACATTGACACACGGACTCACGTGGACTGGTGCACTCTTCGTCAAGTCAGACGATGCATGTTTCACATTTTCTGTGCCCGTGGCGCCTGGCCATAAACTGATGCATGCTATGTTGTGCTCGCGTAATTCGGCCCCACAGTCCAAGGCCATCTTATCTAACTGCAAACAAGACATTGACGGGCATGATGAATTTTCATAATACAACATTAACTCAAAACTGTCATTATTTGCCAGTCCGTATAACTTTTATTTATCACAAGATTCTTCTTTCTTTTTTTTTTTTTACAGGAAAAAACCCTTCATGGAATTGATAAAAAAAAACACCGGCAAAAAAGGATAACCTCGAAGTGACATATATGGGAGATGGAGTAAATAAATAACCTTACTGCAGCTTTTCCCGCGCCGAGTGCTACGCTGTGGAAATGTCTAAAGCCAGCACGAGACGATATAAAAATGATGACCCCATTCTTCCGCGGAATCATCAAACGTGACGCGTAAACTGTGCAGTAGTAGTGATTCCTACCAATAAATAGTAGTTTTGGAGCCATTATATAACCTAAACAATCTCAGAGAATTTTATAGAACATCCACCAGGATTGCCTCCATGCTGCCAGTGAAAACGTTTCAATCAATGCCTTGTAGTTATATTACCGTTGACATTGCCAACCCGAATCTCCGTGTTAGTCCGATTTTATGGTAATATCCATTCATGAAAACAAATCGAATCACTGCACTGCTTTTTGTCATATTACTTTCATTTCTTTTACTGAAATCTTTAAGCAACGTTTAACCACAGATATTTTATCTCTTCACTGTCATTATGCACTACAATAAAAATTTAATTATCAGAAATCACTCAATAACATTACCGTAATCCCACATCATTGAACACTTCCCATGTGCCAACAGGCAATTCGTAGAACTTCTTGTCAATGTTATCAAACAGGTACTGGAAAAAGCAGAAAAAAAGGCGGATGTTTAAGTAGTTATCGACTTACAAAGCTAAGGATCCTCATTACCAAAAACACTACCAATGGCAAAGGCAATATTATCTCAATTACACCGTTAATATTACAGAGATACGAGTGTTTGTATCCCTAGATATGTAAATGCGTTCACTAGAGAACCGCGTGTATTCTGGTACAAACATAACCTACAAGTTAACCCTTAACCTAACTACCACTGGGGGAGCTCTAGTGTCCCTCCACCAAATCTGCTAAAATCAGAAAAGTCACCTATAAAGATTACAAGACAGTCATAACACTTTCCTACATTCAAAGCAGAAGTTGCATTATTGACTAGGACATCAAGTCGTCCATTTTGCTCTTCGCTGATTCTGTTGAATAAACTTTCAATTTGGCTGCCATCCGAGTGATCACATTGTACCGGTATGCAAACCCCTCCTCTCGATTCAATCTACAACACGTGGCAAGATTCAACCTACAACACGTTGCAAGATTCAACCTACAACACCTGGTAAGAGTCAACCTACAACACGTGGCAAGGTTCAACCAACAACACGTCGCAAGATTCAACCTACAACACGTGGTAAGATTCAACCTAAAACACGTGGTAAGATTCAACCTACAGCACGTGGCAAGATTCAATCTACAAAACGTGGTAAGATTCAACCTACAACACGTTGAATGATTCAACCTAAAACACGTGGTAAGATTCAACCTAAAACACGTGGTAAGATTCAACCTACAGCACGTGGCAAGATTCAATCTACAAAACGTGGTAATATTCAACCTACATCACGTTGAATGATTCAACCTAAAACACGTGGTAAGATTCAACCTACAGCACGTGGCAAGATTCAATCTACAAAACGTGGTAAGATTCAACCTACAACACGTGGCAAGATTCAATCTACAACACGTGGCAAGATTCAACCTACAACACCTGGTAAGAGTCAACCTACAACAGGTGGCAAGGTTCAACCAACAACACGTCGCAAAATTCAACCTACAACACGTGGTAAGATTCAACCTAAAACACGTGGTAAGATTCAACCTACAACACGTGGCAAAATTCAACCTACAACACGTGGCAAGATTCAACCTACAACACCTGGTAAGATTCAACCTACAACACGTGGCAAGATTCAACCTACAACACGTGGCAAGATTCAACCTACAACACGTGGCAAGATTCAACCTACAACACCTGGTAAGATTCAACCTACAACACGTGGCAAGATTCAACCTACAACACGTGGCAAGATTCAACCTACAGCACGTGGAAAGATTCACCCTACAACACGTGGCAAGATTCAATCTACAACACGTGGTAAGATTCAATCTACAACACGTGTTAAGATTCAACCTACAACACGTGGCGAGTGAAAAACCGCGTTGAAATGTTTCATTTAATTTCTATCAATACCCCTTATATGAACTCTGATTTCAAATTGGACGGTAAAAAAAGGTCTCTGCGTCACAATCTGAAATACTGTCAGTCATTTATCAACGAGAGTTCAGTCGCCTTTAAATTCAAATCAGGATTGGAACATTTCCCTAGTTGTGTATGTGACGTCATATAACTTGAAACAAGATAATCAACTAGAGCGGCCAGTGCACACAAAACATAAGAGTGCAGGCTTATATTACACACTTTCAATCGACACCTACTTAGTTTCTTGTTTTTGTGAACAAAAACAAATGTCTCCCCGACTAAACCCATGACCCCCCCCCCCCCCCACACTTAAAAAATATTCATTTCTGCAAATATAACCTTCATTCATTGTAAAAAAACTCAAAATAAACCAAACAGATGGTGGTCACTGAAACAGATATAAATGAGCATCTTTTTTCATCGGAGTCTGGAAGGTGGTCGCTAAAACGGGTTTTACTGTAGGCCCCTCTTAGCCAGATCTGAAGTTGGTCACTACAAGTTTTACTGTACGTTACATTTTTATCCGGGTCTGGAAGGTGGTCAAGACAGGCAGGTTTTACCGTACGTCTTTTTACCTGAAAATTGAAGGGGTCACGACAAACGGTTCTTACTTTACATCTTTTTTTCCAGGTCTTGAAGGCGGTCGGGATTTTTTTTTTTGCTAACCATCAACCTCCACACGCCCCTCCCCCCAGCTATTTACTGTAGGTCCGACTATAAACACAACTCTAACCCTTTTACCCAAGGCAACGGTAACGGTCTGTACCCTAAGTGTGGTTATAGCCATGATAGACTACCTTGTCTTCGCACATTCCCATCGGCCAAATAGCACTAGGAAGGCATTCTTCATAACTGCGCATCATATGACGCACCTCGGTGGGAGAAGGGGGAGGCATTTCGTTGGCAAAATGGTGAGCTACTCCTCATAACACAAGATATCGGACGACCCAATTTAATAGCGAAAAATGCTTCAGCAAACAATGCTAATCGATACAACATGGCTCCTATATATAGCACATCTTGGCAACCTAATCAAGTATGCGGCGAAAAAAAAAATAGCTAGAGCTGCTTAGAGCTATAATACGACAATAGCATTCCATGACCTCGCAGATAACGACTCCATCATGCACCGCAACTGACACTGACCCCTGACTGAGTGACACGTTACGTAACAGCCATAGATGAGAAATGCACAAAAAGCTCAATTTCAGGCAATAACAAATAGCAATGAACCGACAATAATGCTGTTACTGTTTTGAAGCTTTCTAAAGAATGCAGGAACACTAGAGAATCTTCCGGAAAATCTTCCGAAATCCCCAGCGCAGTTAACACCCATGCATAGATAACAAAGCAGCCAAAAATGGGGAGGCTGGGGTGGGGGGGGGGGTGTTGACGTTATGCACCTTTCTTGATTTTCTATACGAGTTTAATAATGTTTAACAAAACCGTGTGACTTATCCGAGGAATAACTACATCAAATTTAAAGTCGATCCGACTTTCCAATGTCGATATATTTTTTTAAGAACAGATAACTTTTTATTTTTTTAAGAACAGATAACTTTTTACCCGTCAAAAGTTGAAACAGTCGTCTGACTGAACCAAGGAATATCCATATAAAATTTTATGTCGATATGACTTTCCGTTATCGAGATATTACGCATAAAAGATCTGGTTCAAAATATACATATTTTACGCGATGACGTCATACGCCGCTTTCCTTCGTTCTACTTTAGAAAAATATTTAAATTTTCTTTCGGACCTACCAAGCAATAATCCGACCAAGTTTCAGCTTTCTCCGGCGTCCAGCAGCTGAGAAATTTCGCACACAAGATTTTTACGCAATGACGTCATACACCTGCCCTAATCACGTGACACGCCAAAAATTGATAGAACAGTCCGGCTGACCCAAGGAATATTCATATAAAATTTGAAGTCGATAGGACTTTCCGTTATCGAGATATTTTGCACACAAGACCTTGTTTATAATATATACATATTCTACGTGATGACGTCATACGCCGCACTCGTTCGTTCTACTCGCGATAAAATTCTATAGAGTCTTTCGGACCTATCAAGCAACAATCCCACCAAGTTTCAACTTTCTCCGATGTTCAGCAGCTGAGAAATTTGGCACATAAGATTTTTACGTAATGACGTCATACACTTGCCCTAATCACGTGACATGCGTAAAAAGTTGACAGAACCGTCCGACTGACCCAAAGAATATATATATAAAATTTGAAGTCGATAGGACTTTCAGTTATCGAGATATTTTGCACACAAGACCTTGTTTATAACATATACATATTTTACGTGATGACGTCATACGCCGCATTCACTCCTTCTACTCGCGAAAAAAATACACAGGGTCTTTCGGACGATTCAAGCAACAATCCCACCAAGTTTCAACTTTCTCCGATGTTCAGCGGCTGAGAAATTTCGCACACAAGATTTTTACGTAATGACGTCATACGCCTGCCTTAATCATCTGACATGCGTCAAAAATTGATAGAACCCGCCGACTGACCCAAGGAATATTCATATACAATTTCAAGTCGGTAGAACTTTCCGTTATCGAGATATTTTGCACACAAGATCTTGTTCAAAATATATACATATTTTACGTGATGACGTCATACGCCGCATTCGTTCCTTCTACTCGCGAAAAAAATCTACAGCGTCTTTCGAACCAACCAAGCAACAATCCCACCAAGTTTCAACTTTCTCCGATGTTCAGCGGCTGAGAAATTTCGCACACAAGATTTTTACGTAATGACGTCATACGCCTGCCTTAATCACCTGACATGAGCCAAAAATTGATAGAACCCGCCGACTGACCCAAGGAATACTGGTATAAAATTTGAAGTCGATAGAACGTTCCGTTATAGAGATATTTTGCACACAAGATCTTGTTCAAAATATATACATATTTTACGTGATGACGTCATACGCCGCATTCGTTCCTTCTACTCGCGAAAAAAATCTACAGCGTCTTTCGGACCAACCAAGCAACAATCCCACCAAGTTTCAACTTTCTCCGATGTTCAGCGGCTGAGAAATTTCGCACACAAGATTTTTACGTAATGACGTCATACGCTTGCCCTAATCACGTGACATGCGTCAAAAATTGATAGAACCGTCCGACCTTACCAAGGAATAATTCGATCAAGTTTGAAGCTGATCCGACGTTTCGTTCTCGAGATATCTTGCACACAACACTTTGTTCACAACAGACTGACACACACACACACACACACACACACACACGCACACAGAACGTACAAACACTATATGTCTCCCCTTGGTCGGGGAGACATAATTACAATGTACTGTTTACTATTTTTTTCGATAAGTTACTTTTTCACGTACCCGAGACACGGGATAAGATGACGATATGCTGAGGTAAGATCTTTCATGCATATCAAGTTTCAATAATTATGTACTACCTCTTTGGCGGTTTCATCCAAAGATCCTTTGCTTCCTTCGCGCCCTTTCAGAGTTCTACCTAATTTATACCACAAAATGACAACAAACTACCAACTTTTTAATGACATTTTTTTAAACTGCTTTGAACGTTTACATATTTTTTTGATTTGCCATCAACCTACAGCTTGCGACTGATTGTTTTATTTTAAACACCTGACCTTAAAAACATTTTTGGCAAACCTCTCACCCCAATAGAATTTAATTCAGTTTAGCGAGTGGTTACGAAATAAATAAAATCATCTCAGTATTAACTCAACTTGGCAAAAATCTGGGGGATGGGGGGGGGGGCTGCTTTTTCCGCAACTGCAAAAATGGTGGAGGGGGGGTCTTCAAGGCCATTTTTCTTCGGCAGTACTTTTCCCTACCGTTCATGCCACGGCCGGCAGTCTGATAAAGACGCATCTTACTGACCAGACGTGTCTTCGGTACCTGTTATATAAACTGTTGCTCCTTCCCCACCGAGCTGCAGTGCGATGCCCTTCCCGATGCCTCTTGATGCCCCCGTGACCAAGCACACACGACCAGCAAGTGCCATCGTTCGTGTGCGCTGTCCCTGTTATGTACTTCTGAGAAACCTGAAAATAAGGTACTACATACTAGGAAAGGTTGTGGTGAGGAGACTGACGGACTGGCACACAAAAGTTTGGACGAAATGCTTACATCAGTAACACCCTATTTACTCGTCCCCCTTATTGAATGTGATAGACTATTATAAACCTCTTATCACAAGGTGAGTTCAAAGGACACCACCCCCACCCCCCTCCCACCCCCCGCCCCACACACACTGCGTCCCTCAAAAATTAAAAAAACAGTACTTACCCAAATACGCGCACAACACTCACACGCTTTTGGATTCCTTCGCCCGAAATTTACACCCCATTCGCAGAATCATGTAGCGCTAAACTATAGAAACGATACCTAGAATGGAGCAGATATGCAGTACAAAAACAGCACCTCTCAGAGAACCTCAATGCTTTTAATTCTGAGTATTAATAAGTCTACACAAGGAATGAGTTTACACAATTCTCGACTGTCTTTTAAGTATTGAACATACCCACTATTTCGATTATCTACCGGAGGCATTAACCACAGTTCAAGCAAAGTCGATTCGTATTAAGCAGTAAAACTTGCGGAAGACCTCACATGAAGGTCCTAACTCCTGACAGAACCCGCTTTCTGCACGCGTTTCCTATCGATTTCGGCCTTAATTCGCCTCTTTTTCAGACAGCAATTCTGTGTATAGAAACCTTTCTCGATTCTAAAAGCGTTCCTTGTACAATTGTTTTACTGTAGCACATCAGAAATTTAAAATGTATATTTTGTCCACGGTGACGAATGTAGTTTCGATTCTTTTACCCATTTCTCCTACGGCCCAGTTCTCCTCACATTTAATTTCCCTAACTTTTTTTTACCCAAATGTCCTACAGCCCAATTCTCCTACGATTTCTTCCACTCAAAGATTGAACTCAACTTTTTATTTCTATCGAGTACTTATGATTTTATCTTGTAAAATATATTTTTGTGATTTGGGATGTATGTACATAAGTTATTCCAACGTTAGAAAGGGTGAAATAAAGGTCTTTAAAACCCGATCTATTTTCTGCAATCGTACGTAGAACATAATTTTAGTATGTAAATTATATATACTTTCAAGATAGCAGTTATTCCGTGTAATTGCAAGCAGAAACGATTTTAGTTGTAACTTGTACATAGTTTTAAGGATTTTAGTTTATAAATCCATGTTTATAAATCCATGTTAAATAGCTTCAAAATGAGGAGTTATTTCTCCTGAGTTTAATTCGAGAAGCATACGAACTTCCAATCGTAGAACTGGGCCGTTGGACATTTGTGTAAAAAATGTTATGGAAATTAAATCGTAGGAGAATTGGACCGTTGGAAAAATGGGCTGTAATCGTCTCAGCGTTCAGACGATAAGCCTCTATCTACCAAAATGTCGCAATGAATTATAAAAAGTCCACTCGTCCCCTTGAAATTACCTTCTTAGTTCAGGCCCGGAAAAAAAAAATCGGCAACAGTTCGTTGTTCGTCTCGATAGCTGCAGTGGGAATATTTATACGGCATGCGCAAAAAAACTGCATGGGAAATGCATGTAAATTCTATTTAGAATTCCCGCCGGCTATGCGTTCAGTTAAAAGACGAGCGAACCAACGGAAACTATCTCTACCAAAACCATTCTACCCAAGCATATGCCGTAGCACGAGTAAACCAGACACAAACGGAATATTCAACACACGTGCACTACATTTTATATTTGGTTACTTTCGCATTCTTTGAGGGTGTTCCCCTGTTTGCATGGCCTCCATTATGCCACTTTTGTGCACATGTTTGGGTGTAAACTTTTACATGGTTAATTTGGAATACGTAAGATATATCAACACCAAACACAAACCTTACAACTGTACAGATACTTGATATCTCGCTTTCAGAGACCGTTCACCTCACAAAAGCAAAAATCACAGCAATAGCTATGCTGCAACGGTGTAATAACCAAGGAAATGAAGTACTGTGATACTGACTTCTTTTAAGGGATAGCGTATCGTTTGTATAGCATTAGGTGAAATGAATGTACTATTAAGTAATATACAGCTGTGTGAAGAGTATACCGATAAGGATATTGTAACGTACTTGCTAAAAATTAACCAGCTGTTTAAATGTGTTAATTATCTACGTGGCAGGTTATTGAACTGACTCTAATCAATTAGAGGGAAAAATGGAACAGAACTAAAGGATACCAAAGCTTTCAATACAGACATTGAAGTATTACACAGTAAGCACATTTAATACATATGAGTTCTTCGGATGAATTTAAGGACTGCAACCCCCCGCCCCCGCAACCCCCCCCGCCCCCCCCCCCCCCCCCCCCCACGGCCGTCGAGCTCGCCATTATCCCCTCTTATCATTTCACCATCGCACAGAACAGCATGTTTCACTTTCTAACTTCAGAAAATGTTCGATTTTTCATCTCAATATGTGATCATAAAGTACCATTTATCATGATTCGAACGCGTTTAGTCGGTTACTTAGATATTTTTTGAACAATTCTATCTTAAATTCGGAATTTTTAGCCATTTATGAAATGAAGAGCTAAATTTTTGGACCCTCGAATGTTCCACTCCGTTCATTCTTTCGTGTCAAAAAATTTGGGCTTTCAAGACACGACCAGCTAACGACTACGCCTTAAGTTAATACTCCACACAATGCCACACTTGTTGTAGCACTGCTCTTATTGTCAATTCAAGTGTATTTGCCCACGTAATATTTGGATAAGTTTTTTCTTAAATTACTTATCTGGCCTAAGATACTGTACCAAGCCCTTATCTCACAACTAGTCATAATAATACAATCAAATAATAATTACCCAAAAAATTCCGTATTGTTCGGATTGCAAAGGGTGGGTTTTCTCAACCAGGAGGCATATCCAATGTTGATTTTTTTCTCATGGTTTCTGGGGAAATTGTGAGCATAAAGCGGCTACTTATCCGCATTCATACCGAACACATTTCTGTCAGGTCGGAGAAGCAACGCCACCAAGGTAATCTATCACGGTAAAGGTCAAAAGCGAATCCCCCAAGAAAGCCATAAGGTTCAACCAGACATTGTTAATTTGCTTTCAGGCTGAAATGTTTGTCTCCAAGTGATAGGAATACACTGCAGGATCTTTCAACATGGATTTCATGGACATAACAATATTTCTACTCATAACAAGTAAGATTTTTTATTGAAAATATTGCCCTGAATCTAAAATACAGATGTCGCCAAAAGGACTGCAATTACAATCGTCTGCATCAACCTGTAATTAACATTCGGAGATAAATCTAATGAAATTTATCATACATCGGAGCTTCAAATGTACTTAAATTCCAATGGTTGTGTTTAGATTGTACAAAAAAAAATGAATCACGTGACCGGTTCAAATATACCAGACACAATACCACGCATGTGAAACAGGCTTAACAGTGATATTTTGCATAATTAGACCACTGATTTTTGCACACTTATTGGCATAGAAACAGGGGAAGCACAACTGTATTGTTGCTTAATTTATTGTATAACTATAGAACTGGTTGGCTATTCAAATACTGTCCAACTTTCTCTTACAAATAATTAATGTTTACTTTACAATACCCACGAGTCTGCAGCTCAATGTTAAACATATTCAGAATTACTGAATTTGAAAAAAAAAACTCAATAATGTGCAATTAATTCACGGTAGACGCTTGAAGGAAAAAAGCTAGAATACAAAGTGAAACGAAAGGCACTGATCCAGTGTAGGCCCATTTCAACTATTTCACCCATTTTACCAATACAGTATCCCATATTATCAATCTCGATATTCAGATCTTCTAATCAAGATATCTGCCCTGACCGTGAACAAAATTTTATGTTGTGCATTACATATTGAGTATGAAATAAGGTTATTTTTTTTTATTTTCAGATATAATTTCACTCGTGAACAGCGACATCAATCTTCTACCGGAGTTTTATTGGGAGGAAGACGAATGCGCCACGCCAAAGGATAAACAGCTCGACAGCAAACCCGTAAATAAACTTTTAGGCCACTGAACCTGCTCAATTTGTAGTGTCTCAACACTCTATCCCGATATTCTCGAAATCCATTCATGATATGCTGATTTGCATTTTTTTTCGAGTTTTTATAATGTCGGTTTTCTAGTCAACCATGGTACGAGTTTGGTATTGAAAAAAATCGCAATTGCTATCCCAGCCGAGTGATATTTTCGCAAAAAAAAAAATCCGCCCTTTTGCGTTTTTATCCAACAAGACCACCATAAAAATAAACAAAGTTTTCCTTTTCCTGTCTTGAAAAACCAGTTGAGATGTATTGAATATACATCCCGACGACTTTAAACGGGTGTCACAGGTGTTATGGAACTCCGAAGACAGAGCATACAGGACACTGCCGGACGGACTGCGGATAGACAATTCTTCCATTCCTGGTATTGGTCTTGGGGTATTTTCCGACATTTTTATTTCAAGGTGAGTTAGTACATTTGGAGTTCTTATTTTTAAACAGGAGCACTGAAAAAGATCATATTTTGTATTGTAATCATCGAGTCACCATCACTAGGCATATGTCTGTGGGTGTCGTGTCAGACTAATCACTCGAACTTTGCTTCAAAACAAGAGTATGGAATATGTCATGTATACTTTTAACTACCCGTATGTTAACACTAATGTTTAGCTCTCAATTTCCCCGGTTTTTCCTAATTAAAGCCTTTTCTCTCTATAATTTTAGGTTTACTTGGTTGGCAGAATATGAAGGAGAGGTTGTTTTAAAACTTGATCACATATCTGATTACGCTTGGAAGGTGAATGATAAATATCTCGATCGAATTTAGTAATATTCTTTTCAGCCAATCGTCAATTCCCACGTCCCGTTTAAGTCTACATGTTTTTTTGTTTTTTTTTTTTTAAATCATTATACCAAATTATACTGAATCAGTGACTAAAAGACCTGAGTACAACGAAGCGAAACCGAAGCGATTGCATTACTTGGCTTCACCTGCTCAGATCACTATTTGGACACAATTATAACTCATTCGATTTAGTAGTCGATAACTTGAACGTAGCTGGATCGAAAGGTTCCTCAAATCGACCACTCGAGTTCTAAACTTACGAAAAAACGTACACTTCTTAGCCTTGAGGCGGCGGATATTATTTGGGTTTTGGCACATTGGTATTATCTTTTTGGGTTCATTAAAGCCGCGTAAAGTTAACGGACTTATTTTTTCTTTTGTATTTTTTAAAATTTGAAATGCCACAAAAACGATGCCTCAGAAATACCGAAAATATTACTAGCAGTCATTTAACATAGCTCGCGTATGAAGGCACATTTTCACTAACAGTAATTTTTCTCCCGTCACGACTGATGTTGCTTTCCAGCACAACTGTGAAACATGCCAAAGGTGACTTGAGATGCAAAGATATATGCTTTATCCACAGGTGAAGCGAAGTGGGAAGAAGTATTTTTATGTAGACGCACATGACGTGGCAACATCTAATTGGCTGCGATGGATAAACTGTTCACGTCACTTGAAAGAGGAAAATGTAGAGGTATTTTTTTCATATGCCATCTGATATTTGCCCAGTTCAGTTATTCAATACCACACACTGATCGAAATATGGCTGCTTTATGGACCCGCAACTGACCGAGAACATTCATCAATCTTTTTTTTTTTTTTTTTTTCTTACCAATTTTACAGTTCGTCTCGCAACAAAAGTTCCAGAATGAATTATTTAGCAGTATTATAGCTTTCAAAAGTTTACATTGTTTAAATAAAAATTACAGCGCCACCTCTCAATCAAGACTAATATCGGGACCAATAACAAGGGGTCTTGTTCAGATGTTTTGCTTAAAACGGAATCGTGCAAAAGCGGCCTCAGTTGGTAAAGGTCTTTTGTTAAAGGTGTTCTCATCGACAGGCCGCACTGTACATGCAAATACATCGAAGCAACATCGCTCTGTTTGTCCTTTACAGGTACTGGAGTGTAGGGGGAAAATGTATTACGTCACCAACAAAGATGTTTATCCAGGACAGGAGTTACTCATTTACTACGGAGATGGTTATGCAACGAGTTTAGGGATAGATCCAGATAGATATCCAGACGATGACTATTACCCAGAGGCTATGAAGATCAATGGTTTTACCATTGATAGTTAGGATGAGATCAAAATGCAGCCCCAGCTAATAAAAACACTGAGAAGAGGGTTTGGTGTAATAACAGTTAAAAATCCCAAATGACCACAAGTAGCCTTGAAGTCTATATCTTACAAGTTCTTTGCTCAGCCTACACGCGTATTTCTGAACCCTCACGGCAAAAACACTATGATCTTTACAATTCTATATTTTCTGTCACTGAGCCACGTAGTGTTGTATGGTGTTAACTGGTTTCAAGATTACTTTATTATTTCAGTATTGCATATCTGAAGCATTTTGCAGTTGAATACTTTTTAATCTTCCTATTTCTTTAAGAAATAAAAAAAACAGTACGGATCTGAACAGCTGAATGTCGGGGTTGAAGTCACCCCCCTGCATGCCCCCACCCGTCTTATCCAGGGTACGAGCGTTGACCACGGGTGCCAAATATTAAACAATAAGGCAAATTACCAGCAGTATCCGAATTCGCATCCATAATGTTCACTAAAGTACTTTGAGCAGTTGCAGCTTTTTGAGAAGTTTGTCAGATGCTTCTGGCACATTTAGCTTTGTAATATAATTGTCGTTCAAAGACAGGCTGGGGCTTTCGCATTTTTCAAAAATATCTAATGTTTCCTGTCTTGGGCACATGTCACTCGTTTCTGATGTGCTGCCACCTATGCAAAGGACGGCGAGTATTGTGTTCAGTGCGTATTGTGCCTTATAACCCAGTGTCTTTAAGAACAGAATGTTAAAAGCACAATTTATATTAAATGAATCGTCGTTTATTTTGCTAGGAATTTTTTGTGTAGTTTTCCAGTAAAACAAATAATTCAAATAATCCTTTTACTTTGTTGATGTTTTCAAAGAAAACAGCCAAATTAAAGTGGACAGTGAAGTGTGATACAGATCGTTCTTGCAGTGTGACGTGTCTTATGCAGTATGACGGGGGGGGGGGGGTGTTCAGGGGTCGCAACCCCCCCCTCCCCCGCCCTCTCTAGATTGGATAAAAAAAACGATTGCCAATCTTACTGTTTTCACAAAAAACAGTTTGACTAGTAACTCGTCACTTCAAGTGGTTTTTGTGAAGTGATGCCCCCACCCCGCTCCCTCCCCTTGCGTCCTGACTAAAAGTTTTATACGTCACTGCCACTCTTTAGAACCACTCTCCGGGGAAACAATTTCTAAATTTAAAAAGGGCAGATCCCAAAGGCCTCGAGGCCTTTCTATTTTGAAACTGAAGTTCTCAAAAAATTACACTGAATTTCAAGTACATCTGTATCTACCAGAGAAACATTACTAAAATACTAATAACGCACTTGAAAGTGGCGAATCGTGGAAAAAATTTACAAAAACACAAGACCGTAGGTACAACGATGCGGTACTGATATACATGAACTACACCACACCTAAACATACCTTAACAGTGCCACTCACTATTTACAGCCGACAAACACTATGCTTCTTTTACAAGCACACATACAGCCATGACAAAAAGCCGCTTTGTCGACAAATTACATAGCCTTCAATTCTCGAGTTGAGTCTGATTAAATTGATTAAGGTCTTTCAAAAGACCTAAATCCTTCAGCACTGGTTCTAATCTTTTCTGTAAGTTCGATTTAAATCGATGCATGTAATTATCGGTTTGGCTCAGACGCAACATTTTTGTGCACCTTAACCTAGCTTTACGGACTTCCTTTCGATCGAAGCTTCTCCGTACGCTGGTACAGCGGCGCCGGTAATGATGCACTAATGCAGTTTTGGAATCCAAGTAATAAAGCGCCCGTGCATGGTTGCGGCTTGGATGGGCACTGAACTTGATATCACAGTAGTGGAAATAGGTATAAACACATTTGCGGGGATCCGTGATGGATTTTATGCGATCCTTGTGCGAGGATGCCGTCCGTCTCGTGTGTTTCATCGTTGCCAGATGATTCGGCTCGCCTTCGTCACCAGGGAAAGACAGGTAGAAATAGGAAAACGGTACAATGAATGACACTATATCTTTTGGCTGGCGATCTATATATACTGAAGATAACATACTTTCATATGTTTTTGCATCTCTCGGCACGAGAATTTCATCTAAATCAACACTAATTATATATTTATATCTGTACATATTTTCCATAAAGCACTGATTTAGAATAACATTATCAACACCCTTGGATACATCGTATAACGTTTTTGGCGTGATGTTTTCATTCCTGACTACTGGTGACACGTTGTGCCATCTCACTATTCCATCTCCTTCGTAATAATTAAGAACGTCAAGAAATTTCTGTGAGGTTTCCTGAAGTGTGATGTTGTATAGATTGATCTCACCGACGCCGAAGAGTCGATACAGTTCAACCCATTCAGCCAATAAGTACGCCTCCGCATCGCTTAAGCTACCATAAAGTACAGGTACACATACTCCGAACAGTATCTGTGGAACAGTATGCTCGATATACTTCACATCTAACGAGTACTTTGCCAGCAAGCATGGAGTGGATGTCAGCGCAACTCTCTCTGGTCTCAAGGTTTTACCCGCCATTTCATCTAATGGACACGATATCAAAAGGTGCTTGAAATACATCCCCTTGTATCGCATGACTATCCTATGTTGTGTGTAAACAGTTGCATTAACCACACTAGGAACTGAACTGTCAGCGTCCCACATTTGACAGAACAGGGGCCCGTTATAATCAGAGTCTGCGCCTAATAAACTGGCAAAGATTCGAACAGTTCTCATTCCATTATAATACTGGCGGTCGTCGAAATAAGCATAGTTGGTAATGATGTAGCGTGATTCCTCAATTTCAATATGATACCAGTCATTAATTTTCTCCACGCGCGGGGCATCCGAAGAAAGGAAGCGGATACACGAGGTGCCTGGTGTCACTAGTTCCCACATCGTGACTGTACCCACTCCACTAGCCTTCACATGCAATTTAAAAGTTTTGAAAAATAAATCAAATAACATATTTAAAAAAAAATTCTATATTTCATATAATGTGGAAACCGCATAATCCCATGACTTTCCTAAGTTTTGATATAAAAATGAATGTTCTTGGCTGATTATTTGGTCGCGCTTTAATTTTCTGACAACTACAATAACAACATTAATAACGCTAAAAATAATTCACTGAAAGCTATCACGACATTTAACCTGTTTCTCACCGCAGTTATCAGCTTACCTGGTCTGTGGATAAAACTAGTGACTTTCTACCTGCCGCGATGAGCAAGTAGGAGAGTATTCCTGCCAAACACACCCCGCCAAAAAGGTGTCGCTGTTTCTGAACGCGCCTGTTGGACACACCAAAATAAACACAATAACAGTAAGGAAAACGTTCCACTTAAATACTTTTTTTCTACTTCAGTTTCACTTCATATTTTTTTTACTAAGCATTACCATGTTACATAACCATATGTTTTACCATAACACTATTAAAATACGGTAGTACTAAAACCCTACTTCTCAAACATGTCTCAGCTGATTGTGATATTCCGCCTCAGACCTCAGGAATGACAAGAAATAGTTCCGTCGATGACAAATAACAACATGTGCAATGTTTGATTTAAAAGCTTGTGTGATTTGTGTCACATGTCGGACAAATACAGGAAAAGGCCAAATTTCAGCTAACATCCTTCTGCATTGCCGAGAAAAATAGCAGAGCCGAAAAAAAACCAAGGAGTAAAATCGCTTTCAACATGTAGAACAGTCGAGACTGTTGAGAAGAAACGTCTGCCGATGGACACCCCAATGCTGGCTGCGAAAGATGAGATAAGATAGCACTAATATCTTATCTCATAGCAGTGATATCTTATACAATTACTCTTCCTTGATCTTCAACCGGTTTGCATGAACTTTTCAAAATGTTAATATTGGGTCAACGTCGTTAGTTATATCTTAAATAGACAATCACTGAAATTCATGGCTTCCGCACTTGCTTTGGGGGGGGGGGGGGGGGGGGGACCCTGCAGAAATCAGTCCCTGCAAGACCGTGCTGAGTATAGAAACCATCGTTTCGACCGTCAAAGCAAAATGCTTTGGAAAGGTGATTTAAACTTAGAATATTTCATACAATAACATATTTTTTAAGGATTTGTCAAGTTCGATCAATTTATTATTTAATAGAACTTAATCTCATAACATCTAACAACAACTTGCTTAAGTAAAGGAGTGTCATCACGCTTAATT
The DNA here is from genome assembly GCA_949752745.1 of Protula sp. h YS-2021. Classification (NCBI taxonomy): domain Eukaryota; kingdom Metazoa; phylum Annelida; class Polychaeta; order Sabellida; family Serpulidae; genus Protula; species Protula sp. h YS-2021. The sequence goes on along the minus strand of OX457030.1, from coordinate 41,456,532 downwards.
ATCCTAAAACACACGTGCTATGAACAATATGCTACTCACAAAACAGGCGACAGGACATGTACTCGGTCACTAAACAGTACCACACTATGGGAACAAAAGAGAAAGAAGCAAGGGCAGGAAAACGTAAACAAGATCACAAAGAGAGAAAAACACACATTAAAGAACTTAAAAATATTTTATTCAATAATAATTGAACATAATCTACTAATCTCGAGTTAACAACTTTTATGTTGGAATGGTTCTCACACTTCTTCGCACCCCTTACAGGCCCCTCCCGCACTTCACCCCCCCCCACCACGACCTCCACCTTCCCCCCCGCTCCCCCCCGGCACACACCTTATCCCTCGCCAAGTAGTAAACCTGGAGCTGAATAACACAGGTGTAAGTTTTAATTCCAACAGTTTTAATAATAAAAAAATATTATGACAATTCCTTAACTAAATGTCAGTTTCTGACAATTTGCCGCACCTAAGTGCAAAATTTGTTGGTTGTTGAGAAATGGTCTCGCACACACACTTCGGTTTTTTTTTTAAATTAAAAAAAATGGAAGAGACAGGCAAACAAGCATAACTCAGGGCAAATACAAACCACCCCTCTCGCTTACGGTAGGTAATCAAACGCTTATAACAAAGTGTTTCGATAAACAACATATGCACTTATAAACAATACCGAACCACTAACGGACCACTAAGCTCTACCACTCTACGATCAGAAACTAATAACTTACATCTCGATATAACAATGAGTTTTGTCTATTCTAAGAAACCAAATTCATCCACAACACACAAAATAATTTCTTTACTATTTTCACTCGCTTTACCACAGATCAGAATCACACTCACAATGCGCACATTCATCGCACAGTGAACCTTCGACAGCTCTGTTTTTTTTTCCAAATTTCAAGATTCTGAATCTGAACATTCAACAATATTCTCCTGCCTTAATCCTTCCATTTGCACTGAAAATAATAAAATGATGGCTCTGACACAACAACCATAAACAACATCCATACTCTCTGGAACAGCGGGAGTCAGAACGCATGCGCACACGTCTCATTCACTTTCTTGAAGTAACTTAAAAGACACGAATTACCTGCTAAAATAGACAATATGTAGTGTAGTTGACTTTATCCATCTAACAAATCTAAATCTTCTTGCCAAACCCAGTTCTTAAGAAACAATACATAGCAGTTAGCTATAACAATTAATGCTAACTATCATCCGCCTATTCATCTCACTAATCGACACTTGACATTAGTGATGTGACGGTTCACCGTTTGGGACGGTTAACCGTGAAGGTGGCGGTTCGGTTAAACCGAACCGTGCTCTGTGGAAAACCGCGGTTCATTTTCGGTTTTTAATTAACATTATTTCCGTTTTTCTCAGGACCATTTTTAACTGCTATGAATGTTTCACCTAAATATTTTAGCGCAACATTATTTTACACTTCCAGATGAGTTCCTTTTTTAGTTAAGCAATGTGTTTACTTATCACGTTCTAGAATAAAAACAGAAAATTAATTGGGATATCTTTAAATTATATATATTTGCATAGTCTGAAAAAACCGAAACCGAACCGAAAAAACCGCGGATTTGTCTTCAAAACCCGAAACCGAACCGAACCGAACCCATCAGTGACGGATCACATCACTACTCGACATGCGAATGTTTCTTTTTACACAATTTTCCAAGAACTACACACACTATTTAGAAATCGCCGTTCTCATTGTTTTCACGAACACAGTACTTGTGAAGATAGAACCGTGTTATATCACAGTCTCAGGAACGAATGAGAGGCCACAGACGCCTCACGCACAAAAACGACCGCTACTGGTGTTGTAAAGCACTACCCAGCTACTTACCACATATGTTTATTTACCATTTGTTTGCGGTTAACTCAAGATGGTTGCAAGTTCGTCATATCAAGGACCGCACACGTAATGGTCAAAATGTCGTAGATACCAGACAGAATTTGTGACAAATGTGCCGAGTGTTCGAAAAGTGTAGCAAAAAGTGGTGGCCCGCTGGGCTCAAGTCTTAACAAGATGAGAGCTCGACGGGAAATCTTGGAGCCCGGCATTTTTTAAAAGAATTTTTCTAGTTTTCATACAAACACAACGTGCTACATGGCAGCTGTTCTATGTACGTAATCACCCAGTTATTAGGGAAAATGAGCGTCCTGGTTATTCTAGTTTTCCGATGTTGTAATACACAACACTGACAACCAATCGGAAATTTTGAAAACAATCTTTTTCATTTTTTCCATATTTCCAAATGGATCTGAAAATAATCGTATGGCTTTCTGATGTTCAGAAAAAAAACTCAAGTTTTATTAAGTTCTGAGACACCGTTCTATTTTGCTCTTATACTGATAATCAAAACATCTTCTCATCCAATACAGAAATGGTAATGGGTACGCGAACATAACAGAAATAATACACACAAAAAAAAAAAAAAAAAAAAAAAAAAAAAAACGAAAAAAGTTGAGAACCAGCCGGGCTCCGGACCTAAAAAAAACTCTGAGCCCGCAGCGACTTTATGGAGCCACGGGCTCCCGGACATTTCGAACACTGACTGTATCCCTCTGAAAAAAAAAAAACGTGAACAAATACACACGATATATGAATGGGACACACGCAGTGGCCAATTCAACAGTTTAACAGTGCCTTGAGCAAAATATAGCGCACGACGTACAATGATAAAGTCTGTGTAAAATCATCAGAACTTCAAACTTTACTTTGTTACCACCTCGGGAAGCGCTTGATCCATTAGAAAAATTCAAACACACAGCAGTCTGACTAACTATGAACAATTTTCAAATTTTCAGTTTATCCGTGTCCGCGCAATAAATTTTTTTTTTCAAAACTGTTACATATGATTAATGACACATACACAGGGCAGTGGCGCCGAATTAGTTAATTCGTTGGTCGTTGTCCTTGGTTACCCAAGGAATAAATATGTGAAGACAATCCAAGCAAACTTTAATAAAATCTGCGCATTTAAAAATAAAAAGCAGTCAAACTGAGATTCTAAAGGTAAAAGAAAAAAAGAAATTATGTGTAGAACGAGTATTAATAACTTGCCTGGTCAAATTTTCTATGATCTATTTTGCAATGAGAGAAAAAATTTAATTTATACGCTGTTCAAGATCTGTTGCTCTTAAAAAAACCAGCTTCTTTTTCCCAGTGTAATTCTTAGAAAAAAACTGATGGTTTTTGCAGGATTGAAGAAAATTTGTCGTAGTAAAGAAATGGTGGTGATGCGGCAGGAAAAAATCACCCAAAATAAAAACGAACCGACTGAAGGGGGAAAAATTAGGCAATACACTATTAGAACTCTAAACGCTCTAACAATTTATAAATTCTCCAGAAAGAAATCATAAAACTGCTCCCAATCACATACAGTTAAACATTGTTAATGATATTGCAAATAGCCCACGGAAAACGCGAGATCTGATTCAATGAACACAACGTAGATGTTAACACAGTACGTAGTTGTGTGCGCCCCCTCCCCCACCCCTACCCCCCCCCCCTCCCACGGGGAAAGAGGGATCTCTACGAGTTGAACTGGTGGTTTTCCCCTATGGCCTGGGAGCGCTTCGTGCCCGCCTGTACGGCGTCGACGAGCGCGCCCCGGAAGCCAGCCCTCTCCAGCTCGTGCAGCGCATGCGCCGAGGTGCCCCCTGGCGAGCAGATGTCGTCCTTGAGCTGCTCGGGATGTTGTCGCGTTTCTAGCACCATTTTCGCCGCACCCTGCACAAAAAATGTCTGCTTATTAGAGACAGCTACTGTTCTACTCCAACACACACTTCGAAGAAGCCATTGCTCACAAACAGTCAATTAAACACAGCATTAGGAAAAAGACTTTTTTCATTGGTCCGTATTTATTTTTTAAAAATGACATGACATACGTCACTCACTGTCATGTCATTTAGATTCAATGCCACTTTTATTACGTCTTTTTACAATTCTAACAGTTTCACATTTTTTAAATTTCTACAAAAGTTTCATATTTTAAAAAGACATTTTGGCAATTTTCATATCTGTTTTCCCGTGCGTACAATTTTAATGAAAGCAGAAAAAAAGTTTTGGAGACACAGCCTGGACGACACGTTCAATATCGCAGACAAAATTACAGCAAAACGCGAGGTTTTACCAAATTTTAAAATACTGTCATTTCTACAATTTCACATGAATCCTAACAAAACTACGAGGCAGCAGTGAGATTTTTCAAAGATTAAAAAAAAAATCATTTATTTTGTCACTACTTCATTAATCTGAATAAAAACACGACGCTGCACACATTCCACGTGTGTTTTATCAGTGTATCAAATTTCAAAACAATCCGACCTATAGTTTTAGATATATAAACCGGACGCGAGGTTCCACTGCATTGACACAACTATACAAACGCCAAGTTTTACCAAATTTCAAAACATTGTCGTTCTGCGAATTTTCCAAAAGAAAAAAATTTAATTGTACACCCCTTCAATATCTGTTCTATCCGTACGTGAAATCTCAAAACATTCCGACCTATAGGTTCGGAATATCACCCCGACACGACGTTTCCCAACATGCGGACAAAACTGTATGAATGCTCATTTTTTTTCTTCAAATTTTAAAATACTGTCCTTTTGACAATTTTTCATGAATCGGAATAAAAATACGTAATTACACACCCGTTTGTGAAATGTCAAAGCAATTCCATAAATAATTTTTGGAAACCTAGCCTGAACACGACTTCGAAAATGCATAAAGTTCCACTAATCGAAAAAATAAGCTATTCTGACAGTTTTCCAATAAGACGTGCTGTGCTGCCTCCTTGCATTTTCTCAAAACAATTCAATTAATAGCTTTTTGAATCCAACCTGGACACGACGTAGAAGCTTCGCTACGTTCTAATATTCGCAAAAAATACTGTAATTTTGACAATTTTTCATGAAACCCAACAAAAATACGACGTTTGCACACCTTCAATATGTGTTCTAGCCGTATGTGAAATTTCAAAACAATCCTACGTATATATAGTTTCGGAGATATATGCAGACCGACTATAAAATGATCCCTTTTGTTACGCAGGGGATAACTACACAAACGAGAGGCAGAGCGGAAGGACTTACGAGCATACTCATGGCCGCCAGTCGTATAGACTGATCGCGGTTCAGACCCATCTTCACACCGCCATCCGCCAGTGCCTGAATCGTCACGAATCCCTGCACAACACACAGTGCCTCTTCAATACTATTCATGATTTTATTTACCGTTATAATTTCAATGCTTCACAATAATCAGATGAATTTCTGTATATCCAAATACAAAACATCTCGTTTCAACATCAATTCGCATGTTCATAATTACCTTGAAATTATATAGTTGCTGGTTCTAACGAATAATCAACACAAAAGCAAAGTCTGTCAAAGTGAAAATACTCAAGCTGATCAGTAATACGTTATTCACCAGCACCCGGATTCGCATTAAGAACGCATTAATCTGCATGAAATGTTCGGGTTTTGATGACATCGTCAGGACACTTACATAGGCAGGCCCGTTACCGCTGAGCCCGGTTACTGCGTCCATGTGCGATTCCGGCATCTCCTCCACCAGCCCGACGCAATTCAACATCTCACGTACCAGATCTGCAACACCCAAATCAGTCAACAGTCTAAAATGTAAAGCTCGACCAGCTAAGCTAAGCTTATAACAACCAGCTAGGTCAAAAGACATCGTAACCAAAGGCGTAGTTGAAAACCAACATCAGAATCATCTCTCTAAACATTTAATATTCTTCACCAGAGTTACATGTATCAATAGTCAATGCAACCTCAGCACGATCAGTTCAACAAAACAATCGTGCCATCGTCGCTGCACGGTTTTCTGTCTACAGCGCCACGTAGACACGGCACTCTGGTCAACAGCTCAAACGAATTCAATGCCTTTTTACCCCATAATACAACACTCAAGCCCTCAAGTTGTGACGCGTACAAAACACTAACCGCACTGAAGGAACAGCCCAGCGCAATCCCTCAATTTATCAGGTTTACAACAGTCATCTTACTAACGCCACAACACAGACGAGTAAATCAAGCACAAGGACGGTTGACACTGGATCACGGTCATACCACAACCCCGCGAGTAAGCGATCAGCCTCGGACAAGCCGTACCTGCGTGCTCATTGTCAATGAAAGATCCCCGCGCGAAAACTGACGCCCCGGACTGGACGATGGCCGGCGTGTTGGGCATGACGCGAATCACTCGTGACTCTGACGGCAGCAACTGAAAAACAAAAACATGACGCCACGCGTCACATAACCTGCTAAACGCGGATTGGTTGAGCCTTTCTAATCAAGAAGGCATCAACCATTCGTTATATCCTATAATGTACTTACACCATAATACACACCCCTGTCAATTAAATTTGTTTTCTCTCTAGGGGCATAAACAAAGACTGGCAACAGTTGAACCAAATTTCAGAAAATTTTACCCATATATATAACCCAGTCCATACTTTGAAATCAACCACTCTAAAAATCGCTTTATTAAAATTTGAAGATTTTTTTCGTCACAAGTGTAGCTTTACGTTAAGAAAAGCACACAGATGTGGTCCCAAAATGACAATGACATATGGCCCAGAAGTAACACTTCGGCGACTATAATTCTACACCAGATATATGTAGTCTGCGTCTAGGTGTCTGAACACCTCACTTACAACCACCCCCGCGTTAAACAAGCAGTAAGTTAAGTTACATGTCCTCATTCTTTCACTTCAATTAGCACATGTGAGGCAAATATAATTAAGCTACATTAAACGACTTCCCACAACAGAAAGTCATCTTTAGTGAAACACCAGATATGACATCACATTAACAGCAGATTGCTATCATCCTGGCTACATACAAATAACCTGGTATACTCATGACTTGAGCAGTACCCGAGTAGCACGTACTTTCTCCATAGAGCTGATAGTGATACCGGCAGCCACGGAGACGATCAGGTTCTGCTTGGTGACGGCCGGTGCGATCTCGGCCAAGATCTCGTGCACTGTGTACGGCTTCACGGCTAGATACACAATCTCGTTCTTGTGCACGAGTTCAAGGTTATCTGTCGTTGTCTGTATGCCCAGCTCCTGCAAACAGAAGTCACGTCCGCTTGGGATAACACAAGCAGAGAAGCCTCGCCATCTGGATACAAATGTCACCAAAGCTATCAAAGTACTCTGCAACAAAACATCCCCCCCCCCGACACTTTGCGAGATGACACAGAAATGTCAGGAATGCACAAATGTTTGATAGTAAATGGACGGGATCCCGCCAGTCGGAGGAAATTTTGTTCGCAAAATGAACTAGAGCGGCCAGTGCACACAAAACATAAGAGTTCAGGCTTATATTACACACTTTCAATCGATACCTACTTAGTTTCTTGTTTTTGTGAACAAAAACAAATGTCTCCCCGACTAAACCAATGACCCCCCCCCCCCCACCCAAACTGAAAAAAATATTAATTTCTGCAAACATAACCTTCATTCATTGTAAAAAACTCAAAATAAACCAAACAGATGGTGGTCACTGAAACAGATATAAATGAGCATCTTTTTTCATCGGAGTCTGGAAGGTGGTCGCTAAAACGGGTTTTACTGTAGGCCCCTCTTATCCAGATCTGAAGTTGGTCACTATAGCAGTTTTACTGTACGTTACATTTTTATCCGGGTCTGGAAGGTGGTCAAGACAGGCAGGTTTTACCGTACTTCTTTTTACCTGAATGTGGAAGGGGTCACGACAAACGGTTCTTACCTTACATCTTTTTATCCGGGTCTTGAAGGTGGTCGGGATTTTTTTTTTTTTTTGCTAACCATCATCCTCCACACGCCCCCCCCCCCCCCCCGCCCCCAGCTATTTACTGTAGGTCCGACTATAAACACAACTCTAACCCTTTTACCCAAGGCAATGGTAACAGTCTGTACCCTAAGTGTAGTTATAGCCATGATAGACTACCTTGTCTTCGCACATTCCCATCGGCCAAATAGCACTAGGAAGGCATTCTTCATAACTGCGCATCAGAGATGACGCACCTCGGTGGGAGAAGGGGGAGGCATTTCGTAGGCAAAATGGTGAGCTGCTCCTCATAACACAAGATATCAGACGACCCAATTTAATAGCGAAAAATGCTTCTGCACACAATGCTAATCGATACAGCATGGCTCCTATATATAGCACATCTCGGCAACCTAATCAAGTATGCGGCGAAAAAAAAAATCAATAGCTAGAGCTGCTTAGAGATATAATACGACAATAGCATTCCATGACCTCGTAGATAACGATCCATCATGCACGGCAACTGACACTGACCCCTGACTAAGTGGCATGTTACGTAACAACCACAGATGAGAAATGCACAAAGGCTCAATTTCAGGCAATAACCAATAGCGATGGACCGACAATAATGCTGTTACTGTTTTGAAGCTTTCTAAAGAATACAGGAACACTAGAGAATCTTCGGGAAAATCTTCCGAAATCCCCAGCGCAGTTAACACCCATGGGGGGGGGGGGGCTGTTGACGTTATGCACCTTTCTTGATTTTCTATACGAGTTCAATAATGTTTAATAAAACCATGTGACCTATCCGAGGAATAACTACACCAAATTTAAAGTCGATCCGACTTTCCGATGTCGAGATATTTTGCTTAAGAACAGATAACTTTTTACCTGTTGAAACAGTCGTCTGACTGAACCAAGGAATATCCATATAAAATTTTAAGTCGATATGACTTTCCGTTATCGAGATATTATGCATAAAAGATCTGGTTCAAAATATACACATTTTACGCGATGACGTCATACGCCGCTTTCGTTCGTTCTACTCGTAAAAAATATTTAAAGTTTCTTTCGGACCTACCAAGCAATCATCCGACCAAGTTTCAGCTTTCTCCGGCGTCCAGCAGCTGAGAAATTTCGCACACAAGATTTTTACGCAATGACGTCATACACCTGCCCTAATCACGTGACACGCCAAAAATTGATAGAACAGTCCGGCTGACCCAAGGAATATTCATATAAAATTTGAAGTCCATAGGACTTTCCGTTATCGAGATATTTTGCACACAAGACCTTGTTTATAATATATACATATTCTACGTGATGACGTCATACGCCGCACTCGTTCGTTCTACTCGCGATAAAATTCTATAGAGTCTTTCGGACCTACCAAGCAACAATCCCACCAAGTTTCAACTTTCTCCGATGTTCCGCAGCAGAGAAATTTGGCACACAAGATTTTTACGTAATGACGTCATACACCTGCCCTAATCACGTGACATACGTAAAAAGTTGACAGAACCCTCCGACTGACCCAAAGAATATATATATAAAATTTGAAGTCCATAGGACTTTCCGTTATCGAGATATTTTGCACACAAGACCTTGTTTATAATATATACATATTTTACGTGATGACGTCATACGCCGCATTCGTTCGTTCTACTCGCGAAAAAAAATCTACACCGTCTTTCGGACCAACCAAGCAACAATCCCACCAAGTTTAAACTTTCTCCGATGTTCAGCGGCTGAGAAATTTCGCACACAAGATTTTTACGTAATGACGTCATACGCCTGCCTTAATCACCTGACATGCGTCAAAAATTGATAGAACCCGCCGACTGACCCAAGGAATATTCACATAAAATTTCAAATCGATAGAACTTTCCGTTATCGAGATATTTTGCACACAAGATCTTGTTCAAAATATATACATATTTTACGTGATGACGTCATACGCCGCATTCGTTCGTTCTACTCGCGAAAAAAATCTACACCGTCTTTCGGACCAACCAAGCAACAATCCCACCAAGTTTCAACTTTCTCCGATGTTCAGCGGCTGAGAAATTTCGCACACAAGATTTTTACGTAATGACGTCATACGCTTGCCCTAATCACGTGACATGCGTCAAAAGTTGATAGAACCGTCCGACCTTACTAAGGAATAATTCGATCAAGTTTGAAGTTGATCCGACGTTTCGTTCTCGAGATATCTTGCACACAACACTTTGTTCACAACAGACTGACACACACACACACACACACACACACAGACACACACACACACGTACACACATACACACACACAGAACGTACAAACACTATATGTCTCCCCTTGGTCGGGGAGACATAATTCTTAAGTTGCAGCTAAAGCTGAGACTATAGTTTAAAGAGAGACTACAATTGTTGCTGCACAGATCTAACTCCGAAATACTGTTTAACGCCCTTTGAACGCTTATGCATATTGCTTGTTTTGCGAATTACAAACATTAAAACCAACGCATTCGCTGATCAGACGAATCTCCGCATGAGGAGTACCGAAGCCAGAACTTCAGAAACAGCCTCCACCTCCACATATATTAACCCCAAAATAACACAGGCCTCTCCCTCAGACAGGTGCTTTCATTGCCCTTTCACACACAGCTCCTGTTTCAGTGGCACAAAAAAGTCTCCATCATAAAAACACGGTAAAAACAAGCCAAACAGACGGGCAGACAGACGGACAGAGGACAATCCTATAGACCCCCCTCCCCCCGGGCTCGCCCGGTTGGGGTCTAACTAGCCACTCAGTATACCTGATCCTTACAAGATGAATGCTGTTTTTGCGCAGACTCACATAAACGATGAGAGTAACACTTCAAAATAGTTAAGTTAAAATATCCACTTTCATGGGATTCGTCTTGTTCGCTTTTTTCCACTTGTTCTGACAGAAATTGTATTTACCAAAAACACAATGGATTTCAATCTTTTCCACTTAAATCTGGAGTATTTCGCTCATCTTCACATTCACAACAATATTCGTAGCTTACTGATTTGAGTTTTGTTTTTATCTGAAAAATAATAAACATATCGTCGCGGAAGGCAGAAGAGTTTGTAGAATTTGCTATTTGAATGGAAATGCATAGACATGCAAGAACATACTGACCCGAATTGTTCTCAACTTTGCTCTGTTGATGTCACTTGCTAGTACATCAGATGGCTTCACCATTGCTTAAAAAAAAACAAAAAGGCTGTTCAATCTCTGGACCAAAACTATCTCACATTAATTTTACTTTACTTAAGAATATCGCGCTTTTATTTATTTAGTTCATTATTATTACCATTATTATTACTCTCACTTTTTTCAATTCCTAGGTAATTGGCTAACTTAAAGATGAACAGTAGAACAAGCTAACCATTTCGGAAAAAGCATCGCTAAGCAAAGCAATTTTCTTTTCCAATATAAGATACAAATACCTGCTTGCAGAAAACCCCTGCATAACGCAGTTGCCATTTTTCCAGCACCGATGAAACCCACTTTCATTCTCAGACAGTGTGTGAGCCTCATTTTTCTGTAGCAAAAGAGAAAAATAATCATTGTCATGTCAACAAAAGCCGTATGTTTAGACCGAAAACAGAGTCCACGCCAGGATTTGGAAATAACTTCGTTTTTCGTCGAGCATAGTTAACAAAACTGCATACTGCTTAATACCAGCATCAGAACTGTGTACGAGTCTCAGACCCGTAAATTTGGCCCAAACCCGCGTTAACTTGAACACTAAATCAAGTTAAATCATAACAGTAGTAGGGCAACATTTGCCACTTTGCTCACCTGTGCAATGGGAACGAAAACGTAATAATCATCGTATGCACATAGAAAGTTGTCACTGGAGATAAACAAAAATCAATCTTCACCCAAGTCGTTCTGTAAGACATTGTTCACCAGCTTTACACAAAACAGATTTTGCGAATCTCAGGAACAACCTTTACCCGCAACAAACAATTACGTAGTTCACCTGGTTTAGTTGGAGAGTTCATTGACTGACCGACTTTGATTCGTTCTTTGTTTGGTTAACACGGACGAGACTGTCGGGAAGCACGGGACTGTGATTAGGCTTGTTACAGTGCATACAAGACTTAGATCACGTAGTCTTTGTAGTCGAAAAATATGCTAAGTTTCGACCTCAATTTTGGCTAAATAAATGAAAAGTCGGACAAACTGAATACGAGGTGCACAACTACAATACATGAGGAGTAAATCTGTATGGGATTTGAAATGTGTGTGCTTACCTGTTCGTCAGAGTTGTGCATACAAGACTTAGATCATTTAGCCTTTATAGTCGAAAATTATGCCGTTTCGACCTCAGTTTTGGCTAAATAAATGAAAAGTCGGACAAACTAAATACGAGGGGCACAGCTACAATACATTAGGAGTAAATCTGTATAGGATTTGACCACTACCCAAAAGCGTGACGGACGGACAGACGGACAAACCAAATCCTATATCCCCTTCGCCAACAAAGTTGGGCGAGGGGATAATAAGCTAAGAGAAAATAAGAAGCTGAAACTATCAGAAAATAAGGATTTTGGAGTAAATATTCGCGAACATTTTAATAGTTGGTAAAAATAAAACCAAGAAAGTGTGTGATGATAATGCCTTAGAGTTTGAAAAAATCTCTTTGAGAATATAGTATAAAGCGTTCCATGTGTGTGGCATAGTTACATCCCGGGACAACTGGGATGGGTGGGCCTCATATCACTACATCGAACAGAGGAAAATCGGGCCCAGTATATTTATTTGACAGATTTCCCTCAATAATATACATTGCCAGAAGTGTGGCGCAGTTACTCTCTGCACGTGTGCGGCCATTGTGTGCCCCAACCCCAGCAGAAAATAAGAAATATAGTAGTAGTAGTATATATATATATATATATATATATATATATATATATATTTATATACATATATATCTGTGTGACAGATTTGAAAACTAATGTTTAGCAGTAAGGTGTGAACTATAGGCACGCTACTTATGCTGCAAAAATTAAAGCGGCACACTTCTCCCCTGGATACGAGGGCATCAACTCACACCCTGGGCCAGCATTTTATGCATAGAACAGTTGAAAATATTGTCCAGTATATTTCTTTGACCGATTTCCCTAAAACAATTTTGTACATAAACGTGATAATGATATACTAATAAATGTCTACTGCCAAAAGTAAGGCCCAGTTACCCCTCCCCCCCCCCTGAGGGGGGGGGGGGTGAGCAGCCATTTTGTCTGTCCGCCACCCCATAGCAGAAAACAAGAAATATAATATAGCACTATCTCCCCAACATATATGTGACCCGTTTAAAATCTGGTATTTGGAAGAAGATGCGACCCATACCCGGGAGAGGAGACAAAATTGGTTAGAATTGGTGAAAACAAATTGCCAACCCTTTCAACTTAAATATTCCCTATTTTGCGATACTTCGATAATAAAAAATTGTTTTCAGCCACGGAAAATGTTCTTTTCGATTTCACCAATGTGGATCTACTGTAACCATTCGCTCTCCTCCCCCTCTGAACACGCTGCTTATGTCGCAAAAATTTGCGGTAGGCGGCACATTTCTCCTAGACCAGAGTGCCTCCACAGTGTAGACCCCGGTTAGTGTTACTTGAAGCTAGCACTTCCCCCCCTCCTGGACCGGACCACGCGCAACCCCGAGCAAGCATTTTATACATAGAACAGTCCAAAATCGGGTCCTGTCTATTTATTTGTCCGATTGAAAGGCTGATTTTTTTTTTAACCTTCTCATTTAGAAACGAAACGTAGAATTTATTTTAAGGGACAATTGTTATTTTTCAATGAGGAAAACTTGGAAACACTTTAGGTTTTTACAAACTTTTAGATCTGTCTCATTTATCGCTGTGGAATTTCCATGGTGATTCTTCCCCTCGTATTTTGTGGTAAGCCAAATCACATTTTCGTTTCGAATTAAATGCAAAAAAATTCGCATTTCGAATTCAATTTAACCTGGTTAAAAACGAAAGAAATCTACAGGGATTTCGCCTAAATTTTAATTTTATCTTGCACCAAGGAGCAATCGTGTTTTAACACCTTGCACGCTATTTTAAAAAATTCAATTAAAGTTTTAACCAGGGTTGGCATGTTTCTTCCATGGAGGGAAAAAACCATGGTTTTTTTCGGGTTTTTTACCATACCAATTTCAGGGAAGAAGTGGAAGAAACCTTAAAAGTGTAATATTTGGAATTTCTTTCACATAAGTTGCTTAAGCTACGAGGGAGCGGGGATAGAAATTGTTACAGTAGATCGTAATTGGTGACAAAAAAATGTTCAATTCTGACTAAACTTACTTAGGACTAATAGGTAGATGCAAATTTGGCGACCTTTTATAGTCAAATATTCCTTATTTTGCGATATTTGACAAATAAAAATTGTTTTCAGCCACGGAAGATGGTCTTTTCAATTTCACCAATTTGGATCTACTGTAGCCATTCGTTCTCCTCCCCCTTGTACACTCGGAGTAATTCTTAAATAGGTGCGAATTCACATATCACACTTCTATGTAATAATTAGGATTAACTGGGATTAGATAAAGGGCCGTGGGTGCCCTCATCTCCGCTTTTTATGTGCTCCGGAAACATGTGCAATTTTGGAAAGGGACGCGAATCCACATCTTTTTCTTTCATGTAAAGAAAACAAAGGGGACACGAATCCACACATAAACTGGCCAATGATAATTATATAAATTTAGACTCGTGTATCAATGTTGTGTTAGAAAGCTGGGTACGCTGTAATAGCCCGAGTACTTTTGGTCAAATGTTTAAACTTTGTGTATGAGAAATTAGTGTATCATTTTGTTTGCTCTTAATGTGCCAATGAAAACAAAAGACAAAGGCTGTGTTTACCTTAAATAGGGGGATTAAGTATTAAGATTAAAAAGGGTACAAGGGGGAGGAGAACGAATGGCTACAGTAGATCCAAATTGGTGAAATTGAAAAGACCATCTTTCGTGGCTGAAAACAACTTTTGTTTGTCAAATATCGCAAAATAAGGAATATTTGAGTATAAAAGGTCGCCAAATTTGCATCTGGCTAATTAAGTTTAGTCAGAATTGAACATTTTGTAGTCACCAATTACGATCTACTGTAACCATTTCAATCTCCGCTCCCTCGTATAAGAAAAGGGTGTTGCGGCAGCACATTTGCAAAGCACATGGTATAAGATCATTATTTCTTCATTGTGTTTTGGTGTTACCATGTATTTTTTTTTTCGTTTGTTTCTATTTCGTTTGACAGTACATTAGAACACACTAAATGTTGGTTCTGTAAAAGCAATAAATAGATAGTGCGTCGCATTGATGTTTTCTTGACAAAATAGGTTTCTTTCCATTTTCTTCCCGGAAGAAAGGTATTTCGTCCCGTTTCTTCCCAGTTCCTTCCCTGGGAAGGGAAGAAATACCTTTCTTCGCGGAAGAAAACCAACCCTGGTTTTAACAAATAGTTTTAAGTTTCAATTTCTTCCATGTCCCAAGTACGAGCTGTTTTTGCTATATTTCTTCTATATTTTTCTACCATTCCTTTCATTTTTCACCCGTCTCCCTCGCAGTCGCAATACAAAATTCTTGCGCATTACATTCGAAACTCCCAATGTGTGATTTGGCTGATAGTGAATGGCAGTAGCAATTGGCTTATTTCATCAGCTTTGTTTTCTCATTAATAACTACTTGTCAGTAGCTAAAATTGTGCTAATTTTAAATACTCTTAGATAACTATATGTTGTGCTGCACTAGAAACAATTTAGATTCGCACAAACTGAAAGATTACAATGTTTATACCGGCTCACGGGATAAACAAGAACACGTTGATATAACCGAAACGCAAACCGATCCCGCTTGAATGTACGAAGTTCTCTCTGGGTTCGATTGCAGTCTTGATGTCACGCTAAAATTATTCCTGTACGAAAAAGTATGATTTTTATTTACAATAGTTTTATTCAGCAGATCCATTCTACACAAAAATAAATACAATTATATGCATACATACATGCATCCATACATACACACATACATACATACATACATACGCACGTACATACATATACAGATATATATATGCGTGTCTTAATCATACGATATTCGTGATTACATCATCTTTCAGTGTAGTTTGTTACAGTTATTGTGAGAACCCTGGGTTGTCGGCATCTTCCATTTCAAAATATTTTGAATTGAGTATTGATAGCTTTTTAGAATACAAGCCAAGCAGGATAGGTTTTTGGACATGGTCTTCGAAAAATTCTCATTTGCTTGACACTATACAAAATAGGTACCATATTTTCCTTGCTGCTATTGACCCAATATCTGTTCCCTTTTAAGGGCATTTTTTTTCAGAAAAGCTTCGCCATTCTCTTCGTGTTTTGAATGCTTTCTTATCATTTCTTCATAACCAGTTTTGCAGTGATATCGTGTCCAGATTTCTCCAAGGCAAGTTCGGTTTGTCATGAGCTGGCTGATATGTCCTCTCAGGATCGCCGGGGAATATAACTCCCCGGCAAGGCTGAAGAGGACAGACTTACAGATTGACACAAAGTTACGCAGACCTTTCCAGCCTGACAGCTATTGACAAACTAAAAATAACATTAGAAGAAAGTGGCAATGTAGAATTTGTGCAACATTTGCTAAAGAAATAAGAGCGCCAGTACTACGAGGGTGGCGACATTATTTGTTATATGTGCCATGAGTTTTCAATAAATGTTTAAAAGTTTTTCAGATGGTGAGTTCTAGTTTATGTTCTTTCATTTATTCATTTAGCATATCAATAAGAGAGACACTGTTAATTTTGTAACAGATAATACGGATTTAGATTCAAAATTGTATTTCAGTGGTTCTTTATGTAATTTTAGCAACTCTGCACATATTGCTTCAACTTGGATTTCAAAAGCATAAGTTCCGGAAAAGTAGCGACTGTAAAATGTTTACGTACCTTATAAATGGTTTCTTGTGTTGTTAAGTTTACACAAAGCTGAAACTTTTGAACGGCTTGTCATTAACTCGTGTTGAATTTAAATTTCTAAATGCGGTTTGTGTTCCTTTTTCAGCAATTCTTCTATGGTTGTAACGCGGGCTACTGTGTAAGCTGTCAGTTCGCCCATTACTGTAAAACATGTGACTTAGATTGGACAAACTGATCACTAGTAAATTTTACCATACATGAAGTTTGTGTCCAGATTTATAAGTAACTCTATGTTGGCCTGTCCTTTGAAGAACATATTTAAACAACGAAACAAGTGAAATGATTCAATGCAACTTGCGACATGGTATTTTTATTCGTAACACACAAATAGATCCGGCAGATGTCGCTCTGAAGATAAAAAAAGGTGGAGGGGGCGAGGAAAACTTTTCTTTGTATGAATGTTTTCCTTTTGTAAAAAGTACACGCGTTTACTATATTTTAAATATCGTATGGGATCGCAAACGTATATATTAAGGTAATAATGAATTTACTGTAGTCGAATGAAAAGTACATACCAGGCACTGCCGTAGACAGTCAAGTTCCGTAAAGTATTTGATTGAAGACTGAAAATAGGAAGATATCCGAAACGGATTAGTAACCAAACTGCACAGGTTTGATGTGCCATTTCCCAGTGCAGGAGTGGTATTCTGCTCTGTCCTTATTTTTAAGGATGTCCTTATTTTAAAAATAAAGATAAAGATATTCTGCTCTATCCCCGAACTTAACAAAGTCTTTTAAAAATAAGGATAAAAATTAAGGATGAACCATCTAATCTCAAGAATAAGG
The DNA here is from genome assembly GCA_949752745.1 of Protula sp. h YS-2021. Lineage (NCBI taxonomy): Eukaryota > Metazoa > Annelida > Polychaeta > Sabellida > Serpulidae > Protula > Protula sp. h YS-2021. Next base: position 41,438,944 of record OX457030.1, on the reverse strand, counting down.
ACGTCCTTAAATATAAGGACAGGGCAGAATACCACTCCTGATCAAAACCCTCAACTTCAACACTTGAACGTACGTAATTATGATGTGGCAGTTTAAAACCAGGCTAAAATAAATTCCTTCCCACACACTGACAACAGCGGAGCAACCAATCAGCTGCGAGGGATTTTTCCTTTGCAAAATAATTTTTTGTTGCAGAAACTAATTTTATCAATGTTTCTTTGCAAATCTGCGAGCAAATTAGAGGATTAATAATTCGCCCTTGTCAATGATAATCCTACGAGGAAGAGAACACGAGTGGTTACAGTAGCTTCAGGAAACTGGAGGCACTCGGATCTAATGGTTACAGTAGATCCAAAGTGATGAAATTGAAAGGAGCAACTTCCGTGGTTGAAATTAATTTTTATTTGTCAAATATCACAAAAAAGAAGATTGGACCCGAAAGGGTTAGCAAATGTGTATCTGGCTTATTAAGTTTATCAAGAAATTGACATGTTGTCACCAATTACGATCTACTCTAACAAGTTCTATCTGCTCTGCCTCCGGGTGACTCTTGCAGCCTTTCTACGACAGCAAGAGTTAAAGTTCCTACAATAGAACTTACTATTCATGTCCGTTTTGCCTATCTCGGCGCACGATCCGGGCCATTGAATTTAATTTAGAAAGAATACGTCAAGTTTATGGCGCATAATTTTTATGATCAAATAACAATTTTGCACTGAGCAAAATAATGTATTCTTGAAATCAGGATATAGAAACCTCCATTATCGACCACAACAAGGAATATACAATTGCAAAAGCTCTCTTTACTCATGTTTTTGCGTTTTGGCGAGGCTGGAAAATATTTAAAATATATGTAATGGATAGAATTTTAAGCAAGCATTTCATTAGCTCTCTGCAAAGACAGACATATCAGGAATTAGTAAAAATGCCCACTCAAAGAATTTATTTTTTTATTCATGTGTAATAAGCCTTTTTTATTTATGTGTGATAACCATTTGCTCAGGAAGGTCACAATGCTTACGTATCAGTAACCCGCTCCCAACCCCTCCTTCTCCCAACCCGAAGTTAATCCGCACTTTGGTTGTAGCGCACAAAGTTAAGGCAAACAAGGCAGTGTGATTAAGCTTATGCGCAAGAATTATGCGTTTAGACTGCAAAGCAACCTGATTATATTTTCAAAGCATGATTCGTGAAAAAATGCACATAGTGCCACAACAGAAACAAAAAAATGTTTCATTATATTGTAGCCAGAGGTTACTTAACGTAGAGTGTAAGGGTCTTTCATGATTTTACGGTACTTCTAGGATTCCACTCATTATATGTGGACAGAGATTTTTGAGAATTGGATCAGAACAATTGTCAGATACAGAAAGGATAAAGTTTAGAGAATCATCACATCAAGACAGAATGATTGGTAAAATTTGAGCAAGCGGCAAAGTAAATAAACTCTCGCAACAAAACTCTCAAAACGATTAGCATGGTATAAAAAAATTTCTTTAGCACATGCTAATTGTGCCGTTTTCCTGTTTGTGATACCTGTTGAAGCATGCTGTTTTTAAGTTCTTCATCTGTTAGGCATTTAAAATGCAGACGTGCCAACGAGAAAGTAATGTTCAATTTACTCCTTGCTGCTTAATTTCATAGACCTGTTTTGTTTACAGGGTGAATACGTGGTGAAGCCGTAACACTGACCTCATGTGGGCGCGGAGTGCTCTTCGATGCGGGCTAAATTTCGCTTCCTGGCACTGAGCACGGCTGTCTTCACAGCTCTGTCGTTTCTTACCCTCGTATTCCACTCGTCGTCTCCAAGCTCCCGCCATGAACGTGCACAGCGAACAAGTCAGTCAAGCTTGTTGGACGAGGACTCCCTGTCGGAAGGGGACAGCCGTGTTTCCACCCAGAGTCGCCGTCGCTCACAGGTCGCCGGATGTTCCATGGACACGTGCTTCGATTTTACCAAATGCAAAGATGGATTCAAAGTCTACGTCTATGACACAGAGGAGGGCAGCAGGACAGCTGGCAAGTACGGAGAAATGCTGGCCGCGATCAGACAGTCCAAGTTCTTTACGTCGGACCCGACACAAGCGTGTTTGTTTGTACTTAGCATCGACACTTTAGACAGGGATAAATTAAGTAGTGAGTATGTAAATAGAGTAGATGAAAAAGTAGAAGCTTTAGCGCTTTGGAATAATGGCTTGAACCACGTAGTATTTAACTTGTATTCTGGAACATGGCCGGACTACAGTGCTGACCTGGGTTTTGACTATGGCCAGGCCATATTAGCAAAAGCCAGTCTCCCGCACAAAAATTATAGAAGTGGTTTTGACGTGTCGTTGCCGTTGTTTCACAAAGAGCACCCGTTTAAGGGTGGCGAGGCAGGATACCTGTCGAGCAATAACGTACCTCCTGTGCGCCAGTACACCCTGTCGTTCAAGGGCAAGCGCTACTTGCACGGCATTGGGTCGGAGTCGCGCAACGCGCTGTACCACATCCACAACGGCAAGGACATCATTTTGCTTACGACGTGCAAGCATATCAACACGCCCAAGCACATGTACGACGAGCGTTGCGATAAGGATGACGAGGAATATGACAAGTAAGTACCCAAGTATTTCACGCGCGTATTCACGCAGTCTGGAAGTTGGTCGAAGCCCAAGCTAAAAAAATTTACATCCGCATGAGCCTGAGCTCTTAAATTCCTTGTTAGTATCAAATTTGGATTTCAGACTCTTGAGCTTTTTAGTTTTAATTGATCTATCCTGGGACTGGGTGTGTTGGGCTGCAGCTGTGACCTTTACAATGTGTATTTGACAATAATTTATTCCTTTGAACTATAGTTCGACAACAGTATCCTTGAACAGAAGTAAATGAAACAGACATTTTTGTACTTAGGTGGGATTACAAGGTGTTGATGCACAACTCGACATTTTGCTTAGTGCCACGAGGCCGTCGCTTGGCATCTTACAGGTAAATAACGCGCAGTGTTGTCGGGGTCCAAAATAAACTGTTGTTTCGTGTGCCAGAATGAAACAGTCGGATTATAATAGCATAGAACAATGCTGTGGAAAGAAAAAAAAAGGATACCATTTTGCCGCTCTTGCGTAAGGCTCGTCTGTGTTGTTTAGCAAATGCAACGTTACGTTCTATTGATCTGGCTCTATTGATCCAGACATCCAACTACATGACAACCGAGTGCGTGTTTTTGAGCGGCTTCATTCTGTCAGGTGTGAACGATACAGCAGGTGTTGGTGTGCAGTAGTGATTGCCCGGAATTGAATGTTTCTTTGAAAAAAAAAGGTTGTAATGATAAAGCACTTTCTCAGCCATGTAGTATGAGTAGAAATACATGGAGTACATAAATGTAATAAGATTAAGATGATTGTAAGTTTACCTAATGTAGTTAGCGTGGACTGGTATCTCAAATGTTTCTGGTTCGAATCTGCCTCGGGGTGGTTACCAAGGATCACTTTTCGCTAGTATGGCCTGAACTAAGGGAATACATTCGGATAGGACTCATGTCACGGAAATCAAAACTAATAGAATAAAACTAACATTAAAAACACGTAATCATACTGTTAATGGGAATTTATAATATTGTGTTTACTGGATCACCAGTTATGGTTCGAGGCGACCTTTATCCCATGTCGGATGACAGTCCTCTGACAACCAGTGGCGTGATTTGTGTTTGACAATAAAGTTGTTCTTATATTGTAAACATAACGTGCGTGTTCGGCACAGTAAATTCAGTGTGATTGTGGGACTGAGGACAGGTCTTGCAAACAAAGCAGACTTACTTATGAATAGCCAAAAAATAGTGGGAATAACTTTATACCCGTAGTTGCTGGTGAAGGGTATGGATCATGATGTAACCTTTCCAAAAAAAAGGTTCGTTTTTGTTACATTAAACAGTGCACGTGACTTATTTTGTTGTAGATTTCTTGAATCCCTACAGGCTGGATGTGTGCCGGTGTTGCTTAGCAACGAATACGTGCTGCCCTTCTCGGAGGTTGTCGACTGGCACCGGGCTGCCATCTGGGCTGACGAGAGGCTGTTGCTGCAGGTGAATGGGGCGATTTGCGATGGTTTCAGGCTGACTCGAGATCTGAGCCACGGCGGCGCTTTTCTCATTCTCAAAAATCTTATCTTTTAACGGTTGATTGCTGTGTAACAAAAGCCAAATTATAAGTGCTGTTGAAAAAAAAAAAAAAAAAAAACTTCAACTTCAGCTAATCATGCAAGCATTTGGCATTCAGCGATCATCAAGTAATATGTTGACGGCTGCGTTTTGTGTCATTCTTTTTCATCCCTATGTGAAGAGACCTATTACATTAGATTCATTACCGCCAGGATGCGTGTCTGTTGTGATGTTAACACTGAACAGTGAGCGACAATGCCACTGTCTTGATAAGCAATTCTTATGGATTATGCGAAAAGAATTACTTTAGATGGCTGATTGGTCAAAAGTAAAGGGGACTGTAGGTTCGTGTGTTGTCAGTCCCTAGCCGTTTCCTGTGGATTTTTGGTGTATATGTTACAGCGGATCTCTAGAATCAGCGGATCTGTAGACTCGCTGAAATTTTCAGCGGATCCGCCGTAACATATAGATGGCATGTCTTAGTGGGTAGGCACAAGTTGTTTTTTTTTTTTCACAATGGTCTAATTTAAAGGTCTGAGTGACTGCCATCTTGGAATTTCAGTTCCGGTTGGTTGCTCTGCGATAGTTTGTTATAGATTAAGAGGCGGCATGTCTCCAAATACAAGCCTTATGTGCAACCTTTTCTTTTTTTTTTTTTTTTTGAAAAAAAGAGCGTCCGGGAGAGATAGCCCGACCCGTCACCGGATCCAATACTATTGCCTGCGTTAAGATACTGACAATATCGCTTCTGTATGCATTTCAGTTTAGCTCTCTAAAAATGCTCATCCTTAATTCGTGGTGTCAGTTGTTCTTTAAGCAGACGCTTGTAGGGAAAACCTGTTTTGAATCTAATGAGAGGATATTGGGAAAACTCGCTTAAAAATCAGTGTACGTATTAAGTATGCGTATTATGTAGTAAGCCTCAATATTAAAAAAGTCAAAAGCTACGATGCGTTTCTATGGCGAGTTATGTACAGAGCACTCAAGACATAAGATTGTCGTAAATTTATGACAATATTTTGAGAGGGGAAAATGGTAGAAATCTAAGAAGACTCCTCTCTGCCACAACTATATCCTTTTATGAGCTCATGGTTTGTATCAATGAGATATTCAATATAACACCGAAGTCGTAGCGTCAAATACCGTATTACCTGCCAAATGTTGAAATGAGAAGAGCCGAGGGAGTGGTTTGTATGCCCAAAAAATAACGAGCTTATATAACAAGATTTTGACCTTTTTTTTTTATTTATTATTTTTTTTATTTTGCAAGCCTGGCTTCGAAGTTATGGCACACAGCCCAAATGTGTTTGTTTTCCATGGATAACTAACGAGAAATCGTGAAATGTGCAGTGTGTCGCCCGCACTCTTTTTGCCTTTTCTGATTTTATGCTCAATTTTCGAAGGACTGTGTGTGCGTGCGCCTGAATAATGCTTCCGATTTATGTGTATGGATAGGCGTAATGATATTTTTAAAACAATTTGTGAAAGTGTCTTGCGTAATTATCTTAACATATACAATTGTTGCACAAAACACACATCGCATCAGTGAAAAACGAAAATCTGTGTGTTTTTAACCACACGGCAGCTTTGAGCACTGAATTCATTTAAAGCTTCCTGTGTGTGCACTTATCTAAAGCTTCACTTAGCGTTGCCGTATGTGCAGGGCAGAGTTCGTGTTGGGAACGCGGGAGCAACCACCGGGGCAACCAGCAGTGGTCGTTCGCGTGCATTAGCCGAATGGCAGTTTTTTTTTTTTTTTTTTCAACTACATGGCCTTTGCACAGAGACTAAACTATGACATGAATTCGACCCAGAAATGATGTATTTGTTTTTTCATTGCATGATAGTCCTTTTTTTTATTGATTCATTTTTTTTAACAGTGACATTTTTTAACGGAACATCGATGCAAGTATAAAGTGGAAAAAAGTGGGATAAGAAAGCAAGTTGTTTCGGTTCATTTCCTGATAAAATGGTTGAAAATACGCGGCTACGTGCGTCATCTTGTGTGGCAATCAGCCCAGCCTTGGATTTCATAAACACTTAACGCTCCATAAAAGCAAATAGAATATTAAAGAGAGAAAAAAATTGAAGCCGTGAAATTGCAATCGAAAGAATCTTGTTTTTTTCCTTCAATTGTTTACCTGTCTGATTAACCGTGAAAGTCCTGTAAAGACAACGAGAGAAAGGATTGCTGCCGCCTGTTTCCCCTGAAAAAAAAGTTTTTTTAGCAGTACACTTGGCAAATATGTTCGTTTAAGTGGTTTAGACAATTCACTTGAAAAAAAAAAAACGTGAAAATGTTTCGAAAGCCAAGTGCGGTACGTGTACTAAAAATGCAAAGAAAAACTGGCTCTTTTCCAGCTTTAGTGTAAACCTTCCAATGAAATGTTTACGTACATACCTGCTTTAAAACAAATATAAAATAATATTGAGAATACTGTTACAAGAGAGTAAGTTGATACGTGCTTTATAAATGGTTGATAATCTTTTGTCGGTGTATTTGGCTTGGGGTTGAAGGTTAATGGATCAGTAGCCAGACAGATACATATTCCAAGTTCTGTACCAGTTTTCGACTCTGAAAACAGCGTTTGAATTCATTGCCGCCCGATGGAATCGGGCCTACGGCCTTTTCACCTCGGTGTAATGTATGAAGGAAGCAGTAAGTGATCAACACTAGATTTCTCAGAAAGGATAGGGGGGTGGTTGGGGAGGGGGGGGGGGGTCGTGGAACGGTAGCGTTTTTGGTTTTTGTGTGCGTGTTTGTGTGTGTTTTTTCGCAACTTGCCCCCCCCCCCCCCCCCAAGCTTAATTCAAGCGCCGAGGTAATCGATATGCATGTTGGCGTTTTATCAAATTTTACTATGAGATAAAAAATATATGCGATCCGGATTCCTGTGTCAGTTTTGAGGTCATGCCTTCCCCAAGACCTTTTAGTTCACTTCGGGGGCAAGGAGGGGGGGGGGGGTGAATCGAAAGATTATCTGGAAAATCGCAACGTATGACTAATTCTAGAAAAAAAACACCACTTCTGGAGAAAACACAAGTGTTACTTGACAGAGCTGACACATGAAGGAGACAGCTTATAGGAAATGGATGAAATGCTGCCGGATGTGAGTGATATGTAATGAAATGATAGCCAAGTAGCGTCGAGCTATTAGCGAAAACGGAAAAGATGGAAGCGAGATATAGGATGTAGAGTCGCAGCTGCCTGTCGAGCTGCCATGAATGCTGATGACTCCGGGGAATCACGGGCCCTGCCTTACGTACTCAACGCCATGTTTCACAGCAACAGAATCCAAATAGGAACCCAGTAATATACACCTGGAGCAAGGTCATGCTACAGCATGCTCGTTCTTACTGCTGGTTTTTCAAAAGAGACATTGTATCAAGGAAGTAAAAAGACCAAGTAGCTCGAATTTTACATTTTCGTAATTGCGACTACTTGAAGTTTTTATTTTATCGCAGATTCAGTTAGTTAAATCACTGAAATCCTTGCTTGTTTAATGACTACACTCAGTTTATTATTCGTAATTTATTCACTTTTCAACAGAGTTTGGAGCGTCAGACTAAAAATGAAATTTGAAAAAAAAAATATATGAATAAGCGCCAAATCGGTAGGTGACGAAGTGTGGTTCGGTCACGGCTGGTATTGCGCAAGAGATGGGCAAGTGCGATCTTTTATTTGAGCAGTGTTGGCTTCTGTCTATGTTACTGTCGACTTAGTCAGCAGTTCGCAGGCAATGACATAGAAAATTTCTCAATTTAATATCAACGTGAATTGTTTAATAAACACTGAAAAATGCGGGTGTGACTATGCTGCCGGTTCCGCCTACTTGTATATTCTCTACATTTGTCCTCATGAGTCGCAGAAATCTGTTGAAATGAACGAGTCACAGAAAGAGCACAGCACCTCTTACCCATACACTTGGGGGTATATGAACAGATATATAGCAGAGTTTGGGCTTCGTAAATTGAGTATTATGTCTTATTAGGAAAGGTTCTATAGGAGCCCCATGAATTTCATCTCGAGCAGACCGAAACGAGATGTCGAATATACTTGAGTATACTTCAAATTATCGATTATGCACGATATTTTCAAAGAGGAAACTGGTTAAGAACTGGCATGTTCAACTTTGGAAGTGTGGAAAATTTAATATCCTAGAAGTGAGAGGTTTGCCCTGTACTTTGTAAGAACAGTCACATTTAAACGTATGGCTGTTGAAAGTACACAGGAATCTGATGTAAAGCAAAAACGCTGCGGATGTTTCTTAAGTACAGAACAAGGCTAAAGTCTGAAAGCAGATAGTCCCTTTCTTTCTTCGTTTCCTCAAGTACGCTAAGACTGAACGAGGATTTCGACAGACATAGGTGACAGGATGAGGCTCTTTTTATTTTGACAAAAAAGCATATTTCTTCTGCAGCTGTGTCAAATTAAAGAGTTGTTTGGAGGACAACTTTGAAATCTTTTCATGTGCGTATTGTAGAACCAATTTTTTTTTGGCATAGCCTATCTTGCATGTGGTAACATTTATGGATGCCTTTAAAGTTCTGTCGTAATTTATTCGCATTAGATTATCTTGTAGTCGGTGGCTTTACCAGAAGCTACAAATTGACGCATCACTAATCAAGACCGATCGCCGTGGCCAGTCCTGCGAATAAATCTCTAAAAACTTGTTGACACATTTGTGACGATGTTGTGAGGCTGATAATCCATCAAATCACAGCGCTTATGAAATGGTGATAGTAGATATTATAGTTGGCATTACTGCCCGTACTGTTCATCCCACTTTCCATAAAAGATCCCCATGATTTCTTAAATGAAATGCCTATTTTATTTTCTGTTCCAGTAAAAGCATCATTTTGCGTCATTTTGCAAAGCAAAAAAAAAAAAAAAAGTGCACTTATTTTACTTGCCTCCGCTACGTTCAGCTCTTGTATCGTGGGTGGTCTGATTGGACTGCAATCGTTAACGCACTTATGTGTGCCGTATGTTTTAGATTCCGTCGCTGGTGCGGTCAGTCAGCCACACGGACATCTTATCCCTCCGCCAACAGACTCAGTTCCTCTGGGACACGTATTTCTCGTCCACAGAAAAAATAGTTCTCACCACACTAGAGGTAAGTTTCTGGGCTGATCTCATCAGACGCCAAGCAGTCTGAAATTTTTGACCAGGCGTGTAATTAGGATGTCTTGTGATTTCATTTATTGTCGGGTTAGAAATGGATTTCAGATGTAAGAAATTCGAAATTTCACAGATGCTTTGGGGTTTACGGTGACAACAAGGCAACGTCGATATAAAAGCCCGCTGATATTGTCACTCACTGGTACAGTGACATAATAACTGTGATTAATATGGGTGTAACCGTCGATGTGTGGAGTAGTAAAAGTAGCCGTGAAATGCGCTGTAATACCTGGTTTTTCCTCCTTATTTTACGCCTAAGCCTCTTCCTTTTATTAATGTAATTAATTACGACTAATCACTGCTTAAGCAAATCTTTTGGGTGTGTGTTTGACCAGATTACGCTTTGCAATTACAGCTGTTTCATTGAGACGATGGTGTGTTTTTTAACACACTTAATTTAGACATTACTGGCCTGGGCAAGTGTTTTCCCTGAGACCCTTTTAGCCACTTGATTAACTTATTTTTTGGGAATGGGGGCGGTGGGGGGGGGGGGGGCATGAGTCACTCATTAGAACAGAATGCATTCGGCTGCATCACAGCATCTGCGTTTAATGTTTAATCCATTCAGCGTTGAAACTTTACTGAAAACATCCATTTAGACCCCTTATCACAAGCACTTCCACACTGATTTTAAAGGAAACGAGTTTCCTTTGGTCCTAAAATTAAGACAATCAGATGTGACTTAACAATAAAGAAAGGCCTCGATTGTTTTATGTGGACTTCGGTCAAATGCAGTTTAATTATTATGAAGGCTTAGACCGCCTGTTGTTAGTTTGGAGTGCCACGTACTACTTGCCGTGAGATAACTGCTACCGCCTGAACACTCTGCTGCTGGGACAATCAAGTTAAAAGCTTCCATGTGACATTTACCAGAAAATGTACATTGATTGGCAGCTGAAAAAAGCCTTTATATGTCTTTTTTTCAGATTGTAAGGCAGATGAAGAGATATTCGTGTCGAGTTTGTAGCCCTCCCATTCGTCTCTCCCCTGGGAATTCTCGTCTCACGAGCTCTGATTAATTTATAGAGTGGCAGGGTTTGAAACGAATATAATTGGATTACAGCAACAATTTCAAACGTTTTGGAAATGTATTCTGGGTTGCGGTTTCTTGACCGGCGAGAGCAGGGCTCTCCGTTGCTTCGGTCAGAAAAAAATGGCCGCTTTGCCTTCACATACATAGACTCTTACTTGTTATTAGGACGAACGGGGAAAACCGGTGGCTTGTTGAAGACTTGCCAACGTGGAGTTTGATGTTGAAGTTTTTACAGAGAAACCTCCTAGGAGATGTGCTTTGTGTGTTTATACAGAAGCAGAACTGGCACGCGTGTTTGTTTTTGTATTGCAGATTATAGCGGAACGCATAGCCGAGCACTTGTCGCAGCCAGTGCGCGCTGATTTAATGTGGAACGCGTACCCCGGGGCGCTGGTCACACTGCCGCAGTACTCGCACAGTCTCAGTGACTACCCTTTCTACACCAGCGTGTCCCCCGGCACCTCGACGTCACAGCCAGGGCACAGCATGTACACGGCTGTCATCACTGCCAGCACGACTCCTTCACAGATTAATTCGCCGCTTTATAGGCTGATTAAAAATATAGCTAGATCGGCGAGTTTACATCAGGTCAGTCAATACCTCATGTTGAAACCCGTATAACCTGATTAGATAAATTTTGATTAGGAAATTGGTCAGTGAGCTGTTGCGAAAAGACCCACTTTTACTGCAGTGTGGCTGTTATTGGTTCTTTCCGCCAACTAGTCACAAAACACATCCAATCGGTGTATGACGTGGACTTGTTTTGAACTGTTTTCAGATCGTGATATTGTGGCAGAGCGAAGAGGCGCCCCCTGACGTCAAGTGGACGCGCAAGGAGGGCCCTGAACTGAGCGTGCGCGTCGTCCCCATACACGTACGTATCCACATATCCTTACTTAATCCACCAGCATTGTGAAAAAAAATAAAATATAGTGTCCCATGGATTTGAATAATCAAATAAGTGATGCATACTTTATAAAGCTTGCCTGGGAAACTTGACAGGCGAAGGGTGAATCAAATGCATTTTGTGATAAGTGACACAGAAGCGTGACGTCTGTATGTTTTAGTCAATCAACGACCGGTTTTTGGCGCTGCGTGAAATCCAGACACAAGCAGTATTATCCCTGGACGAGGACGTGGTCTTTACCGCCGACGAGGTAATTGTCATTCTCCTTACATTTCTCCTAATTTTGTTCGTGTACTTCACCTTTTAGTATTGAACTGAAAAGATAAAAAAAAAAAAAAAAAAAATCAGTGTGTTTCTGGAGCCAGTTTCGAAATTAGTTTAAAAAAACTTGTGCTTTAAACGTTTCGTGCGTTGTAGAAGGAAGCAGGGTTCGCGTTGGCGGTGTTTTCGTCCACTCTTTGGGCATTGTTTAGGAAGTGACTCACTTTTTCGGAACCCACGGAGTTTTTCTGGACCCAACTGAGTCACATTTCCTTTTTTGACTCACTTTCCTGAGAACCCAGCGCGAACCCTGGGGAAGTGATTAATTTAGCCAGTTGATGTTATTTTCCCTATCCAAGTTCAGTTCTGCTTCATACGCTTATAATGCAATTGAAAAATGGCCAAGACTGCCTGGTCCTGTGACTTGAAAGTTATCCTGTATTGGTGTACGTACATTACGAGTTTGCGTCTGCCCCTGTGCGTATGCTCTTGATGTTGAAGCTTTTATGTAAAGTAAAAATCCAGTAAAAAGATTGCAAGTGATCAGTCACAATTTAATGTCGTATACACATATAATGATTAATGAGTGGCTTTTTTTTCAGCTGAGAGGTGTATTTTGGTCTGGTTTTCGAATAATACACCATAAACAATCCTACTGTTCACGGAAAAACACAATGCAGTTTAAAGATTAAGAAAGGATGTAAGAGATCTGAAATTGAAATTGGTTTTGACATCAAGTCCACTTCACTGTGAGAGATTAGGAAGGAGAACGTAATCGTTTTCAGACATATCCGTACACATATAGATATGTATTTTAAAGACATAGAATATCCAGGATTGAACTATATTCCGACGTTTTCAAACTTCCTGTGTTTTATACCAATTTATGTACGATCTAACCATTTTTTTTGTTAGTTTGTGCCAAGATTGCCTTGTGCTGTTTCAGGCTGACTTCGCTTTCCATGTGTGGCAACATTTCCCTGGCCGTCTCGTGGGCTACGAGAGTCGCACACACCACTGGCAGGACAGTCTAGGGCGCTGGAGCTACTCCTCCAAGTCCACACACGCGTATTCTATGGTGCTAACCTCATCTGCGTTCTATCATAAGTAAGTCCATTTGCGTTTATTCTATGGTGCTAACCTCATCTGCGTTCTATCATAAGTAAGTGGATTTGCATTTTTTCTATGGTGCTAACCTCATATGCGTTCTATCATAAGTAAGTCCATTTGCGTTTATTCTATGGTGCTAACCTCATATGCGTTCTATCATAAGTAAGTGGATTTGCATTTTTTCTATGGTGCTAACCGCATATGCGTTCTATCATAAGTAAGTCCATTTGCGTTTATTCTATGGTGCTAACCTCATATGCATTCTATCATAAGTAAGTCCATTTGTGTTTATTCTGTGGTGCTAACCTCATCTGCGTTCTGTCATAAGTAAGTCCATTTGCGTTTATTCTATGGTGCTGACCTCATCTGCGTTGTATCATAAGTAAGTCCATTTGCATTTATTATGTGGTGCTAACCTCATCTGTGATCTATCATAAGTCCATTTGCTTTTATTCTGTGGTGCTAAGCTCATTTGCGTTCTGTCACAAATAAGTCTGCATGCTTTAAACCTCGTCTACGTCCTATCATAAGTAGGTCTGTGTCTGATATCACAACTGCATTTTCGGTTATATGGCATTATTTGAGTTCCAGTGTGAGAAGGAATGTTGACTACGCAATTATGTATGCGCAGTGTCTTTAGGTTAAGCTCCATTAGTTTTAAGTTGGCTGTAATTTATCAGGGAGCCTGTTGTGGCAGATAATAGGTATACTTATTGGTGAGAGTGAATGTGAAAGTCTCACCTCATTGCAATGTGTTGCAGGTATTATGGCTATGCATACCACAATGTGATCAGTAGTGTTCTCCAAGAGACCACTCATCGCTATAGCAACTGTGAAGATATTCTCATGAACTTCCTGGTCAGTCACGTGACCAAGCTTCCACCAATCAAGCTGGCGCAGCACAAGCCTGTGCGCTTTACGCCGGACGGAAAAGGCGCGCCTTCAAAATGGCGGAGCGCGGAGCATTTTCAACAGAGGCAACAGTGTATGAATATCTTCGCGGACTACTTTGGATACATGCCGTTGCGACGGTCCGAGCTTCGCCTGGATCCCGTCCTGTTCAAGGATCCGGTGTCGGTCATACGCAAGAAGTACCGCCAGATGGAGCACGTGCCGTCTGGATGGCTCGCTGCGCCGCCGCAGCCTGATCTCTGACGTCATCGTCGTGTACACGGCCGTGTCACTTAAGCGGTGGTATTCATGGGGTGATCACTGCGTGCTCGTCTCCCCGCTAACCACGTGCTCGCTCTCAGTCACAAGCTGGCGCACCAGGACCAGGGGGAGATCACTGCACCGACATGAATGCATGCGTACAGATGAAGCAGACGGATACATAAATATCCCCTTGTGCATCAGCACAGACCTGAAGCTTACCACTGTATCTTTCGCAGCTATTGCAGGATCAGTGTAAAAGCAACAAACGCATGCTTCAGTCCCGGGGTCTTTATTCAGCCTTATAGCAGTAAAACTGCAAAGCGTCTTGTCATAACCTCATTGGACACAATTCCGTAAAGGGTTTCAGTTGTGAATTCGGCCTCGAGCTGAGAGCGAATGGGAGTGCACTCATTCCCTCTTCTGCTTCTATCCAGTCGAAAGCAAAATGCACATTAAAATAATAAAAAAATAGGAAAATGTATTGTACAATTTTTTTTTTGCTGTTCGAGATTTTGCAAACAATATATTTGCAGCCAGCCGGCAGTAGTCATTATGATTATTTAGAGAAAGTGAGACGATCAAAGACAGTTCAAATGTACTTTATGTTTGGGGGGGGGGGGGGAGGTTTCCTTTTAAGAATGAGTTAACTCTGTGAGTGTTCATGTTATTCTAAACAATTTATTGTGCGAGCATGTATTTAACATAGTTGTAGGATTATAATTTTTTTATAGTTGAAGCGAAGTACAGAGTACGTTTATTTAGGGGGCCACTATTTTTTTTCGAGCAGTTTTGTAAGGATAGTAACTGTTTAGAATACTTTTTATCGTCCAGTTTTAATTTTAGTTTAAGATAATGAACACATGTCTGATTTTATACACCCTAAGTTCTGTTATATGCCGTAGTTTTAGGTGCGTTATACGTGTGAACGGCTATCCCACCGAGTGATAGGTTGCATAACCTAGCCATGACTTAAATAAATTGTTCATAGTCATTCAAATAAGACTTCTTAGAAACTTTTGTATTGTAAAGAATGTAAATTCATAATGTATTATTTGTAAGCGAACACTGCAGTTATGCGCTCATTCATTGTACATAGGCAGTAGAACCATTCATAACGTACCCATCTGTTAGGACGCTAGATGACCTGCACGTTTGCATTATGTTAGCGCTTTGCCAGTTTTGCTTCCCTGCAAATCTGTAAAAAATAACGGTAAGGTTTAAATAAATAAAAAAAAATAACACTCATTTATGTACGCTGAGGAAAAGATTTCTCTGCATCGCTTGAAATTCGCCCTCGCTTGCTGGAATTTTTTGTATGTATTGGAGATGCTCCAAGTTAACGATTATCGCATGAGTGAGAAGTGATGCCATCGTAAAAAATCTTAAGTCGCCGCGTGGGTACAGCATTCTGATATGCGTATCCGTGGGTAGAACTGTTACTGCTTATGCGGCTTAATGTATGTATGCTTGTGTTCATTTGATTATTTGCAGAAAAAATGATATTGTGCAAAACTAAGAAATGAGAATTGTTGCTTTTAAAATCGGCTTTTAAAAAAATATTGACATCTTGTTGCCCCAGGGTGTCGGTTATCTAGTTGTTGGTTTGTTAGTGGTTGAAAGCTGGTACCCTTGATCTGCCATGCTTGTTATTACATAAAATAACGCGATGTCTAATTAGTAATTGTGGTGAAGACTGATGGTATCAATAAATAAATACGCTGAAACAGTAACCGCAATCGAATATCCACGCCTTGTAAAAAAAAAAAAATAAATAAATAAAAAAGACATTGGTTGTTGAACCCTCTTCTCCTGTCCCCATCGTCACGTGTGTTTTCTGTTGAATCGGTAGTCGTTTAGAGTTGATGTTTCTTGAACATATTGTGCGATAAGTAGCAAATTATTAACACGCCGTACGAATTCTGTACGTTTTTTACCAAGTGTTCTCATTACTATATTAGTCTGTTAAGTTTGCATTTAAGTTTAGACAGGGGTGCTGTTTAAAATTATGTCGGTTATGAAGTATAGTGACCGAACTGAACGCTTGTTGTGTTTACATATATATATACTTTTTTTTAATACTAATCATTGGTTTTGTTTAAGGCCTGTGTGTTTGGCTCCTGTCCCTAATCATGTCCATACGACACAGAAATGTTTGACGGACGGCTGTGCGTCATTCGGGGTGTTTGCAGGACTGTATGGTATTATTGGTGCCCTGGGAATGCTTCTATTAGCTCCCGCTATTGTGTAAAAAACAGACTGTTTATAATTTTGTCCAGTTATTAGTTTTCAAAGCATAACTGTAGTCCTGTTGCTGCTCGCCAGCTTCGGGCACTTCTGGGATTCCGAGATAATGCGAAAAGTTGTTCTTATAACAAGATTAATTAAGTGCATAGTATAAGCGATAAATGTTAAGCATTCTTAAGCGATATATTGTTGCTACTACTGAACCATTCTTTGTTGAAATGGAACTCTGTTAACCAATATTGCATGTGGGGAAGGGGGTGGGGTGGGGAATGCCGAGAGACAAAATTAGGCATGAAGGAATGGACACCAGGTCACGTGCACGGATAACCAGTGAGTTCACCCTTGTCTGGCATTGATGCGAGCTATAACCCAGTTACTGGTATTAGGACAGTTGTCTAGTTATTGCTGGTAAAATGAGGAAGAGTTTTTCGAAATTGCCGTGCAGTTTAATGGATGTTTAATATCCTCACACTGCAGTTACTGGCCATATCAATCATTTATCAGTGAAGCTCCAGATTTAAAATTGCACGTTTACTCTTGATTGTTAGCCTTTCTTTGCCTTCTTCTGCGTGATGATTTTTTACGAAGTGGACATATAACGAATACACTGTTATCGCATCGTTGGCGTTAACAGTATATGGGAGGATTTACCTGAAATGTACAGCCCGTGTTGTGTGTGTGTTTAGGGGATGGGGGGTCGGGAGTGGTTAGCCGTTGTGTATGATGTGATTTTGTTACTTTATAGATTATACAAAGAATAGCAAACAAAATCATCAGCTACTGCCAGTTACGCAAAGTGTTGTCCTGTATACAATTCGCATGACGTGTTGTGACTAAGGCAACTCGATCTGACGATTGTTGTGCGTTATTACAGTATTGTTGACGTGCCATAACCTGGCAGACCTGCACGGCGGCACAGTAATGTTTACAAGATGCCGTCTACAGACATAAAGCGAGTGCTTTCTTAACGTTTTCTATTTATATTTGTATGATGTTAAAAAAAATTAATAAAGTGATAATAGACATAAAAGTTGCTCTTTTAACCTTCGGCTGTATTTTTTTTTGGTCCCCCGCCGCCGCGTAGCGCGGACTAGGGTTCGGGTCCGTCCGCCTGCCGTCGACATTTTTTTTTGTTGGCGCTATATCTCCGTAACCATTGAAGCGATTCAATTGTTCTCTTGCACATGCAAAGACTATATACTGGAGCTGTGCAAAAAGGGGTTATTTTGAGATTTTTTGGGAAAAATTGGGAAAATGGGAAAACTTTGAAAATTCAACACAATTGACCTATTCAATGGGTGTTTGTCGGCGCCATATCTCCGTAACCATTGAAGCGATTCAATTGTTCTCTTGCATATGCAAAGACTATATAGTGGAGCTGTGCAAAGAGGGGTTATTTTGAGATTTTCGCAAAAATTGGGAAAATGGGAAAACTTTGAAATTAAAGCACAATTGACCTATTCAATGGGTGTTTCTCGGCGCCATATCTCCGTAACCATTGAAGCGATTCAAGTGCTCTGTTGCACATGCAAAGACTATGTAGTGGACCTGTGCAATGAGGGGTTATTTTGAGATTTTCGCAAGAATTTGGAAAATGGGAAAACTTTGAAATTACAGCACAATTGACCTATTCAATGGGTATTTTTCGTATTGAAGTCCCGTGATTGCATGCCTGCGGGAGACTTGTTTTTTTGTTTTTTTTTTGTTTTTTTTTCAATTGTAAAGAATGGAACTTCTATATGAAAACACGACATCGATTTAAACTGTGGGGCTTGGAGGCCAGGGCACGCTCAGGCTCTTGACACAAGGATGCAGATGGGCGAAAAGGGGTAGAGGTGGGATTTCGAGTGAACGGGTTACTGAGTTGTAAATAAAGATATTGCTGACGTCACGTCCTGCAGTTTTGGTCTGTATTCTGTTGAACATCCAATTCTCTGCAAGGGTATTGTTGTGAGAAATAGCTTGGAAATACTCCCAATCAAACCACAAAAATGTATTTCATTTATTTATTGTCATTATTAAATTATGCATATAAGTACCTTATAACACAGCGAGTATGAAAGTCAGGTCAGGAAAAAAGTTCACCTTGTTTCTCATCCCCTGGCCCGATCGTCTGGACTTACAAAAAAAAAAAAAAAAAAAAAAGAAGAAGAAGAAGAAGAAAAAAGGGAAATTGAACAGCCGGACCTGTGCACAGAATCAAAAAGAAAAAATGCCGAGAAGACAAAAAGTAATTAAGTGGACTTTCAGAGAAAAAAATTTACACTTGTGCCTTCGGCGCTCTCCCATTTACACATGGAACACTTCAAACGCTTCAAAATAACAATAAGCCAAATCACACTTTCGGTGTTTCGAATAAAATGCGCAAGAATTTTGAATTTCGGCTGCGTGGGAACCGGGTAAAGAAATGAAAGAAATGATAGAAAAATATGGAAGAAATATCGCAAAAACAGCTCATACTCGGAACATAAAAGAAAATGAAACTTGAAACCATTTAAAACTTTTAATAAGTTTTTAAAATATCAAACGGGTTGTTAAAAACCCGATTGCTCTTTGGTACAAGAGAAATTTGACATTTAGGCGAAATCTCTCTATCATTTCTTTCATTTTTTACCCGGTTATTTTATTCGAAACGCAGGAATTTTTGCGCATTTTTATTGGGAACGCCCAAAGTGTGATTTGGCTTATTATAAAGTTTGTCATATGAATGTATTATAAATCCATTAAACAATATTGGGAGGGTGGGTGGGGGGGGGGGGGGATTCTGATCGATGCCGGGTCAAGGTTTTTCAAAATAAAAAGTGCGGTATTCACCACTTAAAAAATACAGAGAAAAAATGCAAAAGTTGGCCAGCTCAACGGGATGAGAAACGACTTTTCTTTCTGGCCTTGGTGACTCAGCACTACAACGAAAAGGGTATGTTTAAAAATCAACTCAAAAACAGCACCTGTCTGGAATATACAATGTTCACCACTGAAAACGCAGTAAAAGCTTCAGTTAAGTCGGTTATCTTTGGGAATCCAACGTGTATGTTTTTATCGAAACTTGCGGGTTTTATACCCGCAAAAGCACAAAACACTGTACTCGAAAATATTCATTAGCTACAAATAAGTATTCGAAAAGACGTGTGGAAAACTTAGGCAAACCTTACAGCCCATACCCATTAGTTCGGTTATACTACAGTCAAGTTTGAAGCAACCTTACAGCCCATACCCATTACCTCGGTTATAGCACACTACATAAGATACAGTCAAGCTTTGACCTACCAGAAAATGATGTTATAACTACTCAGTACAGTTGTCGTAAAAAAAGCATTGCGTATTCGTGTGTTTTAGATATCAACATCCGGTTACCCGCGGATCTATTACTCGATTCTACAAACGGGTTCAGACGAGGGAAGAAATTTACAGAACAGATCCTACATTACCACGGACAGATCGTAAGTTAACGGAACATAGAATTAGGAATAATCACACAGAGTAGATTTTTTTCTCCTCGATATTTTCTAAATTTATTAAAAATTTAAATCTTAAGTTTTAACCTTTTAAATATAAATTTGGCGAAATGTTTGGGGAAAAACTTATTAAGGAAGTAAACATGCTATTTTAGAAAAAAATATTTTAAAAAATATTTACGAGGGTAATTTGTTGTAGTGAAAATTGACTCTGTCAATCAACGCTCGTGTATTACCTACAAATGCCACACACACGAGTAATGCTTGTTTAACAATAATGCTGAATGGACAGAGGTCGTTGATGGTGGAAACGATACAGGTGTTTTACTGCATCAACTTGCACCACATTAGTTGCGCCAAATTGACATTTCATACGATAGGGACATCCTAGTATTATCTGTTAATCGAAACAGAACAGTTCCAAATATTTCGAGATGGGTATACTACCTTCACGATTGTGACTGGCAAGTTTTCTGAGACAAATAAAATGATACGGGAAGAAATTCGCTTTGCTGGGTTCTATTTTGCTAGCAGAATTTAAGGGAATTCCAAATGATCGATAGTTATTTTCATTCATTTTACTAGGCTCCAAGATAGCAATCGCTGTCATTTTAACAAATAACCAACTCTAAAATGTAAAGAAATATTCAACTGAATTTGTGCCCTAATATAGGTTCATGTGATCTCTGCAACCTAAACTTTTTAAACTTCACCCAGTCGAAGAACGAATAAATAGTATTTTTATTACGTGAAATAACATATTAATCATAAACAAAAAATAATATCATAAGTTCTTTCATCAAAAGTTGGAATATAGTTTTTAATATCAAACGAATTATAGTACAAAACCGCAACATCACAATGACGATAAGAACACAGGAAATCACAAAGAAGTTCCCCAAGTCTGCCAAACACAAAATATTGCCAAAAACCTTCAATCACTGATCCTTAAATAACTGCCGAAAAGCAAATTTGATATTCAGTCATATGCTCGCGTAGTTCAGCCCTCGCGATTGTTATGAAGAATTCTGAATAGCTCCAATCATATTGGTATTTCAAAGGACGTGAAGCAAACATCTTGCTTCGACAAAATAGCAGAGCATCGTACAAAGACACATTCCGGCACTGTTTGAAAATAATAGGACTTGATGACAGAACACAGTTACATATATTCAACGATTAAAAATAGCGACGTGCAACGTCAGAATGGCCACTTATTTATGTGGTTTAAATTGCCTAAATTTTAAAGCACTATGAACGTTAAGCACACTGCACTAGCTGTGTACCTCTGAACTAACAACTAACCGCTTGTATACGACTAAATGTAAAAATTCCGCCGACGCATAACAAACATCAGAATTCAAGACGCTGTCATGTTTCAACTGAGCGCTCTAACGAAATTGCCAAGACAATATATGACGTCATAAAGAACAGGCTCAAAGAAAAAAAAACACCCACAAAGGAAGCAACGTAACACGTGATTAATATTGCTGTACCAGTCTGGCATAAACACTGAATGCACAACGTGGCTACAACATCAACAGCTAAACTTATGTTTGGACTGTTCAAATATACACATCGCACCCCAAAATGTCTACTGCTACGTTAAAGAAATACTCAACATAAAAATTTCCTTGCTAAATGCAACTAGAATAATCGCACCCGTTGATACTCTCTAGTTGTTATGGCATCGATAGTTTCCAAACAAGGCTGTACAGTTGCTGGTATACCCCAGGTGGGCGGGCATTCTCAAGTGGTGGGCGGGTCCTGTGTTGTCATTAAGCAATGGGTGGTGCTAGCAGCAGCCGGATTTATCGCCTGCCGCGTGTGAACCACTGGCACTTCCAATAGTGATCTTATCCTGTTCGTGATCTCCATCTCCAAAGTTTAACCGTCGGTCGTTCTCGAGAATCTGAAACAGAGAACCATCCATCTGACTACCCATACCAAAACCTGCTTTCTTGTTTAAACTTTTCAAAAAAAAAAAATTATAACATTTCAGTAACAGTTACATATTTAATTCTTGAAGAAGCCTGATTTTTACATAGCTGTTGTTTCTCACAGTACTCCAAAGGGACCTACTTTTGTGACGAGGGCCCTCGCTGCCTCATCTATGTTTATATTTTCTTTCGCTGAGGTTTCAAACCACGACGAAAAGCCTGAAAAACAAGTCAATCCAACCAAATACGAAAACTGAAAGAAAACGCTTCCGTTTTTATGCAGTGCAATATATGGAAGGAGCCGCCAGTATTGTTTCGTGGAATCGAGAAACGCGGCCGAGTGATAAACCAAGTAAAAGACAATACGAATGACTCCTTCAGTTTATCACACGAGTGTTGTTTTCATTTTATCCCGAAGGCAGCCAAAAAATCATTAAAATCTCAGTTTTTAATGTTTTCTACTCAGCTCACAGAACATGGCGTGATACGTTACCAGGACAAAACACCAGCGAATAACTGACATTCCAATTTTTTTTAATGAATAGGCGACATTTAAGCAAACAATGAGACATAATTTTTTTTCCACCGAAAACAGCCACTATCATGGACTAAATACTAAAAGTCAATGTTTTTTCTGAAAGTGCTTTCCCCTCAGAGAAAAAGCATCTCACTACATGGTGAGCAAACAGGCGAACACAGCTCTTTCCACCTTCTAAAATCCCGCTCCTAAAATAGCAATTACGCATTTAACATGCGTGCAACATTCTGAAATCGACCCTACAGTAATTAGCGGATCAGGCAACTAATTAATATTCATCATTATTTTTTGTTTTTGCGAAGTGCAATCGGATAGGAAGGTTAAAATCATTACGCACTTGTGAGTTTGTCATTTTTTTTCCTTGCTCAATCTCGACA
Organism: Protula sp. h YS-2021; assembly: GCA_949752745.1. NCBI lineage: Eukaryota > Metazoa > Annelida > Polychaeta > Sabellida > Serpulidae > Protula > Protula sp. h YS-2021. The sequence goes on along the minus strand of OX457030.1, from coordinate 41,416,607 downwards.
ACATTCGTTTCTCTGTCGTCGGGGCTCAGGTACGACCGATTTTAGTTATAATGTGCTAAAGAGAGTCTCTTAATGTCAGCGAAGTTTTGCTTATACTTTGGCACGATGGATTCAAGTCATAACGCACTCAAAATATTTCTCAGGAGCATTGACAAGTCATATTTTTCTTGAAATTTATGTAAAATCCCCGATACAGATGTTTAAGTTAAACGATCAAATAAGACTGGAAAATAGCAAAATTCTGATTTTGAAATTTTCAAGCTACACTAAAATACTTCTTTTATCTTTTTGTTATCTATTCATTATCTATGTCAGATTTTCTTTGATTCTCAACACTCTCCGGGCAGTTTCGACCCTTCTGTTAATTAAAACTATGTACGCATTAGAGTTAGTGTGCATTTAATTACCGGTTAAACAGTTATGTCATCATGCTGTTGCCAGGCTACTAAATGTTTCTAGAAATACAAGCTACAAATATAAAATAAAGAGGCACGTTGCTTGGATTGTTTAGTTTAATCAATCAGTTTTAGAACACCAACCACTTTGAAAAATCAAAACCTGAAAATCACACTGGTCTAAATTACCAATTTTAAACTTACAGCAGCTGGAAGTAATATCATTTTCTCGACGTTGTGCTTGCGTAACGTGGTGCCCCTATTTGTCCTTGTTCTTTCATTTCCGTAGGAAAGATATAGCGGAACAAACAAGCGAACTGCGGAGGTTATAGAGAAACAGGAAACTGCCAGTGAGCTCACCCGAGAACACCTTACCTTTTTCTTTACAATATTCGTCCATCCGTTGCGGACTGTTGACTATACCTTCTTTATCTTGATCGCACTGTGAACAAATCATGCGTGTACGTTGTTAAAGTTACAGGCAACATGTTACTATACAAAGTTTTGGCCATGCAGACAAAATGCTGATTTGAGAACCAGAGTAGCAGACGAAGTGGCTGTGATGTATCGCAGGTTTTAATTAGGGAAGGATGCGCCCTGATTTTTCTTTTCAGTCCACCCTGCCCGTAGTACGGAAGGAACCTGTATATAAAAAATTAAAAGGTTTGAGTCTAGAACTAGTAAGTATGGATATACTCTTGTTGTTTATGAAATGCGATTATTGGTTGTTCTACGTTATTCTACCTATGGGCTGGTTAACGCTTTAGGAGTAGTAACCTCACCTAACTGCTCGCCGGCAAATTAGTATACCTAAGCAGTGAATTGCATGCACGCGTCTGATTTTGGTTCAGTTAGCGCACACTTGCATTTGAAATAAGGCAGTTCCTTTTTTTCTATTGGAAACTTTTCATTTAGTCAAAGTTGCCAGACTCACGGCGAAGACACGTCCGCCCTTATTTCAAACGCTGTGTTACAGATGTCATACATGTGGAAGGACACCACCGCGTTCCGATATATACCGTAAAAGTGCTATTTTTCGCAGGGAAGTCACGTGTGTTTCGGCTTGTAGTTTAGTAAACACGACTGCATCGTACAGGTACAAGTGATCACCAGTTATAGAGTAAGCGCAGGCACACAGGCGTCTACTCCAGATCCCAAATGTACCCAAAGACAACCAACAAAAGGCGCTCCAAGACCGTCATGCGCCAACTCATATAAAACGTCCCGGCGAAAAATATAAACACTTCTTCGATATGTTTTAAAGCCGGCTCAGATATTGATATGTGCGCACGCGCCGAAAGCTTGCTGGCTTACCACTCTTTTTACAATAAGCCTCCATTAGGGGCTCATTGTATTTGGTGATGCGTAACTCCTCCACGTCTAAATCGCACTGCAAGAATCAAAGCAGTCTTTTCCTTAAGTTTAAAATTTTTACAAATGAATGAAAAACCAGGCAAAAAACGCGAAAAACAGTAAAACATTCACGACACACTTTTTTTACATTATACAGTTCACTTTAATTAAAATCAGAATCAATATTTATTTAACTTAAAAAATGATAAAATGAATGGGTTTGGACTGAAAACAACTTCAAAAAGCATTGGACGCATAACTGCTTTTCTTGGACATGAGGTCGACATAACTATACAAAAATCTTGTAGACAGCTGTGGAGGGTGGCTGACATGCTGACGGTCTTGGCCAACTCACTTTGTTAGCTAGCAGAACACAGGGCACGGGGCTACCGTCAGACAGCGTCACTTTGCTGTCAAGGTCGTTCTTCCACTTCTGCACCGCTTCGAAAGTTGACGCTCGCGTCACGTCAAATACGATGAACGCGCCCACCGCCTCCTTGTAATACACCCGCGTCATGTTACCGAACCGTTCTTGACCTGAAAAGAGAAAAATCAACATGTGCTATGATCATTTGAGAGGCTTGATCCAAAAAGAGAAAAAGAAAAAATTTGGACAGAACTTAGGCGCTGAAATTAGCACTATTCTGACTTCAGTCTCCCAGGGTATCATTTCCATTTATGCAATTCTTTTTCCTTTCCTCTTATTTTTCTTAAAAGTTTCATTGTTATGGTTGTTTTATCTCCTATAGCGTCGGGTTTGCTCTTGAGGTAAGTGACATCGCGATTCACGGGGACTTACCTGCAATATCCCATAGCTGTAGCCTTATCAAAGTGTCTGCGTCCCAGTTTATAACTTTAAGTGCAAAATCGACACCAATCTAAAGCTGCTGTTAAAGAAGAACTATTTATGCTGTGCACTTGATATCAACAGTTTATCTCCTTTGATGATATCACATTTTGCTGTCAGCTGACAAGTACCAAAATAAACACCTGAAGTACTCGAGGAAGAAACGCGTAAGCTGTCAACTTCATGTACTCTAGCCCATGAAATGTGTATAGAAAGGTAACAATTAAACATATAAACACGTGGTGAAGTAATGCCATAAGGATACGGTCGCTCTGTAGTGCTGTGAGAAGAACTGATGTACATAGCGCTTGATGATGGACGTCTTGCCAGTACCGAGCTCCCCGATCACCAGTACCTTGTACAGGTGCTCCCTCTTTTCTGTCGCCTGAAATATGAGTCGATGACAAGCCTCATTCTTGCTACGTAGTGCAACGTTAATAAAAGCTTACTAGAGCCTGGGATAGGGCAGGGGAGGGGTTATCGAAAATACGGAGGTGGCGCCTAATCTAATCAGGTGATATCTATCAATTCAATACACGAAGAACCCGTTTACAGAGGCTACTACTATTTGGCAGAAAAAATCTGCATTATACTTACTGAGATGACACTGCACGAGATGAATTTTTAACCTCGTGCTCAAGTGCATCATATGATTATTTTGTAGAAATTAATGGTGTTAATATCATCAATGCATTCATCTAAAAATACATCTGCTTACATTCTGTATTCAGGGTCACAGCTTATATTCAGTAGCAACTGCGCTAAGAGAGAACATCCTTCAAGCATTGCAGCGTGGCCCAAAAATAACAGCTGGAAGCCTACTTTGGCTAAGAGACGCACTAGCGAACACACGGCTATTTCATAAACCTATCTTTCTGGCCTCGTTTGACAATTAAATTTGGCTGTTGTCACATTGTTCGTATTAACTTTTCAAAATTGCTTGCCAAAACAGTAATCTTTTTCTCAAGTTTATGTGGTTGCATGTGCATGAGCTAGAATGAATGTTGGAACAAACTAAGAAAACAGTAAAAGTTTGCCTTTCAAGATCAACTTTAGGACTAGAAATTTTTTTAAAATCTGAAAAACGCTCGGTCTGAGGGAATGCAATAAATCCAAATTTAAATTAATGAAGTTGCTCTAGACCGAAATCTGGGTTTGTGGGTTGGGGCGGCAGACTGTAAAGGTCTTATTTTATGGGCCCTCCTAACCATCATTTCCCCTCCCATTCCATCCCAGGGAACTACCCCGCTGCAAAAATGACACTGTTGCATCTTGTTTACCGCCATATAGAAACTAGAGCCTTCACCACATGAACGGCTGAAAGCAATCCCACCATCGGGAAACAATGCGCCCGGAAAAAAATAAATAAAAGGACACTCAAATAACACACTGTTCAACTGACTTCATGTAACGAAACTGTACGCCTGCCTGAGGTATTACAAAGCTAGACAATAGTCTATTTTCATGTCGTATTAAATCATGAAAATAGGACGAGGGGATGACAATAAAGCAATCTGACGCTGTCAAACTGAACCCTGCAGGGTCTGATCACGTGACAAACATAAAAACCATTTGAGATATTCAAATTGATATCACGCATAAAATGCTTGGCTGGCTCTTAGCTACAAAAGCGTGTTTTATGCCAGCACACAACACAGCATATACACAGTGTCCTTGGCAAGGCATACCTTGTTACATCTTATACCCCACTTTTAAAACACTGCATATTTGTATAAAGCGCCTCCAATTTTTTTTTCATCCCGTTAAAAGTCTTAACGCCATTTCCAAACATAGCAACGATAACAACTGTATACATTTTCTTTTCTTTGGGTAAAAGGACTGAGATTACAAAAAAATCCCCTCCACCGTGACAGATACTCCTACAATTCTTACAAGAGCTCTCTCCATAGGGGCAGTCCTGGACAACGGGTAAATTAATTAACTGCTTTTAACTGAAGTTTCACCATCAATTTATTGTTTTTGAATGGACGCATTTCCGTTTTTTAAAGCAAAACGTTGTCTTTATTTCAAATCAATTTTTCACGAAAAATATTGCTTCAGGTTTATAACCGACTGAATGCTTATCACACTTATCATTTTGACTGATACATTAAAGGAGGCTTAATTATATTCATCAGAAAACAAAATTCCTCTGAACGTCCAAACTCGACTTTCCAAACAGTTATTCGGTGTCTATTGTTTAAAAAAATAGTGAAATCGAATCAAGGGAATCGATCAACAAAGTTTGGACAACTACAGCCCCTCCCCCCCCCCCAAACATGGTATTATGGTATTACCCCCAATTCGAGCAATCTTAGCTACAATACATTTTGGAAACAATATTTTGCATATTTGTGGGTTGACAAAAACGAGCTCCGCTTTTCATACCTCTTTCTACACCTTCTTAGTTGTACTGAAGCTATAACTGATATAACTACGACTAGACCACACCTGCCGGACATTACAGCTTTACTGCGAGACCTTGTTTACTCTAAAGCTTTAAAAGGTAATTTTCCCTCTATATCTGTGTGGTTTATGCGAATCTCTTATGGTTTTTATGTGCCTATGTTTGTTAACAATTAAACAATTTCTCTTCTCATATGTCATAAGGTTGACCCATACATCAACAACTTGATTTCCCGTGAAGCGCCCGACAGCTAAGTGACATTACTCTGGGTTTCTTTCTTATACTCGACCTTATATCCAGTACACTGAGGTCAGTAAAACAGTTCATTAGTAAGAATTACTACTCTACAAAGCGCAGGTGGGCGTTATCTGCATTAGATTTAGACTAATTAAATTTTAACAGAGTTTAAACGCGTTTATATTTAAAACTGCTTTCGATGTTTGAAGTTACCGGCAAATTTTTTATGTACTTATTTTTTTATTTACTTATTTCAGAAAAAAATAGTGTGTGTAAAATTAGTTATTCCTACTGTCCTTTCTGCTTGAGAATATGTCCTACATTCTAACTGTGCATTTTATTTATAGCGTTGAGACTGACATCGTTTTGTTCATAACAAAAATTGCCGTACATAAAACGATTTAATGTTTATCGCCGCTACCCAATTTTATTTCTGGTTAGTGCAGATCACTGCAGGTGCCGGTTTCTGTTCTGGTTGATAAATGTGTGTTCTTGGCTATTCGAGAAGTGTTCTAAAATTCGGGTGAATTAATAACATTAGAATACAGTAAATATCCGTTATTTCGATGCCAGTTAATTCGAAAAAAAAACTAGTTCCAGTGGTTTTTACCACAAATTTAGTATTTAATTAACGAAAATGTTTTACACATATTAAAATAAATAATTAGTTAGTAGTCAGTAAAACACGTTAAGAAAAATTTAATCCTCTGTACTGTAAATTAATTCGATCTTCCCATAATTTCATTCGAATATAATTTAATTCGTATAAAATTTCTCAGTTCAAGCCTGTTTGAGGTAATGAATAATTATTGTATTTATCTCAAATATTTTTCTAAAATTCTGCAGTGGTGGAGATTTCACATAAATATCAAATGTTTTTGCACCAAAGAAAAATTGTGTTTCTAACAGTCCCTACGTTATATCTACAAAAAGACGAAGAAGAAGAAGAAGAAGAAGAAGAAGAACACGAAGAATAAGAGAAAGAAGAAGACAAAACAAGTATTCAGTGAACACTAACAGGCCCCAACGCCCCCAAAATGGTAAGGGGCCGTCTATGGTTTTGAACCTGTTGGCCAGTTTAGGCCAAGAAAAATAAATGTCCTACTTCTGCTCAAAACTTTAAAAAACAATGATACTGGCTGGCGGAAAATCTTTTTTTACCCCCAAAATTTAGCAGATCACGTGACCGAATTTGACCAAAATGGCCTAAAGGCACATCTACAAGTCGAGACTTTCAATTGAGCCCAACATCAAGTCTCTAGGCCTCTGCGTTCTCGAGATATCGCCTGTACAAACACAAGTCGATTTTTGCGTTTTTTGGCCAATTTGGCCAAGATCACGTGACCGAATTCGGCCAAAATGTCTTTCAAATGAGCCCAACATCAAGTCTCTAGGCCTCTGCGTTCTCGAGATATCGCCTGTACAAACACAAGTCGATTTTTGCATTTTTGGCCAATTTGGCCAAGAGCACGTGATCGAATTAGGCCAAAATGGCCAAAAGGCACATCTACAAGTCGAGACCTTTCAAGTGAGCCCAACATCAAGTCTCTAGGCCTCAGCGTTCTCGAGATATCGCCTGTACAAACACAAGTCGATTTTTTGCGTTTTTGGCCAATTTGGCCAAGATCACGTGATCGAATTTGGCCAAAATGGCCAAAAGGCACATCTACAAGTCGAGACCTTTCAAATGAGCCCAACATCAGGTCTCTAGGCCTCTGTGTTTACGAGATATCGCCTGTACAGACACAAATCGATTTTTTGCGATTTTGGCCAATTTGGCCAAGATCACGTGATCGAATTTGGCCAAAATGGCCAAAAGGCACATTTACAAGTCGAGACCTTTCAAATGAGCCCAACATCAAGTCTCTAGGCCTCTGCGTTTACGAGATATCGCCTGTACAAACACAAGTCGATTTTTTGCGTTTTTGGCCAATTTGGCCAAGATCACGTGATCGAATTCGGCCAAAATGGCCAAAAGGCACATTTACAAGTCGAGACCTTTCAAATGAGCCCAACATCAAGTCTCTAGGCCTCTGCGTTCTCGAGATATCGCCTGTACAAACACAAGTCGAGTTTTGCGTTTTTTTGCCCATTTGGCCACGATCACGTGATCAAATTCGGCCAAAATGGCCAAAAGGCACATCTACAACACGAGATCTTTCAAATGAGCCTAACATCAAGTCTCTAGGCCTCTGCGTTCTCGAGATATCGCCTGTACAAACACAAGTCGATTTTTTGCGTTTTTGGCCAATTTGGCCAAGATCACGTGATCGAATTTGGCCAAAATGGCCAAAAGGCACATCTACAAGTCGAGACCTTTCAAATGAGCCCAACATCAAGTCTCTAGGCCTCTGCGTTTACGAGATATCGCCTGTACAAACACAAGTCGATTTTTGGCGTTTTTGGCCAATTTGGCCAAGATCACGTGATCGAATTTGGCCAAAATGGCCAAAAGGCACATCTACAAGTCGAGACCTTTCAAATGAGCCAAACATCAAGTCTCTAGGCCTCAGCGTTCTCGAGATATCGCTTGTACAAAAAAGCGATGACGGACAGACAGACACCCCAAGTCTATAGGCCCCCAGCCCTGTAGGGTTGGGGCCTAAAAAAACGTTTCTAAAGACTTAAACAATCCTATCTGAATGTGACTACTTATTCGTTTTGAGCAAAAGCTTGATTTTTTTCCTTTGTTAGATTTTCTTCCTCTAGTTCTTTAAATTTTAGCCTGTTGATTTGGAGTCAAATTTTTGCGCACTTAATTTGCGAAAGGTATCGGTAGATATCAGAATCGCTTGCGACGGTCCCTACCCCTACTGTCCTCCAAGTAAATCATGTTTTACTCTTTCTGCAAATTCGAAACTTTGTATTGTGCGATTTCAATTGCTTCATGCTTACAGTGTTGCCACTGAGCAAATAAGAAAAATGTATTTAAAAAAGTATTTTTAAGGAAACTATTTCGGAAAAAAAGGTATTTAAAAAGCATAAAAATTAGTCAAAATTTTCAAGAACTGTTAATGCAACGTGTTTGGACACTCAGTTTCTGCTACTTAACAAAAAAAAGTTATTTTTGGCCATGATTATAAACAAAATGGACGCCATTTACGGAAATGTTTATAGACTTTTTTGTAACGATAAGACTGACAGTAATAAGAACAAAAAATACTTTCACTAAGCTGATTAGAAAAGTATTAAAAAAGTAGTTAAGGAGATAAAAGGGGCAATTTTGGGAATTTAAAAAAAGTGTACAAGAACGTAAGTGAATATACTCCCTATACGTGACATTTTCTTCTGAGTGTATTGATCTGAAATACTTTAAAACCTTTCGAAATTATCATAAACTGTAATTTGTGGGGTTCAAGTTGTGATTTTATGTTCAGCAAAAAATAATTGAACATTAAAACACTGTATTATTTAAAATATGAATTTTGTACAGATCTTATGGAAGGAATGGAGATAGAACTGGTTACAGTTCATCATAACTGGTGACAGCAAAATGTTGCATTTTGCCTCCACACAACAAGCTTGGTACAAGTTCGGCAACCTTTGGGCTCAAATAATATTTTGCGATAGTTCATTAATTCAAAGTGTTTTCAAGCATGTAAGATGTTGTTTTTTATTTCAAGTTTTGATCTACTGTAACCATTCGTCCTCTCCCACTCGTAACTGAAGATGATAATTGTTTTTAATATTAAAAAAAAAATAAAAAGTTTCAACAAATACTTTTAAGTTTAAATTTCTGTCATGTTCCGAGTATGAAAATATGTTTTGCTTTATTTCTTGTACCATTTCTTTCATTTCTTTACCCGGTTCCCTGGCAAACAAAATTCAAAAATTTTCCGCATTTTACAAGCCAAATCACACTTTTGGTGTTTCGAATAAAATGCTAAAGAATTTTGAATTTCAACTGCGAGGGAACCGAGTGAAAAAAATGAACTAGAGCAGTGTGCATAGCCCACATATTCCCCACAGTCCCTGCCCCCCCCCCCCCCCCCCACACACACACACCATCAGTTAAACACGGCCATCAATAGTCAATCAAGAGCTGAATTTTCTAAGCCCAGCTGGTCCATTTTCCTTGGACGAATGCAGCCCATTTACAATACCGATCTGTGTTTGTTCCTATAGAAGCAACATACCAAGTTTCATTAAAATTCTTGCAGCAGTTTTTAAGTTATCGTGTTAACAGGCTCTTGATGACAGACCGACCGATAGACCGAAAAGCAGTCGATCGCATGTATTCCCCACAGGTTCTATCTGTGGGGAATAAATAAAAAATGATAGAAAAATATGGAAAAATATCGCAAAAACAGCTCATACTCAGAACCTAAAAGAAATTGAAACTTTAATAAATTTTTAAAATAGCATACGGGTCTTTAAAAACCCGACTGCTCTTTGGTGCAAGAGAAATTTGACATTTAAGTGAAATCTCTCTATCATTTCTTTCATTTTTTACCCGGTTATTTTTATTCGAACCGCAGAATTTTTGCGCATTTTTATTGGGAACGCCCAAAGCGTGATTTGGCTTATTCGAAACATCCAAAGTGTGATTATGGTCTTCATTTTCATGTTTCCCTCCTTGTGGACAATCAAGACTAGGAACACATCATAACTCCATGCTCCTTAACCAAAACATCTGACATGTGACATCAAAGTCTTTTCTTCGTCCCAGTTTACTCACCATGTGAAAAATATTTTCAGTTGCTCACTTCCCACGGAATCAATCCAGAACATAGAATTTTACCTCGAAAAACCTTTACACATTTTGATAACACCAGTCACATGACTTTGTTGTTAATTTAACCAGAAAATTACTCTGCTTCGAATATAAGTCGGAACATCGCAAATATAAAAGTGAAATTTCGGCCACAAGTAGTCGGAATCCTAACTATATTGTTATAAAGTATATGACGTCGGCTGTTGGATATTGTCTTTAAGAATGCTATTTTGGAGGAATCTCTACTGGTCTGCGGAGTAAAAAGATATACAAAAAAATCAAGAATTTGTCGAAAGGAATTATGATCTCGTAAGCTTATTGCTTTTAGACATTTATATGTTTAACCTGAGTATTGTCACCGCGGTATCTATAAAATTATTCGTGGCATGTAAAAAAAAAAAATAAAAGGCTTACTCCTCCTTTGGATTTTACTCTCTTGGATGGGTGGCTTTGCGCAGAGAACGTATAGAACAGAAAAGATGATAAAATGCAGCAAACATATCTAAAAGGGGGATCAGTCCTAAACATTAACTGGATGCTAGAATGACCAAAACAATTTCATAGAATAGATCCTTATCGTTACCTTGTCGAATACACACTTTGCCATAGCCGTTTTTTCTCGTTATTTATGCGCCCTTTTATAAATTTAAGGGTAAAGCTAGTTACAAATAATAAAGGAAAGATATATTTTTATTCAATTTCTGCTTCATCGATTCCTGACTATTATACAGTGTGTGTTTTTCTGTAGATTGTTCATTTATTTTAAAATGTTCATTTTTCATGTGAATTATCTGTTTGTTATAGATCTTTTTTATAATCAGTATGAACATGCATTTCAGTTGTCCTTGGCGATCATTACTTCAAATGGTCCCATGCTGTTTTGTATTACTACACTTAAAAAATTGCATTTTGGTTCTTTTAAAATTTGAGCTGAAAATGTCTCGAGGGTTTCTTTTATGCATAAGTTTATACCTCATATGGTGATAGCAAAGCGTGCAGCATAGATGGGTAATCTTAGTGAGTTGCGCTGCTTGCAGCCATTGTCAGTACACGACATTTCCATGTTAAAACATCAACAAGAATTGTTGGAAAAAGAACCTGTGCTTGTATCTATTAAATGGTTTTTATTTTTGTGTCAGATACTATATATTGTAATTATGAAGGTAGGATAGCCTCAAATTCCTGGTTGTTTAGTTTATTAATGTTTGTTTTTACTTTGAACTCTGGTTATAGCCCTCTCAGCCTATTGGGTTCAAGTAGGCATTGCACCACTTAAAGCAAATCCTCTTGCCGCTAGTAACAATTTGTGCTACAATATTTGGAACTTGCTGAACTACTATTTTAAAGGATACACATACCGGGAAACTGTGTGGTGTAAGTGCTGGGATGTATTTAAGATTTCGAGACAAAATCAATAAATTTTCGTGTGTTATGGCATTTTCAACCGATATTTAACCCCTTTCAATACCATGTGCTTGCATTGGAATCGGTTATTAATGCAATCTGCAGTGGGTTCATAAAATATGAACGGGGTATCTTGAATTGCCAAGCTTCAGTTAACCATAGTTTTTCGGATATACCGCCTGCTCAGGAGCGAGATATTTTCAGTTTCTATGAACAAAGTTGGTTAAGTATGAAGGCTATAATATGAAGGGCAAGTTACTTTACTTGAGCAAGAAAAAGCGCATAAAGCTGAATTAGTGACAATTTTTGTGGGTTCCTGAACTGCAGAATTGAAATTAGAAGATATCCCGGGAGCCTTCATAAATTGCACCAAATTTCTTGTTTTGACAAGGTGAAGGTCGAAGAAAAGCTGAGAATCGTTTGGTCCCGTGCTCCCAAGCATTGCAATGAATAAAGCCATTCATATCACAAGATCAGTGACGAGAAGCCTTGCGTTTCGGAAATATGCAGTCAGACAATTGTGTAGACCATTTTCAACCAAAATATCTTCCTCTTACGTGCTTTTCGGGTGAGTTTCGAAATCCAGCATTTTCGTGCGATTGCTCGTGTCCTCCAAGTAGCTAACCACTAGTCCCAGCGGACCCTTTCTATCTTCCTAGGATAGACAGGGTCACAGTTCCTGCAATAGAACTGGCCATTGATCTCAATTTTCGAGGCTCTGGATCTTTCGGCGCACGTTCAAGACACCGAGGCTCGAACTGGCAGGCTTTTTCTTTAAAAGGACACTGAGAAGTACCCTGGCGCATTAATTTCGACCTCAGCGAAACTCCCAAACTAGAGTAAAGCGTGGTTTTGCAACTGTGGATTCACTGTTGTTCTGGGCGATAATGAGAGATTCGAAATCCTGATCTCAAGAAAACACATATTTCTCTCAGTAAAAAATTATCTGACCATAAAACTTGTGCGCCATACTTTATAATTGGGCCAGTTATGTGATGCATCCTTTCTAAAATAACGCCGTTGGCCCCAGCCATGCGCCGAAATTTGAAAATTGACATCGATGACATTTCCTATTATAGGAACTATGACTCTTGCTGTCATAGGAAGACCGCAAGAGTCATCTAGGACTAGCTAGTCCCGAGTCAGCTCTGACTTATATAACGTTGTCTATCTCTTTATTAGCGCTACAAAGCCTTCCATTGTCCCGCTAATAGGTGTTAACTCCATATGCCCTGACAGGGTTCATAGGCCACCTGAAAAACCTGGAATTCTTTCAATACCTGGAAAAATCATGGAATTTAAAATAAGGCCAAAAGTCATGGAAAAATCATGGAAAACGAAAATGGGTAATTTCCAAGAAAACTGTCATTTTTGAGAACGCTGCAAATCCGGTGAGAAAACTGTTTGCAAATGGGTGGGGGGGGGGGGGGGGAGTGTCAAGCCAAAAGCACATCTTGACTCGATGAGCCTCATATAGCTCTGGGAAGGGTGCTTTATGTGTGATGGGTATGAAAATGTGGAAATTTGTCAATTTAGTTATAGTTCTGCTACCATTTTGTATTTTACAGAATAAAAATGGGTTGAAACTGTTTTTCGTTCATTTTTTATATATATATATATCCGTTAAAACCTCACAAAAACAAAACTTGGAAAAAAATTTGAGATCCTGGAACAATCATGGAAAAATCATGGAATTTGATTTTAAAAATCGACTATGAACCCTGCCTGAGGCCGGAATCCTGCATATATAAATATATGTAAATATATTCAAACATTTCCAGGAAGTTCTAGCTCAGAGTCGTTCATGCCTAATATACAAGGCCCAAACCGTAGAATGGGACTGATGGGACGCAGATAGGCTGAAACCTACTTTGCTCGTTTTGCTATTGGATTTCCTTAGATTCACATACATGGGAAAGTGTATCTCATAATATTGTAACATAAAATTGAAAGTATAAGAATAAGAGTAACTTTATTCCAACTTCAAAACCGCTACATATACAGAACACAGTTAACAAAACCTTAGGTTAATTTTACGTAACGACCAAAGAATGAAAAACAATAAAGTAAGATAAAATTAATACATGTTTGAAGATTATAAGGGCTGAGCTGGAAGTTTAACTTTTTCGAGAGCTCACCCTCCCAGCCATTTCTTTCTTGATGAAAAACTAAGCTAAATTATTACACTGTCTAGAACTATTCATGCTAGTAATCTACAGATATGAATCTTATTTTACATCAGCTACTGGACATACTTCGAATCAGATAATATTTTAAGTGTACCACTGCAAAGTACATATTGTATACTCATTGAGAACATACTAAGAATGTATTTAAACAGACTAATAGGATTCTCTGTACTCAGAGAGCAACTTACTTCTATATTTTCTTTTGAAAGAATAAAGGCTTTTGCTATCAGTTATAGCTTTAATACTTGTTCGCGTATAATTAATTTTAAACTAAAACTTTAAATTTTAAAGTATGATTTGTTGTTCAAGAGAAAAGTTAATAAAACCAGCCAAATTGATCAGCTGTTTATTTGTTGACGTCGCCATCCTGGTTCTGGGACATCGGTTATAACGCTGCTTGTGATTGGTTTATGTTCAGGCTGACATTTTATATCCCGAACTTGTTTATTGTTTTAATGGACTGTGTATCTTTTATTTCTTTATTAAAGTGCAGAAAAATTAGCTTCCACATTCACCTGTCAAATGCTTGCTTATATTCCAGCCTTTAAACTATTGTCATTTGGCCACAGTCAAGTGCCCAAAAATCTAAATAAAGGGGTTGTAGATTATCTGTAAAATATATACTAAAATAGTTTATAGATGCAGAATTAAGTATTATAAATTTGTTATTTACACCCATAATACTTCACTTTTAATTTCTTCCATTCTTTTTGAAATATAGTCAAAAGTTTTTTTGGTGGATAATTGCAAAAATTATTGTTACTTTTTCATGATAACCCAGAAGGACCCAATGTCCAGCTAAATAGAACTTTCAGAAAGCTTGACCATGTATTTAATCGTTTTGATAATTCACCGTTCGGATTGTATGAATGGTCCGGAAAATGATTGCAATGGATCAAAATTAGAGAGTAAAAATAAAAGTAAATTAACAAAACACACACATCTCACAGAATAAATTTTCAGGAAACGCAATGGCGTGCAAAAGGTCTGCCGAAATCGTGTCGCTTCCGGTGTCCAACAGCGGCTGTATTGTTCCTCGGCAAGCCTGCCCGATCATTTCAAGGTTCCGCTGCCAGCGCTTTCACCAACAATGGAAAGTGGAACCATAGTCAGGTGGACAAAGCAGGAGGGAGAGCAGATCAATGAAGGTTGTCGCTCTTACCTTGGGCGTCCTTGATATTGACTTCTAAAATATTCTAACACATTTTTATGCCTAGTTTTGTATGGCATTACACAAATTCCACAATTTATTTATGAAATTTTAAGTGAGATCACGTAACCTGGAAACGATAATACGTTGTAATGAAAGGGGACACATTGCGCTATTTTTTTTACTGGATTTGAAATTCAAATCAAGCTCTAGGTGTATAGTTACAAAATTCAATTAATGGTTTCAGCATTAACAGTAGACAAAAAAGATCAGCTAAACCATTTAAAAAAAAAACCGTGTAATACCATTATATTGTTATATTTGTAGGAGATTTATTGGCCGAAATTGAGACAGATAAAGCTACCATGGGTTTTGAAACACCCGAAGAGGGTTATCTCGCCAAAATATTAATAGCAGAGGGTACCAAAGATGTGCCAATAGGCAAGGTAAACAAAATCATCACTGTGGCAGGTTTCAAACCAGATTCATGCGCTGTTGTTTGTCGGAAAATATCACAGGTGTATAGAAGAAACCAGAGAAATACCGAGTTGTGTGTTCAACTTAGAGGGTGAAATAGTTACTGCAGTCCTTAATTTCAGAAGCACCACGTTAATTACTCATTTACAATTACGCTAATTATTTGATACATATTGCAATTGGTTATTATTCTGTGCGTTATTTAGTTGATGTGTGTGATAGTTCACGAACTCGACGACGTGGCAGCCTTTAAAGACTACACAGGTGATGATGTCGCAGCTGCAGCTGAAAGTCAAGCAGCAGGAGCACCGTCCGGCAATTATCCTCCGTACGTCGAAAGTAAGTAACAGAATAAGAGCATCAGTTTCACACATGGGGACGAGGGTAGGGGGTATTAACTTGATTTGCTTTGAATTATTTTTCCGTCTTGAAAGTGAATGATGGTGGCGAGAAGTTTGTGTTAGGAGAATTTAAGTGATTTTTTTTCACCTGTTTGAAATTGTAGTACTGTGATAACGAAATTTGTGGATAACTTGTAATACAGGAAATTTATTGTCTCTTCTTTCATTGGTTTACAGTGTTGATGCCGGCTCAATCACCTACCATGACACATGGCGATATTCTGTCATGGGAGAAGAAAGAGGGCGAGTTTTGCCACGAGGGTGATGTATTACTCCGCGTCAAAACAGATAAGGCGGACATCGATGTGGAGAGCCCGGAGGAAGCTTACCTGGCTAAAATTGTCATCCCTGCAGGCACGGACAATGTGCCGCTAGGACAGGTAAGTCAATCTTCCGCGTGTGTTTTTAAGCACTGGCTTTGCTTGTCATGTCTGTTTATTTGCGCGGGCTACCCGTTTTTTGCGCCGCTGTAACGCACACCATATGATTTCAGCTGCTGTGTGTTTTCGTTGAGCACGAGGATGACGTGGCCGCCTTTGCAGACTTCGTACCGCCTCAGACAGCAAGCACTGCCCCTGAATCGCCTAAGCCTGCCCAGGCCGCCGCTCCGGTCGCGGCTCCAAAGCCCAAGCCTGTCCAAGCCCCTGTTGCCAAGCCGAAGGGAGACAGGATATTTGCCACACCATTCGCAAAGAAGCTAGCTGCCGATAAAGGAATTGATCTGTCGGTAAATATCCATAAAATCGTCGTGACTGTCACATATATTAAATAGGGAAAAATGCACAGCACAACTTGTTTCGTGGGTCAGAACAATCTCGCATCGGCCAACTATAACACGGACCCGTTCTTTCAGATGAGTTCATTTAATAGAATGTGGATGCCTGATAACCTCTGTTTGAATTTACTCATATTGGAAACCAGTAACATGACAACAGTATCGTTCAAAAGTATCACTTATATGTACTTGTTAGTAGTTGCAACTTCATTTACTGTACATTTTGTGTTATGTCCGATTAATTTTTTTTAAAAGTGTCAATGTCTTGCTGTTCTTTTTTTTCTTCAAGATATTCATATCTTTGATAATGCACGTTATGTTTAGTTAATACAGGGCAGCGGGCCAGACGGGCAGATCCGTGCGGGAGACGTTGAGGCGTACACACCGCTGACTGCCGCGCCCGTGCGTGAGGAGGCCCCCACGCGAATCCCCGCCCATATTCCCGCCACCGGCGCCCAGTTTGTGGATATACCGCTCACCAGCATGAGGAAGGTGTGCGAGTTCTCGACCTGATAAAACTACCATATTGCCTTCCCACTGATATTTACAGATATTCTCAGGGAAATCAAGCGGCCTTCTTTCAACTATGATTGGGCTGCAATTTTCAAAATTTAAAAACAAGTTACTGCATTGTACATGGGGGGACTCGTTTGGGATACCCAATAGATTCGGACCCCAACTGCGGACAATCTCTTCTACTGTGCTGCATCTTCGTGCTACATTACTACTATATCCATACCATGCATTCGATATTCAGCTCAATCGGCCAGCCATATAAACACATGTTTATATAATCCCCTATCCTGAACCAGTAAGGCTTTGCTGTTCAAAACCTCACGGGATTATTTTAACCTGCACAAAAATACATTTCTAGATATACACCGTGGTCTAAAATCGACATTCAGTTTCGCATCTAACCCAGTCTTTATGTTGTGTTTTACCTCGCAGAATTATTCTCGAGTGCTCAGTGACCTACTGGTTGAAAACAAAGGCAGTATTTTAGAAGCGAACCATCGAGTTAATGCTCATTTAATGACCAAGAATTGTGGAATTTATGTTTAGGTGATTGCGAGGCGCTTGCTGGAGTCGAAGAATACGATCCCTCATTACTACTTGACGGTTGATATCACCATGAACCAAACGCTGAAGTGAGTTCAAAACCTTCGGCTTACTAAAAACAAAAACAATCTTTTTTTTTGCTTGGATCTGTTTTCAAGTCCAAAGTGAAGCGGAAAAAAACCTTGGTGTTTAACCGTAGCTGTGTACTGAACTAGATTACTGGGCTGGCCTTGAAACTACACTTTGGCGTAAGATAAGCTTATGTAATTTTGCATATTACAGATAAACGTGTCTGTGTTCTTTATTTCCTTTGTTCGTTTGTTTTTGTTCTATACCGAAAAGATTACGCAAGGAGCTGAACGCACAGTTGCAAAAAGAGAACGTCAAATTATCTGTCAATGACTTCGTCGTCAAGGCTGCGTCGCTGGCGTGCAAAAAAATACCGGCTGCTAACTCGTCGTGGCAGGGTGAATTTATTAGACAGTAAGTAGTGGTGTTCCCCGTGACTTATTTGGGGAAGTCAAGCAATTCATATATCTTTACGCTCCACGCGACGGTCAGTTTCAACCGAGTGATGGTGAAAACTGTGCGAAAAGATTCAAACTATTGTGTAATTTTTATTTGAAAATCAATCTCTCAGCTTACCAAATAATAATAAAATAATAGTAATTATTATAATAATGATAATAATCATAGTAATGAAAAAAATGAGAATGGAATTAATAAAATAACGGCAAAGAAGTATAAAAGTAAGGAAAGAAAAATTTGTGTGTAATAAAGAATTGTTTTTCAAGAAAATATTCGTGAGCAATGAAGCACTTTATATTTTATTCAGTCTTGCTTCTGCAAGTTTTTTTTTTCTATTCCACGTCATATATTTAATATTTAATATTTACTTGATTTATAAATGAATCGAATTTAGTCATTAACATTAAAAATGTAATGACTGTTCTCATAAGTGGGTGTGCTGACTAGATGCAATGAAGAGAATATCTGTCCATTACAGGTTTAATTCAGTAGATATGAGTGTTGCTGTGGCAACGGAAAATGGCCTGATCACGCCCATCATCACAGCAGCAGACAGAAAAGTGAGTCTCTTTCTTGGCACAGTACTTGTTCGCAGGCTTTAAATTGACGAGAAATTGACTGGTTAGGATATTATAAAAAAATTCATAAATATCAGACGAAATTCATTCCATCTTGGACTTTTTGTCCGCTCCAGGTAAAAAAAAAAAAAAAAAAAAAAAAACTGTTGTTACGGTTTGAAATTTCATTCATTGTTAATGTTTTCTTTCTTTTTTTTTTTGTTCGTTTGTGTGTGTGTAAATGCGAAATCTCATATTTTTTTAAAAAAAATACCTAATAATGGTACAGTTTTGCGAATAACTGTGTAATAAAAGACAAAAAAACTCGTTTTATACTGCAACAAAATTTCACGTTTTACGCTGCGTTACGAGTTGGTTGTTATGATTTGCAGGGTCTGGCAACCATTAGCCAGGATATGGCTGTCCTAGCGGCAAAGGCCAAGCAAGGGACGCTCAAACCTACGGAATTCCAAGTAAGTGCTCTGCGCACAGGTATCGTGCCATTAGCCACACGCACTCCAACGCATTCAAGAAGGTGCGCGTGATATTTCTAATTTATGGCACTTATAATGACAAGGAATGAATACCAAGTGTAAGAGTCAGGTTACAATGATAGCAATAATACTTAAACAACTAAATAAGTTAATAATAATAATAATAATGATAATAAATAATAATAATAATAAATAATAATAATATCAATGACAACAGGAGTAAAAATTGCCCCCCCCGTGTAGAGATTTTCTTTAAATAAATGATACTTCCCCCCCTCCCCCCTCCCCCCCCCCCCCCCCATTCCCCGCGGCCATAATGCACTCATGCAAGCTTGTGGAATAAGTCATAAAACCGCGATGTGTGGCATGAATGAGAGTAAAATTGTATCATGCAGAAAACCTGTTAGGTTCTGATAGAACCCCTACACTAACGCTTGGAATAAGCAAGTAATAATAATACTAGTAATAATCACTGATCAAAATGAAAGTAAAAATTTTAATTGATAGCAGTAATTATAATAATTACAGTAGTTACAATGATAATAATTATAATGAAAATACGCCGCACACAATGCACTCGTGAATGTCCGTCCAATAAAAATGCAAGCCAGAAAGCCTTTTAAATGGTTCACTGGTTATTTGGCACCCAATTTTTTAGTAAGTCCATTGAAACGGAATGACCCATTTTTTTAAAAACTGAGACCTGCCTTTGTTCTTGTCTCTTAAAATGGACTCGTCGTCCTGTTTAAGTACATTATTAGATGTCAATACGTTATGCATTGCCTCAACTCTGTGCAGTGTCTCTGGTCATTCTTGTTTACGTGTTGTAGGGTGGTACATTCACAATTTCCAACCTGGGCATGTATGGAATAAAAAACTTCACAGCGATCATCAACCCGCCCCAGGTATTGTGCTATGTGAACTTAGAATGTAGTCTTTCACAAGTACGGTAAGAGCATTTTGTGTTATGTAAATACAAGGATGTGTTCTATTGGACAACAGATCTGACACTTCATTCGAAAGGATATTAAAAAGCATAGGAGAGCTGAGGAGGCGAGATAATTAACATTTGTTTCCAGGTAGTAGTTATATATACTATATTACTGCCGCCCAGTGTAATCTTTCAGAAAAAAAATATAGGCGTTATATTTTCACCATGTGTTATATTTCACCAGATACCAAAACTAAAAGATGAAAAATCTTGTTAAAACATTTCAGCCAGTCGAGAAAAAAAGTATTTTGCTACATGTGAGAAGATCCCATTTATTAATTTGCTGACTACTGTATTGCAAAGGCAAAAAAAAACAAAAACAAAACAAAACAAAAAAAAAAGGCGTTGCGCGTCTGTTGCAGTCGTGCATCCTGGCTGTGGGAAGCGCGGAGAAACGGTTGGTAGCAGACGATGACCATGAAAAGGGGTAAGCATACCGCACAAAATACACCCTTAAGCAATTTGTGCTGCATTGTCTAAAAACATAAGACTCCTATTGTCGGTTGTTCCATCCTCTACTTTTTAAACCGTTGATCCAAAATGCATGCTGAAATATCTATATGCTAAGAATCGCCGAAACTCGTTCGTGTATGTAAGGCATGACGTCATATGACGCCGAAACGTGTTATGAACACCTTACTTTGTTTGCACGACTACTCTAGAATAGCTTCAAACTGGGTGCGATTATGCCTGGGATGGGACCGGTTGGTGTGTGAACATATTGGAACACGCGTTGGGCCATGTGACGTTAAAAAGTAATACCAAACTCGCGCAAACACACTGCTTTGAATTTTTGGGAAGGGGGGGGGGGTTCGATAGCACCCAGATTGATGAGTGGGGAGGGGGAGACAGTCCTTTGTTAACAAGGGCACCAGTGATCGTGTACCAACATTAGATGACTAATCACTAATGACGTAGGGAAATGGTGATGTAGCGAAAAACCTGCCAGTAAAACCTGCCAGTCCATGACCACCTCAAAGACCCGGATAAAATACAGACAAACCTGTTTCCAGCAACCACATTCTAGGCCCAGATTAAAACAGAGCGTAGAGTTTAAGTCCGGTTTAAAGTCACGACATTCCACAACCCCCCCCCCCCCCCCCCCCAATGCACCTGGACGTAATTAAAATTGAGTATTGAGATACCTACAATTCAGGTTAAGTGCCTCCCCTTTCAGAAATAGAGTAAAAGTGTTACGTAGCCCTACATCTGGACACATCATATATATATTCATGTATATTAATATGAGGTAAACGTCTTATAATTCTGAAATCTGTGCAGAATTGTCAAAATGAAACTTTCTAAACCGAAGGAGGGGCAAGCGCTGGGATAGGTGGCGGAGATAGGGGGATGGGGGGCTATGGGAGAAAAGTTTGTTTTTTCCTTACAAAAAACAAAACGGCAGTGGCTGGCTAGCCAAAATGTTTGACGTGTTCGGGTACACTGATGTTGTTGTGCACTGGCCGCTGTAGCTGGATGCCCTTTATTAGAGGTCGGTCACTTATGTACTGACTGGGTGGTTGGGCTGTTCCAGGTACCGCGTGGATACCGTTATGAGCGTGACGCTGAGCTGTGATCACCGCGTGGTAGATGGCGCTGTGGGTGCCCAGTGGTTGCAGCATTTCAAATTGTTCCTGGAAAAACCGACCACCATGCTGCTGTAGAGAACATAACTCCACAAACCACTGTTGTTTGTTTGTTTTTTTTTTTCTTAATCTATAACGTTTTTGTTGATTGTAGAATTAAGTGTCTTTCTGTCTAGTGATGCCACCTGGCGGTGCTCGGGTTGGGCTGTTGTGCCGTTTCATAGTTTTACGAGCATTCTGTCACTGGCACAGACCGTCAGTATGGTTGAAACCCATGGCCCAGGTGGTTGTATGCGAATGTGTGTCTTATCATAATCCTTTCGTCGATTTTTGCAACACAAAATGTTTCCAAAGGGAAAAATACGACGTGTGGTATTAAAATAAAGACTCGAGAATCGTTATTTTTGAACAATACTTAGTACAGATATAGTTAAGACTATTAATGTTGAACGAGCAGTTAAGATTGGCTGTGTTTAGTTGTCATGTGCACTTGTAACTGGCACTTTAGATTTCGTGTAAAGAATATGAGTAATGGTTTGGTTCTAGTTAACTCAAATTGTTTAAAAAGTTTAAATATAATAATAATGGAAAACTGGGCTAAAAAGACGCGCTGTCGAAAAGAAAAGAGGAAAACTTTTTAAAAACGGTAGTCAAGTACACTTGGCCAGAAGTTCATGGTATTTCTTAATTTCGCAGTCAAATTGCATGGGTGAAATATGTCATTTGGAATTTCGGCCGTGTGGATGGCATAAATATTTTAAGAGATCTGTGATATCACTTTTGTAATAGCACATGGAAAAACCTGGACATGTTTTTGTTGGGAGTCCGAGATGGGTTTTCAAGGTAGATCCGGTGACTAATGGTAACTGTGCACTATTCTACTGAAAAGACAAGAAGACGTTTTTACATGTTTATTGTATTTTAATGTCATATTTCTGGAGGCTTGTTTATAAGGCGGATTTGTTATGATAGCTTCGGCGCGTTTTCTTTCAGGCCAGGGAGTCTGCCCTCTATATCGTCGTGTCGCTCTTTTCTCGTGAAAACTGGATCTGTAATCATTTAAATGCCTTTTTTTTTGTATTTAAGGGATTTAGATTTTTCACGAAAATTTGTTATGAATAGACGTAAAACACGCGTATTGTTATTTTTCCATTATAATATTCTTGATTGCAGTTAAATTGATTTTGGTAACACGGTAGCTGTGCGTAAAAACAAACTCGTTCGTGTCGGAATGGTGTGGAACTGAATAATAAAGGCGTTGAGTTATCGAATAATTAGTTTTCGAATAAGTGTTACCTAATTATTACCTATTAAAATAATAACATGATTCAAAACAATACAGTACAAGTTATCCTAGAACCGATGTATGGTGTTGATAAGAAAATGTGGCACAAGCGCGTTACCGGTTGGTGTGGTGACTTAATCTGGCTCGGGTTACAGAAGCTCCGCCACGATGATAATCCAGTCAGCTGTAAAAAATGTTTTGACCTATGGGGTGCTTTCGCATTTCGGAACACGTACTGTAATTGAGGATGGATGCTGTTGAGAGGTACTTGATATCGGATTACCGCGCGCTGCTGTAACAATCGGGTTGTCAAGTGTCACTAACATCTGTGTCAGTTAAGTGCTTCTCTAACAACCGCGTTGTCAAGTGCACTGTGCCAGCTTTGTTTATTCAGTCTGGTAACAACCGCGTTGTCAAGTGTCACTCTGATAACCGTGTAAATTAAGTACTCTGTAACAACCAGTGGCTGTATTCACAAAAGTTAACTGTACAGTTAACTGATATCGTTAATTCCTCCGTTGACAACAAGGACATCCAAAAATAAATGAATAAAAAAGCAAGCAAAACTCCACTTGAAATTGTTTGCCTGGTACAGCTAGACCAACCGATTTATGCCTTTAGGAGTAGAGTTAACTGCACAGTTATCTTTTGTGACTACTGGGGCAGGTTATCATGTGTGACTGTAACAGCAGTGTCTCTCGGTGCCAGTTCAGTTGCGGCGTGATATTGGAGCCAAAGTGTCAGATGCCCGTGTTAACAGCATCACGAAGCAGTGAGGTGTTGCTTAACTGTGTAACATTCTTGTTGTCAGTTATGTTTGTAGCAGTGGGGTTATCTGTCACTGTGTCGCTGTGGTCAGCCCGGTCGCCTCCGTACCCATAACAGCCTAGCTGTCACATGTCACAATGACTGCCGTTTCTTCTAGCAGCTTGACTGCCACGTGTTGTAGCATCTGCGCCGTCACGTGTTCTTGTAGCAGCTGGGATATCACGTGTTGTAGCAGCTGGGATATCACGTGGTCTTGTAGCAGCTGAGGTGCCACGTGTTGTAGCAGCTGGGATATCACGTGTTCTTGAGCAGCTGGGGTGCCATGCATTGTAGCAGCTGGGATATCACGTGTTCTTGTAGCAGCTGAGGTGCCACGTGTTGTAGCAGCTGGGTTATTACGTGTTGTAGCAGCTGGTTCGTCCCATGTTACGGGAAGGTGTCTCAGAGCAAAACAGATAAATAAGATGTAAAGAAGCTGGTTTAGTTTTGATTTAATCTCATTTTTTATTGTTAAATATGGTGCGATAATCGAGTCAAAATAACAAAGTGCTTATTTTCACATTAATTATTTACCTTGTTGCTTTTAGATCACAACTATTTTCGTTATGTGTGCGTTAGTGTCGACAGTGTTGTTTACCATGTGTCAAGAGCTGAATAATTTTGTCAAGCGACGCATTGAAATATGGACAGGGGATGGCGAAGGGAAAGGCGGCACTTCTGTGTCTAGTAGAGTGCATTGTGATCGTTGAAAAAATATCTTCAAAATTGTGAACAATATCGAGTGGGCAGCAGTCATGCTTTCGTAAAAGGAGAAGAATGCAAGTAACATGGTCAGAACCACTACCCGGAGGTAATTCCCATTTGAAAGATCTTTCAGTTGATCTTTCAAATGGGAATTAAACATTCGCCTCATTGTGGCGTAGCACTGAGTTTTGTTACCAAGCTTTTGTCCCTTTTTCAATGGCTGCGTCTTATTTTATGGTCGCTTGATTTTAGCCGTTGCATTTTAGTTTGGCACGCAACAGTGGAGGGAAGGTCTGAATGCTAAGCAGGTAAAACAGGTGCAGTGGCTCGCGAAATGCATTTCTTATTGGCATGGTGAAATCCAGGATTTTGTCATTTCTCTTAAACGAGAGAATTATTTGTATCATAAATGTTTTGTTTAAATGATGTGAAATAAAAAAATAAACATACAAAGGCTATATATAGAACAGTCAAAATGTGTTTTTATTGGAAGCGTTTGTTTCCGCAGCGTAGGGCAGCGCAATATAGTTTTAATTTAAATTAGTACTACGGCGTTTTCAACATCGGATTGTTAAATGCGGTTTTAAACGTGTGAATTTCAGAATGCAGTGAAATCCATATTCAAACATTCTGAAACCAATAGCGTATCGGAGGAATCGATATTTCTTGAAAATGCGAGGATCACCTTTAAAGCTAAAGAAGTTCTAGCACAGGATGAATGTCAATGTGCAACCATTGTTTACTTTTGTGAATTCGCGAGAATTTATCTATTGAATAAGACACTTACATTAGAGCCTTATGATTTTATTCTTTATATGAGAAGTTAAGGCTATGGAAGTGCTTGGGTGCCACTGCACCATATAAGCCTTCATGATTTCATTAGGGGCCATCCATAAAGTACGTACGTAAAAAAATTGTCAATTTTTGACCCTCCTCTCTCCCCCCCCCCTCCCCCTTGTATGCAGTGCGTATGCAGTGACCTATTTTCTGCTATATTGAAAAAATTTCAATTTATTTAAAAACTATAATGCCAATAATCAGTGACAAAATTGAAAGTGTACATGCCAACATACATTAAAATGTGAATAAAATAGCCTTTGCACTGAAAAGATATAATATTTAGTTTGTGAATCGATGTATTAGGTTATTTAATGACATAAAAATATTTGTTAGATATGTTTAAATAAATGCGTAAGTACGCAGAAGTCCGGACCCCCTACCCCTGTACGCAGTGCGCAAACACCGACCGTGACTCCCCCTCACCGCTCCCTCTCCCGTGTGCATACGTACTTTATGGATGACCCGTTCATGCGCAAACTATTCCATTGAAGGTTTAGAAATCTTGCGCACTGTAAATTTATGTAAACTACGGAAATGCAACGATATTTTTGGCTTGACCCAAAATTAACTGAAAACAAAAAAGTTGAAAACGCAATCAAATGCAGAAGTTTCCTTCAGCTTCATTTTCTGTGCACCCAAGCTCTTGACTAGTTACATGTAAAAGTGTTCATGTCGCAGATGTGCAACGGTGTATTGCGTTTGAAAGCTTAAAAAAAGGGAAAGAAAAAGGAGCCTTTATTCAAAATGTGAAATATTGTGAACAAGATCTCGTGTCTCGCTAAGGGACCCCTTCTGTCAATTTTTGATGGATGTAGCGAAATTAAGAAAGGCGCATGACGTCATCACGTAATATATATATATTTTGAACAAGATCTTGAGTGCATAATATCTCGAAAACGGAAAGTCATATCGACTTCAAATTTTATGTGGATATTGTTTGAGTCAGCCGAATGGTTCTATCAACTTTTGACGCATGTATCGAAATTGAGAAAGGAGTATGACGTCATTAGTTAAAATCTTGTATGTAATATTGCTCAGCCGCAGAATATCTGAGTTAAAACTTGGTGGGAGTGTTGTTTTGTTGGTCCGAAAGATCCTGTCAAATATGCTTGGAGTAGAACGAACGAAAACGGCAAATGGCCCCTTATATATTTATTACTGTTTTTTTTTTTTTTAATTATTTAATTTTTCTTTACTTATATCCCGACTTGGAATTCTTTATAGATGAGTTTTACTACCGCCTTGAACAAGGTTTCACTGTACGTGTGTCTTCACCTAACGTGAACTACAGATTCGTGATGACTGAGCTATTCAAAACACACTCGTGAATAGCAGATACGTTTATCAATTGAAACCACTCCAGCGTCGACACAATAGACTCGCTCCGCTGAAGATCTCGGTGTGTGCTGTTATTGTGTCTCCCTGACCAAGACCTTGTTTATTAAGTCACAGAAAGTGTGTACCTAAGCCTGGAACTCGCATTTCTTGTTGTGAAAAGGATATTACAGGTTGATTGAAGTTATTGATTGTGAAGTTATAATGTTTCCAATGTAAGTACATTTATCAATAAGCAATGCAAATATTGATTTAAAAAGTAAAACTGATATGCGTAGAACTACGCCTTTTATCAGCAATCATCAGCACCACAGTGGTTTATACTTCAGATTTTTATAATTGTCTAAATTTGGTGGTTCAAATTCCAGCAGAACGTTTATACTATTTGCCTTAGGAGAATAGAGTCAACTGGTTTTTGGTCAACAGGGACAGCAAACGATATTTGAGGTAATAAACCAGCGGAGACCTCCACTGCTTAAAATGTGTTACTGTGTAAACAGATTTAAATTACAAAGCATTTTTGTGCAACACAAACGAAATTTGGTAATGTTTGCAAATTGTTCGAGGGAAAGTTGAATTTTTCATAAAACTAATTTTACATCATATTTTTTAGATCTTTCTATGTGCATTTTCGTTTGGTTCCCCTGATAGATCTACCTTAGCTATAATAAGGTTCAGAGAAAATTGCTTTAAATTACATATGAATGAGACATTTCTTTCAATATTTAAAGTATAACGTTGTGGTAAAAACTAACGAAATTACACGTGTAATGTCAGCGATGTTATTTTGCCAAGATTATATACTGAGGTAAATACAGACTTATTCCCACTTGCAAATTTCGTTGCCAAATGGGTAGTTTTCTGGCCCTTTTCTGGCCTTTTCATTATTATTTTTCTCTTCTTTCCGTTTGATGGTTTCCAGAAAACTCCTCCTGTAGTTCTTGACAGAGGGAGATGAAATTTAGCACACGTGTAGGGACAGACGAGGTCTCGGTGAATCCGCATTTTTAACCCTCAGCCAATATTGGCTGAAGGCTATAGCTGTGGCCGAGTCCGTCCGTCCGTCCGTCCCCCTCCTTCTGTCCGTCCGTTCGTTAACACTTACCTTGTGAACAATTTTTTGCCAATCGCTTAGATGTTTTAAATATAGCTTGTATATGGACCAATGAAGATCCCTATTGTTTTTGAGCCATATCCGACCAAGGACAATGGCTCAGCTGGGCTTGGAAATTTTCTTATTTGTACCATTATCAAGTTTGCTTAACATGTGGCTTGTGAACGCTCTCTAGTCTACTGTTCTGTACCAATTACTAAGATATTTCGGATATAGCTACTAGATGGAGCAGTAAAGATCCCTATTGTATATGAGCGATATTCGACCAAGGACAGTGGCTCAGCTGGACTTTGAAATTTGCAAATTTGTACCATTATCAGGTTTGGTGACATGTGGCTTGTGAACACTCTCTAGCCTGCAATTCTTTACTAATTACTAAGATATTTTAGATGTAGCTAATGTATGGACTAGTAAAGATCCCTATTGTATATGAGCCATATCCGACCAAGGACAGGGGCTCAGCTGGACTTGGAAATTTTCTTATTTGTACCATTATCAAGTTTGCTTAAAATGTGGCTTGTGAACACTCTCTAGCCTACAGTTGTTTACCAATTATTAAGATAGTTCAGATATAGCTAGTATATGGACTAATAAAGATTGGTATTGCTTATCAGCTATATCCCACCAAGGACAGTGGCTCAGCTGGACTTTTTCATGGTAAATGTTTTTTGTTTTTTGTTCATATTAAAGAACTGCCACCTTTTTTTTCTTTTCGGTGTTAAGGATTGAAATGAACCTATGACCGGCCTCAAACCTACTTTTTTCCTTGTTTCGAATGTCCGGCTGGCTGAGGGCTTTGCATCTCTGATGCCTATTTTTTTTTTTACCTCAGAGGTCAAAGTCAGATTGAGGTCAGTTATTTTTTCCATAAAATGGTTTCCAGAAAACTCCCCCTAGCGTTTGAGTCAGCGGAACTTTATATTTGGTACACTTATAGACAATCATCAGATCTCGGTGAAACCGCAAATATTTTTCACCTTGACTCAAAGGTCAAAGTCAAAGGGAG
The DNA here is from genome assembly GCA_949752745.1 of Protula sp. h YS-2021. Classification (NCBI taxonomy): domain Eukaryota; kingdom Metazoa; phylum Annelida; class Polychaeta; order Sabellida; family Serpulidae; genus Protula; species Protula sp. h YS-2021. The sequence continues at coordinate 41,387,951 of OX457030.1, read as the reverse complement.
GTCAAAATATTTTTTCTAAACATCCCGAAAAGTGGTCATAAAAAGGTCAAAGGTCACGTGACTTCATGTGCCGTTAACGATCGGCCGACATATTACGCTGCGATATCCCTGAAAGGTCATCTGAAAGGTTGTTACTTTTAGCGATTCGCCAAACATCTGCAGAATAGCAAACGCTTAAAAAACTTTCATTAAGATTTTTTTTTTTAAATGAAAGCTGTCGAGACTTGATCGAGCTGGCTTCAAATGTTACGATTTTTAAATCAAATCAAATGGGAGACTTTCTTATATGGCTGTCTTCCAGCCAGATAATATTTTGGCAATCCTCCGAAGATCGCTGGGAATTCGAAAACGTTAAAAATTGAATTTTTAACATGCTCAAATTTAATACTATATGTCAAAGCGCTGTAAAGATTCATGTGAGTATTCATTAGGTTGTCCTCTATCAGGTTCACTTTGTTTTGTCCTCTATCAGGTTCACTTTGTTTTGGTGATATGACAGTAACGAGTAGAATGGCACAGGTTTTAAATTTTATGGCTGATTTTCCAAGAGACTAAATCGCTCAGGCGTTTTGCCGCTTCCCTTGCTGGGTCACATCTATGGACATTCTTGTATATTCACATTCCGTGGTAATTTTTGTTGTAAACAGATCAGTGTGATTTTGATCGAGACGTGAAGAAGGCAGTCGGGTAAATTCACACAAAGAAGCTAAAGACAATGGACAGGAATACTCTGGGGGACATTTCACGTACACTGTCTCTACCTAAAGGCATTCTCAAGAAAGTCAATGTTGCAGCAGTGGATATCGGTGAGATCTTGTTGTTGTTTTTTTTTTTTTTTTTTTTTTTTTTTTTAGCTCAGCCGACATTCGATGATGAGCCATACCCATCACGTGTGGAGTATTCATCGTCCATTAAATGTGTGCTAACAATTTTTCAATGCTCTTCCTATATTTCTGGTTTGATTTTTTTTTTTTAAATTGGCAGGAATATTCCATAGGTAATCCTCCACACAGCTTTTTTAAGATTTGTCCAAAATTGGCAAAATTTAAGAAACAGGAAAATGCTACTCTTCCAACGAATCCGACGGATCGAAATTCTAGAGGAATGTTCTCATGAACTTTCTGCGCCAGGCATGTATTTTGTTTGGCTAGTTTTTCCAAAATTAGTCAAAGTATTAGCCAATAACGCTCATATTGAAAAAAAAAAAAAAAAAAAAACACTGCTAATTGAGGCTTCTTTACCAGTCGTAAGTTCAAGCCCCGCTCAAGGTGTACTTTTTCATTGTCTCCCTTCAGAGGTTTTGCAGCCCGTGTTTATAGTTCTGCCACCCACTGCAGCATATATAGGTCCATACTACATTAAAAACATTAAAAATAAAAATGTCCATATACGGGCACACTGTATACCGACTTGAGCAAAATTGTATGAAAAATCATAAAAAAAGCTACTTTTTCTTTCTTTTCTTCTTTCTTTGTTCTTGCTTTCCTTCCTTCCCTTCCTTCCTTCCCTGATCCCTGGAAGATCTGAAATATAGTTGTATTTTTTATTGATTCGGCCAAGTTAACGTGCAACTAAGAGAAGCATAGACAATACTGTTAGTCCCATAGATCAAGTATGATTGGAATAGCAATGTTGCCAACGAGGTCTACCAAATCAAAGTTTTGTCAAATTTGGTCGGTTTCTCTTTTGACTTGTTTAATGTCTTCGCAAATGTCCACGGACATTCCTGATATTCCTGATGGACTATGGCATTGGGGGGGGGGGGGGGGCGGGGGGTAGCCAAGACAGAAAAAACGTGTTGAGCCGTTGTTGAATTGGTCCTCCTGTGCCTTACACATGGGTTTGTGGTCTGTTGTCAGCCAGTATGTTTGTATGTTAGGCCTTTCACATTTCATTTCTTGACTATTTGTAAATATATATATATATTTTTTTTTTTTTTTTTTTTTTTTTTTTACAATTTTTGATCATTTGACTAAAGAAAACAGAAATTCCAAAGCAACACAGCTATCTAGTCGTACAGAGTCAGTTGAATTCCCCTGAAATTTTAAGTGAGAGTACTGAAGATACGGGTCAATTTTGCCGACCTGTTAAAGGTCACCAGTTGAAGATTGTATGCAATGTTAGAACAAATTTATAGTATCACTCAATTTGAGCGTTATCGCCTGTTTTTCCATGGTTGGCTATTTTTTTTTTTTTTTTTTTTTGGCATTTTAATTGTCTCCCAAACTAAGGGGTGACATATAGTGTTTGTATGTTCTGTGTGCGCGAATATGTATGTACGTCTGTGTATCATTCTGTTGTGAACAAAATGTTTTATGCAAGATGTCTCGAGAGCGAAAAATCAAATGGAACTCAAATTTGATCTGCTCATTCGTTGGATAGGTCGGACGGTTCTATCAACATTTGACGGATGTGTCGAAATTACATTAAAGTCTTATGTGTCAGATTTCTCAGTCGCTGAAAGAAACTTGAAAGGCGGTGGAACTGCTGCTTGGCAGGTCCGAAAGAGTCTGTCAAATTTTGTCTTGAGTAGAACGAACGAGTGCGGCATATGAGTAAACTATGTATATATTGTGAACAGGATCTTGTGTGCCAAATGTCTCGCTAACCGAAAGTCTTCGACTTCAAATCTAACATGAGCATTCTTTGGATCAGTCGGACGGTTCTGTCAACGGATGTATCCGAATTAAGAAGAGCGTGTGACGTCATTACGTTAAAATCTTGTCTGTAAGATATCTAGAACAAATGCGGCGTATGACGTCATCACGTAAAATATGTATATATATTGAACAAGATCTTGTCTTCAAAATATATGGACAACGGAAAGTCATATCGACTTCAAATTTCATATTTGTGTTCCTTGGGTCAGTTGTTTGGTTCTATCAACTTTTGATGTAGCTAAATTAAAGAGAGGGTATGACGTCATTACGTCAAAATCTTGTATGTAAGATTTCTCAGCCGCTGAACATCGGAAAAAGTACAAACTTAGTTGATATTCTTGTTTGGTAGATCCGAAAGATTTTATCAAATTTTGTCGCGAGTAGAACGAACTAAAAAGGCACCTGATGTCATCACGTGAAATATGCAGTTAATTTGTACAAGATCTTGTCGGCAAAACATGGCGCTAAGGGAAAATCGTATCGACTTCAAATGTTGCATAGATATTCCTTGGGTAAGTCAGACGACTCTTTAAACTTCTGACACGTGTTCTGAAATTAAGAAAGGAGTCATGCGTACAAATTAGCTGTTGTTAAGCGGATTGTCGGATCCAATCTTTAGACTTGGTGTAGTTATTCCTTGGATAATTCGAACAGTTTTTGTTGAACAACAAACTCGTATAGAAAGTTTTAAAAAAAAAGATGTTTGACGTCAGCACCACCTCCACAGCCCCCTGCCTTCTTCATTTTGTCGGTTTCTTTATTTACTAAGTATAGTTGTCAACTACGGTTGCGATTTCAGCGTTGTTCCTGAAAACAGTAACAACATTTCTGATCTCTTTGTGCGTTGCTCATCTCCAGGTATTACGTAACATACCACACTGTCATTGGTCAGTGTAAATTGTGGTACATTAGGAAGTCGTTATCTAAGAAGCCATGGAAGGTATGGTATGGCATCATCAGGTCCAGCTACTGTTTTTTTTTCGCAGTAAACTTGTTTCATTTGGTTGCCAAGCTGTTCCATATTTGGAACTGATTATTGGAGCAACGGTTAGCATTGTTTGCAGTAGCCAGTTTTGGTTTATGGAAATGTTCGAACACAAGGTATACATTAAGGTTATAACTACGCTTGGGTTACAGACCGTTACCGTTACCTTAGGTAAAAGTGTTAGAGTTGTTATTAGAGTCATACCTACATTAGATGAATCCAGACAACTCAAAACTTGGATAAAAAGATGTGAAATGAAACCTGCTTGTCGTTATCCCTTCCAGATCCGGATAAAAAAGACGTGCGTAAAACCTGCATGTCTTGATCGACTTCAGATCCGGTTAAAAATGTATCGTACAATAAAACTGCTGTAGTGACCAACTTCCAGACCTAGCTACAAAGGACACTAAAACCCATTGTAGCGACCGCCTTTCAGATTCGGATAATATATTTTTAGTGACTACCATCTAGTCTTGTTTATTTTTGAAAGTTTGACAGTGTATTATGTTATCTGCAGAAATGAATGTTTTATTTCAGTAATAAAAAAAGCCAAACTGATTATTGCAATATTATGAATTTAGACGGGAAGACATTTATTTTTGTTAACAAAAAAACAAGAAAATAAATCGGTGTCGATTTGAAAGTGTGCAATATTAACTATACTTTTATGTTTTGTGTGCACTGGTCGCTCTAGTTGTTGTTATTATTATTATTATTATTATTATTATTATTATTATTATTATTATTATTATTATTATTATTATTATTATTATTATTATTATTATTATTATTATTATTAAATAATAAAAAGTATTGTTGCTAGAATTAATATTAAATGAATGAACGAGAGAGTGAATCAAGGATGATTATAATACTGTCTAATACTGTTTAATAGTTTATTATCAATGCTGTCATAACAATACTGAGATGTGGAATTGCATGTAATACAGGGCCTTGCTAATAATTCAACTAAGCATAAACTCTCTTGTAGACCCCTTGTTTTTTTTTTATATTTGACGTTAAAGTATAAAATTGGTAAACTCCTTTGTTCCCTTGAGTGAGTTGCATAGAAAATATTGATACATGATAGTGATTAAATTTATAGCTATATTGTGACATACTTTCGACATTACAGGTGGCTCTGTTGTAAAAATAGTTTACGCTAGATCTGTGGATGATGAAACAGACGAACTGGTTCTGCAAAATTTTGCCAATCGCAATTTAGAGAAAGCATTAAGCTATTTGAGACACAACTGTCCAATCGTGAATGGAGAACGTAAAATTTTCACAACAGGCGTTGGATGTATGCTGCATAAAAATACAATAGAAAAATATTTAGGAGTGAAGTAAGTCAGATTGATATGTGAAAAATAATGGTGACGTATAGTTACATTCTACTAAAATAGATACATGAACGTATGAATGAATGAAATTAAATTTGTACTTTGTGTTTTCTTTTCAAGAGTAACCTGACCACTGTTTTATTTCCGTAACATTAATTAAATTAATTAAACCTTCTCCATTATGGAATTGTAAATTATGTTCGTGGAGTTTCAGGTGTGTGACCAACTTTCTGAGTGGTGTGATTTTATAAAGTAGCAATAATTCTGATCATTCAAATGTCTATTTTACCCAAACGAAACAAGTATCTTAGTCAATTCTGGCTAAGCGATATTTAAAAACAATAGAAAAAGTACTATCCCATCCGGGTGAAACTTTTTCGAAATAATAAAAATAATAAAAAATCGCTGGCCGGGTCATTAAAAATTGTGATGCGAAACAAGACTATTTTCCTCCTTGGCCTTACTTTTAGCTATGCTGCAAGTCTCTGAATGAATGGTTACCTTACACATAGGGATTTTTAATCCTCATAGTTTATTGAATTCACACAATGTGGTGAGGTGATTTCCTGTGGTTCATTTTATTTTTTCCGGCATAATATTGTAAAGCGAACTAGTATGAGACGGTTAAGGCGACCAGATGTATACTGTTGCATGTCTAGTTGGTTCACCTCAATATTAACAATTAATATGCAAAAAATGGACACTATAATTTTACCAATGAAGTCCACATATAAGGCGATGTCCCAATGTTTACTTGGATATAGTATATCAATGGCTGTTTTACGGATAGTTTGGATGCAATTGGCAACTTACCTTGGTTTTCCACATGTTTTTTTTAATATTCACAATTTTTAAGTGTTCATAATCATATTTTTGTGGTCCCAAGTATTAATTTCGCTACTCGTTTGCGAAAACGGTCGAGTTTCACCTTCTGAATTGTAGGATTGTGAACTTGGAAGAAATGACTTGTATGAGGAGAGCTTTGCAGTTATTATTAAATGTGAAAGAGGAAGCAGAAATAATATACCCTGTATCAAGTAACGTGCAAGACTTCCTAGATTGTTACACCATGCAAATGTTAGAAATGAAGCAAAAGAGAATAGAAGTGCTGAATGCTGCTTGCCAGGAAACAGATTATATTTACCCGAATCCATTCAATGTCACTGCAAAATTAGAAGAAAAGGAACAGACACAATATCCTTATCTACTGGCAATGTTGGGGTCTGGATGTATCATAATGCAGGTCTGGAATATTCATAATAGCATTGCCATAGCTTAATTATGTAAAACTCTTTTTAATTGAAAAAGAAATTTTCTTTTTTTTTTTAAATAAACATTTTATCGTACTTTATTTCAGTAATCAATGATAGTGGTACAAACGACAAGACAAATCAAGACAACTGGCAACCGTGTGTTTTTTTTGTTTTTTTTTGGCCAAGATCTATGGGAATTGTTGAGTTAATTATAGTGTTATTATTTTGTACGACTACATATTAGGTAGAGGAGTCGGGATATAAAGTAATTGATACAACTGCCAGTTGTGGTCGAACATTTATGGCGTTAACATCTCTTCTTACAGGCACCAAGGTATTTTGCTGTATTTTTTAGATGTTTATCAATGTGTTCAAATTGTGGACTTACCATGAAATTTTATTTGAGTATGTCATTTTAAACTTCTTTATTAAGCTTATCAATTTTAAATCACTGAAATTGATAATGGGAAAAACTATTAATTTCGAACAAATTGAATTAAGTTCTGTGAAGCAATGCCTCAAGTATCCCGCTGCAGTTCATTCTCAGTTTGTAAGTGCACTACATAACTCACAATCCAAAGCACAGACAACTGAAAATGGAATTTTTAATGAAATTTATGTGCATAATTCTATTTCATATATCAGACATATCAAGAAGTGATAGAGTTAGCTGGCTTAGGAGACCACACTAAGGTGGATGTGACAGGACGTGTAATGAAGGAAGACATAAGCAGTATAAGTGATATGTATGGGACCATAGCTGACGACTTGCTCATGTACAGTTTCGGTCAGGCTGTTGAAAAAGAAAAAGGTGCTTAAATTTAACGTATTTAAATTTTATTAATACCACTGTTTTTGTTTGTGAAACCTCAATTAATGAAGGCTTGCATCGATTAAAACCATCTATAGAAAACCAGAGTTGCTTGTTTTACAATCAAATCAACAATTGTTAAACGAGAAAATCAGGACCATTTACTGTTATTTTTTGGCATATAAATTTGGTGAACGTAATTTCTCTGTGTGCGTTATTATCTATATTGATGGGGCATAAGGTTAATTAGTGTGGTCGTTATTAATAATTTGATAAAATTTATTAGTTTTCAAGCTAAAAGAAGTTTGGCTTATAATAAACATTTGTTATTTTTAAATCATCATATTTAATTTATTTTCTGAATTAGATATGGCTTGTGTAAAATAACCAATAGGGGCCAATTTGTTGTAGTTATTTGTAATCGTAATTTAAAAGAAATTCATAGTTAATACTTAACTTTTATTGGAGCAGTTTCCCTTAAGAACATGTTTTTGATGTTTTACTTAGACGAATTCAATAAACAAGATTTGGCAAGAGCAGTTTTAGTTAAAATGTGTATGGATCTTGCACAAGTGATGGGACTGAATTACTACGCAAGTGGAGCGAAAAATCTGTATGTCATAGGCAGTCTAACCGATGAATGTCCGCTTATCAGGGAAGAAATTGCAAAACAGATTGGAATTAGGAATCTCATGGCTACCGCAGTAAGATGAAAGATTTATCCGATAAACAAATAAAATCTGGCATCATGTTCATCAGTTTAAAAAAAATTTATTTGAATTTAATGTCAGACCAGAATAGATACAATATATATTTTAATTGATATAAAGCAATATAAATAATGTGTTTCGTTTATATTATACTGTCTGCAGATACAGAACTTGAAATAGCGTAACAAAAATGGATATAACATGAAAATGATATGATGAGACATATTATATTATGTCTTATTAGCCATAAATCTATAAATATTTGTTTTTGTTTACAACAGAATACTCGCGAGCCAATCGAGGTGAAATTTATTAGATATGGCGGATACCTTGGGGCAATTGGGGCACTTCTCATAGGCCTAAAACAGGACTTGTTTTTATCCAGGATGTAAAAGATTTTATCTCAATGTCAACAAATAGCATGTTCATAAAAGCAATCGAATATATGCAATAAGTTTGCTTAGGTGTTAAATTAAGATTACATTGTCGTTTTACTGTCTCTTTATAGGTTATAATAAATTTTAATGTATTTTTTTGCTGTACTTTTGGTTCAGTTTAAATTTAGTTAAACTTACCACCGATCTGTAGGATAATTATTGTTGTCAAAAGTTAGCTGCCTATTTAAACATTTATACGATAAGTTGAATCAAAATAATTTATTTAAATTTAATTCGTTCATCGAAATTTTGTGGCGATTCTGTAAGAATAATAAATGAACTTGTTTCACATGTAAAACAAGCCCTTTTTTAATCATTACACACAAACCTGTCTTTTTCTCATGAAGAATAAAATAACACTGTGTGTGTATGTGTGTGTGTGTGTGTGTGTGTGTGTGTGTGTGTGGGTTTAAACATGAAAAGCTGTATATTGTATGTTTTCGCACTTAAATTATGGATGCGTACACAATCAACAAAAGAACATTTGCTCTGAGATCGACACACTGTCAATACAGTTTGAAATCGTTTAGAAAAATCAGTGATAAAATATAATAAATTACAAACCATTTTAAAAATATCATCTACATTAGAATCCATGTAATTTGTATACATGAGAGCATAACGAGAAGGACATTTGGAAGTAAATGTAGAGTTAAAAATGACAGAGCTTGCTGGTAGACTTTAATTAACATGTTTTTACACAGGCTAGTTGTACAGTTTATAGCGAAATGGACTGTACTTAAATGATGACAAATTTTCCAAATTCTTATGTTAAATATCAGATGCTATTGTATCTGAACACAAAATATTACTCCCCGATATTACGCTGAATGATGTAATCTGTAAACTAAACAAAAAATTGGGCTTTGTTGTGTGCCAATCGAAGGTTCACTAACAACAGCAATATTTGCGAAGTAGAAAAGTGCGTTTTGTGTGCGTTTTATTCTCTCGAAGTATATTAAAGTTGTTAAAAAACATATTACTTCATATTATGAACAAGGTCAATAGAATTTTCAGCGTTTATTTGTATTTAACATAGCATCATAAATATACTGTATTATCGCCCACAAACCCGTCGGACTCGAATAAGCTAATTCACACTTTGACTTAAACCGGGCATTTTTACGTTTCGGCTGAATTCAGTTGGGATAAGGATATAAGGACATGATAGAAAAATAAAAATTAGATTTTAAAAGATCATATGATGGCTTTATAAATTTGAAAGTGTGCATGTTGAAAGAAAATTAGAATTTTGATGTTTTTTATCTTTATAATTTATCTAAAAAATTTGCAGTCGAAACAACATCTGCACCGGAAAGACACGAAAGTACGAATTGGCTTATTTTCAGGACAGATATGGCCTTTTTGTTGCAGTTCGGTTTTGGGTTGTTGCAATTCGAAGTAGTCCCAATGAATCCCTAGACACACGAATGCATCTTTTAAGTGTTTCCTGAAGCTACAGCAGACCCTCCGAGTCAGCTCTTGCTTATATTATAATATAAAGCAGAATATATCCTTTTGGCAAAACAGACACAATTTTTAATATATTATGTCGCACATCTTTTTCTTCGTTAAAGTGCAGAAAATTTAGCTTGTGTACTCATCTGTCAACTGTTTGTGTACGTTCTTGGTTTCAAATGTCATATGATCAGAGTGATCAAAACTGAAAATGGATTGTGGATTATCAGTTAAATATATAATGACATAATTGGTAAATGCAGAATTAGCCATAAATTTGTTTATCGCATCCACAATACAAGGAGAGAAACATGAGATTGAACAGCGCATCGTGACTGGCAAAATGTGGAAACAGCGTTTGCGTTATTCCATGTTTATTTACAAACTAGAAGCCACGTAATTCACCATGACGTTCTTATAAGTCATTCGTAATTTCAAAAATTACGATGTGCTGTTCAATATGAATGTTCTTTGCCTAGTATTCAACCGTTAATTTCTTCCATGCGTTTTGAAATGTCAGTTGAAAAGTTTTTTTTCTTGCATAATAATTACAGAATTTGTTGTCACTTTTTTGTCGTAATGAACCATGCTCCCTGTTTGTAAGCTACATGTCAGTTAATGCGGTGGATTTGTGGTTATTTCCGTATCCTTTTCTTTCAAAGAAAGAGCAGCACAGAAATTGTTTATCATTGCCTTTAGCAAATGCCAGTAAAACTTGTGGGTGGTTAAATCTCGCATAATTCGCTTTTAAGTTGAACAAAAAATGGTATCCCGTATATATTTTAGCCTAAATGTTTTGAAAATTTCACAGCCTTTAGTTTTCTTTTTGGCAACTTGCTAAAACGATTTTATTAAAAATCCTGTCTGTTCATAGAATTCTAATGGACACGTCCTTAAATTTTGGCGGAAGGTAGGGGCCATAGGTGTCTGCCTGGCTGCAATTTTTTTGATGATTTCAGAGAAATAATCTTACTGTCTTGGAATTTTAGTTGATGAAGGCCATTGGTACTTACCGGACTATAACTTTTTTTTTCATATTTCGCAAAAAAACTGACGGAAATACTGGCGATAAACGAGTTTTTTTTTACTGAAATCTTAACTAACGTTTATAGTCTTAAAATTTTGCGAAAAGCGAACATTTAACTACCGAAAATCTTGGTGAAAAACCAGTTTCTTATTGAAATCTTAATTGACACCAGTTATATGGCATTACTCACGAGAAATTGTGAATAAAAGCAGCAAAGATTGGTTCTTACCAGGCTGTTACTTGTTTTGGGTAATCTGCTAAATATTGAAGGAAATATTGACGAAAAAAATCAGTGAAATTTTAGCTTAATTTTACGCCAACCACCCCAGTGTGAAGTTACACACCGCAAAGCGACGAATGGTCAGAACCCCCCCCCCCCCCCCCCCCCCCCCTTTGCGGCGTATTGGAAATCCGTCGAAAAACGTCAGGGAACAATAGACCTATCTGTGTTCAGGATTCTGCGGCTCGTTCCTCTTGCCCGAAGTGAGGACACTCGCGGTCAAGTAATCCTTACCAGAAGAGACGAGGTGGCAGCATTTGTATCCTGACAATTCATCTAGCGACAAATCATCTAAATGAGGGGGGGGGGGGGTACGACAATTCATCTAATTTGTGTCAATAGAAAAAAAAAACATGTTCAAACTTCAATATTTTACTGCTTCATAGATTCACATTCGCAATAATGTACAACATTATAACAAAGCTGCTAATTGTACAACAGGACCATATTTTAGCGCTTGAGAATTTACAATCTTATAGCAAAACTTCTACTTTTCTAGCACACGGGGTGCGTTTTTCGACCGCTGTCGCTGCACCAAACGCTTGAGTGTGTTTTTTCTTTCCCAGCAATATCCGCGCAGCCTCTGGAATTTTTGTGCGTTTGGTGTTGACGATGTGCCCAGGATTCAGCCTGCTAACAGCGGCTGCCTGCTTGATTTTGATCCTTGCCTTCAGTGTTTCAATCTCTCTGTTGTTTGGATCGAGATTGTGTTCACTCGTAACCTCTGCATTAGTCATTGTAGGCGAGGTTTTCAGCCAATTTTTTTTTTTTTTTTTTGGTAAAAGATTCATACTATCCAATAATTGGGTAAATAGAAAAAAATTCGCCAGCGCGTTTTTTTTTTTGCTTTTTTTTTTTTTGTTTGTTTGTTTGTTTTTTTTTCTTTTTTTTTGGGAAAGCACAAAAGAGTATTAAAACTCTGCGTGTTGTGCCATTCTGTTGACACGTCTTACTCACCTGATCCTTTGATCCTTAAGGATCAGTCGCCGGGCTCATAAGACAAATAGGGGCATACCAAGCCCTCCCTACCACTAGTACCCATCGCTCAATGTTCTTCTCAATTTATTCTTCTAACTCAGTCAGTGTAAGTTGCAATTGTTGCAGGAGCATTGTGAAGTGCACCCTACGTAACAACACTATTGTTTTAACGATGCAAGTCTTGGTGAACTGTTGGGGGAAGTTTTTGAAGGCCTATAACTTCGCAACAGTTAACGAGAAAAGGCTTAGTAAAAATTGTCAAGACAATATTATATATATTTAACACTGTATTATTTAAAATAAGAATTCTGAAGCAAATAAGAAACCAGATATTTTTGGTAGGCTATTCCGGAATAGACTGCCGATAATTCAAATGTCACAGAAATCAATAATGCTTCATGTGTCTCACACCAAAGGGTGAAAGTAAGTTGAACAATGTAAATTCTTGTCTTTTGTCGACAGGAAAATAACAACATTGCATTTGCATTTGGCTGTTTATTAAGATATCGGTAGTTCAGTATTAAACTAGACCGTTTTCGCTACCGAGAAAATTACACTTGGGGGTCACAAAAAATACGATTCTAAACTCTTGACCCTTTACATATCGTCTTTTAGGCTCAAAAGGTCGAAAATAAGCTAAAAATCGTTCTATCTCTAACCGTTTTCAAGATAATGGTCAACTTCCGGTTTTTGGCTTTGATCATGGCCGAGGAGGTCAGGTTCACCGAGGTATCTCCTTACATATCGTCTTTTAGGCCCTAAATCTCTAACCGTTTTCGAGATAATGGTCAACTTTCGGTTTTTTGCTTTGACCGAGGAGGTGAAGGTCACCGAGGTACCTCTTACATATAGTCTTTTAGGCACAAAGGGCCGAAAATAAGCTCAAATTTCCTCTATCTCTAACCGTTTTCGAGATAATAGTCAACATCCGTCCATGACTTTGACAATGTCCGACAAAGGGTGAAAATAAGCTCAAAACCGCTCTATCTCTAACCATTTTCGAGATAGTGGCCCACTTCCGGTTTTTTTACATTGATCATGGCAGAGCATGTCAATCTTCTCTAAGGTTATGGTTAAAAAAATGTGGCTTTCACGGCGTCTAATCACCCTCTGTCAGTGAGCCAAATTTCATCACTCTTTAATTGGGGAAAACCCAAACGCTGCAGCCAATTTAAACTTGCACACGCATTCTGCGATGGCTTTCATTGAGAGTTGGTCGATCAATACACTGGGGTGCCAGTTTAAACTACTGCTCTCGCTACTTGCCGCTTGTTTCCCAAACTTGTTTTGTCGTCTTTTGATTGAAAAATTAAGCGAATTTAAAAAAGAAATAAAGTGGATCAACAGGACATACTGAAGTTTATCATATCCAAATTTCATCTTTCTAGCCCTAACGGCCTCTGACTAGTTCCACGGACAAACTTAAAAAAAAAAAAAACGGAAAAACATGCTGTAACTGCGGCTAAAATGTTCGTACAAGTTCAATCCACTAGCGGCTTTTGGCAAATCCCCAAGTGCAATAACCTATTGAAATTTAAAATTTATTTGTATTTTTAATTTTTTCATATTTTTTTCTATTTATAAGGCAAGAAAATAAATTGTTTACATAGTCTACAACATAAAGTGATGAAATAGTGAAAAAAATATCGATTTCCGTGACATTCGAGTTGTCGGTAGTCTATCCCGGAACCATTATTACACTGTAAGAACCATTATTACCCTATATACGGTTGACCTATTCATTGCTTACCGATTGTAAGGTTCGATTTGGCATTGTCACGACTCCGGCTGTGACACAGGCCGCCTGGCAATCCACAAAAATAAAAACTTCTGCTGTAGATGGCTAATAAAATTTAGATGCAAGGGATTAGCAAACGCGAATCTGGGCAAAATAGAGTGAAGTGCGATGTGACTCTGAGAAAAAGACAAGTGCTTTGGAGAAACCCAAGTTCACTTAATTATTCAGTGAAATTTACGAATGGCTCCCACAACTCAGTGCGTTGGAAGTATTAATTGCAATTTAAAGCTAATAACATTTGTACTGAGTGAATTTAGTACCATAAATTCGGTTCGTAGCCGATGTTTTATTTCTTTATCCTATCATCCAGTTGATAAATGAAATTCGTGAAGCAAGACAAGCAAATTCAAAGGCAGCTAGACAATATTAAGTTCAATGAAGTAATGCTGCAAACTAAAAAGGAAACGTAACTGGTCAAAATGTTTTTTAATGTGATTTCCTTTTCCCATGTTCTTTGCATTAATGCATAAGGGTGGGTGCAATGCCCGCGGCTAGTCCATTTATATTTACCAAGAAGTAAGAAATTGGATGACAATCGTTCGTACTCAGGCGCATTTTGCGGCCCACTTCCCGGAAGCTATTGCAGATGTGCATCATCTTTGAGCATACACAAAAACATCAGTTGGGACTTTTTATAAAAATTAACAGCTATGTCAAAGTGATTTGTTTTGTTTGCAGGCACGTTGTTTCGGTTGCTAGTGAATATGCAGAGTGATGAGGTGCACCGGTGGAGCTGATATGGTGGAAAGCTGGCGGGTCTTGTAACAGGCTGTTGAAGGTATTTTCTGATCTTTTCCTTTCTCTCGCCATTTCTTCTGGGAACGTGAAAGGTTCTTCCCGGATCTGTCATGTTTTCTTCCCGGATCTGTCATGTTTTCTTACCCGATCTGTCATGTTTCCGCACATATCCGATTGTTCGAACATGTGCCTGTCAGCAAAGCATTGCTGCTAAAGTGTTAGACATGAGTAAGCCATTAGTTCGTACTTCCTGAAGATCGTGCCGGATTGTTGCAAGAATTTCCGTAAAATGGCCGTCACGACTGCTCTTCTCCGTCAAAGTTATTGCGTCGATTGTACAAAATACTAAAATGACATCAGTTTGTGACTGAAAAAAAAAAATAGCAAAAAATTTTAAAATGCTACCTTATGTTTGAATGCCATTTATGTGGCATTTTTGATGGGGAAATGGGTATTTCAGGCTGATCTCATTTCATAAAAAAATCTTGGTATTTTATTTATATTTTAACAGGTTGGGGTAATGAAACAAAATGGTCACAACTTTGCGATGAGAATCAAACGTGTAAAGTTAATTGGCCTGGCAGTAGTTATCGCAGTGGTGGTGATAGCGCACCGGAGAATATCGCGCGACGATAACAGCCCACGTGACTCTATCCACAACCCGTTTAACATTGACTCCGCCCAAGATCGAAAACATGTAATTTATCCGACCAGGCCGAAAGGATACGTCATTCCAACAAAGTCAGAGCAGGAAATACGCGAGATGTTTTTGCGACACGGTGCTCGCGTCAATGTGGATGATAACAATATCGCCATGCCGGCTAATCCATTTGGAAACGTCAGTTATGACGATAACGTTGCCATACACGAGCAATATCAACACGAGGCCGATGCACTGCAGGCGGAGGATTTGAACCCGGGACATGTGGGCTTGCCTACAGTGATGCCAAAACTAGACGGTGAAAACGTAGTGGCCATGACGCTGTATGGGTCCGGGCTTAGGTACACTGTTGGCGCCTTGAAAAATGCCGAGATGATCAAGGTGAACTTTCCAGGCTGGAAGCTACGCGTGTACACTGAGACGCCGTCTGCGCATGCGCGCTATGGCATCGTGCCCCAGACTGTGCTGGATCGACTGCGGGTCCTCGGCACAGAAATACACTACATTGATCCAGAGGTAATGAGTTCTCTTAATCAACACAAAAAAAAAAAAATGAAAAGTAAAAAAAAAAAAAATGAAAAGTTTCTCTGTTACACATGTGGACATTCCCACTGGTAGTATGACATACATGTAGACGTTATTACTTTCAGTTTTTTTTTGTTTTTTTTTTTGGTGTTGGGACAACTTGGTTTCAAAGCGCCAGTTATTCGCATTGAATTATATCACTGAATGAATTTTTAATATCAGAAATGTATCAGGTGATATCAAAAATTAAATATGGGAGATTGTTATTTAATTAACTCTTGACATCACTATTCTTTCATGGCAAGGAAAAGGCCGAATATTTGATATCAGTAATACATATCAGAAATCTACTTTGTAGTATCAGTAATTGAATTGATGATATCAATGTATCAATTATTTTTAGTATCATTTACCCAATTCATGTATATCTTAGAACTGAATTACTAATATAAATAACGATCGCTTAATAAATTTGAAGCACTTGGACACTTAAAAATTGAATTGATGATATCAGTAGTTTAAAATCAAGATGGCTAACGGTTGAATTTATGATCTCAGAAGTTTGTTTCTTGATATCAGTGGAAGAATTTTTCATATTGCATTTCCTAAATGGCCGTAAGGGTATCTTAAGCATTTTAATATAAAGCGGAATTCCATGCCGTTAGTTTTGTGCTCACTGCGCTTTAATTTGTGTTATTCACAGAAGTGAGCTTCATGCTGAACTACACATAAAGTGGCGAAACACGTTCGACTAATCAATAATGCGGCCGTGTTTCGGTTGAAAACATTCTTCTAAAAAATGCAAATTACAACATTGATTTGTGTGAAAAATTCACTAAATGAGCAGATAGGAGAGGTTATCTTACAAGGTGCTACTGTCCTGCGTCCAACAAAAACAAGTAAACGGAGACGCAGTTTTTTGAAAGCAGCAGATTCATAGTATTAACTGATACTTTCAGGTTCACAACAAATTGAGAATTTTTCCATTAACACTTGTGTTGTTTCGAGATTGGAACACACCACTTCAATTTTATGTGTACTGTGACAAAAATAAATAAATAAATAAATAAACTTCGATTTTTTTAGTTACGAAGGTATTTCACCCGTCCATTTCGTTGGATTGGGCCGAATCAGGTTGGGCATCTAATTTTAAAAATCTGGTACCATCGCTTTTAGATATGGTATTACCAGTTCCGAGGTGACTTTTTTGGCTTGTATTTGACCACACTTGACTAAAGTTGTGTACAAAAACACATACGTTTTTTGTATTTTGTACTCAAGTCCATAAAATTCTGTTTCTCTCGCCTATTTTGTTAAATTGCTTTCAAATGTCAGAAGCATTTCTAATGTGTTTCACTCCCCAATTTTCCTTCGCGAGCGGGCCAAAATTGGTCAGTATTTGCTTAAATTTAAACCAAAACCTGCAAAAGTTTACTGCAATGCGATGGTGTTGCTTGTAAATGTGCCAGGATTTTTTGTTTGTTGGGTTGTTTTTTTTTTTTTTGTTTTTTTTTTTTTTTAAATCACGATAGAGTTAACTATTCCACGCCTAATGATAGCCATTTTGTGAGAAGTAAATCCTATAATTCTACCCTTCCTTGTGTCCATTATAAGCTAGTTTTTTTTTAGAACAAACTCTGGTCATTTTGAGGTTCTTTGACTTTAACCTCCCCCCCCCCCCCCCCCCCACACACACAAAAAGAAATCGATTTCAATTTTGGCAAATGATTCTTAGCCAGTGAAAGATTAGTAATTTTTCCTCTGGTTTTGATGCGATTTTTGCGATTCACTCTCCCCAACATTGTCAAACTGTTAAACAAATGGGTCGATTACTATCGGAATCTAAAACAGCGTTAAAAGCTTGTTTGTTAGCATAAACTGAGGATTCGCCGGAAATCTGTGAATTGCGATGGACTAATGATTGTAAAAAGACAAATTCTTGTATTGGGCTTTAATTTCCGTAGATTATCTGTGAGGGGTAAATTCTACCCGTTCTTCGGATTTGTGAATTGTGACCCTTTCAGTCAGAATGTATACATTTCACTACTTGTCAAAGGACTCACGTGCTTGTGTGTAAGCACCCTTTGAAGAAGTGAAATAATCAGAACGTCCTGCTCTGAGGAATCTTATAGCTGTTTGAGCTTTGCAGAAAGTGGTGTGTAGAAATTCAGCGGGCTTTTACTTAAGGTTTGTTTTGTCATTTCTCGGACCAACAACAGGCAGACCTCGCCAAGCAGATCTCAAACCGTGTAGGTGAAGGTCACAAGCGATACCTTCAGGTTTTCTCTCTGTCTGCCTGCTCATCTCTGTTTTTCATATTTCAAAAAAAAAAAAAAAAATCCTACGTTTATTCCATTTTCGATACTCCTAAATAATTTTTGATATCGGAAAGGTAATAACTTGTATCGTAAATTTAATTTTCTCTCTCCATGATTTCAACAAATAAACTTCGATTTTTTTGGTTACGAAGGTATTTCACCCGTCCATTTCGTTGGATTGGGCCGAATCAGCTTGGGCATCTAATTTTAAAAATCTGATACCATCGCTTTCAGATATGGTATTACTATTTCCCAGGTGACTTTTTTTAGCTTGTATATGACCACACTTGACTAAAGTTGTGTACAAAAACACATACGTTTTCGGTATTTTGTACTCAAGTCCATAAAATTCTGTTTCTCTCGCCTTTTTTGTTAAATTGCTTTCAAATGTCAGAAGCATTTCTTATGTGTTTCACTCCCCAATTTTCCTTCGCGAGCCGGCCAAAATTGGTCAGTATTTGCTTAAATTTAAACCAAAACCTCCAAAAGTTTACTACAATGCGGTGGTGTTGCTTGTAAATGTGCCTGGACTTTTTGTTTTTTTGATTGTTTTTTTTTTTTTTTTTTTTTTTAAATCACGATAGAGTAACTCTATTCCACGCCTAATGATAACCATTTTGTGAGAAATAAATCCTATAATTCTACCCTTCCTTGTGTCCATTATAAGCTAGTTTTTTTTTATAACAAACTCCGGTCATTTCGAGGTTCTTTGACTTTAACCTCCCCCCCCCCCCCCCCCCCCCCCACCCACAAAAAAATCGATTTCAATTTTGGCAATTGATTCTCAGCCAGTGAAAGATAAGTAATTTTTCCCTCTGGTTTAGATGCGATGTTGCTATTCACTCTCCCCAACATTATCAAACTGTTGAACAAATGGGTCGATTTACTATCGGAATGTAAAACAGCGTTAAAAGCTTAATTAGCACAAACTGGAGATTCGCCGGAAATCTGTGAATTGCGATGGACTTATGATTGTAAAAAGACAAATTCTTGTATTGGGCTTTAATTTCCGTAGATTATCTGTGAGGGGTAAATTCTACCCGTTCTTCGGGATTTGTGACCCTTTCAGTCAGAATGTATACATTTCACTACTTGTCAAAGGACTCACGTGCTTGTGTGTAAGCACCCTTTGAAGAAGTGAAATAATCAGAACGTCCTGCTCTAAGGAATCTTATAGCTGTTTGAGCTTTGCAGAAAGTGGTGTGTAGAAATTCAGCGGGCTTTTACTTAAGGTTTGTTTTGTCATTTCTCGGACCAACAACAGGCAGACCTCGCCAAGCAGATCTCAAACCGTGTAGGTGAAGGTCACAAGCGATACCTTCAGGTTTTCTCTCTGTCTGCCTGCTCATCTCTGTTTTTCATATTTCAAAAAAAAAAAAAAAAAAACTTCCTACGTTTATTCCATTTTCGATACTCCTAAATAATTTTTGATATCGGAAAGGTAATAACTTGTATCGTAAATTTAGTTTTCTCTCTCCATGATTTCAACGATTTCAGCAATTCAGTTGTTGCTAAAACAAATGCTTTTAGTTATGTTTTTAATTTCATAAATGCGCCGTATTTCTTTATATCAGTTTACTTTAATGAATTTCATAAGAAAGTATTTTTGATATTGAAGTTAAATCACTGACGTGATAAATTGAAATTTTAGTGCAGATTTTTATATTTTTATATCATTTATTGGATTTCTTTCCATGACGAAATCATGAATTTTCACTCGCAGTTTCTTGTTGAGACAGTAACACAAAAATTAGTTGACTGATGACCGGCAAAGTTTAGACTCGACTTACCATTTCAAGAGCTCAGAGTTGATTTTGGGATAGTACAGAAAATTCAAAATGGCCGTCTACTGCAAATCTTTTTTCTCACAATTTTTTGAAAACATATGGGCTCATAAGGAACTTAGAGGATCGTCACCACATTTTAGACACAGACATATGAAAATCATGCCAGGACTGGAATTTGGGATGGCTTCTTACCGCCTATCTGGGATTTTTCTATCAAAACTATATCTTTGATAATAATATCACTACGCAAATTTCATAATGAAGATGTAATTACCATGGCTGATAACAACAGTTTTTATTATAATTGTCAAAGCAGCAAGACTAATCGAGATTTATCGGTAAATTCGCCATATTTTCAGATATCCGTCATCGGATTCGAGATACAATATTTTCGCGTTGTGCTTTTTGCCTGTAGAATGTCCCTTTTTCCAAAAAAAAAAAAAAAAATAAGAGGAGTGATGTCAAGAAAACCATTCGCGATGATATAATGACAACAATTTGTGGTATCAAAAGTAATTGATTCTGCCATAAATTTTAATTTTTGATATCAATAACTACATTTCTAATATAACATGAATTTTTGAGATAATTCTAATTGGAATCAATCAGCGATGTCGTTAAATTCAAATAAATGTGAACAACTAGACAGAGTCCAATGGCTGATATAATTCATGCAAAACTGACATCATCGAAAATTCGGTGACATAAAAAATGGAGTAAATTGTGTCACAAATTCAATTTTTTATCCCACTAAATGAATTATTGCAAATTAAATGCTGGTGTTTAAATGTGACGTCACTTGTATGTTCTATGGAATACTGTTTGAAATGTTTGAAATTGAATTTTAGATATCTGAAATTGAATTTCAGATATAAAAAGAGCGGTTTATTTTTTATACCAACAATTCAGTTTTAAGATAACCCAAGTTCAACTGGAGATGCGTGAAATTTTGTTTTCGACATGAAAAAAAAATTGAGGAGTATTTCGTGATATCTAACCTTGTTGACCCACTTAAACGATTTGAAGAAAATTGGTTGACCCACTTCATATAACCATAATGTTCTTCCTTCTTAAAAGAGGAATGTTTTATTCAATGACCATTTATTGGGTGGGGTATAACCCTAGTCCTCCTAATCATTATCGTTGTCGGAGGAGAGGGAAAAGTATTGCTGGGCTACTCCACCAGTTTTTTGTCTGAGACAAGATAAGTCAAGCGAAATTATTTTGTGTCAGTGCCACGCATGATGAAATTTTTATTGATAAACAAGGAAGCGGGTCTAAACTGAACTGATTTTCGTTCATGTGTGTGTAAAATCGTTTCAAGGCCGACTCTGGCAATATCTGTTTGTGAGTTTGGAGTATGATTCTAGCCATTTATATATACCTTTGGTATGAAGACTAAGCTGCTTAATCGCATAGCCAATTTTTTCAAGGGATATTATGCGTTTATTTGATCTATGCGACCCATCGGAGTACTCGACTGAATTTCGACAAAATCGCCTTCGACAAAATGTCTGGATACCAGCATGAATGTGTGCACAAGTTGTCATGCAAGACAATGCCTTTTGTAAACTAGAACCGCATTTCGCAAGCGAAATCTTCAACACTTGACAAACATTAAAAGTTAAAAATATTTCTCTGAACGACTTATTATTTTTTGAACAACGTAAAAGTTTTTTTCACCAGCCGCATAGTCTGTAATACAACTACGTAGAGAGCTTATGGCGCAGCACGTGTGCGGCTTATAAGGTTCATCTGCTTGGTTATGTTGGCTCAACGACTTTATAGATTGAATGGACTAGCACTTTTTCTCTATGCAGGCAGAGCTCGCGTAACGCCCATAAGCTGTGCTGTTTTGCTCAACCGTTATTTTGCTTTAAAATGCGCTGTATTTATTCTAAAACCAGCTGTGGTCGCATGGCGTTTTAAGCATGAAAACGACATCGTAGACGAAAAAAAAGGCGGGATACACACCCTCAGATCAAATTCTACATAAGTACAAAGTTTTGCGGTCCTAAGGCCTGTAATGTCGGAGAAGAAGCTGAGACAAGAAAACGAGTTTTTACTGTCAAGAAGAAAAATAGCCCAACGGCTGCCCGCATAAATTCATATAAGCCTTGACCAAGTCAAAGACTTGTCAAGTGTTAAAAGGCAAGGAGCATTTCATGTCACAAGCCGTAAGTTGAGGTGTGGCAATATTTGGGCGCCAAAAATTGAAACCTCGGCAACATCACGGTTTATGCAGTTAACCTGCGTGCAGTTATCCAGTTGAAATTATGCTAGGTAGCATATGAAATGCATCGATTCATTCTTTACATCACACTTTAACGTACTGCCATATTGTTTGAAAGTACACTGTAATTCAATGCAGACTGTGTAAGCATGATCATTGACATTTGCCAACGATGGTCTTTTGTAAATACAGGCAAAAAAAATATAGTTGTACTTGTAAAACATCCTGATGTGAATATTGCAATTTTAGATATCCTAAATTAATTTTTAGAAGTCATCAATTAATTATTGATTTCACAAAATTAATTTTAGCTGTCTCAAATTCAGTTTTAGATATGTTTAAATGATCAGTGGTGTATCAAAATGCAATAATAAATCTAAAAATAAATGCCATATTTTTGAGAAGCGAATGGTTTAAAACCATCGCAATGTAAATCTTAATCCGTGGTGTGGCCCCCAAGGAGACAATTTCGCTTGGTTGCCACGTTCCTAATTTATGTATTTTAATACCGAATCAACAAAAGTGCTTTGATGTTTAATTGCACGTTTAGAATTTCTCTTTGTGTTAATTCGCAGCCCAGGGGGTTCTGTTGCATAGACTTGCCTTAATCTGTGGATGCTTGTTATTTTTTAATTATCCGTGGGGTGGGAGGAGAAATAACAAGCTCATTTCCGTTTCACCTTTGTTCAGTTTATTTTTTTTTAAAAAGTCGAACAGAATGGTCTTAAAAATTAAGATTTGAAAGAGCGATAACAGCTGACTGCGTAAAACAGTTTAAAGACAAACATGGTGACCGAAAATTCGGTGTTGGGAAAAAAGTACACGAGAGTCCAAGAAGGGAAAATTCAGATGGATTGCACATTTAACAATGTTGACCTATGAACGTTACAGGTACGTCACGGGTTTTCCATTCACTCTCCTTATCCGTAGTTACTGCAGTTAAGAGGTTTTACACTGCCGTTTTCTTGTGAAGTTGTTTACTGTGAAGATTAGCAACAAAGTTCGATCTTTTGTTGCAATCCTTTTCGAAATGTAATGAAGAGGGTTCATGCAGATCTAAACGTAAGAAATCGGAGCATCATGTGTTTGCTAAGAGGGTTCATGTAGACCTTATTATAAAAAAAATCAGAGCATCACGTGTTTGCTAAAAGGGTTCATGTAACCCTGAATATAAGAAATCAGAGCATCACGTGTTTGCTTAAAGGGTTCATGTAGACCTTATTGTAAGAAGTCAGAGCATTACGTGTTTGCTAAAAGGGTTCATGTAGACCTTATTATAAGAAATCAGAGCATCACGTGTTTGCTAAGAAGGTTCATGTAGACCTTGTTATAAGAAATCGGAGCATCACGTGTTTGTTGAGAGAGTTCATGTAGACCTGAACCTAAGAAATCAGAGCATCACGTGTTTGCTAAGAAGGTTCATGTAGACCTGAATATAAGAAATCAGAGCATCACGTGTTTGCTTAAAGGGTTCATGTAGACCTGAATATTAGAAACCAGAGCATCATGTGTTTGTTAATAGGGTTCATGTAGACCTTATTATAAGAAACCAGAGCATCACGTGTTTGCTAAGAAAGTTCATGTAGACCTTGTTATAAGAAATCGGAGCATCACGTGTTTGTTAAGAGGATTCATGTGGACCTGAACCTAAGAAATCAGAGCTTCACGTGTTTGTTAAGAGGGTTCAGGTAGACCTGAACCTAAGAAATCAGAGCATTATGTGTTTGCTAAGAGGGTTCATGTGGACCTTATTATAAGAAATCGGAGCATCACGTGTTTGTTAAGAGGGTTCATGTGGACCTGAACCTAACAAATAAGAGCATCACGTGTTTGTTAAGAGGGTTCATGTAGACCTTATTATAAGAAATCAGAGCTTCACGTGTTTGTTAAGAGGGTTCATGTAGACCTGAACCTAAGAAATCAGAGCATTATGTGTTTGCTAAGAGGGTTCATGTGGACCTTATTATAAGAAATCGAAGCATCACGTGTTTGTTAAGAGGGTTCATGTGGACCCAAACCTAAGAAATAAGAGCACGTGTTTGTTAAGAGGGTTCATGTGGACCTGAACCTAAGAAATAAGAGCATTACGTGTTTGCTAAGAGGGTTCATGTAGACCTTATTATAAGAAATCGGAGCATCACGTGTTTGTTAAGAGGGTTCATGTAGACCTGAATATAAGAAACCAGAGCATCATGTGTTTGTCACGCAGCGAAAATGACAAATCTAGAAGTAAAACTAGTTTAGTTCACTCTAGCAACAACGGGTTGATTTTTGTTTTGAAGAGTTTTCTGTGTGTGTTTTTTTTTTAGCCCTCAGCCAATATTGGCTGAAGGCTATTGCTAACGGTCTGTCCGTCTGTCCGTCCGTCCGCCTGTCTGTTCGTAAACTTTTTTTTTGCCCGGGCGATATCTCAAAAAGTATTCATGGGCTCTTCACCAAATCTTACAGGAAGGAAGCATATATAGTGTTGATGTGCAAGGGGGGGGGGGGGTCAATTTGTCCTTTGTCCGTCCGTCCGTCGCACTTTAAACTTTTTGCTTGTCCGGGCGACATCTCAAAAACTATTCATCGGATCTTCACCAAACCGTACAGGAAGGAAGTATATATAGTGCAGATGTGCAATGAGGGGTTCAGTTTGTCTCTTGTCCGTCCGCCTGTCGGTCCGTCACACTTTAAACTTTTTTCTTGTCCGGGCGATATCTCAAAAAGTATTCATGGGATCTTCAACAAACCGTACAGGAAGAAAGTATATATAGTATAGTTGTGAACGGTGGGTTCTATTTCCCCGTGTCCACTGGTCTGTCCGGCCGTCGCACTTTAAACTTTTTTTCTTGTCCGGGCGATATCTCAAAAACTGTTTATTGGAACTTCACCAAACCTTACAGGAAGGAAGTATATGTAGTGTAGATGTGCAACGGGGGTCCAATTTGTCCCTTGTCCGTCCGTCTGTTCGTCCGTCGCACTTCAAACTTTTTCTTGTCCGGGCGTTATCTCAAAAACTATTCATCGGATTAACCAAACCTTACAGGAAGAAAGTATATATAGTGTAGATGTGCAAGGACCCGTCCGTCTCTCCATCCGTTGCACCTTGTGTATTGTTTTTGTCCGGGCGGTATTTCAAAAGAGTAACTGGACTACAGTAATGTAACCGCTATTGTCTGAGGGCTATGCATCTCCGATGCCTATGTTTGTCTTAGAAATGTTCCGTCTGGCCTTTTAAAAATGTTTTGCGGCTTATTTTATTGTGCAACGTCCAAAGGTTCACTGGGTAGGAAGATAAAATGGAATTTTAACAAATGTTGAATGAACAAAAATTTAACCTCCAGTAGAAAAATTCTAATGTATTTGTCAGAAGCAAACTATTTTTTCTCGGCCTGTGGTACTTTGCAACGTGTTTATGTTGACGCAAAACCAAATGATACCGCGGCTAGTCCCATGGCAGTCAGAAATATTTTTTTTTTTGCTATGAAAAGAGACAATTAACGTCACAATTAATGTGTAATAAGCGCTCCGTATTAATTTGTAATACATGTGAAATTTAAAATGCTCTTTTTTTTAGTCCCCCCCCCCCCCCCCCGGGGGACTATAGTTTTCGGGTTTGTCTGTCCGTCTGTCGACACTTTTTTTGTTAACACACTCAAGCCTACATTTTTCCACCGATTGTTAAGATATTGTATATGTGGGTAGTACTGGAACGAACAAGGATCGGTATTGTAAATGAGCCATGTCGGCCCAAGGACATTGGCCCAGCTGAACTTCACAAATTTTCCCAATCCTTACTCAGTCGAATGAGTTTGTTAACACACTCAAGCCTACATTTCTGGTTCGATTGTTGAAATCTTTTAGATATAGGAAGTATTGGAACCAACAAAGGTCGGTATTGTAAATGAGCCCTATGGGCCCAAGGACGTTGGGCCGAAATCTTAACTATGAGTAGTATTGGAACCAACAAGGTTTGATATTGTAAATGAGCCATGTCGGCCCAAGGACATTGACCCAGTTGAACTTCACAAATTTTCCCAATCCTTACTCAGTTGAATGAGTTTGTTAACACACTCAAGCCTACAATTCTGGATCGATTGTTGAAATCTTTTAGATATAGGAAGTATTGGAACCAACAAAGGTCGGTATTGTAAATTAGCCCTGCCGGCCAAAGGACATTGGCCCAGCTGAACTTCAGAAATTGTCACATACCTTACATACTGGAATGAGTTTGTTAACACACTCAAGCCTACATTTTTGGAAACAATTGGCAAAATGTTATACACATAGGTAGTATGGGTGGTAACAAGAATTGGTATCCTAAATGAGCCATGTTGGCCCAAGGACGGTGGCCCACCTGGAATTTTAAAATTCACGAATATGATACAAAGGGTTGTAGTCCAACCTAACAAAATCAAATACTGGGATTGTACGCTGGCGGGGGACATAGTCAGTTTCGCTGACCCACTTGTTTTTTTTTTGTTTCTGGTTTTTTTTGTTTTTGTTTTTGTTTTTTTTTTTGAAAAGGAGATTTTTTAAAAGAGAGCCCTGCATAAAGTACAACGCAGAAATGCAGACCTTTTGCCCCTTCCCTTTCATGTCCGAAAAAATAATAATGTCATCCATTAAGCAAACAATAATTAGCGTACGCACACCCACTCCCCCGCGCCCCCCACGTACGAACTGTGTTCATGGTCCCCCGTGGTGTTTTATTTTGTAGGAGGACTGGGTTCCCCCGATGATGTGGCGTTTCCTCGTCGCCGACGACATGTGGGTCGACCGCTTCATTATCCGCGACACGGATGCGCGCTTGACGCAGCGGGACGCGGCCGCTGTCTACGAGTGGGTCAAATCTGGCAGCGCTTTTAACTGCATTCGCGACCACCCCAGTCACGCGTCGTACGCGCTGTCGGGCGGCATGTGGGGCGGCAGGCCGCGAGAGCTGAACGATATCTTACGCAGCTCGTGGCGAGCCATGATGAGGGGCGTACGCCAGGATTATCTCGAGGATATGAACTTTCTCAATCATATTATATGGCCCAAAGTACAGGACCACGCATACTGTTCTGATAGCGTCAGCTGTGATACGTACCCCTCTGCGCACCCTTTCCCCGTGCCAAGATATGGCTACGAACACGTTGGCCAAGTTGTAAGCGAACATGAGTTGGGGCGTCCGATGGACATCAACATTCTGAAGCAAGCGGGCGAGAACAAGCTCTGCACGCCACAAGGCTACGACAGACTCGGCATGCCACTCAATAAGAGGACAGCGAATTCAAGTCAATCATTTAACCATGGTTGAGGTATCGTTTTCTTGGTTTCTTTTTTCGCTGGCTGAGTGCAATATTCTGGTACACATTCCATGTTGTTTTTGCCTTGGAATGAAAAATGATTAATAACACCTGCGGTCTTTCAGGACAGAAATATGTTTATTGAGAGGGGCTGATCATGAGGTGGGGGGGAGGGAGAGGGGGAGGGGTATCTACGTGCAAATTGGTCGCCATGCGTATCCATGACTTTTTATAACGGCCCCTTGGACCCGTGAGTGCCAAGTTTGAAAATACCCTTTTTTTATCCAAACGCGGACAAACTTGCTAATTCCAACGCGGAGTGTAAATTTAATAAAACAGATCAGCCCTTGAAGACGCAGCCAGAACGCACGTTACTATAATCTTAGAACGAAAACAAGACAGACTCTTACATTGAGAGGTGTTTACGCACAGTTTTTGTTTCCTTGATTTTGTTGGACGAAGAGTGTAGTTCCGAAGGACCTCCCCCTCCCCCCTTTTTATTATCGGAAGCTTAGCCATGAAAATTACCCATAACCCGTTCAACAAAATAGGCAACCCGCTCGGACTGAGTCTGACACCAAAATTACCCCCATTTACGGAAACGCATGGGCACACATATGGTACGGGGTAGGGTGGGGGGGGGGGGTTGGAGCGGTTGGGGAATATTGTATTAAATTGCACCTTTGGGTAAAAAATGAAAGAAGAGGTGGAGACAAGCAATGTAACTGTCAAATGTCCTTAAGGGCAGTCTGTTTTTGCAGCAATTAATGTGTCATTTAAAAGACTTAACTTCAAAAAAAAAATAATAATAATAATAACTATTTTAAATTGTCATTGCTAAGAAGTTCTGAGTAAAGTCGTTTTTTGAAGTGTTTTTGTATCGCTTCTTTCTTTTTTCACCAAGTTAGTGTGCAGTCAGATTTTTCAGAATTTTTTGTGCATTTTATTGGAAACGTGCAAAGTGTGCTTTGGATAATGTAAACAACATGGTTTTTTTTAAGTTATTTTAATGGAACCAAAGTGATTCTGTAAAAGTCTAAATTATTGAAACGTTAAGTGCAGTGTGAAATGTAATGCAGTGTAGTGTAGCGTAGTGCAGTGTAGTGTGGTGGTGGCTAACTACAGCAAAACAAGCAATACTTCACTCGTTAATGAGCATTAAAATGAAGAAAATGATACACCATATCTATATTCGCCTGATTTATTAACACTTGACAAGCCTTTGGCTTGCAGGGGTTATATGAATTTGTGCGAGGAAAATTCGTCCTTTTTTTTTTCTTCTTGACAGTTTTTCCGATTTTTTGTGTCTTCTTCTTCTCTGACACTAATGGCCCTACGACCATGAAACTTGGGACTTATGAAGAGCTTGATCTGAACATGTGCATGTCACTTTTTATTTTCGGCTTTGATTTCGTTTTCTTTGTTAAAACGCCATGTGAAAAGAGTGTATTTTTTTGCAAATCAATGCGTAGCATTTAACGCCAGCACAGAATACACATTTGCTCAGTGAGCTTTGTGCGAGCTCTCACTGCGTAAATAGATAACAAGGCGTATGCCTGATCAGTCAATAAAACTTTAAGTCAACAGCAGCCAAACACTTCTCGGCTTATAAGACTTGTTCAAGCTGTGTTGTTTGCAATATATTATTTAAGAAATAACCCATTGAAGGAAGTATTTTTGCGTTTTAATTTTTGTCAAGTGTTTAACATTTCGCTAGCATAATGAGCTTCTAGTTACTATCTGATTGTGATATCCCAGCTTGCGATTGTAGTATGGTGTAATTTTTATTTCATGGTTCCTAGTCATCTGCACAAAGAAAAGAGTGCGATTTTTGTAGTACTTATGTTGAGTATATACGTACTGCAGCTATTCTTTCGTTATCGATAATGTGTGGGGACTGCACTTTACATCATCATAACAGCGATGAAGTAATCGAACACTTCCCATGAGTGCAGAAAATGCATAATTTATTTGTGATTGTATTGAATATAAAAAATCCTTGAACTAAACTCACACTCGCGTTATGGCTGATGCGAAGACCCCTCGCTAGCCTTTCCGCAATGTTGGTATTTGCCATTCAAGTTCGTGCTGCAAGTGCGAGAGGGTAAAGGTCAGCTCAGTCCAACCCGTTCGTGTATCATGATTGCTAGTTCTGATATAAAGGAAACAGTAATGTTTTTGGCAGTGAAATGTGACGTGAAAATACACACAACCCTTCCAGTATCGAAAACGTCACGCTACGTAGCGCTGAAAATGTACGCTCGACATTGCCACAAGAACGTAACTGAGCTCGAGTAAACACCGGAGAAGAGTATAAAAATATATTATTTAGGAGAAATCAGACCACCACAAGAATCATGATATAAATAAAAAACCCTCTCAGGCTTGTGCTGCGGGCGCAAGTGTTGTTTTACGATAAGCCAATTCGCACTTTGACTTTTGCCGAGAAGTTTTTGCGTTTCGGCTGAATTCAGGTAGGGTAAGGACTTGAAGAAATGATATGAAAAAAATGGCAAAAATCAACAAAACTCCATTGTGCCAGAAACATATTCACATGTTGGTTATTAAAGAGTATGCAAAATAGTTTTTAGAAGATCATATTGATGGCTTTATAAATTTGAAAGTGGGCATGTTGAAAGAAAATTAGAATTTTGATGTTTTTCCCTTATCATTTCTTTATAATATATCCCCCAACATTTGCAACCGAAACAACACCTCCACCGGAAAAACCCGAAGGTGCGAATTGGCTTATTGTATGAAATTTTTCATTCTGGAAATGTGGTTGCTTAATAAGGGTGAGAAAAAGGTGGGACTTCTTCACGTAGGAAATTATTCTGATTGGAATGCGATAGCTGTGTAACCGAGATAGGTACTGTATGCTCCTTTTGCCACACGTTGTCAAAGTCTGTTTTGATACAGTTGTAGCTAGTTGAATAAATAAAGAAGTTCTGGCAAAAGTTAGTCTTATTTTTCAGTTTTCCTTGACTGGTATTTGAGGAGAGAAGTGCTCGAAATTGTCAGGGGAGAAGCATGAAACTTATTCGGATTTTTAAGGGGAGAACTGTGGGCATTATTCGTATTTTTAAGGGGAGAAGGATGAAAGTCACCATTTTACACACCACAATCTGTAAATTTGGGAAAGTACATAAACCAAGGCCTCACTCTCCATTTAACTTTACTTAATGCAGGGGTAGGCGACTCCTGTTCGCGACTTTCATTTATCATCTAAGAAAATTGGCAGTGTGTGTACGTTTTTTACAAATTTTGTGACAAATTTTGGATTTTTAAAAATCGTTTTAAAATTGAAAGTTTCGTTGAAAAATTCCCGTTTGGTGTTGAATCTCTCTTTTATGGTTACACCTCCAATGCCGGAGTTATATCAGACTGCCCTTTGTAGAAGCGTCCCCACACCCGCTTTTACGCGGGAGCGCGTGACGACCTCCATCGCAGGGGCTGTCTGCGTTAAAAATACAACCTTTTGGAACATACCAGAGACAGACCTCCCTGTCAGAGCATGACTTAGCGTCTTTCCCGGAAAGGCAGTGAACACCTCCGAGGAGTGACGAAAGTCTTCTCCGACAAGGAGTTGAAGTCTACAGATACGCCCCATTGGGTCGTATAGATATATATAAGCCCTCTCACTAAAGAAAGGTGGCTTATGTGATTAAGGAGTTCTCATTGCTGAGGCTTAATATACTGATTTTGGATTTACAATTGTGGTGTGTAAAATTTCAGCCTTTCTGCCTCGATTTTTTTCGTTGTTCGGAATTTAAAGGGAGATGGAGTTAAGTTGCGATTCAGTAATGCAATAAATAGAGAAAAACCAGGAAAGAAATATTACGAATATTTTAGTACTTCAAAAATTTTTACGATGCATTTATTGTTTCCCTTGACCTGAATCGCTTAAATTTTACAAAAATATTGGTATGTTACGTGTCTTACACGGTTTTCTTTGAAACGCGGAAACTTTGCGAACATGTTGGTGTATCTATTTTTACACCAACTTATGCTACGTTTCTACAGAAATTGTTATACCACACGAGTAAAAATTATGTGCGTATATTCTTGTAAAATTTCAACGTTCCAGGTTTAGCAAAACCATCCCAAAATGTAATAGTAAAGTCATAATGCACCAAAAAGCTCGTATTAATTAGATCATGGGTTCTGTTTTAAGAGAAAGTGGTCAGATTTTAAAGGGGAGACGTGATTCGGCTCTTTATGGAGGGACGGGGGAGGTATGAAGTCAACATTTCACACACCACAATATGATAAAACATTTATGTACACAAATTATTTGATTTGACCTATTCTTACGTTTTATGTAATACGTATTTTAATTTGTGCAGTACGATCTACTTTCCATATCCTCATTCTGCAGGAGGCGGTAGAGATACGTACCGTTACGCTCTGCCCTGTTGCGTGGGCTTGCGCCATTACCGCCTTCACACGCAACATATCTGTAACAAACTTCCTGCCACAGAGTGACGAACATCTTTCCCGAAAAGGTAATGAATCCCCTCCGAGGAATGACGTACGTCTTCTCCTGCAGGAAGCGTTAGAGATACGTCCCGTTAAGGTCGTATAGGTACATAAAAGCCCTTTCATTTAAGAAAGGTGGCTTATGAAATAGTCGATTTCGCATTGCGGAGGGTATATATGGTGGTTGTGAATTGATAATTGTGGTGTGTAAAATTATTTGCATTTTTCTGCCTCAAGGTTTTCGTTGTTCGGAATTTAAGAGGAAAATAGAGTTAGGGGATGGAATGAGCAGAGTGCAAGCCATGATTGCGTTTTTCTGCCTCGAGGTTTTCGTTGTTCGGAATTTAAGGGGAAAATAGAGTTAGGGGATGGAATAAGAAGAGTGCAAGACACGATAGAAATATTGCAGTAACTGAAATGTTACGGAAGTTTTGGTAGTTTTAAACTTTGTATTGTGCAGAAAGCGCGGAAACATTGCCTGCATGTTATGTTTATATTTTAACACCAATTTACGCCACGTATCTGCAGAAACTGTTATATTATACGGATAAAAATCATGTACGTATATTCTTGTTAAATTTTCACGCTCCAGGTTTAGCAAAGCAATCCTAAAATGCAAACAAAGTCTTACTGTACCAAAAAGTTCATAATACTTCGATCGTGGGTTCTATTTTAAGGGAAAGTGGTCGGATTTTAAGCAGAGATATGATCTGTCTCTTTATGGGGAAAAGGGGGAGGTATGAAGTCACCATTTTACACACCACAATCATGAAGTTTGAGGAAACAGATTTATGAAGAAAAGATTTATTTGGTGAATATCAGATATGATTTTACCCACTACTAGACTTTTGTTCATATAACCTGCTTTGGATAGCTTGTTTCGCAGTATGACCTCTTTGGCAGGAGTTTGCGATAAAAATACAACCTTTTGCAACATATCTGTAACAGTCCTGCTTGTCACAAGGTGATGTAAGTCTTTTCCAGAAGGGTAATGAACCCCTCATAGGACTGACGCACATCTCTTCAGACAGGCAGTCGAGAGTTAGAGATACGTCCCGTTAAGGTCGTATAGATGCATAAAAGCCCTCTCACTTAAGAAAGATAGCTTATGGGTTACTTGAGTTCGTGTTGCAGAGGGTTAATATACGGATTGTAGATTTACTATTGTGGTGTGTAAAATTATTAGTGAAGTTTGTCGTTGCTCGAAATTCGAAGGGCAAGTGGTTCGGATTTTTATGGGGGGCTGTGGTTCGTATTGTTATGGGAGTAGTATGAAGTTACTATTTTACACACCACAATCTGTGAATTTGGTGAAAGTATATAAGCAAAAGCCTAGAATGACCAGTAATTTGAGCTTCGGGTAGGGGTAGGAAGCTCTTGGTCACAAATGTTCATTTGTTTCTATATATTTCACATTACGTGTATTCTGAGGGATATTAAAGCACTGGACCGGAAAATTTGTGTGTAGAAAAACGAATGTTTTGGTTACTGATTTGACCCCACTGCAAGAGTTCGAGCAAGATAGTCTGCTTTCAGTGTCATTACGCTGCGCCCTGTTGTGTGGGCTTGCGCCATGATCTCCTTCACACGCAACATATCTGTAACAAACTTCCTGCCACAGAGTGACGAACATCTTTCCCGGAAAGGTAATGAATCCCCTCCGAGGAATGACGTACGTCTTCTCCTGCAGGAAGCGTTACAGATACGCCCCGTTAAGGTCGTATAGGTACATAAAAGCCCTTTCATTTAAGAAAGGTGGCTTATGAACTAGTCAGTTTCGCATAGCGGAGGGTATATATGGTGGTTGTGAATTGATAATTGTGGTGTGTAAAATTATTTGCATTTTTCTGCCTCAAGGTTTTCGTTGTTCGGAATTTAAGAGGAAAATAGAGTTAGGGGATGGAATGAGCAGAGTGCAAGCCATGATTGCGTTTTTTCTGCCTCGAGGTTTTCGTTGTTCGGAATTTAAGGGGAAAATAGAGTTAGGGGATGGAATAAGAAGAGTGCAAGCCACGATAGAAATATTGCAAATATTGCCGTAACTGAAATGTTACGGAAGTTTTGGTAGTTTTAAACTTTGTATTGTGCGGAAAGCGCGGAAACATTGCCTGCATGTTATGTTTATATTTTAACACCAATTTACGCCACGTATTTGCAGAAACTGTTATATTATACGGATAAAAATCATGTACGTATATTCTTGTTAAATTTTCACGCTCCAGGTTTAGCAAAGCAATCCTAAAATGCAAACAAAGTCTTACTGTACCAAAAAGTTCATAATACTTCGATCGTGGGTTCTATTTTAAGGGAAAGTGGTTGGATTTTAAGCAGAGATATGATCTGTCTCTTTATGGGGAAAAGGGGGAGGTATGAAGTCACCATTTTACACACCACAATCATGAAGTTTGAGGAAACAGATTTATGAAGAAAAGATTTATTTGGTGAATATCAGATATGATTTTACCCACTACTAGGCTTTTGTTCATATAACCTGCTTTGGATAGCTTGTTTCGCAGTATGACCTCTTTGGCAGGAGTTTGCGATAAAAATACAACCTTTTGCAACATATCTGTAACAGTCCTGCTTGTCACAAGGTGATGTAAGTCTTTCCCAGAAGGGTAATGAACCCCTCATAGGACTGACGCACATCTCTTCAGACAGGCAGTCGAGAGTTAGAGATACGTCCCGTTAAGGTCGTATAGATGCATAAAAGCCCTCTCACTTAAGAAAGATAGCTTATGTTTAATTGAGTTCGTGTTGCAGAGGGTTAATATACGGATTGTAGATTTACTATTGTGGTGTGTAAAATTATTAGTGAAGTTTGTCGTTACTCGAAATTTGAAGGGCAAGTGGTTCGGATTTTTATGGGGGGCTGTGGTTCGTATTGTTATTGGAGTAGTATGAAGTTACTATTTTACACACCACAATCTGTGAATTTGGTGAAAGTATATAAGCAAAAGCCTAGAATGACCAGTAATTTGAGCTTCGCGTAGGGGTAGGAAGCTCTTGGTCACAAATGTTCATTTGTTTCAATATATTTCACATTTTGTGTATTCTGAGGGATATTAAAGCACTGGACCGGAAAATTTGTGTGTAGAAAAACGAATGTTTTGGTTACTGATTTGACCCCACTGCAAGAGTTCGAGCAAGATAGTCTGCTTTCAGTGTCATTACGCTGCGCCCTGTTGTGTGGGCTTGCGCCATGATCTCCTTCACACGCAACATATCTGTAACAAACTTCCTGCCACAGAGTGACGAACATCTTTCCCGGAAAGGTAATGAATCCCCTCCGAGGAATGACGTACGTCTTCTCCTGCAGGAAGCGTTACAGATACGCCCCGTTAAGATCGTATAGGTACATAAAAGCCCTTTCATTTAAGAAAGGTGGCTTATGAAATAGTCGATTTCGCATTGCGGAGGGTATATATGGTGGTTGTGAATTGATAATTGTGGTGTGTAAAATTATTTGCATTTTTCTGCCTCAAGGTTTTCGTTGTTCGGAATTTAAGAGGAAAATAGAGTTAGGGGATGGAATGAGCAGAGTGCAAGCCATGATTGCGTTTTTTTCTGCCTCGAGGTTTTCGTTGTTCGGAATTTAAGGGGAAAATAGAGTTAGGGGATGGAATAAAAAGAGTCCAAGCCACGATAGAAATATTGCAAATATTGCCGTGACTGAAATGTTACGGAAGTTTTGGTAGTTTTAAACTTTGTATTGTGCGGAAAGCGCGGAAACATTGCCTGCATGTTATGTTTATATTTTAACACCAATTTACGCCACGTATCTGCAGAAACTGTTATATTATACGGATAAAAATCATGTACGTATATTCTTGTTAAATTTACACGCTCCAGGTTTAGCAAAGCAATCCTAAAATGCAAACAAAGTCTTAGTGTACCAAAAAGTTCATAATACTTCGATCGTGGGTTCTATTTTAAGGGAAAGTGGTCGGATTTTAAGCAGAGATATGATCTGTCTCTTTATGGGGAAAAGGGGGAGGTATGAAGTCACCATTTTACACACCACAATCATGAAGTTTGAGGAAACAGATTTATGAAGAAAAGATTTATTTGGTGAATATCAGATATGATTTTACCCACTACTAGGCTTTTGTATATAACCTGCTTTGGATAGCTTGTTTCGCAGTATGACCTCTTTGGCAGGAGTTTGCGATAAAAATACAACCTTTTGCAACATATCTGTAACAGTCCTGCTTGTCACAAGGTGATGTAAGTCTTTCCCAGAAGGGTAATGAACCCCTCATAGGACTGTCGCACATCTCTTCAGACAGGCAGTCGAGAGTTAGAGATACGTCCCGTTAAGGTCGTATAGATGCATAAAAGCCCTCTCACTTAAGAAAGATAGCTTATGGGTTGAATGAGTTCGTGTTGCAGAGGGTTAATATACGGATTGTAGATTTACTATTGTGGTGTGTAAAATTATTAGTGAAGTTTTTCGTTGCTCGAAATTTTAAGGGCAGGTGGTTCGGATTTTTATGGGGGGCTGTGGTTCGTATTGTTATGGGAGTAGTATGAAGTTACTATTTTACACACCACAATCTGTGAATTTGGTGAAAGTATATAAGCAAAAGCCTAGAATGACCAGTAATTTGAGCTTCG
Source organism: Protula sp. h YS-2021 (assembly GCA_949752745.1). NCBI lineage: Eukaryota > Metazoa > Annelida > Polychaeta > Sabellida > Serpulidae > Protula > Protula sp. h YS-2021. Next base: position 41,351,580 of record OX457030.1, on the reverse strand, counting down.
GGTAGGGGTAGGAAGCTCTTGGTCACAAATGTTCATTTGTTTCAATATATTTCACATTTTGTGTATTCTGAGGGATATTAAAGCACTGGACCGGAAAATTTGTGTGTAGAAAAACGAATGTTTTGGTTACTGATTTGACCCCACTGCAAGAGTTCGAGCAAGATAGTCTGCTTTCAGTGTCATTACGCTGCGCCCTGTTGTGTGGGCTTGCGCCATTACCGCCTTCACACGCAACATATCTGTAACAAACTTCCTGCCACAGAGTGACGAACATCTTTCCCGGAAAGGTAATGAATCCCCTCCGAGGAATGACGTACGTCTTCTCCTGCAGGAAGCGTTACAGATACGCCCCGTTAAGGTCGTATAGGTACATAAAAGCCCTTTCATTTAAGAAAGGTGGCTTATGAACTAGTCAGTTTCGCATAGCGGAGGGTATATATGGTGGTTGTGAATTGATAATTGTGGTGTGTAAAATTATTTGCATTTTTCTGCCTCAAGGTTTTCGTTGTTCGGAATTTAAGAGGAAAATAGAGTTAGGGGATGGAATGAGCAGAGTGCAAGCCATGATTGCGTTTTTTCTGCCTCGAGGTTTTCGTTGTTCGGAATTTAAGGGGAAAATAGAGTTAGGGGATGGAATAAGAAGAGTCCAAGCCACGATAGAAATATTGCAAATATTGCCGTGACTGAAATGTTACGGAAGTTTTGGTAGTTTTAAACTTTGTATTGTGCAGAAAGCGCGGAAACATTGCCTGCATGTTATGTTTATATTTTAACACCAATTTACGCCACGTATCTGCAGAAACTGTTATATTATACGGATAAAAATCATGTACGTATATTCTTGTTAAATTTTCACGCTCCAGGTTTAGCAAAGCAATCCTAAAATGCAAACAAAGTCTTACTGTACCAAAAAGTTCATAATACTTCGATGGTGGGTTCTATTTTAAGGGAAAGTGGTCGGATTTTAAGCAGAGATATGATCTGTCTCTTTATGGGGAAAAGGGGGAGGTATGAAGTCACCATTTTACACACCACAATCATGAAGTTTGAGGAAACAGATTTATGAAGAAAGGATTTATTTGGTGAATATCAGATATGATTTTACCCACTGCTAGGCTTTTGTATATAACCTGCTTTGGATAGCTTGTTTCGCAGTATGACCTCTTTGGCAGGAGTTTGCGATAAAAATACAACCTTTTGCAACATATCTGTAACAGTCCTGCTTGTCACAAGGTGATGTAAGTCTTTCCCAGAAGGGTAATGAACCCCTCATAGGACTGACGAACATCTCTTCAGACAGGCAGTCGAGAGTTAGAGATACGTCCCGTTAAGGTCGTATAGATGCATAAAAGCCCTCTCACTTAAGAAAGATAGCTTATGGGTTAATTGAGTTCGTGTTGCAGAGGGTTAATATACGGATTGTAGATTTACTATTGTGGTGTGTAAAATTATTAGTGAAGTTTGTCGTTGCTCGAAATTTTAAGGGCAAGTGGTTCGGATTTTTATGGGGGGCTGTGGTTCGTATTGTTATGGGAGTAGTATGAAGTTACTATTTTACACACCACAATCTGTGAATTTGGTGAAAGTATATAAGCAAAAGCCTAGAATGACCAGTAATTTGAGCTTCGGGTAGGGGTAGGAAGCTCTTGGTCACAAATGTTCATTTGTTTCAATATATTTCACATTTTGTGTATTCTGAGGGATATTAAAGCACTGGACCGGAAAATTTGTGTGTAGAAAAACGAATGTTTTGGTTACTGATTTGACCCCACTGCAAGAGTTCGAGCAAGATAGTCTGCTTTCAGTGTCATTACGCTGCGCCCTGTTGTGTGGGCTTGCGCCATTACCGCCTTCACACGCAACATATCTGTAACAAACTTCCTGCCACAGAGTGACGAACATCTTTCCCGGAAAGGTAATGAATCCCCTCCGAGGAATGACGTACGTCTTCTCCTGCAGGAAGCGTTACAGATACGCCCCGTTAAGGTCGTATAGGTACATAAAAGCCCTTTCATTTAAGAAAGGTGGCTTATGAACTAGTCAGTTTCGCATAGCGGAGGGTATATATGGTGGTTGTGAATTGATAATTGTGGTGTGTAAAATTATTTGCATTTTTCTGCCTCAAGGTTTTCGTTGTTCGGAATTTAAGAGGAAAATAGAGTTAGGGGATGGAATGAGCAGAGTGCAAGCCATGATTGCGTTTTTTCTGCCTCGAGGTTTTCGTTGTTCGGAATTTAAGGGGAAAATAGAGTTAGGGGATGGAATAAGAAGAGTCCAAGCCACGATAGAAATATTGCAAATATTGCCGTGACTGAAATGTTACGGAAGTTTTGGTAGTTTTAAACTTTGTATTGTGCAGAAAGCGCGGAAACATTGCCTGCATGTTATGTTTATATTTTAACACCAATTTACGCCACGTATCTGCAGAAACTGTTATATTATACGGATAAAAATCATGTACGTATATTCTTGTTAAATTTTCACGCTCCAGGTTTAGCAAAGCAATCCTAAAATGCAAACAAAGTCTTACTGTACCAAAAAGTTCATAATACTTCGATGGTGGGTTCTATTTTAAGGGAAAGTGGTCGGATTTTAAGCAGAGATATGATCTGTCTCTTTATGGGGAAAAGGGGGAGGTATGAAGTCACCATTTTACACACCACAATCATGAAGTTTGAGGAAACAGATTTATGAAGAAAGGATTTATTTGGTGAATATCAGATATGATTTTACCCACTGCTAGGCTTTTGTATATAACCTGCTTTGGATAGCTTGTTTCGCAGTATGACCTCTTTGGCAGGAGTTTGCGATAAAAATACAACCTTTTGCAACATATCTGTAACAGTCCTGCTTGTCACAAGGTGATGTAAGTCTTTCCCAGAAGGGTAATGAACCCCTCATAGGACTGACGAACATCTCTTCAGACAGGCAGTCGAGAGTTAGAGATACGTCCCGTTAAGGTCGTATAGATGCATAAAAGCCCTCTCACTTAAGAAAGATAGCTTATGGGTTAATTGAGTTCGTGTTGCAGAGGGTTAATATACGGATTGTAGATTTACTATTGTGGTGTGTAAAATTATTAGTGAAGTTTGTCGTTGCTCGAAATTTTAAGGGCAAGTGGTTCGGATTTTTATGGGGGGCTGTGGTTCGTATTGTTATGGGAGTAGTATGAAGTTACTATTTTACACACCACAATCTGTGAATTTGGTGAAAGTATATAAGCAAAAGCCTAGAATGACCAGTAATTTGAGCTTCGGGTAGGGGTAGGAAGCTCTTGGTCACAAATGTTCATTTGTTTCAATATATTTCACATTTTGTGTATTCTGAGGGATATTAAAGCACTGGACCGGAAAATTTGTGTGTAGAAAAACGAATGTTTTGGTTACTGATTTGACCCCACTGCAAGAGTTCGAGCAAGATAGTCTGCTTTCAGTGTCATTACGCTGCGCCCTGTTGTGTGGGCTAGCGCCATGATCTCCTTCACACGCAACATATCTGTAACAAACTTCCTGCCACAGAGTGACGAACATCTTTCCCGGAAAGGTAATGAATCCCCTCCGAGGAATGACGTACGTCTTCTCCTGCAGGAAGCGTTACAGATACGCCCCGTTAAGGTCGTATAGGTACATAAAAGCCCTTTCATTTAAGAAAGGTGGCTTATGAACTAGTCAGTTTCGCATAGCGGAGGGTATATATGGTGGTTGTGAATTGATAATTGTGGTGTGTAAAATTATTTGCATTTTTCTGCCTCAAGGTTTTCGTTGTTCGGAATTTAAGAGGAAAATAGAGTTAGGGGATGGAATGAGCAGAGTGCAAGCCATGATTGCGTTTTTTCTGCCTCGAGGTTTTCGTTGTTCGGAATTTAAGGGGAAAGTAGAGTTAGGGGATGGAATAAGAAGAGTGCAAGCCACGATAGAAATATTGCAAATATTGCCGTGACTGAAATGTTACGAAAGTTTTGGTAGTTTTAAACTTTGTATTGTGCAGAAAGCGCGGAAACATTGCCTGCATGTTATGTTTATATTTTAACACAAATTTACGCCACGTATTTGCAGAAACTGTTATATTATACGGATAAAAATCATGTACGTATATTCTTGTTAAATTTTCACGCTCCAGGTTTAGCAAAGCAATCCTAAAATGCAAACAAAGTCTTACTGTACCAAAAAGTTCATAATACTTCGATCGTGGGTTCTATTTTAAGGGAAAGTGGTCGGATTTTAAGCAGAGATATGATCTGTCTCTTTATGGGGAAAAGGGGGAGGTATGAAGTCACCATTTTACACACCACAATCATGAAGTTTGAGGAAACAGATTTATGAAGAAAAGATTTATTTGGTGAATATCAGATATGATTTTACCCACTACTAGGCTTTTGTATATAACCTGCTTTGGATAGCTTGTTTCGCAGTATGACCTCTTTGGCAGGAGTTTGCGATAAAAATACAACCTTTTGCAACATATCTGTAACAGTCCTGCTTGTCACAAGGTGATGTAAGTCTTTCCCAGAAGGGTAATGAACCCCTCATAGGACTGACGCACATCTCTTCAGACAGGCAGTCGAGAGTTAGAGATACGTCCCGTTAAGGTCGTATAGATGCATAAAAGCCCTCTCACTTAAGAAAGATAGCTTATGTTTAATTGAGTTCGTGTTGCAGAGGGTTAATATACGGATTGTAGATTTACTATTGTGGTGTGTAAAATTATTAGTGAAGTTTGTCGTTGCTCGAAATTTTAAGGGCAAGTGGTTCGGATTTTTATGGGGGGGGCTGTGGTTCGTATTGTTATTGGAGTAGTATGAAGTTACTATTTTACACACCACAATCTGTGAATTTGGTGAAAGTATATAAGCAAAAGCCTAGAATGACCAGTAATTTGAGCTTCGGGTAGGGGTAGGAAGCTCTTGGTCACAAATGTTCATTTGTTTCAATATATTTCACATTTTGTGTATTCGGAGGGATATTAAAGCACTGGACCGGAAAATTTGTGTGTAGAAAAACGAATGTTTTGGTTACTGATTTGACCCCACTGCAAGAGTTCGAGCAAGATAGTCTGCTTTCAGTGTCATTACGCTGCGCCCTGTTGTGTGGGCTTGCGCCATGATCTCCTTCACACGCAACATATTTGTGGCAAAGTTCCTGCCACAGAGTGACGAACATCTTTCCCGGAAAGGTAATGAATCCCCTCCGAGGAATGACGTACGTCTTCTCCTGCAGGAAACGTTACAGATACGCCCCGTTAAGGTCGTATAGGTACATAAAAGCCCTTTCATTTAAGAAAGGTGGCTTATGAACTAGTCGGTTTCGCATAGCGGAGGGTATATATGGTGGTTGTGAATTGATAATTGTGGTGTGTAAAATTATTTGCATTTTTCTGCCTCAAGGTTTTCGTTGTTCGGAATTTAAGAGGAAAATAGAGTTAGGGGATGGAATGAGCAGAGTGCAAGCCATGATTGCGTTTTTTTCTGCCTCGAGGTTTTCGTTGTTCGGAATTTAAGGGGAAAATAGAGTTAGGGGATGGAATAAAAAGAGTCCAAGCCACGATAGAAATATTGCAAATATTGCCGTGACTGAAATGTTACGGAAGTTTTGGTAGTTTTTAACTTTGTATTGTGCGGAAAGCGCGGAAACATTGCCTGCATGTTATGTTTATATTTTTACACCAATTTACGCCACGTATCTGCAGAAACTGTTATATTATACGGATAAAAATCATGTAAGTATATTCTTGTTAAATTTTCACGCTCCAGGTTTAGCAAAGCAATCCTAAAATGCAAACAAAGTCTTACTGTACCAAAAAGTTCATAATACTTCGATCGTGGGTTCTATTTTAAGGGAAAGTGGTCGGATTTTAAGCAGAGATATGATCTGTCTCTTTATGGGGAAAAGGGGGAGGTATGAAGTCACCATTTTACACACCACAATCATGAAGTTTGAGGAAACAGATTTATGAAGAAAAGATTTATTTGGTGAATATCAGATATGATTTTACCCACTACTAGGCTTTTGTATATAACCTGCTTTGGATAGCTTGTTTCGCAGTATGACCTCTTTGGCAGGAGTTTGCGATAAAAATACAACCTTTTGCAACATATCTGTAACAGTCCTGCTTGTCACAAGGTGATGTAAGTCTTTCCCAGAAGGGTAATGAACCCCTCATAGGACTGACGCACATCTCTTCAGACAGGCAGTCGAGAGTTAGAGATACGTCCCGTTAAGGTCGTATAGATGCATAAAAGCCCTCTCACTTAAGAAAGATAGCTTATGGGTTAATTGAGTTCGTGTTGCGGAGGGTTAATATACGGATTGTAGATTTACTATTGTGGTGTGTAAAATTATTAGTGAAGTTTGTCGGGTAGGGGTAGGAAGCTCTTGGTCACAAATGTTCATTTGTTTCAATATATTTCACATTTTGTGTATTCTGAGGGATATTAAAGCACTGGACCGGAAAATTTGTGTGTAGAAAAACGAATGTTTTGGTTACTGATTTGACCCCACTGCAAGAGTTCGAGCAAGATAGTCTGCTTTCAGTGTCATTACGCTGCGCCCTGTTGTGTGGGCTTGCGCCACGATCTCCTTCACACGCAACATATCTGTAACAAACTTCCTGCCACAGAGTGACGAACACCTCGAGGTTTTCGTTGTTCGGAATTTAAGGGGAAAATAGAGTTAGGGGATGGAATAAGAAGAGTGCAAGCCACGATAGAAATATTGCAAATATTGCCGTGACTGAAATGTTACGGAAGTTTTGGTAGTTTTAAACTTTGTATTGTGCAGAAAGCGCGGAAACATTGCCTGCATGTTATGTTTATATTTTAACACCAATTTACGCCACGTATCTGCAGAAACTGTTATATTATACGGATAAAAATCATGTACGTATATTCTTGTTAAATTTACACGCTCCAGGTTTAGCAAAGCAATCCTAAAATGCAAACAAAGTCTTACTGTACCAAAAAGTTCATAATACTTCGATCGTGGGTTCTATTTTAAGGGAAAGTGGTCGGATTTTAAGCAGAGATATGATCTGTCTCTTTATGGGGAAAAGGGGGAGGTATGAAGTCACCATTTTACACACCACAATCATGAAGTTTGAGGAAACAGATTTATGAAGAAAAGATTTATTTGGTGAATATCAGATATGATTTTACCCACTACTAGGCTTTTGTATATTACCTGCTTTGGATAGCTTGTTTCGCAGTATGACCTCTTTGGCAGGAGTTTGCGATAAAAACACAACCTTTTGCAACATATCTGTAACAGTCCTGCTTGTCACAAGGTGATGTAAGTCTTTCCCAGAAGGGCAATGAACCCCTCAAAGGACTGACGCACATCTCTTCAGACAGGCAGTCGAGAGTTAGAGATACGTCCCGTTAAGGTCGTATAGATGCATAAAAGCCCTCTCACTTAAGAAAGATAGCTTATGGGTTAATTGAGTTCGTGTTGCGGAGGGTTAATATACGGATTGTAGATTTACTATTGTGGTGTGTAAAATTATTAGTGAAGTTTGTCGTTGCTCGAAATTTAAAGGGCAAGTGGTTCGGATTTTTATGGGGGGCTGTGGTTCGTATTGTTATGGGAGTAGTATTCAGTTACTATTTTACACACCACAATCTGTGAATTTGGTGAAAGTATATAAGCAAAAGCCTAGAATGACCAGTAATTTGAGCTTCGGGTAGGGGTAGGAAGCTCTTGGTCACAAATGTTCATTTGTTTCAATATATTTCACATTTTGTGTATTCTGAGGGATATTAAAGCACTGGACCGGAAAATTTGTGTGTAGAAAAACGAATATTTTGGCTACTGATTTGACCCCACTGCAAGAGTTCGAGCAAGATAGTCTGCTTTCAGTGTCATTACGCTGCGCCCTGTTGTGTGGGCTTGCGCCATGATCTCCTTCACACGCAACATATCTGTAACAAACTTCCTGCCACAGAGTGACGAACATCTTTCCCGGAAAGGTAATGAATCCCCTCCGAGGAATGACGTACGTCTTCTCCTGCAGGAAGCGTTACAGATACGCCCCGTTAAGGTCGTATAGGTACATAAAAGCCCTTTCATTTAAGAAAGGTGGCTTATGAACTAGTCAGTTTCGCATAGCGGAGGGTATATATGGTGGTTGTGAATTGATAATTGTGGTGTGTAAAATTATTTGCATTTTTCTGCCTCAAGGTTTTCGTTGTTCGGAATTTAAGAGGAAAATAGAGTTAGGGGATGGAATGAGCAGAGTGCAAGCCATGATTGCGTTTTTTCTGCCTCGAGGTTTTCGTTGTTCGGAATTTAAGGGGAAAATAGAGTTAGGGGATGGAATAAGAAGGGTGCAAGCCACGATAGAAATATTGCAAATATTGCCGTGACTGAAATGTTACGGAAGTTTTGGTAGTTTTAAACTTTGTATTGTGCAGAAAGCGCGGAAACATTGCCTGCATGTTATGTTTATATTTTTACACCAATTTACGCCACGTATCTGCAGAAACTGTTATATTATACGGATAAAAATCATGTACGTATATTCTTGTTAAATTTACACGCTCCAGGTTTAGCAAAGCAATCCTAAAATGCAAACAAAGTCTTACTGTACCAAAAAGTTCATAATACTTCGATCGTGGGTTCTATTTTAAGGGAAAGTGGTCGGATTTTAAGCAGAGATATGATCTGTCTCTTTATGGGGAAAAGGGGGAGGTATGAAGTCACCATTTTACACACCACAATCATGAAGTTTGAGGAAACAGATTTATGAAGAAAAGATTTATTTGGTGAATATCAGATATGATTTTACCCACTACTAGACTTTTGTTCATATAACCTGCTTTGGATAGCTTGTTTCGCAGTATGACCTCTTTGGCAGGAGTTTGCGATAAAAATACAACCTTTTGCAACATATCTGTAACAGTCCTGCTTGTCACAAGGTGATGTAAGTCTTTCCCAGAAGGGTAATGAACCCCTCATAGGACTGACGCACATCTCTTCAGACAGGCAGTCGAGAGTTAGAGATACGTTTAGGATACAGTACGAAGAGGGTCCAAGAGTTCAAATAATGGACAGTTCCGAGGCAGCGCCGAGGAACTGTCCATTATTTGAACTCTTGGACCCTCTGAGTTCTGTATCTGACTTAGTTTACACAATTCACAACCAATTTCCTGGACTGTCCCTAACAAAAGTCTAGTGTGAAATTATGTCGCCCACTTTGTTGTGACCCATTTTGTCACGCACTGTCTGGTTTGAAATCAATAAACAAGGTGTGAGAAAAATAATGAACAGTTCCGAGTCTTTCATTCAGTGTGTGGTGTGCGAAGTGTAAACATGGAAAAGGAATTCTTGGATATCATTAATGAAAATGCCCAGCTGAATTGTATGGAATGCCGTTTTCACATTTATTAGTGAATTGTTAATATCAAGAATTAATTTTTGATCTCAAAAATTGATTTTTTGATATCAAGAATTAATTTTTGATCTCAAAAAATCCCTATTTTGATATCAAGAATTCATTTTTGCTTTCTGTTATTGTATTTTTGATATCTCTAAATGTATTCTTGATCTCAACAAATAATTTTTGATATCAAGAAATATTTAGAGATATCAAGAAATATTTATTGATATCAAAAATGATTTAATGATATCTAAAATTGATTTTTTGAGATCAAAAATTCAATTCTTGATAGCAAAAATGAAATATATGATAGCAAAATATCAATTTTGAGCTCAATAATTGATTGATATCAAGAATTTATTTCAGATATCATTATTTCAGACTGATACTTTTTTAATTTGTATTTTGAAATCTGCAAACAATTTTTTGATCTCAAAAACTGATTCTTGATATTAAAATATCAAAATAAAATTTTTAAATAAAAAATTCAGAAACACGCATCTGTATATAAATAATGGCTGTCCTTGTATATGGAATCTTTATTTTAATTTTTTACTGTACAAAAAATAAGCAATTCTTGAGATCAAAAATTGTGTCGTTATTATTGATATCAATAATTCAAATTTTCATCTCCAAAATTTAATTGACGATTCCTTATAGTTTATGTGAATGTGTGTCCCCCGTAAGATTTTTTAGGTTTGTAAAATTTATTTTTTGATCTCAAAAATAAATTTTTGCCATCTAAAATTCAATTATTGATAGCAAAATATAAATTAATGAGATCTACATTGATTTATTGATATCTCTAAATATATTTTGATATCAAAAATAAGCATTAAATGTTAAAACGGCATTCCATAGAATTGCACATTGGATGCAAATTCCTTCGTAAAATTTAGTAAACACACACACACAAACAAACAACGGGGGGAAGGGGCGGGGTGAGGGGCGGGATGGAGGAACGGGGGCGGCGAGGGGGAGACGGGGGAAGGTGGGGCGGACCGCGGGGGAGGGAGTTGGTCAACACATGGAACGGTGGTTTTTTAGCTTGTTAGTTCCCCGCCCCCGCGGTACGTGCGGAGCGGGGGACTTATAAAACCCGCGCTGTTCGTCTGTCTGTCTGTCCGTCCGTCCGTCCCTCACCAATGCCCCCACTCTTGTACGCGCGATTACTCACTCACGTTTCATCACAGGCTTTTGATTTTTTGTCGGAAGTAACAACATGTGTTGGAGTTGTACGACCTCGGGTTATTTTAGAATTTCACCAAAAATTTACGAAACTGAGAAGCTTCAAACTTGACCAATTTTTTTGTTTGTGGGGGGCGTGACGTGAGGGCACATTTGTACGCGCAATTTCTCAGTTATTGTGCACGACAGCATTTTGAGTTTTTTTGGAGCGAAGGAATATATATTGCGATTGTGCGACGTGGGATTGGTTTTGGATTTGACCAAAAATTGGCGAAACTATTAAACTTCCAACATGGCCAAAATTTTTGTTTGTGGAGGCACGATGCTTCCACTTTTGTTCGCTGACCAAAATTCCGTCCACCACCCTCCTGCTTTTTTACGTGCGATCTTTCAGTAAGCTTTTGACCGAAGAAGTGTACATTCAGATATCGGCGGGAGACTATAATCAGTTTCTTACTGATATACTTGTCTAATATTTTTTTAGATACGCCAAATCGTCCAAAACGAAAGTAAAATGGGCAGTTGTTTATTTTTCATTTCAAAAAGCAGTGAATCCATTGTTTTAAAATAATGGACTCGCAACAGCAAAGAGTCCATTATTTAAAATAATGGACTCCCACCAGTCCATTACATTTAAATAATGGACTGTAAGAACAAAGGGATATCGTCACAGGTGTAAACTAAGTCCCGTTAAGGTCGTATAGATGCATAAAAGCCCTCTCACTTAAGAAAGATAGCTTATGGGTTAATTGAGTTCGTGTTGCAGAGGGTTAATATACGGATTGTAGATTTACTATTGTGGTGTGTGAAATTATTAGTGAAGTTTGTCGTTGCTCGTAATTTGAAGGGCAAGTGGTTCGGATTTTTATGGGGGGCTGTGGTTCGTATTGTTATGGGAGTAGTATGAAGTTACTATTTTACACACCACAATCTGTGAATTTGGTGAAAGTATATAAGCAAAAGCCTAGAATGACCAGTAATTTGAGCTTCGGGTAGGGGTAGGAAGCTCTTGGTCACAAATGTTCATTTGTTTCAATATATTTCACATTTTGTGTATTCTGAGGGATATTAAAGCACTGGACCGGAAAATTTGTGTGTAGAAAAACGAATGTTTTGGTTACTGATTTGACCCCACTGCAAGAGTTCGAGCAAGATAGTCTGCTTTCAGTGTCATTACGCTGCGCCCTGTTGTGTGGGCTTGCGCCATGATCTCCTTCACACGCAACATATCTGTAACAAACTTCCTGCCACAGAGTGACGAACATCTTTCCCGGAAAGGTAATGAATCCCCTCCGAGGAATGACGTACGTCTTCTCCTGCAGGAAGCGTTACAGATACGCCCCGTTAAGGTCGTATAGGTACATAAAAGCCCTTTCATTTAAGAAAGGTGGCTTATGAACTAGTCGGTTTCGCATAGCGGAGGGTATATATGGTGGTTGTGAATTGATAATTGTGGTGTGTAAAATTATTTGCATTTTTCTGCCTCAAGGTTTTCGTTGTTCGGAATTTAAGAGGAAAATAGAGTTAGGGGATGGAATGAGCAGAGTGCAAGCCATGATTGCGTTTTTTTCTGCCTCGAGGTTTTCGTTGTTCGGAATTTAAGGGGAAAATAGAGTTAGGGGATGGAATAAAAAGAGTCCAAGCCACGATAGAAATATTGCAAATATTGCCGTGACTGAAATGTTACGGAAGTTTTGGTAGTTTTAAACTTTGTATTGTGCGGAAAGCGCGGAAACATTGCCTGCATGTTATGTTTATATTTTTACACCAATTTACGCCACGTATCTGCAGAAACTGTTATATTATACGGATAAAAATCATGTACGTATATTCTTGTTAAATTTACACGCTCCAGGTTTAGCAAAGCAATCCTAAAATGCAAACAAAGTCTTAGTGTACCAAAAAGTTCATAATACTTCGATCGTGGGTTCTATTTTAAGGGAAAGTGGTCGGATTTTAAGCAGAGATATGATCTGTCTCTTTATGGGGAAAAGGGGGAGGTATGAAGTCACCATTTTACACACCACAATCATGAAGTTTGAGGAAACAGATTTATGAAGAAAAGATTTATTTGGTGAATATCAGATATGATTTTACCCACTACTAGGCTTTTGTATATAACCTGCTTTGGATAGCTTGTTTCGCAGTATGACCTCTTTGGCAGGAGTTTGCGATAAAAATACAACCTTTTGCAACATATCTGTAACAGTCCTGCTTGTCACAAGGTGATGTAAGTCTTTCCCAGAAGGTTAATGAACCCCTCATAGGACTGACGCACATCTCTTCAGACAGGCAGTCGAGAGTTAGAGATACGTCCCGCTAAGGTCGTATAGATGCATAAAAGCCCTCTCACTTTAGAAAGATAGCTTATGGGTTAATTGAGTTCGTGTTGCAGAGGGTTAATATACGGATTGTAGATTTACTATTGTGGTGTGTAAAATTATCAGTGAAGTTTGTCGTTGCTCGAAATTTTAAGAGCAAGTGGTTCGGATTTTTATGGGGGGCTGTGGTTCGTATTGTTATGGGAGTAGTATGAAGTTACTATTTTACACACCACAATCTGTGAATTTGGTGAAAGTATAAAAGCAAAAGCCTAGAATGACCTGTAATTTGAGCTTCGGGTAGGGGTAGGAAGCTCTTGGTCACAAATGTTCATTTGTTTCAATATATTTCACATTTTGTGTATTCTGAGGGATATTGAAGCACTGGACCGGAAAATTTTTGTGTGTAGAAAAACGAATGTTTTGGTTACTGATTTGACCCCACTGCAAGAGTTCGAGCAAGATAGTCTGCTTTCAGTGTCATTACGCTGCGCCCTGACCTCCTTCACACGCAACATATCTGTAACAAACTTCCTGCCACAGAGTGACGAACATCTTTCCCGGAAAGGTAATGAATCCCCTCCGAGGAATAACGTACGTCTTCTCCTGCAGGAAGCATTACAGATACGCCGCGTTAAGGTCGTATAGGTACATAAAAGCCCTTTCATTTAAGAAAGGTGGCTTATGAACTAGTCGGTTTCGCATTGCGGAGGGTATATATGGTGGTTGTGAATTGATAATTGTGGTGTGTAAAATGATTTGCATTTTTCTGCCTCAAGGTTTTCGTTGTTCGGAATTTAAGAGGAAAATAGAGTTAGGGGATGGAATAAAAAGAGTGCAAGCCACGATAGAAATATTACAAATATTGCCGTGACTGAAATGTTACGGAAGTTTTGGCAGTTTTAAACTTTGTATTATGCGGAAAGCGCGGAAACATTGCCTGCATGTTATGTTTATATTTTTACACCAATTTACGCCACGTATCTGCAGAAACTGTTATATTATACGGATAAAAATCATGTACGTATATTGTAAATTTTTACGCTCCAGGTTTAGCAAAGCAATCCTAAAATGCAAACAAAGTCTTACTGTACCAAAAAGTTCATAATACTTCGATCGTGGGTTCTATTTTAAGGGAAAGTGGTCGGATTTTAAGCAGAGATATGATCTGTCTCTTCATGGGAAAAGGGGGAGGTATGAAGTCACCATTTTACACACCACGATCATGACGTTTGAGGAACAGATTTATGAAGAAAAGATTTATTTGGTGAATATCAGATATGATTTTACCCACTACTAGGCTTTTGTTCATATAACCTGCTTTGGATAGCTTGGTTCGCAGTATGACCTCTTTGGCAGGAGTTTATGATAAAAATACAACCTTTTGCAACATATCTGTAACAGTCCTGCTTGTCACAGGGTGATGTAAGTCTTTCCCAGAAGGGTAATGAACCCCTCATAGGACTGACGCACATCTCTTCAGACAGGCAGTCGAGAGTTAGAGATACGTCCCGTTAAGGTCGTATAGATGCATAAAAGCCCTCTCACTTAAGAAAGATAGCTTATGGGTTAATTGAGTTCGTGTTGCGGAGGGTTAATATACGGATTGTAGATTTACTATTGTGGTGTGTAAAATTATTAGTGAAGTTTGTCGTTGCTCGAAATTTGAAGGGAAAGTGGTTCGGATTTTTATGGGGGGCTGTGGTTCGTATTGTTATGGGAGTAGTATGAAGTTATTATTTTACACACCACAATCTGTGAATTTGGTGAAAGTATATAAGCAAAAGCCAGAATGACCAGTAATTTGAGCTTCGGGTAGGGGTAGGAAGCTCTTGGTCACAAATGTTCATTTGTTTCAATATATTTCACATTTTGTGTATTCTGAGGGATATTGAAGCACTGTACCGGAAAATTTGTGTAGAAAAACGAATGTTTTGGTTACTGATTTGACCCCACTGCAAGAGTTCGAGCAAGATAGTCTGCTTTCAGTGTCATTACGCTGCACCCTGTTGTGTGGGCTTGCGCCATGACCTCCTACACACGCAACATATCTGTAACAAACTTCCTACCACAGAGTGACGAATATCTTTCCCGAAAAGGTAATGAATCCCCTCCGAGGAATGACGTACGTCTTCTCCTGCAGGAAGCATTAGAGATACGTCCCGTTAAGGTCGTATAGGTACATGAAAGCCCTTTCATTTAAGAAAGGTGGCTTATGAACTAGTCGATTTGGCATTGCGGAGGGTATATATTGTGGTTGTGAATTTATAATTGTGGTGTGTAAAATTATTTGCTTTTTTTTTTTGCCTCAAGTTTACTATTTTACACACCACAATCTGGTGTATGTATTTTTACACCAGAAAATAAATTATTTGATGAATATCAGGTATGATTTGACCCCACTACCATTGGTTATAAAATACAACCATGTTTGAATGTCCTTACGCCGTGCCTGGGCTCGAGGTATGAACTCCTCAGCAGGGTGTTGGTGGTAAAAATACCCTCTTTTGCAGCGTAACTGTAACATGCTTTCCGGTCAAAGAGTGTTTGATGTACTGATTGTGGGTTCACAATTGTGGTGTGCAAATGATTTCAGCGTCTCTCTGCCTAAAGTTGTTCGAAATTTGAAGGGGGTGTGGTCGGATTTGAACGGGAGAAATTTTACAGCGATGAGGTTGTGATCATTTTTGTGAGCTGACTTTGGGCAATTTATGAATGCAAAGAAAAAAATCCATGTACAGTGCTTCCTCGTTATCTCGATGTTGACGGGACCTGCCGGTTTACTTCGAGATAGCCGGGGTTCGAGATAAGCGGGGATGGGGGTTTGGGAGATTATTTCTGTTGGAAACTAGGAAAGTGTTGATTGTTTGTGTTTATTGTGTTATGTTTATAGTTGTGGCATGGTAAAGCTGTTTTAAATTCTTTTTTTTAACGTACTGATTTCTATAAGAAAAGAGAGCCTGAGTAACGGCTGTATTGCAATTGTGCTTTTCTCCGGGGGTGAGAATGTCAGCTCAAATTGCATTTTAAAAAAAATTCTAGTTGCGTTTTGTAATTATCCAGCGCAATGTACATTTTGGCAAATCCTTGAAAAAGCACTAATCTTCTTTTTACAAAACACCTGACTGCCGTTTTTATTGCCTTTTTATAGGCCTTCAAAGTGTATAATTTTTCTTTGTTGGATCGTTTAAAAACATCTAACATGAATGAAAGAGGCCGAGATTTAACATATCATGAGATAATTGTAGCGATTTAAACCCCATTTGCTTTTGTTTGAAAGGCATATTTCATCAAATTCAACAATTAAAATTTTTTGCTCTTGGGGAAAAAAGGTTCGAGATAACCCGGGAACCAACTTTGAGATAACCGGGAATTTTAAAAGACTTATATAAGAAAAAAAATCGGGACTCTGAAAAAGGTTCGAGATATCCGGGACTTCGAGATATCAGAGTTCGAGATAACGAGGCACCAACGTACTTGAGTAGGTGGGTGGGGGTGTTATGGGGGAGAAGTCGGTTTAAAACTAGCTGCAGCAAATTTCAGGTGGGAGAACTTTATTTTGAACCTTATTTTGAAATAGGAGAAATCGAACTGAAATTGAACTCGACCGTCATGCAGAACCAATTATACAACAAAAGAAAATGTACAATTTAATTTAATGAATTAAATTAACTTGCAGACAATGGAACGGAACAAATAAGATTTTGAGTTGCTTAATTGCAATTAAATGTTATCAGACCTGACACACCACAACAAAGGAAGTTCACACAATACTTATTCACTATAAAAAACGATAAAAGCTTTTGTCAATTTTTTTATTTATTTGGTGGTTAAAAGAAAGTTGATCGAATTCTTCTTTAGTTTTGCGTTTTTGGTCGAGTTCTATCCTAGTCGAATTCTTCCACATTTGGATGAGGGTTGAGGGGGGGGTAGGGGGGTAGGGAGAGGGGGCGGTTTTCTGTTGTGGAAAAATAAAGACAAACGAGTGAGCTTTTTAAAGATTTATTTAACTTATAAAACAACAAAAACAGTGAACAGTTGTATCGAAATAATAACAGAAACTGTTTCGCCAAAGAAACACAGCAGAAATTTTCCTTCGCAGGAGTTGCGTATGCTCTTTGTCACTGCCACTTAGCTTATGCGACCTTATGTGCCGTCAGACATCGCAAAAGAGCTTATAATGACATGCTTATATTAAAAACTTTAGGGTTACGTTCGACATTGCCAAGACATTTACCTATCGCTTCCAGCGGTCGCCGAGAGTGTACACAGCATCGATGCCACATGGTTTCGACATCGGAAAGATTACTTCTCGGAACTGATCTAACACGACCAAAAAGTAACGCCGCGACAACTTCGTTTTAGAAGTGAATATCCAAATATTCAATCCAATATGACAAATATTTGGTAACGCTCTCAGGGAAAATAAAAATGTTATTGGCGTTTTTAAATGACATTTGAATTTTTTTTCACATTGAAAGTTGTTTTACATTTTGTGACAATAATTGGCACTAGCTAGTTACTTTAACGCTTAATTACAGTGCTCCCCCGCTACCTTGGACTTCGGATTTCTTGTCACTCCTTCAATAAAAAAAAAACATAAAAAGTTTCGAGATATCACAATTTGATACAACGAGGAGCACTGTCTATCTTGTTGAACTCACTGGAACGCAATGCTTTAAAGTGTCCTCTCGTCCTCTCTCCCTATTTTGCATATTTTTGACTAGACAAAACAAAATATACACAACCTTGCCATCCTTCTTTTACTCACCAGTTAATACAATATAATTTTACGTAAAAATGCTGGCATATTTCTGTATATCACACTATACTTTATACTCTTATACTAAGGCTGAAACTAATCGATAATTCGGATAATCGAGGCTATCCGGCAAAAGTTCTGGTCGCTGGATACGGCCTTCCGGTATTGTTTAGAGTGCATACGGAATGACTTCCAAGTAAGCAATTTATAACTTTAGGAACTCCAACCCAGACATTGAAACGGCATCGGACAGATCGGATATCTGCTGGATAACTAGTTGCACAAACAATTCCTTTATACAAGGGATTATATTTAAATAATTTCGCTAAATATGAAATTAAGTAACTAGATCGTGACGCACGACCCGATTCGTGATACCTTCCATGGCAAATTCCTGAACTCCTTTATCCCGATGTCTTGTTTTTAAGGCACTAGTAATATCCGTGAATTAAATGTTTATTTCCAAATAACTGTTACTTGAATTTTTAACTATATGGTTAATCACTTATTTCTTTTCTGACATTATTTGTGAATTGGTGGCGGTTAAGTGATTGAGTGACCGTTCCAGCCTTAGTTAAGACAAATTGAAGCCTCTCACACACAAAGACATTCATCAGAAAAGCGAGGCCAAATTAGAACTCGAGCACGTGAGCAACAAAACTGTGGGATCGCGATACGAACAATTTGGGTGTGAGCGGTTTCAATTTCATTGCATATTTCAGCTTCTCCTTAAACTCTAATAACAGAGAAAAAAATGGCTACAAATAAAACAACTCACTTTTAAAATTCCACACAAATAACATCTTAATCATATTGCTGAATGTATATAGAAAAAATACAATAAAAAGTAAAAAAATCCCAGCCAAGCTTTACGCACAACACAATCAGGCTACATTCTTAAATACAATACATGATTATTTCAGTACATTCATATCAGCAGCACTACAGCAACACGGCTGGAGATAACTGGACTTGTAACACAATGCGCGACAGAGGTAACAATATATCAAACTCAAATGTACAAAGAAAATTACATGATAGTCAGTCGTGAATGCTATATTTATAACGGTGTATTATTTAAAATAAGAATTTTTCAAGCAAATAAGAAATCAGATATTTATGGTCAAGGGTGAACCAACGCATTTTACGACTACGGTAGTCAATTCCGGAATAGACTACCGATATTCAAATCCTTTTAAATGGAACGTTTTTGTGTAATTTTTAATTTAAATATTACAAAACCTGCCTTAATATATGCTATAATGTAATAGATATGAAAAATTTAAAACGTTCTATTCCAGAGAACTTCTAACTTCGGTAGTCTATTCCGGAATAGACGGTTGTCTATTCCGGAATAGACTACCATAGTCAATTTAGCCGATTTCACCCATGACAAAAATTATCTGAATTCTTATTTGATAAATTCTTATTTGATAAAGTCTTATTTTAAATAATACAGTGTTTTATATGCACTTTTTTCAGACGGAAATGGATCAGACGATAACAATGCCGCAGCTTTTCACTCGACAGTAAATGCGAGAACGGCGCTGAGAGAAAAAAAGACAAAATATAGAAGCGACCAAACGCTGGGTGAATGGGTGAGCTTGATCTTTTTATCGAAATGAGCCATTAAGGCAGCTGCAACTGGTTAGAAGTGAACGGCAGAGCTCGATTTTGGTGAGTTCGACTGGGTTCGAACCAAAAAAAAAAAAAAACGTTGGGTTCGCACGCAGTATAGTGATTCCGCGTATTAATCGAGATCTTATGAATAGCTCATGGATCGAATCCGTACGGATCACTCAACTCCTTGTAATCTAGGACTGGAGGTTCAGTGACCAAAGGTCAACGGCATGACGCCCGACCAGGCTTGCCGGAGGTTGTTTTAAAAAAAAAGTACGCAAACTGCTAAAAAAAAAGAACGCTTGATGGCAAAAAAAAAGTACAAAAAAAAGAACGCTTTAGAAAAAAAGAACAAAAAAAGTACGTCAAAAATGTTGAAAATAAAAAATATAAAGATAAAAAGTGTCCTAAAAAAGCCTCAGAAATAGTTTGTATGCGTTTTTCTTGAATAAACAAGAACAGCTGTCAACGGCAATAATAATAGATGTATTTCAAGAGGCGATAAAATCACCAAAACAAGCATGTCCAAGGACATGCCCCAGCCGAAATACCGAATAAGGAAAGAGAGAAAAACTCTGAAACGAATACTGTTAGGCCAAACAACGAAGTACTTTGTTTCTGAACGTAACTTTTTTAGAATTTTAATACACAAAAACGTGTTTCCCCGGGTGGAAGCTGCCCGAAAAGGGATGTTGGAGAGGTTGGGTTTTGAAGATTCATGTATTTACCGACATTTACACAATTTTAGAAAAAAATTATTAAAATTCCCACATTTCGGCATTTTTTTGTCATTTGTGAAAAAAGCAAAGACCAGGTGGAGAAGCACCTAAGAAACTTCTGATCAAAATTTTATAACTATTTGAAAAAGACTGAGAGAAATGAATAGTTTGACAATTCAGTTATTTACTACCATTTATTCCAGCTTTTGCCAAACTTCAAAGTTCCGCCATTTCAGCAGTTTCTGGCGAACCGAAAAAAAAAGTAATAGCCAGGTGGGGGACCACCCAGGGAACATTCCTGCATAATATCAAAACGATTGAAGTAAAACTGTATGAGGAGTAGCATTTTAAAGAAAAAGTTTAACATACGTCCATACATTCAAGCCCCCTTTAGGGATACGACTGACCCAGTCCGACAAAGTCGGCTGGGTTATAAAACCACATAAGTACTAATTTCCGCTCCCATAGTTCAAAATTTTAAGAAGATAACATTATATTCCTAGCGCTAGTAACGATTTTAGTAAGAATTGGTTTTTCACCAATATTTCCATCATTTTTCCGAATGACGCAAAAACAATAACTAGGCAAGAACCAATGACCACTATCTTTAACAAAATTTCAAGACAGTACCAAAGACTGTTTATACTAGTAGTTTAGTCTTTGACAGCATCGCCATTCCTGTGGTATGAGTTTCATTTTTCGTCAATATTTGCGCCAATTTTTCCAAATTACGAAAAAAGAAATGGCCAGGTAAGTACCAAAGATGGCTATCTTTATCTAAAATTGGAAGACAGCAATAGCCAGTTAGGCAGTAGTTTACGCTACTTTTACTTAAAATTACAATGCAATCAGGCTATTTTCCTGGAGTTCGTAAAGAATTTACTGAGAGTTTTTTTGGTTGTTCGCAAAATTTTCGCCAATTTTTTTGGCCAATCACCAAAAAAAATAATAGCAAGTAAGCCAGTAATATTGCCTGCTACCTTTCCATGAAATTTCAAAAGAGTAAGACTATTTTCCTGGAGATCAGATTTTACTGGAATCTTCTTAGTTTTTCGCCAAACTATTCGCCAATTTTTGGCCCATCACCAAATATTGTAATAGAAAGCTGAACAGTCAGGCTTGCTGCCTTTACTTGAAATCTAAAGACAGTCAGACTATTTTATGGAGTTTGTCAAGATTTTATGGGTTTTTTTTGTTTTTTGTTTTTTTTTTTTTTTGGTTTTTCGCCAAAAATTTTTGGGAATTTTTTAGCCAATCACCAAAAAAATAACAGTAGATATTAAAGCTTGCTACCGTCAGTTACAATTTCAAGACATTAATACTATTTTCTAGGAGTTAGTTAAGGTTTAACAATTTTCAAAAAAAAAATAAAATAAAATAAATAATAAATAAACAATTACGTTTTTTCTCCAATATTTCTGCTAATTTTTTGGTGAATCCCTTAAACAACTAATAGATAGGTGGACATCGATGCACCCTACCTCCCACCAAAATTGTAGAATGTTTCCATGAAAACCCTAGGAGATACTGTTTACAGAAAATTGGTTTTTGGCCAATATTTCTGCCATGTTTCGGCAAATTCCTAAAAAGGTAACAACCACTTAGGTAGTAATGTGTGGTACTGCTATTTAAAATCACAAAGCGAGGAGACTATTTTCCTGGAGTTCTCCAAGATTTTACTGAAATTTTTTTGGTTTTTTGCCAACCACTAAAAATTCATAGCCAGTTAGGTAATATTGATTACTGCCGTTATTTAAAATTTCAAGGAAGTAACGTTACTTTCCTTGAAATGGTCAAGATTTTACGAAAAAAGGTTTTTAGCCAATATTTTCGCTAATATTTGTTTGCTTTGCGCCACAAGCTTAGCCAATGTTTGGCCAATCACCCAAAAAGTAATTGCCAGGTAGGTAGTACCTCCGGCTACCTTCACTTTAAATGCCAACACAGTACGACTATTTTCAGCAGTTAGTAAAGTTTTTGCTGTATTTTTTTTTTTGTTTTTCGCCAAAATCTGCATCAGTTTTTGACCACTCACCAAAACAAGAATGTCCAGGGACATTGTGACAAGCCGAGATCTAGTGACTCTATGAATAAGCTTGTCTGGTTGCCGAAAGTGGTAGTCAAATTGTACAAGTTTGTCTAAGGACAAAGCCCCAGCTTACAAAAAGCGATAAAACCAAATCCGGCGTGCTTGAACAAGGCAATTTCCCTGAAAAATTGGGCTTCAAAGGACGAGATGGCAATGAGCTAGCTAAATAATTAATTTAGCAATGGACCCGAACATAGACCGATAAATATATACAAAGATTTTTTTCCCAGAAAAATAACTTCGAACAACGTATCGAAATTGTATCTACACATGTGTACTGTTGACATGTACTGTCGGACATACACAATTAGTTCAAGCAGCAGAAACGATCAAAACGACCAAACACATGTGCCTTTTGAAAAAAAGAAAACGCCGCGTCTAAAACATCATTACTTAAGTTTAATGTTTTGGTATGTACTTTGCTGGGTTTGCATTTCCGTTTAATTATGTTTATTTAACTTGCGTTGATAAGCGGTTCGCATTTCGGACAACTGCGCAAGTTTATTTAACTTGCGTTGATACGCGGTTATTATTTCGGACCACTACGCATGTTTTATTTAACTTGCGTTGATAAGCGGTTCGCATTTCGGACCATTACGCATGTTTATTTAACTTGCATTGACGCGAGGTTTGAATTTTGGACCAGTGCGCACATTTATTTAACTTGCGCCGATGCACGGTTCGATTTCCTACCAGTGCGCATGTTTACCAAACTTGCGTCGATGCGAGGTCCGTATTTCGGACAAATGCGCATGTTTATTCAAGTTTTGGCGGATCGCCTAAAAAATTAATTTTTCAAGGGGGCCTAACTGGAGAAGAATCGTACAAAATTTGAAGAAAATCTGATCAAAATTGAGTGAAAAAAAGCATTTTGAAAATTGGTGACCATAAAAAGAGTAAATTTTCATGACAGGCCTAGCTAGAGAACAATCGTACAAAATTGGAAAGGAATCCGATCAAAATTGTGGGAGAAGAATCAATTTCAAAATTAGATACCAAAAAATTAAAAAATGTCCCCCATTTGGCCAATTTTTGGCGCATGCCCAAAATGAGTAATTTTTGAAAAGAGGCCTACCTAAGGAATATTTGTGCAAAATATGAAGAAAATCTAATCACAATTGTGGGAGAAGAAGCATTTTGAAAATTGGCAAACCGAAAAATTTCAAATGTCCCCCATTTAGCCAATTTTTGGCGGATCGCCAAAAACAGTAATTTTTCAAGAGAGACATAATTAGGGAACAACCAACCAAAATTGGAAAGGACTCCAATCAAAAGTGTGGTAGAAGAAGCAATTTGAAAATTAGACACCAAAAATTTTAAAAAATGTCCCCCATTTGGCCAATTTTTGGCGGATCGCCAAAATGAGTAATTTGTGAAAAGAGGCCTACCCAGGGAATATTTGTGCAAAATATGAACAAAATCTGATCAAAATTGTGGGAGAAGAAGCATTTTGAAAATTGGCAACCGAAAACTTTCAAATGTCCCTCATTTGGCCAATTTTTGGCGTATCGCCAAAAAGAAAGGCCTACCTAGAGAACATTCGTGTAAAATTTGAGAGGAATCCAATCAAAACTGGAGGAGAAAAAGCATTTTAAGTAAAAGTTTACACACGTACATACGTACATACAGACGACGGATACCCCTCTATTGATAGGATAAGAACAGCCCGACATAGTCGGCTGGTCTAAAAAGTATTAGCCAGGTAGGCAGTAACGCCTGGTACCTTCACTTAAAATTTCAAGACAGATTGCCTTCCTGGAAATGCTTAAGACGCTACGAAAAAAAAAGGTTTTTCACCAATATTTTCGACAATTTTTGGCGAATCGCCAAAAAAGTTACAGCCAGGTAGGTGGTAAGTCTTGCTACCTTCACTTTAAATTCAAACACGGGAAGACTATTTTTCAACAGTTAGTTAAGATTTTACTGAAAATTTTCGCCAGCTGGCCAATCACCAAGATTAAGATTTTACTGAAAAATTTAGCCCGTTGGTCAATCACCAAAAAAAGTAATAGCTAGGTAGTAGTAAAGCCTGCTAACTTCACTTAAAATTTCAAAACAGTAAGATTAATTTTCAACAAGGAAAAGATCTGGTTTTTCGCTAATATATATTTTCGCCAATTTTTGGCGAATTGCCAAGAAAGCAATAGCCAGGTGGAAACTTATAGGCGCCCTACCTTCCACCAAAATTTCAAGACATTAAGGCTAAAATCCTGGGAGAATATACGATTTTTCAACTTAAGAGGGTTTATTCGCACATACTTTCAACAACTGTTATATTCCTGCTTCTGAAAAAAAAAACGCTGGGGCTAAAAAAAAAAGAACAATAAGGTACGCTTGTGGAAAAAAGGTACGTTTTGAGGCAAAAAAAAGAACGATGCGAAAATAAAGACTAAATCTTTAAAAAAAGTACGATCCGGCAAGCCTGCGCCCGACCTATGTGAGCTCCAACCATGAATTTGCGGAATTACCACCAGAACAATTCATTCATTATTTTAACCCAATTGTCATAATTAACAATAAAAAAATTTAAAAAAAATAAAATAAAACAGCTAGTAATTGCAACTGAAACCACAAAAAAAGAATTAGTTTGAATTTAAAGATATTAATCAAATAGTTCAGACGCCGAATTTAGTGACACTACACGAAAGCTACATTTTGCAGCAGTTCATTTGTAGGATACTACTTTGCATCTATTTTTTTTCGTTTTCACTCTTTTCTACACCAAAAATCACACATGGAAAACATTTAAGAATTTAAATCACTTACCCCAGGACAGAACCACTCAGGAAGAAAGAAAGAAAAATTAAGATGTTTTAGGACATAATTGCAACTAGTTATGCCCACCAGTAATCAAATTTAATATTGATAAAAAAAAAAAACGAACATAACTGAATGTTTAGTACACCCCACTGATATAAATATTTTGAGTTTTCATTGTTGTATCTCAATTGGAGTTGAATTGTTTTTTCACCTTAAGATGGATGCATTGTCAGCCTGAAGCTTGTTTCTGTAGCTCTTCTTGAGGAACCGGATCCTGCCTCGGTTTGGTTCGAGACTTCAGTTGATCAATGCCAATCCTACTCGTCGTTTTACGGGACTGTTTTAAGTTAAAAACACATAAACACGCCACATTCATTTGCTCAATAGGCTTGGGTGCAGTATATACGTAGATGCGTTGAGGGTGGGGCCTTCAGACCTGACTCTCTTGCACGAAGAGGCCTGAGTGAAGGAGGGAGTAGAGGGGCGAGGTAGACTGACTGTCCGAGTCGCAGTGCTGAGTCATGAAAGGCTCAGAGTCACTGCAGCTGACGTCATCACGAATTGTTGCGTCATCATTCGCATTGGCATCATCCTGTGTGACGCCACCAGGCATTGCTACGTCATGTTCTTTGACATCAATGCATATTGTTGCGTCATTGTTAGTGACACCGTCACTGTTTGTTGTTACGTCCATGCACATAATTACGTCATCATGTCCTCTCAAACTGTCCCGTATAGCCTTCTTATCATCCGTATTTAAATCACCAAGATTGTGTGCATCTTGTGGTAGGTTCATTAGTCCATGGATTTGTCTCTGAACCACGTGTTTGCAGCCACATGTACAAGGTCTATTTCCACGCTGGACAGCACCTTGCTGCCTCGGAGAATGACCACTGTCTTCGGCAATAAAAGTTTCGCCACACCGACAGTCATAAGCGTCTTTATTGCCACGTTCATTGGCATCTTTCTCCTGCAAGCATCCATCACTGACATCCCCGTTCCAGGTCAGGTGCGTATCTGCACCAATGACGTTATTTGCGCTGGCGTCCGGAACTGTGGGCGAACGTTGGGGTGATGTTGGCTGGCTGGTGTTGTGTACGACAACGTTGTGTGGATAACCTTTGTTCAAGTGTAAACCGTGCGGATATCCCCTGCCTGCGGGTGAGTAACAACCTGCGAACGCGTCATAGATGCACTGATCGGTCGAGTCCGGGGAATGCCGTACATAAGGCGAGTCCGCACTTCCAGAGCTGTTCACACTTGTGATTCGCCTTCTGCCATTCACGCTTGCTGAGTCCGATTCTTCGTTTGCAACGTGGCGTGAAGATTTGTCGCTGCGGCTGTCAGACAGCTGTGTGGCGTCTTCCAGCTGTGTGCTCAGCGGGCGCACAGCTTTACTCGGCGAGGTATTGACTGCCTGAAAGGCGCTGTACCCGTTGGCCCTGTGGCGCACGGGAGACTGCATTATGGGCTCCAAAGTGCTGACCTCTGACGAGAGCCTGTGGTACTGTGCCCCCAACCAGGAGCCCCGCGAGTTGACTGAGGTCAGGCTGGAGGCCTCGGACAGCGTCTCTGGGGTGGCGAGGGGTGCATTCTGCCCGCAGTCCAGCGAATACTGCAAATCCAGACGCATATTTATGCGCGGTTTTGGTGGGAAACTTTTAGGTCGTCCTGGTCTGACGTCATTGTGGATCCTGTAACTGGTGTTGCCGGGTTCGAAGTCCCAGCTCAATGTTTGGACACCATTTTGCGCAGTCTCAGTGGGGATGCAATACGCCAAGCCAGGGTGATCCGTGTTATCAAGTAAGGTATCGTTGCTGCTTGGAAAACTGGTCTCTAAATACATGCGCTGTTCTGGTATAATGTTCTCGATGGAAACACAAGATGGCGGGCGATCGCGTGACATCATAGCTTGGCGTTCAGCTTCTGTGAATTTTCTACTCGGCTTTGCCGGACGGGCATTTGTTAACACCTGGTAAATATACCAAAACAAAAATAAAAAAATGCTAACGTAATATCCAGCATTTAACATTAGGGAAATATACCAAAACAAAAATAAAAAATGCTAACGTAATATCCAGCATTTAACATTAGGGTGCTCTATATTTAAGTGACCTCTGATCCTGTTTTTTTCACCATTTTTTAAGTCACAAATAGAAAGTATAATTCTCAATAAAGAGGTAGGATATATCCTACAAATTTTATTTTATTTTTTTTTTAGGTATCTAAATAAAGTTTTTTAAACATGTCTAAACGTATAAAATTAATTAACAAGACATTGTGACCAGCCGAGATCTAGTGAATCAAGTATTAATAGGCTTCTATTGCCGCCAAAACGTGGCAGCCTTATTTACAAAACCGGTTACTGAACATTTTTGAAAGGCCAGCATTTGCCTAATCTCTGGCAGGTCTTAGAAAAGTAAATTTCAAAGAAGCCCTGACATTGAACCACGCTTAAAAATGAAACCAATCTGACTCAAATTAGTTGCAGAACTATTTTCTAAAATTGTTGCAGACGAGCTATTTTGGAAAAAAAAACCCCGATCCCTAAAAATATCAAAAGGCGGCATAAATTTTTGGAGGGGCATCAAAAAAGTTATGATTTTTTAAAGAAAACATCACATGAAGAGCAATATTCGAATATTTCGAATAAATATAATCAAACTGCAACAGGCAACCAAAACGATTTAAAATGCCGCCAACTGGCCAAATTTGTGGAGAATGACCATTTGGTCAATTTTTGGCGGATCGCCAAAAAAGTAATTTTTCAAGTGAAAATCACCTACCAGACACTTATACAAAATTGGAAAGAACCCGATCAATATTGTAAGAGAAGAAGCACTTTCAAAATTGGCTACCAAAAAATTTAAAAAATTAAAAATGCCCCCCTCCCCCATTTGGATAGTCAACAAAAAGTAATTTTCAAGAGATGACAGCCCACTGCACATTTATGCAAAATTAAATTTGAAGGTAACCTGATCAAAATTGTGAAAGATGAAACATTTCGAAATTGGCTTTCAAAAAATGCTAAATGCCGCCCATTTGACCAAATTTGGACGGATCGCCAAAAAAAATAAATTTTCAAGAGAGAACTATCTGGGGAACAATCGAACAAAATTGAAAGCATTTTGAAAATTGGTTACCTAAAAAATTAAAAATACCCCGATTTGGTCAATTTTTGGAGGATCGATGGAAAAATGACTTTTCAAAAGAGGACAGGCTAGTGAATATTTATGCAAAATTTGAAGGTAATCCGATCAAAATTTTGGGAGAAAAAAAACCTCAAAAAAAAAAAAATAAATAAAATAAATAAATAAATAAATAAAAATATAATAATAATAATAATTTTTTCGAGAAAAGCCTTTCTAGCGAACTTTCTTGCAAAATCTAAAGACAATCCGAAGATTTAAAAGTGGTGGACAGCGAAGCCCCTCCGACGTTGTAAAACAACTCGGGGGGGGGGGGGGGAGTGAAAGCGATATAACCGTCGCATCATCAGCGCGTTGAAAACAATTTTCAAAGTGACAGCATGGCAATACTTCCTAGAAGGGTCTGGCCCATTTTCAATATGAAATCTCCCTTGAGTCCCAGGAATGCCATGCATACAACATGAAAACGATCGGTGAAGAAATAGTCATGAGTGTGTTGAGAGAAAGGGTCGACGGACAGATTGTGATACTACCAATACAGCCTGTCAACGTGGCCATAGTTCCCAGACGGATCTGGCCCATTTTCAGTAATAAACTTTCTCCTAAACGAAATATATGCAAAATGTAAAAATAATTATCCGTAAAGGAAAAAAGATGTGAGGGTGTAAACAATTTCTTTTCAAAATGTCGGCTTGATCATCGTACCGGGATCATCTTCAATACGAACCTTGCTTGGGTTCTTAGGCAAGGTATAAATTTAATATGAAAGCAATCAGTGAAGAAGTAAAAAACAAGGAGCCTGTTGACAGCAAGTGCCGACCGGAAAATAATGCGTCGCGCTTGAAGGACGGTGAGAAATAAGACAACGAGCATTCGGCTCAAGACAGAAAAGTGCTGTGACGTTTTTAATCTTCAACATTTCCAAGGCCCTGATGAATGATTATCTGTTACGTTTTTTTTTTTTATAAAAATCCCTTCATTACAGCCTTGATTCGCTCCTGCGACTGATACAACGGGCTTTGAAGCAATTAGGAAAACTACTCGGCTTTTAGAACTTGACATTTACATGTACATTTACTTACAGTTCAAACCAGAGCAATCTCTGAGAAATCTCAAAGGCACCCTTCAAAATACCCCGCAGCCCAATTTACAATAAATATTCACAGCCCGAAAATTTTTTCGTTGGTGAATGCTCGTCGGCTTAAAAAAATCATCAAAGACTAAATGTAGGGTGCAAAGTTACTGAAGAGATGTGCAGGAAATGATCACAGTGTTTCCCTTTACCTTGTTGAGCGCGTCTAGAACATTATCGGGCATGTGGTCATTTATCATGGTGGGTGAGATGAGTACCTCACTGAAATCAATGTTACTCGCCCACACGGCTTGGTAGATAGGATCTGCACTCGTGCACAACCTGTGGGGGCGAGTACCAGTCAGTTTGTAAATCGTAGCGAAAATCACAACAAATACATAATAATTTGTCAATAAATCAAGGCATTATAATGAGCATTTGTTTATCACAGGCGCTGAAATAGTGAAAAATGGATTATCAATAAATATAGGCATTTTTTTAAAAATTTTCTGACATGCTGTGCCCTCTCCTTGAGTAATCATGTAGAAAAATGATGGTAGGAAGAGTCTGTATTAACTTCTGTCATAGGATGGTAGGAAGAGTCTGTATTAACTTCCGTCGAAGGATGGTCGGAAGAGTTTGTACTAATTTCCGTCAAAGGATGGTAGGAAGAGTTTGTATTAACTTCCGTCAAAGGATGGTAGAAAGAGTTTGTACGAACTTCCGTCAACCAGAACATTTCATGTTACTTGGCAAAAAATGTTTTGTTCTTCAAATTTAATAATTAGAATTCGTGGTCTCTTTTCGGTCTTTTCCAGAAACAGCTTTTACGCTAATCATCCCATTCTAGTGACGTATGTGGGGTCTAATTTATTCATGTTCGCAGTAAAGGAGCATTCCAATCACCACGGACTATAATAACTAGGAGATTTTCACTCCGGTATCGCACTGTGGTGAGTAAAACTCGTAAATCTGCTTCTCCCTCCTCTCTCGTTTGTGTGATGGTGATCAAAACGATTTATAAGCAATCAAACATGATTTGTGCCTATTGCAATATACTGATTGGATATTGAGTTTTTGGATAATACGTGATGTGGGACGGTAGAGACTGGGTTTGGAGAATGGCCGAGACATACAGTTTGCAGGGCCTTTTTCACGTTCCTGCTGAGGTGCTCAGACAGCATGGTCGGGGATACGAGCACCTCGTCGAAGCTGTAGTTACACGCCCAATAGGCGCTGTACAATTTCTCCTTCTTTCCGTCGTCGCTAGCAATTCATTAACCAAGCTCACGTTTTGTGCGAGTTTTTAACACTGTCTTGCAATGCATTGAGCAATTTAACAGTTCTGTGACATCACTTTATTTATTTACTCTAATTTTATTTACTATTTTTTTTTTCCGATATTGATTTTTTATGGGCTAATATTTTGCGTTTTTCAACTTATATTTTTCTATAATGTAACATTGTGAGAGATCAGTAAGACACTTGAGAATTTAATATATACTGCCTTCTATATGCGTACTTTCCATTGGGTATCAAAAACATTTGGTTGAATACATACTAAGGTCATAGAATTTTTACATAAAAATGCATGAAAAAATGCACCTGGTGTTGTCAGGGTGGTTTCTAACCACGTGTATGATGTTGCCAGGAGGGTAAAGGGGCGCGTGTGACGTCAGGGCTATTTCGGAGTCGGTGGGGTGCTGGAAGTAGCGTGTCTGCCTTTCCACTCGTCCTTGCTCGTACATGCCGACCACTTCCGCCTCCTCGTCGTCCACTTCCGGTGGTCGCTCAGCACAACAGCACATCATGCTGCCGCTTATGATCTTCCACTGAGTAAACATAGGACCAACTGAATGGTCACCAAATGGCACGGCTAATGTTCTTGTATTTGGCAGAGACTGATCAATCAGAATTATTCATTTAGGGCAATTTTATTCAAAGATATACTTTTATTGTAATGGTCTTCAGAGTTATTTGATACCAGGTTTGTTTTGCTTGTATTTTTCATTCTGTACCTTTTGGTGGTTACTTTTCTTAATGACGTTGATGAGATCCTGCCTCAATGTCTCCAGCTGGTACAGACCAATCCTGTCACATGATCAACATAGATCACATCCTTACAGTAGGAATATGTTGGTACGAAACTAAAATTGCGAAAATGTCAAGACCAAGAAACGCTAAATCAGCAAATGTAAGATTTAAATTTTAACTTTCCCACTGAAAATGACAACGCCCCAATAATTTAATTAATTTGATAAAACTTTTTGACAAACAAAGTTATGAACAGCACAAGCGGGAAATTGCAACATATCGCGTGGGAAGGGGTAGAGATAGGGGTGAGTTTATTGTACCTGGGAACCTATCGGGTGGGAGAGGGTAGGGATAAGGGTGAGTTTATTGTACCTGGGAACCTTTCGGGTGGGAGAGGGTAGGGACAGGGGTGGCATTATTGTACCTGGGAACCGATCGGGTGGGAGAGGGTACGGACGGGGGTGGCCTTATTGTACCTAGCAACCTATCGGGTGGGAGACGGTAGAGATAAGGGTGAGTTTATTGTACCTGGGAACCTATCGGGTGGGAGAGAGTAGAGATATGGGTGAGTTTATTGTACCTGGGAACCTATCGGGTGGGAGAGGGTAGGGACAGGGGTGAATTTATTGTACCTGGGAACCTATCGGGTGGGAGAGGGTAGAGATAGGGGTGAGTTTATTGTACCTGGGAACCTATCGGGTGGGAGAGGGTAGGGATAGGGGTGAATTTATTGTACCTGGGAACCTATCGGGTGGGAGAGGGTAGGGATAGGGTGAATTTATTGTACCTGGGAACCTATCAATTCGGAGAGAGCAGAGATAGGGGTTAGTTTATTGTACCTGGGAACTTATCGGATGGAAGAGGGTAGAGATAGGGGTGAGTTTATTGTACCTGGGAACCTATCGGGTGGGACAGGGTAGGGACAGGGGTGGCCTTATTGTACCTGGCAACCTATCGGGTGGGAGAGGGTACAGATATGGGTGAGTTTATTGTACCTGGGAACCTATCGGGTGGGAGAGGGTAGGGACAGGGGTGAATTTATTGTACCTGGGAACCTATCGGGTGGGAGAGGGTAGGGACAGGGGTGAATTTATTGTACCTGGGAACCTATCGGGTGGGAGAGGGTAGAGATAGGGGTGAGTTTATTGTACCTGGGAACCTATCGGGTGGGAGAGGGTAGGGATAGGGGTGAATTTATTGTACCTGGGAACCTATCGGGTGGGAGAGGGTAGGGATAGGGTGAATTTATTGTACCTGGGAACCTATCGATTCGGAGAGAGCAGAGATAGGGGTTAGTTTATTGTACCTGGGAACTTATCGGATGGAAGAGGGTAGAGATAGGGTTGAGTTTATTGTACCTGGGAACCTATCGGGTGGGACAGGGTAGGGACAGGGGTGGCCTTATTGTACCTGGCAACCTATCGGGTGGGAGAGGGTAGAGATAGGGGTGAGTTTATTGTACCTGGGAACCTATCGGGTGGGAGAGAGTAGAGATAGGGGTGAGTTTATTGTACCTGGGAACCTATCGGGTGGGAGAGGGTAGGGATAGGGGTGAATTTATTGTACCTGGGAACCTATCGATTCGGAGAGAGCAGAGATAGGGGTTAGTTTATTGTACCTGGGAACTTATCGGATGGGAGAGGGTAGAGATAGGGGTGAGTTTATTGTACCTGGGAACCTATCGGGTGGGAGAGAGTAGAGATAGTGTTGAGTTTATTGTACCTGGGAACCTATCGGGTGGGAGAGGGTAGGGACAGGGGTGGCCTTATTGTACCTGGCAACCTATCGGGTGGGAGAGGGTAGAGATAGGGGTGAGTTTATTGTACCTGGGAACCTATCGGGTGGGAGAGGGTAGGGACAGGGGTGGCCTTATTGTACCTGGCAACCTATCGGGTGGGAGAGGGTAGGGATAGAGGTGAGTTTATTGTACCTGGGAACCTATCGGGTGGGAGAGGGTAGGGACAGGGGTAGCCTTATTGTACCTGGCAACCTATCGGGTGGGAGAGGGTAGAGATAGGGGTGAGTTTATTGTACCTGGGAACCTATCGGGTGGGAGAGAGTAGAGATAGGGGTGAGTTTATTGTACCTGGGAACCTATCGGGTGGGAGAGGGTAGGGACAGGGGTGATTTTATTGTACCTGGCAACCTATCGGGTGGGAGAGGGTAGAGATAGGGGTGAGTTTATTGTACCTGGGAACCTATCGGGTGGGAGAGGGTAGGGATAGGGGTGAGTTTATTGTACCTGGGAACCTATCGGGTGGGAGAGGGTAGAGATAGGGGTGAGTTTATTGTACCTGGGAACCTATCGGGTGGGAGAGAGTAGAGATAAGGGTGAGTTTATTGTACCTGGGAACCTATCGGGTGGGAGAGGGTAGAGATAGGGGTGAGGTTATTGTACCTGGGAACCTATCGGGTGGGACAGAGTAGAGATAGTGTTGAGTTTATTGTACCTGGGAACCTATCGGGTGGGAGAGGGTAGGGATAGAGGTGGGTTTATTGTACCTGGGAACCTATCGGGTGGGAGAGGGTAGGGACAGGGGTGAATTTATTGTACCTGGGAACCTATCGGGTGGGAGAGGGTAGGGACAGGGGTGAATTTATTGTACCTGGCAACCTATCGGGTGGGAGAGGGTAGAGATAGGGGTGAGGTTATTGTACCTGGCAACCTATCGGGTATGAGAGGGTAGGGATAGGGGTGAGTTTATTGTACCTGGGAACCTATCGGGTGGGAGAGGGTAGGGACAGGGGTGAATTTATTGTACCTGGCAACCTATCGGGTGGGAGAGGGTAGAGATAGGGGTGAGTTTATTGTACCTGGGAACCTATCGGCTGGGAGAGGGTAGGGATAGGGGTGAATTTATTGTACCTGGGAACCTATCCGGTGGGAGACGGTAGGGACAGGGGTGGCCTTATTGTAACTGGGAACCTATCGGGCGGGAGAGGGTAGGGATAGGGGTGAATTTATTGTACCGGGGAACCGATCGGGTGGGAGACGGTTGGGACAGGGGTGGCCTTATTGTGCCTGGGAACCGATCGGGTGGGAGAGGGTAAGGATAGGGGTGAGTTTATTGTACCTGGGAACCACATCTTTGCCAACGACGACGGACGTGATAAATGATTTCGTCTGCTCCACACACGGCGCGCTGATTAAGCCTCCTGGCGGAGAAAATGCGTAGCAATGCAAGCGCGGGTATTCCTGCAACATGAATAGAATTCACTGAAATATACAACGCACAATCTTAGTAATTTATTACAAAGCGACGCCGGATGCCGACTCAACTCCATAAAATTTCAAAGCGTTACGGCGATATCGTTACGAAAAATTTGTTGCCTCCAAAATGAGAAAGAGGGATGGACATACAAGGAACTACTATAGGCGCAGTATGGAAATGATCGGTGAAGAAAGAAACACGTAAAATTAAGCTGAAATACAAAAAAAAAAATATGAAGCGAGCAATTAATAAAGAAAGAAGGGCTTGGAATCAATTGGGGAATGACTACAGATGGGGGTGGGAGATGTGGGGGGGGGGGGGTATTATACAACTAGAGCAGTGTGCATAGCCCATTTATTAACCACAGACCCCCAATCAGTTAAACACGGCCATCAATAGTCAATCATGAGAATTTTCAAAGTCCAGTTGGTGCATTTTCCTTTGGCGAACCTGGCCCATTTACCATACCGATCTGTGTTTGCTCCCATAGCAGCCACAAGGGGAACATATGTAATTCCAGTCTCAAATCCAATTATGGTGTGCGAAAAAATGTGAACAAGACAGGTACAGGTCACTGCCAGTCTGACAGTCTGATTTGCCTCAGATCCAATAACGGTGTGCAAAATATTAAGAAAATTTGGCCATGACATACACACAGGGGTCTGTTTTGACTTATATCTAATGATGGTGTGTAGAATAGCAACAGAATTTGGGTATGCCTTTTTCGCATCCAATCCCATATATTCAAAGGTGTCCAAAATAGTGACAAAATTTGGACCCGTCTTTAAGTCAAGATTCTATTTTGTTTCTGAAACTAACTGGATCAGCAGGCATTTGGCTGGTCGAATACGTTGTTCAACGTCACTGCCGCGTCGTCTGGTCAGATTTTTTCGGTCGTACAGGGACATATCCACGACGTCGGTATGATTTCACAAAACCGACGTCGCTAATGCCACCTCAAACAACGCTTTTTCTACGTCGCAAAAGCGATTGAGAAACGACATTGGGAAAGTCAACGACATCGGATACTCTTAAAAGTTAAGAAAATTAGCTGATTGGTGGGGACACCCCCCTGACCTGACAATCGCTTGTGTCTATCCGCTACCAGCCTGGGTTAACCATACCTGTTGAAGGAGTATCGCTAGAATGGCTGCCGTCCCTGCCCCCAGGGAGTGACCCACGATCGTGAGCTCATAATCCTGTGTTGATCTTTCCAAGTCGAAGTTGAAGGCTTCAGAGAGCAGCATATCCTCTTTGATCTTCTTTTTGATGTAGACGGCGGCCTGTACCATGCCCTACAAAACCACGCACTCAGTCAACCACACAACACAGCTGTGACATGATCACAACCGGAAAGTCATTGTCACAGCTGGTGAGTACTTTTTTGTAATTAAAACAGTGGACTTTGAAACATATTTTAAAATAAGTTTGGGTAAACCGTTCCATTTTTTACCATTATATGACTTTTTTTACGACTGGAATTTACACTCGTTGCCAAAACAACATAAAGGAAAGCCATGGATCTCAGTGAATATTCGTCCGACACTGACTGGGCATCGCCTTACAACACCGATATTAGAATCTCTCCATCGTGGCGAGCTTCCGACTTGAGCTTTACCTTATGACCGAGCCAGTCCTCTTTGATGGGTTCGATTGGGATGGGCTCAGGTTCCGCTTTCAGGTCTGTCAGTACGTCCTGTCGTACACAGAAAGACACAGTTAATAGAAAGAAATACACAGTTAACACAACGAAGACATCACCAATAAAGAGGAAAATACAACTTCATTGCAGTGATCTGCCTGTTTATGAAGATGCGTTTGAGTTATTTTACGTGATATTAAGTTTGTTGTGGGGGACTGGGTGGTTTACTACAGTGAAGTACTGCTTATCTTGATAGTCTGATACCTGCAATGAGAGAGTACCGCGAATGGAGATGACGACTTTCTCTTGTTCGTGGTCCACGGCAACGAAAAATGGAGTCTCTCCAATCTACAAGGCCAGACACATATGTCCCTAATGACACACATAATCACATCCGCATCACTGCCCAGGAAGAATCAACCATGCCTACTTATGCGACAAACGGAATAAGCCATATGTTTCGTTCATAAACACATAATTACACTGCTTAATTTTGTGCCTATTCTTTTGAGTAAAATGCTGTAAATGTACAATAGGGGGGAAGAACATCTGTCCACCAAACAGGTTATGACATGATATATTTTTCTACTTCGGCATGCGGCTGATTGAGGATATAGCTCAAATAATTGATGTAACCACGTATGGGCAAAGTGGAGAGAAGTGGCTCGGAAGATCACTTACATCAACGTGATAGGTGCAGTAAACGATGTCAAAGGTGCCGGGTTCGAATCCGATCAGCTTATTGAGTGCGGCGAGATTACAAGAGCAGCAGTTGTCCTCCACCAGGTGAGCCCTTGACGTAGATCTCCTACAGCAGCAGCAGCAGCAGCAGCTGCAACACCAGGTGACGTCATCATGTACAGCACACAACAGTATCAATCTATGCATTGGTTTTATTCTCCGGGAAAAAGAACAATTTAAACGATCATAAAGACGCAACTGATATAGTGTTCAAGCAATTATCCACAAAGATAGAAGAATATAAATTAAGTATTTCAAAAATGTGGCGGGAAAATGTTTTTATTTTCTACAGCTTACATAACACGTCTTTATTAAATAGACTGAAACATTTTGAGAACAGACAATACCGCCCATCAACTACAGGACTATGCAGACGTAATACTGATTAGTCTGAGTAAGTGTTTTACACAGCTATATATGGTGAGTCAACATTCAATAACCCTTCACTATAAACTAAAATTGAATTCACCAAGAGGTTTTTCGAAACCGTTTGCGATTCATTACAGAAACATTTTCGCGCAGTGCAATTCCCAAACACATATTTTTCGAATCACGTTTCCCTGTATATTACTGATCGAGGAAAGGCTGAGAAAATATCACAAGCTCAAGCTATATTCAAACTGATGAGTTATCAAAGCATCGCAAACACCTTTATTTTGGTGAAATGATTCACTTACGCCCGGAACTTAAGTAATATGAATTTTTTGTAAATACAAGATGCAGGCACAGCTCAACTTCAGATCTGTATCTTTAATTTATGATATAAATTCAATCATTTGTTAATCTCTATTGAACCTATCTCTATTGAACCTTCGTATATTTGGTCGGAAAAAATGTTAAACTGTACTTTAAACGACTGCTATAGCCCCTGCTTCTGTAAGCAGCAGGGCTAAAAAGATTTGTCACTGCGCATGATCTGTGAGGCATTGACGATAAAAGTGGCAGTCCTAGAACGTGGTTATTCAGTTAGGACGTGGTTATTCAACAATCCCTTCGGTGGATAAATGCGTTCCACAGAATCACACTCTTAGAGAACGAAACATGTGAAGTATGTTTGGAATCGGTTCGACAGTTGTCGATTTTGACCTGAACTTCTTTTTTTTTTTTTTTTCTTTTTTTTTTTTTTCTCTTTATTTCGGTATCTGCTGGCGGATTTTGCGCTACAGTGAGCTTGAAATTGTCAGAAAACTTGACTACACACACAGAAGTAAGTGATTAGTTGTGCTTAACCATACTGCAAACTTAAGGTTCACATGCAACGAAATACACTTCTATAAACAAAGATTCATGCAGTAAAATATGTTAGTTCATAGAAACATGTTGGTACGTTGGCAATTTTTGAAAATCTACCTTTTTACTGTGAATGGACGACATAACGTCAACCAAATAGGATCTGTCTGAGAAAAAAACATGGTAAGTTCAACGACAAGACCAGGTGTTAGACTGCTATGAACCATCAATCAATCAATCAATCAATCAATCAATCAATCAATCAATCAAGCCACTGTCTAAAAGCTTCCGTAGAAAGTTCACTTCTGAATGTTAGCCTGCACGGAACCGAGAAAAGTTGACTTCTCGTGTCAAATCAATTCCTTAGGCAAAACTGGAAGTAAACTTTATGCGCAAGATGTCTAATATAAAACCAATGAAACCAATGTTTCTTGTCTAAAACTGCAAATGACGCTGGTTATTTTTCCGCATTTAGTTTAATGCCTAGGCTTTGCTCTATCACTTTCGGACTTTTTTTTAAAATGCCATCTGCGAAATAGGATAAGACTTCAAAAGAAAAATCCCCATGAAACGTGCAAGAGAGAAAGAAGCACACTTTAAGTGACTTTTCAAATTACGTCCAAATCGGAAAAGTTAACAAAGATTAAACTATAGAAGGTATTAAAATTGTCTTCGTTCTGTAGTTAAAATTCGAAAACAACTCTGCTACATAGTAAACGTCAACACAGACGGTAGTGGCAGCGGCAGTGTGACAGACGGACGGACGAACCACACCATTAGCACAACAATGAAACTGTCAAAAAAATCATAGTTTCCAATATATACAACTAAAAGGTACCAGAACGAAATCCACAAGCATTACTCGTGCTTCGTTTTAAAACAAACGTTTCAAAATTTAATAAAAAAAACTGAAAATAAACTTAATTGCAATGGCACATTCAAACATCTATTTTTAATTTCTAAGACAATTTCCCAGGCGTTTTCATTTACCTTTTTCAAAGCTACGTCGAAGTTTGCAATACCGTGTAAAACGTGCGCTTTTACAAAGTATTACAAACAACATAAGAACATCCAACTGTTGCGATTTGCAATTACCTTTGGTTAGTTGGCCTGAAAAACTTAACTCAAAATAAATAAATGAATGAAATGCTACGACTCGTATTGAGTGAAGTCTAGTGCTGACCTGAGACTGGGCATAATCCTGCATAAGCCGGTCCCTGCATGGGTCATCATGTACATGGGCCACCCATAGGCCGCCAATGCATAATGCATGAAGTGAATGATGCGCTTGAATTCGCTCAGTTCTTCTTGGTTCTTCAGGCTGAGAAATCGAGTAGCTGGTGAGATGGGCACTCCAGACAGGAACTGGTACACTTCGTTCGTTTGCTGGAATGTGAACAAAATATACGGCCGTTATAACAACAGGCGTCACTGGCGACATGTGAAAGCTTAAGCCAGGCGCTTTAACTAAGATCTGCAGCATCCACTTATTTTTGTTTAAATTGAACAAAACATTGGTTAAATCGCGAAAAAAGAATAAAGTCCGTGTGAACCTGCTGCACGATGCACCTGCGGCGCTGTTTCTGTTCTTTGCGTAGTAATACAAGCCCTGCGACTATGTCTGACGGAACTACATCTAGGTCACGGAAGAATTCGGTAAAAAGTCGCGCCACTTCCGTGAACGAACTCTGACAAGTGAGAGAAAAAAAAAGATATAACAGAATGTGCATCAGTATGTCACAATGCTAAACGCAAATCTCGTAAAAGCGATTCGAACTGAAGTAATTGGTGCGCCCCTTCGTCCCCATCCTCTTTGTACGCAGTGTTTCTGACGTCAACCAGTCACTGTAACAGTGATGTAAACATAGCGCCAGACCCCCGTCCGCCCTCGCGTCAATGTTCCTTGAGGGTGTCCCTAAAAGATGTGGAAAACGTGCGCGGTTCATTATGAACCGACATCGATTCGCTGCTCCAAATTCACGTGAAGTGAATACACAATGACGACGTTTTATACCAACTTAAAGTGGCTACAACGAACAAATCTGAAACCAGGTCAGATCCTGGTATGTATTAGCTTGAAAACTAGCGTATGTTCTTTTGTAAAAATTCAAGTTGGAAACTTAAGCATACGTTAGTTAAAATAGGAAAAAACAAGTATGTCCAAGGACATGACGCAGCCGAGTTACCAAACAAGGAAAGAGAAAAATCTCTGAAACGAATACTGTTAGGTCAAAAAATAAGGAACTCTGTTTCTGAACGTAACTTTTCATAATTTTAATACACAAAAATGAGTTTTCCCGGGGGAAAGGGTTTTGACGATTCTCGTCTTTACCGACATTTACACAATTTTACAAAATTTTGAAAATTCCAGCATTTCGGCATTTTTTTGTCATTTGCGAAAAAAAGCAAAGTCCAGTTGGAATTCAAGCCCCCTATAGTGATACGACTAACCCAGTCCGACAAAGTCGGCTGGGTTAAAAAAAGACTGGAGGTTTTTTTTTTTTTTTTTTTTTTTTTTCTTTTTCTTTTTTTTTTTTTTTTTTTTAGTGACATACCCTATTCCTGTCCTCCTTGACGCAGCAGAACAGCAAGCGACAGCGCTTGTCCCACGATTGCTCGTACTTCCTCAGGGCCTTTCTGTAACATTTCCCCCCAAAACGCAAAGTCACGTGACCGCGTTTCATATTTATACTAATATTTATTTACACTGTTTTACCTTTTGACGTGTCCTCTGTTCCAAAGAACATGATGCAGTGCGATGCACTGCGAATAAAATAACAAAAACACCCTTTTAGTGGTGTCTTATTTTAATGAAATTGTCTAAAAATTACCGTTGTTTTTAATTTCAATATATCAAATGCAAATATTTACTCCACACCAATATTTTTGTGACATGCAGTGAAGCAAAAATGTAAACAAATAAACAGTTAAAACAAATCTGAAAAATGTAGTCTGGGTGGAAAAAAAATAGTCGTGCGACCTTAACAAAACGATACTTTAAAATGCACTGCATGTTTCAAACGCAGTCAGTGACGCATAGATATAAAATTTGGCCCTGTAAAGCTAAGCTGTAACACATTTTCTTCAGAAAGAAAAACTGGTTGCGAAAGCGACTCACATATATAATGTTACGCAGGCGACACAGATAGCATCTCACGAATACGCACCAGAGAAAAGCGTGTCACGAATACGGACCACAGAAACCGTGTCATGAACACGGATCAGAGAAAAGCGTGTCACGAATACAAACCAGAGACAGCATGTCACGAATACGTACCACAGAAAAGCTTGTTACGAATACGTACCACAGAAACCGTGTCATAAACACGGATTAGAGATAGCATGTCACGAATACATATCAGAGAAAAGCGTGTCACGAATACAAACCAGACATAGCATGTCACGAATACGTATCAGAGAATCGAGTGACGAATACAAATCAGACACAGCATGTCACGAATACGTACGAGAGGAAAGCGTGTCACGAACACGGATTAGAGATAGCATGTCACGAATACATATCAGAGAAAAGCGTGTCACGAATACAAATCAGGAACAGCATGTCATGAATACGTACCAGAGAACAGCGTGTCACGAACACGGATCAGAGACAGCATGTGACGAATACGTATCAGAGAAGCGAGTCACGAATACATAGCAGAGAAAGGCGTGTCACGAATACGAATTATGGACAGCATGTCACGAATACGTATTAGAGAACCGAGTCACGAATGCGTAACAGAGAAACTGTGTCGCGAATACGAATTAGTGACAGCAGGGCACGAATACACGGTACAGACCTCCACCAGTTGTGATCATAACAATCTCGTAAGAATCATCAAAGAAAAGATTTGAAGGAAATAATCTACAAATTAAACACCTTTAAAAATAGCTGTGCAGAAGTTAAAAAACTAATGATAAAATTGAAACGTAAAACATGAAACAGTTAATAAAGCAAATTTTGAAAAGTGATAGGAATGTGATCGAGGTTGGTGTGCGACTCTCAAGGATTGTGTGTCAATCACAGCCCGTCAGTAATCCCTTCACCCTTATCAGAAAATTGAAAGAGAATCAAAAGATTTGTAATGACTATTTTGTATGTTGCAAACGGTCGCATGCTTCTCGAGACTTAGACTTTCGGCAATTTCCGTTTCAGATCGACGTATCGCCGAATATCCACTGCGATTGTGGTAAGGTAAATACATCAGTGAATCGGTGACGGTGATATACTCTACACGAATTACCTGTCCAGCCTATCGACAGAGATCTGTGTGTGGTGTCTACACAAAATGGAAACATAAACATCCGGCAAATAACGTCACACAACCACGGCCTGTTATGCCCTATGAAATGTTCCAGCTAACCGCATGGCAGGATAAAATGGTGAGCAGCAATATCATGTGGTGTGTTAACAAACCTGCTATTATAGAAGAGGCAAGAATACGCAAAGTTGTGACGTAACTAAAAAGCAAGATTAGTCAGTTCAGTCGGTAAGAGCAGGAATCTCAAGCTCCCGGGCTCCTAGAATGTACAAACAACAAGAACACACAGACATTACGGACGGGCAGACGGGACAGAGACGCCCTTCCTCAGATCCCACGCTGGTATCATAAGCAATCAACTCAGCCCCACCCCCACCCCCCACCCCCACTCAACTGGTATCAAAGCACAGAAATCATTGAACACACTTGTAAAACCTCGGACTCGCCCTACAAAGGCGAAGGAGCCATGAGAACACGCTACTTCAAATTGATTTATTATTTTGTACAGATAAAATGTGAAAGAGAGCGGGGAGTGGTTACCGGAGAGATCCTCTGCTACATTAACTTGCATTTGACAAAACCCTGGCAAATAGTTATTTTGACCAAAAAAAAAAAATAGGGCATTTGATCACCAATGTTGTGGAGCTAAAACAGGGAAGGTCAAGGGTAGAAGCTTTAATAGAAGTTCTCGTACAAGGCTTTTGTGGGTATATATGTGTGTGTCTTTTCCCTTTCTTTAGCTGCTTACTTTTCCTCAAAAAGAGGGGATGAATATTTTTACCTGGAAAGCCATTACAGTGAACACCCGCGGTCTTAAGAATGCTGACGGATGGCTCCTTTTATGAGCTCAGTTTTCGCAGAGGTTTTAATGACTTGGAGGAGCCTGGCTGGCTGAATGGCAATGACATTTTGCGGCTAATTGTGACGAGCCATTCGTAGAACGATGACAATATGCGATAAGCGACACAAATAACATGTGGCAACGACTGGCTTAAGCGACGCAATTAGCACGGGGTACTTGAGCACCCATAGGGCAACTCAGTGTTTTCCCGAGGGCTTAAGACGCTGCTGACGGCAGAAGAAACTCCTACTTTGAACTACCCATCCGGTCATTTGATGTTTTACTATGTAAAACTAGGAGATCTACCCTGAGTTAAGTTCCACTATTCTAAAACAGGAACAAGAATACTACCCGAAATATACAGTGTGCTGTGATTTATAGCGGGGACCCATCAAAATCCAACAACGCTACCGCGCCCGCATTGCTGGTGACTTAAGTCGTTACGAGAACAAGAAATAGCTCTTTGGGCGATAAAGTAGAGCCTACATAAAAAAAACGAGTGTAAATATTGGAGTGGTACAATGCAGAGTTATTCCACCACATATGCAGCTGAGCTTAAATCTGACCTCAGAAGTAGTGGTGCATAGAAGCACTTCGCCACAAAAGAACGCAAAGGCCCAAAAGAACTGGAAAGTTACCCTTAAAATAAACATTACTTCATGGTGAGGAGACTCTGAAAGCATATTACTTGTCAGCTTCTACACTAACTGTATCATGTACCCGGAGTCTCTCTGAGTCTCTCTGGGCCCCGATCTCGTTCACTAATGGAGTCCACGGAACCTCGTCTAATTTTCCTGACGGGTTTGATAGCATCTATTCCGCTTAATCCAACCTTCGTATTGCTACAAACCGTCAAAGATCGGAAAATAGGGTTATAGTATGCATCCAAAGGCTGCGAGTGAAAAAGCTTGTTTAAAATGTCAGAAGACCAACAGATTAACATACTTAATTTGCCTAATGGTAGACGCCCCGCCCACCCCCCCCCCTCACCTCCCTCTCTTCAAATAGGAGATATGTATTGATGGCAGAAAATATTTTTCAGCATATCATATCGCTCAAGAGCGCCCTTCCCCACCCCCGAGAGAAGACAAGCCCGTGCTCTCAGACCACTTACTGTATGCACAGCAAGACCGGGTCAATAGCAGTGGATTGGATTTCTGTTGTAGTAACTTTCTTT
This sequence comes from Protula sp. h YS-2021, assembly GCA_949752745.1. Taxonomy (NCBI): domain Eukaryota; kingdom Metazoa; phylum Annelida; class Polychaeta; order Sabellida; family Serpulidae; genus Protula; species Protula sp. h YS-2021. Next base: position 41,307,392 of record OX457030.1, on the reverse strand, counting down.
ACTCCTCGGGCTGTTTGTTCCAGTCAAGTAAATACACTCAGCCAAATGTCAGCGAATACTAACAAAAGGGAAGGGAAACAACTTGGAAAATCATTCTGGACAACCCCTGCATTCATCTCTCATTTTAAAGCATTGGAGTTAGGTTAATATCACCTATATTTGTTTTCCAATTTCAACTGCAGGCCCCCTGACAAAGCGTCAGTTTTATCTCAAATACACATATATTAATACTAAATCTCCCCCATTTGTTCTCTCAATGTGCCAAAATTTCTGTAAGTTACAACCTTGGGTTGCAAAACTGCGGTATCGCCGAAACTTTCATTTTATTTATCAAAAAGATTTCAGTATGGTGGAATCCCAAAAAGAAACTTAATACACTTTGTAATTAATCATTAACCCATGTGCATCACCAATGCTGCGAAAAGGAATGCAGTTACCATGGCTATAACCAACACGTATCAGTACATCTGTACAGAGAAACTTCCCTTACCCGAATTTTAAGATGTCTCAATAAAAAATATGTTCCACCAGCTTGAAACATGTGTTTGGCCCCGGCGCGATTAAATTCGGACGCGTTTTTGAATTCTAACACCCGAGTGCATTTAAATTGAGGTTCGTCTACGACAAGTCTTACTGCTTGGGCAAAATGTGACTGATAGAGAAACACTGTAACGGACGTGGATCGATAATAAAAGAATGGCCGCCCGTCTCTGGCGCGAAAATGGGATGGCGCTAAAGTGGGATTTTGTGTAAGAGATTGGGCGGTTCATTTATCACAATTCATGTCTCTACAATTCCGCAAATCTCATTTGAAGCCTTTTATCAAAGCTGAGTTACATTACAAGCTGTGCAGTATATTTTGATCTTGCAGTTTTCTCCTAGATGCCAGCACCATGACTGGCAGTCGGCCTGTTAGGGCTTCCAGCAACAGATGCAATGTAGACAAAAGGAGGTCGTAAGAAGTAAGCATTAATATACCCTATTTTTGTGCCGCTGCAATAGAAATATGTGAAATGTTACCTCTAAAAATACTATAATAATGCCAATATTTTACATACGCATTACACCGAAGGTCCCTTAGTACTACTGAAAGTGTATATTATTTAACTTAGTGAAAATAAATTTTAAATACACGAATCGGTCAACAGAAACCTGCAGACTACAAGCATTAGCATGCGCGCCTGTACCACCCAACTGATGACGCACGGATGACGTCACTAAAGTATGACACGCTTTCAAGTTTTACGGCAAACACAACGCAATGGTTACTGTTAGCGGTTACCACACCACACCCACAAAGCTGCTGTCAACACGTTATACAGTCAAGCATTATTACGTCACAGCTATAGCTAACAGGCGTGCCATGACGTCAGTGCAACGTAAACACAATTAAAGAGCCAACAGCTGCAAAGAATGCCACAGTAAGTACTCATAAAGGCTGCACATAGTTGTTACTAGTAACTTGTTTATGACTGAACCTTTCTGACAATACAGCGTACCTGTACGGGAGACTGGTTATTAAGAAGCTGAAACAATACAACCAGCGCCGAGTCATTCACGTGCATAAGGGCAGAGATCAGAACACTCAACATCAGCATTCAGGGACTTAGTATCCAGGGACATGGAACTTAGCACATAATACATTTTCAATTTAATTTATATTTGGTGAATCTGAAAAGGGGCGGCGACGAATAGCGGCAGACATTGGTCTTTGTGTTTAAAATATAAAGTTTCGAAAAAAAGTCAAAATAATTGCCACCTTGATACTTAACCTAAACTAGAAAAAAAGAAATAGCAGGCCTGGAAATTGATTTTTTTCTAATAGGATCCCTCTGGGCTCCCGGAGGAGAAATTCAGGGGGAAGGGGGGGGGGGGGGGGCGAGCGAAAGGTGGGAGCCCACATTAAATTTATATATGTAAACAATCAGGAAAAATTTTGGCAGTCTTCTGGGCATCCAGAGCCTATGACCCGGCAGCTAGAGCCGAAATCAGGGGGCCTGAGACCGCCTGGCGTTCGCTAATTTCCAGCCCTGATACAGGGAGCGGTAGAGAGAACTGGCATAGGCATGGAATTGTTGTCACATAACATGTAATGGCTGGAGGATTGGTCAAAATAAAGAAGCGAACATGATGATTTAAACAAAAAAATGGCAAACGCTTATATACAAACATGTTACTCCGTTTTGAAGGGAAGATCCTACGGACATCATGTAACAGAATGTTAACAAAACACAGAAAACATTTCACGACTGGTAAAATACAGGCTGCAACCAGATGAGATCATCCGATGACAAGAAACATCCCGTGCTGGAGCGGAACGACTGTTTACAGCATATCACGGGTCGGGACACTTCAGTTGATCTGTTCTTAGCAAAAGCACGATCCTTTTAGCCAAAAACATAAAACTGACTCTTTAGAAGAGAGTCAAAATAAATGTTTTCTTTTTTTTTTTCAATTATTTTGTCACATTTTGTGATGAAGACCACTGAAGATTTGTGGGAAAGAATGCTGTTGGCTAAACCACAAACAATCCCCTCCCATTTTTTATTTTATTTATATATTATCATTATTATTTTTGCGAACCGCTAAAAGAATTCTTCAGTGCTACTCAAACTACGATTCGCTGGCGCCACCAAAACCACGACAGGGGATCGTACTCATTTAATGAGTATTGGAATACCATACCATAGCACGAAGTGCCCCGAGTCCAGTAACTGCAGCTAGGTGACAAGCTGAGTGCCTTTGTGAGGCAGCGTAACACTGGCCTATTTTTCACGGAGGCGTAATGCCAGCAATGTCCCGGCCCGTTAACGAATGCCACGAGACATAAATGTTAACAAATACACAGCAGCCTCTAAAAGTTTTCCCCCCAAGACTACTACGCAAACCGTAACCTCCCCCCTCCCCCCACCCTTTCCTTTACCAAACGCACAGCACCCAGCCTGACATAAATTTGTTACTTTTTTCCTACGAGGACTTGGATTCACGTGGATTCAGTGCCGAACAGGAAGAGGCTGTGTTTTAGGGGCTGCTGTGCCGTAACAATAACTGTAATAAAAACTATAATACTGTCATTTGAACACATTAAGGAGCTTGGAAACGGAGAACAGCTAGAAAACGGAAAACTGATGATTAACAGTCAAAGAGTATACAAACAGTTAAATGAATTTACGTGTCGGATTTGGCATTTTAAATTCTAACGCAAAGAATGGTCTTGGTAATGGTGAAAGAATACTCCTCCATGAAATAAACAATACAACAACGAATAAACCCACACAAAAGCACACAGTATGTATTCGAAATTTCACTTTAGAACAACATAACGGAAAAAATATCTAAACAAATGGGGAGAAATACCATGATGTATTTTAATATAATGACACTTAACAAAAATTCTTACTGACTTCAAATCAAACCTTGCTTGAAAGAGCGATTTTTAAATTGAAAACATTAAACAAGACTGCTTAAGGGCATTTTATTAACTGCCATTCTTTTTTTACACAGAATGAGAATAGCAGTTTATATTTCTTACAATGCACCGAAAAATGAAACTCCTAAAAAATCAAAATAACACCGTTCCAAAAGTGATAAGTGACGCAGTCATAAAATCCGCGCAACGGAAATCAGAGTGTCGCAGAAACATTTCTGCTGAATAACGGACATAAGTTTCCAAACCAGTTTCAAGTTTGAAGTCAGAAGCTTTTATATATTTAGTTCACACATGTCACTTTGTTCAAAGCGACTCGCATCAGACTTATTGTGAAACAAATTTAAAAATATTCAGTTTGGTAGAAGTAAAACTACACAAATTTTTACTGTTGATTTTGAAAGCCAGTGTTTCAGAATTTATGTGCTCTCACAGCAGAAATACAGGCAGAGGCTAAACGTAATGATATGAATTCATTTATTTTCTGTTTCACGCATTACTGCGTAAAGAGAGTTTCCAACAAATCAGTCTTATGCTTTCAGGGAGGGAGGCTAAAAGTTCGGGAGTCTGAGGCCAAATCACCGTCAACAAAATGACCATTGGAAAACAACAAACCTTGCACTGCCAGTGTTGAACCATTCGGTAAGTTTTCTTATCAAATGTACCACTCGTTCAACTAATGGCAAAGGTATACCAGGGATATTTCTGGTACTGTCGACGACAGGCTAATGTTCTTTAACTAGAAAGCTTTTACAATGATTTTCCATAGAATGTGTAAACCAGAGCCCTCTTTATTTGTCCACAGTCTCAGCAACACCCATTCGAAAACCATAAATTTATTTTTTTAACTGCATCAAGAAGGCAAGGGAAAAATTATATTCCCCGCGAAAATATCAGTTTTCAAGAAATCGAGGCCTTGGAGGCCCTCATTGGGTGCGATGACTTGTTGCTTGCACCAAAATTATCCCTGGTAATAAAAAAAAACTTCCCTTTCGTGCTGGCTGAATAACTCTCTTGCTCTTTTCGTTTCCCTTTTTCAACTGCTGAGCACATGTCTTCGCACATGGTTCTCAATAGGGAATAATCGGGATACAGTTTTGACATCATTACCTGTGGCGCCAATTCCTGCGCCTGCTTCCGGAGCGGCGCTTGTGGCCCGGCCGGCCCTCCCTCTCCTTCATGCTCTCCTGGTACCGCTTCAGCTTCACCCAGCTCCGCCCCGCCGCGTCGAACGTGCACCACAGGGAGATGATGACGCTGAGGAGTATGACCCAGTTACATATCACCACACCTACAAATGAGGAACAGTTTGACCCAGTTACATATCGCCACACCTACAAATGAGGAACAGTTTGACCCAGTTACATATCACCACACCTACAAATGAGCAACAGTTTGACCCAGTTACATATCACCACACCTACAAATGGGAGACGGTATGACCTAGTTACATATTACCATGCCTGCAAATGCACGACGGTATGACCTAGTTATATATCACCACTCCTGCAAAATGAGCGACTCTGTGACCTGATTACATGTCACCGTGCCTGCAAACAACGCCAATACTGGTAAAAGTACCCGGCTGCTACCACTGCTACCACTAACGAGCACTTACAGTTGTAAGTCACTGTTATACAGCTGTAAACTTTTGACGCTATTCCATCAAAATTATGAGTAAAAGGCGAAAAAGGCAATTTCTGCTGGTAATTGTAAAGAGACTGACGCATGGAACTACAACTCTCTGTCTGAGGGGGGGCGAGGGGGGGTGAGGGGGTGAGGCGCAGATACATCAGTGATGACGCAACGCTTCTTTTCTACGCTTTCTACTTGAATTTTCGTTCCTGCAATGCGTCACGTGACAGTTACTGCAGGCTTGTCACTTTTGGTTTGGTATGACCGTCTTACAGATAGCAAACTATTTTGCAGATAAACTGCTCCCGCAACCCCTTACTCCCTCCCGGGGTGGGGGGGGGGGCGGGAAGGGGGAGGGGGGTTGTTTGCCAGCACTGTCATTTCAGTAATGAACTCTACGGTGGGAAGGCAGCAGTGAGACGATAATTATTGGAGAAGACAAGCTAAGCTTACGCCTGCCACACTTTGTTTCATACAATTAAGACTAAGGTTTCACCAAGGGGAGTTTATTGCTGTGTAACTTCTTTTCATTGCACATATCTAGTCATACAATCACATTAGTATTTTACTCGCGCCGTTTAGGTTATTGACTGAACAAAAATCCACCAGACGATCAAATTTGACAGCAATAACTACACTATGGGCGGTATTTTTTAAATTCATGTAGACAACACGAGTCTGCCATGCATGTCGGTTGCCTAAAAACATTTTCCTGGAAATATTTTAAGCTTACGAAAAACCATATTTGGAAACCAAATACTCAAAGACGGGGTCTGACTCGCGGAAGTAGGGGTGAGGGAGGTGTGGGGTGGATTAAGAGCCGCCCCACCCGAAAAGTAACTTATCTGCGCAGTAGCTTATATCGATCTGAACATTACCTAAAGGCGGGTGGAAGGGGTCTCAAATATCGAATGCATATAAAGTTACCGAGGAGAGCTTTCTTGGGTGCTGCCGCCTCACAGGCCGCGTAGTTCTGTACTATCCAGACCACGCCAGTAATCAGCCAGATAATCTCCACAATAAACACACCTGTAAGCAAAAGACATAACACTTAAAGTTATTCAATTTATAAAAAAAAAAAAGAAATTAAACACGAGTTACATAACTGACTAAAATACAGGCACCGGAGTTACGAACGTGGAGTAAAGGCATATACCTGTTTGACTCTGATCTGTTATTCAGGCCTCAAAAAGAATAAAAATTTATCTAGATAATACGGGTCTTTGAGCCTAGAACTCTACGGAGGTTTCAAGCAAAGAATACAAATGACATGTTTATTTGTACTCTTTGTTTCAGCTTTGTTTAGTTTTCCCCGTGGAGCATCTTCCTGCTCCGTTTTTCCATTTCTTCAACAAACAGTCTAAAAGCACCATGCATTTTTTATTGAAAAATTTGGACCTTCACCCCCCCCCAAAAAAAAGAAAGAATTCACATATAAAATCAAAAACAAGATGAGACAGACAGATGAACGGCCTTGCAAATGGAACACAGGACATACTGACTTCATAGTACCAAATACCAAACTGCCTGCTTTCCCTCACTCACTTCGAGTCTGTAATCACTGTTGTTGGCAGTAGCAATCAGTTTACTTTCGCATTAAATGCCAATGTTTATACTCTTATAAAGAATACTCTGAGGAGGCCAAATGCCTACTTTCTCTAAATAACATAGAAAAACGAAGTAAATTGGAAAGTAAACAGTAAACGAGTAGGAAATGTATCAGATACATCAGCAATTTCATGATACCCGAAGGAAAAGTCAAACCATTCATTTACATTACTTTCGGTCCTGGGCTTTACATGCCGATTACCTATTGTGCGGAATTGTCGCCATGGCATTACCGAAGAAAGCGTTACGCTATAGCGAGAACCAACATCTTCATTGGCTTAAACTCTGGTTGCCTGTGCCGATCAGTAAAACCTGGCAGTCGCAATAAGGTCCAGGGAATAAAAAGGAATAAAGCGAGAAAACGAATTCGCCATGGACGAATTAACGAGCGGCTAGTTAGACAATACCTGACATTCAATGCATACTCACCAAGCCTTACATACAGTAAATACTGCATTCCTCTCCTGGGAGTCGCGTCTAATATAGTACCGCGCATACTCAAGCAGGCGATGCAAGTCTCCACGAGTACGCACAGCGACATGATTACGATGTAACCCAGCACGTGCATGCGCAGTGTTGCCACACATCTGCTGCTAGGGTCAAAGGTCACCGCGCCAAGTATGACGCCCAGAATGACAATCCTGCAACGAATGCAAATTAAATTAATAGCACGCGATTTTTTAAATTTATTTGCTACATGCCTTAAAACAGGCAACATCGCTCAAGACTGCTTTGCAGTAGAAGGGGAAATATTTTAAATATATCAATCCTGACAGTCTGCAGCTAACACTGAGCAAGGCGAGATATTATTATTATTCAGAGTTCTATCTTTTGTCCATGAACACACACATCTAGTAACTAAAAATTTGTTCTTCCAGTATGCATGTAATTCCTTCTTCAAAACAGATTTGTGTAGATGCGACCTGACAAACCGTAATATAACCAAGAGTCTGATGCACTAACAGGCCATCCGTGAAGAACCTCCCCAACTGTCTTAAACTGTCCAAAACCTATTTTTGACGGACAGTTAAGAACCTGTATAGAACCAGGGTTTAAACCGCTATGTCCAAAACTTGCCAACCCTATTAGGAAGGCGTCTTACCAATGAACTTTTTATTCAGTGTAAATAAAGAAAAGTTAATGTGTAAAACTGATGTTCAAGTTGTAAAGCCTATTAATGCCTAATATATATTCCACTTACTGTTCAGGAACTTTCAGAGGTCCAGTTTATCTGTGAACGTACTAAATTAAGCTGAAATTTCTGTACATTTCCTTGCAAACTGTTGTCATGTAAGCCCGGAATTCTAACTGAAGGATGTCATTTTTAAGGACAGAGACAAATGTGAAAAGGATTATCTGAGGTTCAGTTTTAGCATGGACACCATGTAAACGTTTCTAACCTCTTCTCAGCTGGTAACCTGGTAAATTTTATTGACTTATAGAGATCAAAAACAAATTCTCTTGGAATTTTTTATCAGTCCAACAAACGTTTGTTGACAGGTTCCCATGTTCATTCTTGCACTTAACTGAAGCTGACAGCGGATGGGGTGTCAATGAGCAAGGATGTTCTACTTGCTTTGGAATTTCCAGTGACTTTGTAAGTTATAATTTCATTGGTTTATGAGGTAGCAAACATGGAGCTGAACAGTGCGACGAAACAGGCAAAACTGAAAATATGTTCACTGGGCGTGAAAACACCGTTTTCACATGTCTTCCAGGTTTATTTATAATTTAGAAGCCACGCAATTCACTATAACCTCCTGATTATATGCCATGATAAAATTCTACAGTGGCTAGACCAATTTCCAATTTAAACAATTTATGACGCAATGACCAATTTGGATGTTGCTTGACTCACACACATCATGAGAATGCGCGAGTTTAACTTTTCTTATTGAACCATGCAAACCGCTATTTCCCCTACACGATCTATTAATTGCAGGGCGTCAATTGAATTATGTTGCTGTCCAGCTTCAATCATGGAAGTATAAGCCAATCCACAGTTTCAGACTTTCGTAAATAGTTCGCGTTTCGACTGAACATAGGGACAAAACAAAATTTTACTTAACTTTAAACGTGTACTGATTCTCTCAATGAAATCGGCGGAATAATATACCAACTAGTTTTGGCAAATTAATGATGTAGGCCTATCATTCCTTTATATGTTTACCCGAGGCTTAGCAGTTGAAACACATTCAAAACACCCAAAACATCAGAAACTTTATCGGGACTCTGAAACTGGACTTGGCACGAAAGCAGGGTTGGTTTTCTTCCGGGAAGAAAGGTATTTCTTCCCTTCCCTGGGAAGAAATAGGGAAGAAACTGGGAAGAAACGGGAAGAAATACGTTTCTTCCGGGAAGAAAAGGATGAAAGTGGGAAGAAAATGGGAAGAAAGCTGCTTTGTCAAGAAAACATCAATGCAACGTATTGATTGTACAGAACCAATATTTAGTGTATTCTAATGTACTAACAAACAAAAAACGAAAAAGAAACAAACGAAAAAAAAATACATGGTGACACCAAAACACAATGAAATAATGATCTTATACCATGTGCTGCCGCAACATCCTTTTCTGATCTGCCCCTTTTAATCTTAATACTTAATGCCCCCATTTAAGGTAAACACAGCCTTTGTCTTTTGTTTTCACTGGCACATTAAAAGCAAACAAAATGATACACAAATTTCTCATACACAAAGTCAAAGTTTAAACACTTGACCAAAAGTATTCAGGCTATTCAGGTTTTCTTTACATGACAGTAAAAGATGTGGATTCGCGTCCCTTTCCAAATCGCGGCACGCAAAATTGCACATGTTTCCGGAGTACATAAAAAGCGGAGATGATGGCACCCCACGACCCTTTACCTAATCTCTATTTATGTTATTTATTACATAGAAGTTTGGTATGTGAATTCGCACCTATTTAAGAATTACTCCGAGTGCAGCTTAAGCAAATTATTTGAAAGAAATTCCAAATATTACACCTTTTAAGGTTTCTTCCATTTCTTCCCTGAAATTGCAGGGAAGAAAGTATTTCTTCCCTATGGGAAAAAACCCGGAAAAAACCATGGTTTTTTCCCTTCATGGAAGAAACATGCCAACCCTGCACGAAAGGAGTCGGTTCTTGGGGATACAATTACGGGTGCGGTACCACCTACCGGTAAGATCACCCACTAGTCACAGTGGACCCTTTCACCCACCAGCATTTCCTTTCACACTTTATGGCGAGATGACAAAATTCCTTTTACATACTGAATAACTGATGAGTGTCTGACCTTTGAGAAATCTGCAATACACACGTCTTCATTTTCGAATGTTGTGGCGATTTAAATTTGATTTACCAACAGGGTGGTCTTACCGGTAGGTGGTAGACACCCTTGAACATTCAAACTGAACAGCACATTGTAATTGGTTAAATTCCAAATTGGTCTATAAGCCAAATCACACTTTGGGTGTTTCGAATAACATGCGCAAGAATTTTTAATTTCGACTGCGAAGGAACCGGGTAAAGAAATGATAGAAAAACATACAAGAAATATCGCAAAAACAGCTTATACTTAGAACATAACAGAAAATGAAACTTGAAACTATTTGCTAAAACTTTCAATAATGTTTTAAAATAGCACACGGGTTATTAAAAACCCGATTGCTCTTTGGTGCAAGAGAAATTTGACATTTAGGCGAAATTTCTCTATCATTTTTTCATATTTTACCCGATTATTTATTCGAAATGCAGAAATTTTGCGCATTTTTATTGGGAACGTCCAAAGTGTGATTTGGCTTATAAGCTTCAGAAGATTATCATGACTCAAACTAAGAATGTCATGGTGAATTGTCTGGCTTCAATTTTGTAAACCTGGAATAACGGGTGCAAAGGCTGTTTTCACATCGAAAGAACACGTGTTCAATTTTACCAATTACGATGTGCTGCTCAATTCCATGTCTCTGTCCTTGTACCAGTATATTTTCATTCGTAAGAGTTGGAGCCACCACATCCAATGCTAGAAGAGGATTTACATTTGACCTCAATATTTACTATCTTGGTCTAGTGAAAGAAAACGGGAGTATGGCAAGAAATAATGTTCACAAACCAAATCAGATGCAATGCAGCTAGAAATATCCCTGGAACAACCAAATCATCTGAACCAACACTCCAACGCCGTTTGAAAACAACTATCCCAGGCATTTTATCCACCTTTAAAACAACCGCTAAGGACTTATTTATAGACCGTGTGATTCATTTTTTAGCTTTAGCTTGAAGATAAACGTTAAAATAATCCAAATTTTATGGAACTGACACTGAAATCCAGCTGTCATTTTTGTTGTTTACATATGCGATCAAGCTAATCGCACTACGGCTGTAAGCAAAGCTGTGGTGTTTGTACAACAGAAATCAACAAATGGAAATGCGCTAAACAGCAACGTGACTGAATCAGATGACCATAAATTTTAAGTTTACTTCATTCAGTAAGGAAATTATCAAAGCATAATATAAAACACTGTTATTTTCTCCAAACGTCTATAGTTTTAAAAAGGTTCCTTATGCTAGATAGCCACTTGGAAAATGTTTCTGGCTAGCAGATGTACTGTTTCTGGGAAAATATGGTCCGTCGGTTTTTGCTAGCTTGTTCATGCTGAGATTTAAATGTTGGTCCCTTTTCCGGTCTAGCTGCATCAATGAAGTCTAACGACCTGCTATTTAAATCGGCTAGAAATTTATTCGGCCATTGGACTTTTTAGGAATGACATGTTCTTCACATTTATTCAATTTAAAGAAACATAAACACACACCCCTTAGCTAAAAAGGGAGAAGGCAACACACAATACAAATTTTTGGACTATATTTATTTTGCTAGACACAATATAAAGATATATTTGCTATTTTAGAAGACAGGACTGGCTATTGATTAATGTGACAAAGGTATAAGTGTAACATATATACAAAATTGTATTGTTGAAGAAGGTTGTCCCAGGGCAGCTGACCGAGAAAAATAGGCAGTTTTATTGGCACGATTGGTCTTCAAGAGTTGTTACAGTGTTAGTATAACTGACGGTACTTCTCGCGTAATGCTATCACCGGACAGCGCCAGCTAATTGCATAAGAAATCGTTACGCAAGCACCCTGTGGGAGTCGAACCCAGCAAGCAAACGGCGAGTAAGTACAATTTAGAGCGTGGTATATTATTAAAATTGTTAAAATGGCCAGCTGTCCTCTTGTTTATGCTATTTAGATTTTATAGACCAGCCGACGTCGTTGGGCTGGTCGTATCACATCATGGGGGAGGGGGTGGGGTGAGGCGGGAAACGTTTGTAAGCAAGTATATGAACTTGTACTTAAAATGCTTCTTCTCCCTCAATTTTGATCACATTCCTTTCATATTTTGTTCCCTAGTGGTCCTGCCTGGAAAAATTAGTTTATTTTTTGGCGTTTCACAAAAAATGAAACAATAGCGCATCTTTGAATTTTTTTTTTACCAATTTTCAAAATGCTCTACCCTCAGTTTTAATTGTATTCGTTTCAAATTTTGTACGAATGTTTTCTAAGTGTTCTGTCTTGAAAATTTACTTATTTTGGCGATTCGCCAAAAATTGGTCAAATTGTGCCAATTCTTTTAATCTTCTGAATTCAGATTTGATCTGATTCCTTTCAAATTTTGTACGAATATTCCCTATGTGGTTATCTCACGAAAAATTATCTTTTTTTGGCGATGGGCCAAGAATTGGGCAATCGGCGGAACTTAAAATCTTTTTATCACAAAATCGATGGGCGTTCTTGTGCTACATTTTTTGCGGAGTATTCCCTCCTGGAGCTTGTATGTCCTTTTGAAAGTTTCCTGTCTTGCCTCCGGACGATATGATTTATGTTGTTGCCTTTTATTGCGTGTCGCCAGAACATTTTTTTGAGAAGTACTTCGATCGGCTGCCTTCTCGTTGCCACATGTCGGAAACAACCAGTTTTTCCACAATACTCATATTATGATCGCCATATTGCATTTAAAATTTAGTTCAAAATTATTGGGAAGGCTGATGCCAAAATATGTTAAAAATTGGTTGGCGATCGGCCTTTCAATTCTGTTGCAAATCAAAGGTCTTGAAAAAATGACTGGATGGCAGCCATAGTGGACTTCCGTAAAGGAATTTCATTTCATCGAGTTCATCACCCAAATTACGTTTGAATTAGCGGAGTAAAAACATGAATATTCGCGGGAGGGGGAGACATATAATGAAGACATGAGATATGGGAATGTAACTTCAGGGGCGCGCAATTTTTTCTTGCCTACTTCTAAGAACTATTCATGAAAACTGACTTCATACATATCATGCGTTAACGGATGATGCAAAGATGGTGGTACTTTGATGCAGGGATCGCCGCAACACCTCGTCATTGATACTGTCTACATGGCGATTGGAGACCGTGGCGTCGTGGTAAGTTGACGTAGGGAAGGCCACGACACCTTGTCATTGATTTCCGTTATAACATCCGACGTTGACCCAAAACCGGGTGCGAAGTCCGTCCAACTCTGTTCCAACGTCGCAATGTTTACTGGGATGTGAGAAAAAAATTATTAAAATAGGCTAAAATAATCAAATGAAATGAAGGAATCTTTTGGTAGATCTTTTAAAAAAAAAAAAAAAAAAAAAAAAAACGTTTGAAGAAAGACTCACCCAGCGAACATTTCTAAAAAATTGAAAGCAATTCAATCAAAATTTTTGAAGAAGCATTTTGAAAACTGCCTCCCCCCCCCCCCCCCCCCACAAAAAGATAGCACCATTTGGCAAAAATTTTGGCATTTGGCAAAAATAAAGACGCATAAAGGGAACATTTAGACAGAATTAGAAAGCTGACTATTTAAGAAAGGGAGAAGAAGCATTTTCAGAACGGGTACCGGCCCCCCCCCCCAAAAAAAAACTAGATGCTGTCAGAGAGCAGCAATATCCCCCGTGAAACCCTAAATGCATTTCATTATATACCGTATGAAAATGCTATACGCATGAAATCGTGTAGCATTTCCAATCACCCGTATCATGACAAATGACAACTGAAATTATAATTAGCTTTAGGATAAAAATCATTTAAAAATATTACTCACCTAATGCGCTTTAAGAACAAATTAACGTCCGTTCATATAGTGGTGCCCACGAAGTCCACTCCGTTTGCATATATGTCGATTTATGACGATTTTTAAAAGCCTGTCTTTTTGTCAATTTTGCTTCGATCAAACTGAAACCTTGACGTTGCACATCTTTATACCCTATATGTTGCCTATATGAAATATGAAAGCTGAATTATGCTTCGTTGATATAGAAGTGGTGTCCACAAAGTCCTATACATGTGCACATATGTCTATTTTCGACGATTTTCAAAAGCCTGTCAATTTGTCAATTTTGCTTCGATCAAACTGAAACCTTAACGTTGCACATCTTTATACCCTATATTTTGCCTATATGAAATATGAAAGCTGAATTATGCTTCGTTGATATAGAAGTGGTGTCCACAAAGTCCTATACATGTGCACATATGTCTATTTTCGACGATTTTCAAAAGCCTGTCAATTTGTCAATTTTGCTTCGATCAAACTGAAACCTTGACGTTGCACATCTTTATACCCTATATTTTGCCTGTATGAAATATGAAAGCTGAATTATGCTTCGTTGATATAGAAGTGGTGTCCACAAAGTCCTATACATATGCACATATGTCTATTTTCGACGATTTTCAAAAGCCTGTCAATTTGTCAATTTTGCTTCGATCAAACTGAAACCTTGACGTTGCACATCTTTATACCCTATATTTTGCCTGTATGAAATATGAAAGCTGAATTATGCTTCGTTGATATAGAAGTGGTGTCCACAAAGTCCTTAGCTTGAAGAGGGGACGGACGGACGGACGGACAATCTCAAACCTATATCCCTCCGTTTCACGGGGGATAAAAAAGGTTTAATGGCAGTTTACATACGTACATACTGACGGCTGATGTCCCCTATTGATTAGATTAGACTTGTCCGACGAAGTCGGCTGGATTAAGATCAGTTAAAAATAATAATACCCGTGCGGTCAATAAGAGTCGAGGGGTAAAACGTTATTGTTTGATATCGAGCCAAAAAAAAAAAAAAAAAAAAAAAAAACCTGGTAACGAGAACCTATTTCTCAAGGCGAAATATTAAAGACTTGGTCAAAAAACAATATTTATAGATCTCTTCCTTCCTTTGAGTAAAGTTTAACAGCAACAAATATGATACTGAGTGCCTCCCTCCCCCGAGGTCAGTGTGGCTGTTGGCAGATGTGAGAGGGATTCACGTCAGGGAATCGTGCAATCATAATCAGGTGTATTAGAGTAACTCAGTATGAAATTCCCATTTTAATCTCAGGTCTCCTGGGAAATCTTTATAATATTAAATGCAAAAACAAAAGTAAAAAACATTTATGCATGAGGAAACATTTTTATTAGCTTAGCAGAATTAAACTTTTGTAACAGAAAATTATAAGCAAAGTGTTATTTTAAAATACAGTAAAATCTCCGTTAGTGAATAACTTCTGATTAGTGAACGCATTAGTGTATAATGAACATTTTCACCGGTCCGGAAAGTTATTACTGTAAAGAGGTTTTACAATACGATGTTAAGAGCATCTCTTTTCAAAACGCTGTAAAAAAGCAAACTGTTAAGTTATTATTATTTAATATTTATTTTATAATCTAGTTAGTATATTAAATGGTACAGACCTGGGATTGTACACGTTAACAGGATAAATGGTTCGGACCTAGGATTGTTCATGGTACAGGAGGGTAAATGGTACAAACCTGGGATTGTTCACGCTGCACGAGCATAAAATGTACAGACCTGGGATTGTTATTCACGCTACCCGAGGGTAAATGGTACAGACCCAGGACTGTTCACGCTACACGAGGATAGTCAGACTAGCATATACAGGATACATGTCACACTCATTTTTTTAAATAAAAATATTTCATGCAAATAAGAATCCATATTTTTTATTTCGGGTGAAATAAGGCGCTATCGACAAAGTGAGGTTATTCTCGGAAAATTCAATGAAGCTCAGCCTGAAATATATGCAGAGAATCATATAAAAATTGAATCGCTATCACTTTACGTCATTCTATATCGGTATCGACCAACTTTGAGGAGAGTGAATTGTTTCACAAATAAAAAACTATAAAAATAGTAGGTTTTCACCTTTGCACTTGAAACTAGACTTGAAAAATTTTTTATAAGTGGTATCAGCGGTACCGTTTATAGGGTTGAAGAGACAGTGTGGATACACTTAAGTATACAACCAACTTTTGCCCTCACTCGGGCTGTAATAAAATGCTGTTAAGAGAAGTTGGTTTTAACACACTGAAAAGTGGTAGTAGTTTTGAGATTTCGTTTTATTTCTTTTTCACTAGACCGGTTTCGGGATTTAGTTCCCTTCGTCAGACAAAGGGAACTAAATCCCGAAACCGGTCTGGTGAAAAAGAAATAAAACGAAATCTCAAAACTACTACCACTTTTCAGTGTGTTAAAACCAACTTCTCTTAACAGCAAATAAAAAACTATTTAAATTCATATTTGCTTGAGTCCATCATATATATATGTATGCAGAGAATGTTGTTTTCACATTTGCTACCGAATTTCAGATATCTAAAATTCATTTCTTGTTCTTGATATCAAGAAATTGATAAAATCTAAAGTAAAATTTCACATATCCCTAACTGAATTTATCTTAAACTGAATTATACATATAATATATGTTGTATGTTTTACACTTTTTTTTTTCTTAGCTTTTTACACAAAGAGGCTATTTACACAAAGACCACTATACACGTATTTAGCATTGAATAAATCAAAATAATAAGCGATATGTGTTAAACGTGTTGTCATTATTAACAATTCTTTAAACTTAATTGTTGGTGTTCTTAATTAATATCTACTTAATTATTTTGTGTTTATTATTATAAGCAGAAGACAGACTCATTCAAGCAAACTGCAGGTACTGACTCCGAGAAAACAGCGAAGACACTTCTATAGTTATTTCGGAAGAAAAACAGCATATTAACAATCCCTTTAACAAATTTAATGTTTTATTATTTTTTTTACATTTCCATAAACACTTGAAAATTATTAACAACAGCAGTTTGGTTGGTCTTTTCTTTTTCTTTTTTTTTTACAAGAAACTTTCACTTGTTTCAACAGGCTCTTGTATTCCACAAGGATTTCTTAATATTTCTGCGTCACAAGTGAAAGGATTTTGGCCACTTGCTCTGTAAATACCACACGTATAATTTCTGTTCACTTCAGAATCTACATATGTAACATCTGTAGCACCGGAATTCATATCTATTTTTCTTTCGCCATAGTCAGAGAAAACTAGCGAGTTATTGCTTTTTTCTTGTCGGTTTCGTACCATGCGTATTGGTATATCGTGTAAAATTAGCTCAAGTCGCGATTCGGGATGGATGGCATTGTTCTCTACGATACGAGCTGCATTCGATACAGGTTGATCTCTTTGAAAGGCGGTACATTGGCTGGGCAAGTGCGCTATGCAAGTTTCACCTAGCATGGCACGAGTTACGTGCGAGTTTCTTCTCGAAACGGACACGAGATTATGGCACGCGCATATCCCTGCATCGTTTTCCACAAGCAGGTTTTCCAGTCGGTTGTGAGGTGTTGCTGAGCTGGGTATACCATTCCGTGGCCTTACACTGAGTGACGTCATCGGCCTACTGTTCACATCTCTTCTGTTTCTAAGCATTCTGCTGACCAACCTCAGGATACCAACACGATCCCGATGGAATGCGTCTCTGGATCTTGTGTTGTTTAATGTGCGTTCTGTTACGTCATCGTGATTGATGGTCGATGCAGTCGACTGGTCAAATACCGTGCTGAATTCCGCAAAGTGTGGCGTTTCTTTCTGGCGTCTACACGCCGCCACTATATCGCTCACAAAACGATGATTGTGAATTGCATATAAGAACGGGTTGGCACAGGCATTGAGAGGTAAAACAAGTAAAAGAATCGTCTTTGTGCTTTCGGGTGAGGCTATTTGCAGACCGAACAAAGCACAGAGCAACGCTAGTGATATGGGTAACCAGCACAAGAGATTGGTCAGTGTGATGAGTCCCAGTCTAACTGTCGTCTGGCTGTTCTCGCCACTCCACACGCTCGATCCGTGTTTTAACCAATAGATTTTTCCTGAACATAACGAAATTAATACATTATACCTTGATAAGTTCTGAACGAGGCCTTTACTACAACTTGGGCAGATTTATATTTTACTGTGGGGTCAAGATACCATTTTCCATGCGCAATTAAATCCATCAAAATGTTTGGTTATTTTCATTAAAAAAAGTAGCATTTTATATAATTTAAGTTAAAAAAATGTAGAATTATAGGACTTGGTATAAAAACTTGTATTTTTGTCTTAAGCGTAAAACGTCCACTTGTACTTGATCAGGCATGTTTATAAAGGTAGAATGAGCTCTTAAAGAATAATGAGTGGCTTTCTTACCATAGAAAATTATGATCGCCACGAAAATCAAAATGATAAACAGCAAGAGAAAGACTGCATAACCTAGTAAAATAATATAAAAAAAAAGTCAGAATTAAGATTCATACATCTGCTTACGGCGTCTCAAATGGAACGACATATCAGAGTTCTCAGAATAAGAAATGAAAAAAAAAAATACTGACATCTTCCTTATGCAGCTGTATTTCATAAGCAATTAATGTGCATTCCGTGGTAAATTAATGTTCTTTTTATATTGTGGATTAATTCAGGCTTGGCTTAGCAAAGCCAGTCTCAGCACAGAAGGGTGAAATATCAAGGCGAGTTTCCATGTCTCCGCCACTGCAGTATGAATGAGAAATCGCAGGATTATTTAAGCGCTCTAAGAGCAATCAGTAATTGCCAAATTCCCCGCCGTGGGTGTAATTAGTAAGGCGATTGGCTTGATCCGACTTAAACCCCCAAGTCACACTGTGTTGTTGTTATGCATACGAAATGAGAAGCGAATCCGGCAAATATTTTAGAGTTATCGTCTAGAAAACAAAGTACACATTGAGATCCGGATTTGGGATTCTAAGTCCAATTACAGATTCAGATGGGATTCGGTCCGATCAAAACCCCCGAAAACAACATCTGGATTTCTTGGTTGTTGCGCATATCAAATATGAACCGGACCCGCTCGCTAGTTTCGGAGATATCGTCTCGAAACCAAAGTGCAAGTTGAGATCCGGATTATGGGATTCTAAGTACAAATACAGATCCAGATGGGCTTCGATCCGACCAAAACCCCCAAAGGTACATCTAGATATCTTGGTTATTAGGCATACCAACTATGAACTAGATCCGCCCACTAGTTTCGGAAATATCGTCTGGAAATAAAACTGGCGACTGACAGACGGACGGACGGACAGACACAGTGCGTTTCTATATCCCCCGCCTCCAGCAGGACGGCGGGGGATAAAAAAAAAAAAAAACAGCCGAAGATCTCGTTCCTAGTCGTACGCCGAAGCTTTCACTGCTCAAGAGAAGGGGTGGTTAGCAAAGAGACAGCCCCTGAGTCCCTCATCTGGTGGCCCGGGCGAACAAGTCCCCATTTAAGGGTTAATTCTGTTCAAGTTATGTTTAGTAACTAAAACGCGGTTAATGAACAAGAACTGCTTTTAATAATTACAAAAACGAAACACGGGTTTTAGCACGGTCTACGGCGTAGGGGGAAAAGGTGGGTCTGAGGCGAAGGGGGGGAGAGGACGGTCTTAGGAGGAAGAGGACGGTCTGAGGCGAAGGGGGAAGAAGACGGTCTGAGGCGTACGCGGCAGAGGTGCGAGAGAGAAGACAGTCAAGACGGGGGACAGGGAAACGGCTGGTCTGAGGCGTAGAGGGGGAGTGAATGATCGGAGGCGTGGGGTGGGGGGGGGTTGAAGCACACACGGAGGATGGAGAGACTGGTCTGAGGTATGGGAGAGGAGGGGGGGGGGGTTTAAGGTGTAGAAGTGAGAAGGGTCTGAAGAGCAGGGTGGGGGAGAGAACATAGAGGTCTGGGGCTCAGCGGGCTCTGTTGGGGTGGGAAGAGGAGTTTCTGAAGCGTCGAAGGGTCAGAGGCGGGAGGGGGAGGTTAGAGGAGGGACAGAAGTGTAGGGGGAGTGTCGAGGGGGGGGGGGGTCAGAGACGTAAGGGGAGGGAAGGGGAGGGTCAGAGACGTTGGGGGAGGTAAGAGGTGGCACGAAGGCGTAGGGGCACAGAAGAAGGGAGTCAGAGGCGTGGGGGGATGCAGGAGGAGGGTTAGCGGCGTAGGGGAAGAGAAGGGCCTGATGCGTAGGGGGAAGGAACAGGAGGTTCTCAGCAGTAAGGGGAAGGGAGAGGACGGTCCAAGACGTAGAAGGAGGGGAGGCTCAGAGGTGTAGGGGGAGGGAAGAGAAGGCCAGAAATGTTACAGTGAACGTGTGACGTAACAAATTATGCGTAGCGGAGAAGGGGCGGGGTGCGTATTTTATGGATTACGAAAACTTCGGTATCAGTCATTCAAAGCAATCAAACGACACGCTGTTATTTGGGAGAAAAAGGGTTACCAATAACAAAATTCAAAAGACCAATGTTAGATAACAAATGTTTCTAAGATTTATCGATATCGTGAAAAGTAAACAAAGAACTCTTTTCAGGGACATAACCTCAAATATTTTTAACATCCCTTGGTCTTGAAGAAATGACGTAAAAAGACTTACCCAAAGAAATGGGGTCGCTTACTTCAAGGGGCAAGCAAATGGCAACCTTGTGATAGTCATTCGCACCAATTATTGGCAAAAGTGCCAAAGTGAACGCCAGCGCCCAGCCAGCCAGCATAACGTAGCCTACAAACAGTTTACAAAACTCGGGCACGTAGACAGGTCGTGTGTGCAGCGTCACATTACATGTCAATTTGCCGTGAAATATTGGAAAAGCTCTCCAAGGTGGAATGCGTAACTTTCCCCTTCAAATGATCAGGACACATTAGATGTGATAGAACACTCTTGTTGTCTTGAAAATCTTATTTTTCTCTTTCATATGGCATTAGCCTGATACTGCTGACCGCTATACAGCATTTACTCTCCCTTATTTTTACACCATTTGACTCTTACCTTCCCCTTTGGTGATAGACCTTCAGTGGTTACAACCGATCTGCTAACAAAAAAATGAATAAAATATATGAGAGTCCAAAGCAGCCGCACTGCCTAAAAGCTGACCTGCCAAAGCCAAGGGCATTCTTCGCTCGACAACCGACGCATGCGCAGCGGCAGAGAGTCTTTCTAAGGCAATGATCAGGAGTGTATAGGCGGAGAGCTGGCTGGAGAATACAGCCAGAAAACCGGCTACGTCACACCCGGGGCTTGTCTGCCACCTGGCGCCATAGTTCATGAATTCCCCTGTATTACATAAAAGTTCAAATGTAAAATTAACGAAATTGTTTATTTCCAGGGTAGTTGAAGGATAAAAAAAATTAGTATAACAAAAGCAATTTAGGTCTACTAAATTGCAAGATGTCACGGAGTACCGGAAGGAATGCCATTTAGTAAGAGGGCAAATCCATTTTTTACCGCGAAGAATTGCAAGGCAATTGATATGTCTTGTCTTGGGGCTAAATTCAGCGTTGTTTGATAAAAAAAAAAGAAAATACGAATGCCAGTAACAATTGAAATTTTAATGGAATGCTTTTTTTTTCTAGAGTGTGGGCTGTAACGGAAGTAAACACACACCGGAAGTTACAGCATCGAGGAGGGACATCATAGCCAGATATACCCCAGTCACGAGGTCAGCAAATGCCAAGTTGCAGATAAGAAATCTGTGACGAGATGAGAAAATTATATCGATATTGATATATAAATATAGCAAAAAAGTTTACAGATTAGAAACTCGTGTCCATTTGACATGTTAGGAAGCCTACTAAAAAAAAATTAAAATAACAAAAAACAACAACAAAACAAAAAAATCTAAATAGAGCAATTTTAAGAAAGCTGTCCATAATGAATACGCACGATATTTTTGTCAATGGCAGAATAAGTAATACACAATAGAGCATTTGTTTACCAGCTAGTAGGGTTGAGAGTAAAACAATGTACGAAATGACTCAATCTTTCTGTAGGAGGCGAGTACATTGCTCATCTCTGCCAGTGATATACCTGTCTACTGTGATTGTCTTGCTCAGGAACGTGACGACAAGGACGGTACTGTTCGCGATTATGGCTAGAATGAAGACAAGCCATAGGCCACAGCGAGTGAAGCTCCAGCCAATCAGATCATCACACGGCTGCAGCGCACCTGTTCAATCAGCACCAGTGAAATACCAGAAAACGAGGTGTTCCAGTGAAATACCAGAAAACGTAGAAATGATAAAAAAACTTGTGATAATGTATTTCAGGGTCACCATAAAGTATACAAAGAGTACACTGTAACTGTGGTTTGATTTTAAGAACACTGTTTGTCTATATTTCCATCTTGCTTCGTTTATTGATTCAAAGTCACCTGGCTGTGGCAGACAAGACACGTGAGCCTGCAGGGGCATCAGCGACTGGTTGCTAAGTAACGTGCTTTCTGTTGTTGTCTCTTCAGAACCAAACCACATGACGTCATAGGAGTCGTAGTACTGCGATAGGTTTCCTTGAACAGCAAAACAAAAACAACAAAAAAAATAAATAAATAAATAAATAAAAATCTATAAATAAGAAATAAAAATGTATAAACAAATTAAAGAAGCTACGCAGTGGTCATGACAAAGAGCAGAATATTACCAGGCCATCGATGACCTTGATTGTGATAATAATGTTACGTCATTGGGGGACAAAATGACGGCAACGGATTAAATGTTCACAACTAAGCTGTAATATGCGGATATTTGTTAGTGAGGTGGCTGAACATTTCAGTGTGTCAGGTTTAGTTCAAACAAAGTGTAAACCTAGGCATCAGAGATGCAAAGCCCCCAGCCAGCACCTTTGTGTTCAAGCATTCGGAATTGAAAATGATGTGCAGTTATGGGATGGCACGTCACTCGATTCTTTTTTACCTGTATTGTAAAGAAATGCCTGATAGATTAAAAGCCCTGGTTTTGACTGATTGGCCATAATTTCGACAATTTTTGGTCGATCAAACTGAAACCTTGACGTTGCACATCTTCAATATATATTCTTTCACTGTGCGAGGTTTCATAGCTTTATATCAAAGCGTTCATGTCGAAGTGATGCGTACAAAGTCGCCTGTATGACAGTGCAATAACGAAAAATTGCCCACGTTCAAAAGGCCATAATTTCGACAATTTTTGGTCGATCAAACTGAAACCTTGACTTTGCACACCTTTAATATATATTCTTTCACTGTGTTAAATATGAAAACGATCTGACCACGGAAGCTTAACGTTTTGGTGCGTACAAAATAAAGCACCCCAAATCTTAATGGACGGCAAGACGGACGGGCAGACGGACTAACCGATAGCAAAAGCCCTCAGCCAAAATTTGGCTGGTGGCTAAAAACCTTTAGATTTGAACAGGATATATTTCTGTGGTGGACAAGGATTCGCGAATGTCGATGTTTTGGGCCACGAGATATAGACACACTCAAATAGACGTGACGAATATTTAAAAAGTATGAACTATTTTATGGTGTATTCATTTCACTTGGTGGTGCTTAACAAAGAGTTAAAATGAAATTTGTGAGAAAAAAAAATACACATTAATTGCAAATGTCCTTGTCAATTTAATTGCTATTGTCAGTACGTTACAGAGCAAATGCAATTTTCGAGTTTTAACAATTGTCACTAATTGCAGATTTTAAAGCCATTATAAATTTTGTTAAAGATAGAACTTACTATTTTCAAGTATTTCCCCTTTAATTTTTTTTTGCTAATGTTGCAATGCAAATAGAATTTTCGTGAAAGTGGCACATTTTCTAAAAAGTCATAAAAGTGTGTAATAAAAACTATTTAAAGAAATTTGTTTATTATTCCAATTTCTTAACCAAGAAATGACTACCATCACAGTCCATGGTATCCTACTGAACTTTTATTTATCACAGAAATGTAACAATTAGTGATAGGATTCGGTCCAACTTTTCGAATCGATCGATCGACTCGAGAATTGGAATACCAAGTTTTCTTTTAATTTTTGAAGAAAGAAATTCAAGGGGCACAGTTGATGAAACCAGTCTACCAGAGCAACGTATTGGTAGGGGACCATTTCATAAATAGTCACAAATAGTCATATATATAAAGGCGACTTAGCCAAACAATTTGAGCATCGTTTGAAGCATTGGCAGAAGATGGTAACTGGCTATAAGAGAACCCAGGAAAGAATCATACTGACAGCGATTCAGTTCACGATCCTTTGTGCGTAAGAAATCCTGATGTGAAACTTTACAACGTTTAGCTATTCCGGTCGTTCGCCAAAGGTACTCCAGAGATTCTGAGGAAGCACTCGATAACGATTCGATCAAAAAGCCTCTGAAATGTTTCGAGCCACACTTTGTTGGTCTATTATTTGGTGTACCCGACTGAGTGGAAACATATGGTGTTTGAGCGTAACGTTCTGTGAGCGTGTGTACGTGTGTGTATAAGTCAGTCTGTGGTGAAAACAAATGTGTGCACGAAAAATCTGAAAGCAATCCGATCGAAATTGTGGGAGATATAGCATTTTTAAAATATCGCTACAAAAAATTTAAACATGCCCTCTTTTGGTCAAATTTTTGGTGGATCGCCAAAATTGGCACAAAAGCAAGAGAGGCTTACCTAGAAAACATGCTTACAAAATCTTAATGCAATCCAATGGAAATTGTAGGAGAACAAGAGTGTCCATGGACAATGCCCCAGCTCATGAATTCGGATGTCAAGATTTACGACATACAAGTATAACCTGTAACCCAAATTTCAAGAGAGTAAGGCTGTGTACCTGGCGTAGGTCAAGATTTTAATACAAAACTGGTTTATCGCCAATATATCCGCCAATCTTTTTCGAATCGCTAAAAGAAAGTGATATCCACGTGGACATATATACAATTACCCTCCAACAAAATTTTAGGACATGTCCATTTAAGAGGAGATGTGTTTTCATGAAAATTGATTTTGGCTAATATTTCCACAAAATTTCAGCGAATCACGAAAAAAAACGTAATAGTCAGGTTCTGCGCCAATATTTTTTTCCGAATTACGCAAAAACAACAATAACCACTAAGTACCAATGACCACTATCTTTAATAAAAATTTCACGACAGTAAGGCCATTTCTGCGAGTTATGAGCTGAATTTTTTGGGTTCTTCGCCAATATTTCCGCCAATTTTTGGCCAATCACACTAATGGACAGTACTACTTATACAAAGCAGCAAGGCTGTTTTCCTGGAGTTGATTAAGGCTTTACGAAAAAAGTTTTATCACCAATTTTTTACAAAATTTTTGGCCAATAGCCAGGCAGACACTTATGTGCACGTTTGAACTGAAACCACAGGAGAGATATTCGCCAATTTTTAGCTAATTGCGAAAAACGTAATAGTCAGGTAGACAGTAATGCATGCCACTATTACATAAAATTACAAGGCAATAACGTTATTTTCCTGGCGTTAGTTCAGATTTTCGAGAAAAAAGTGCTTTTTCGCCAATATTTCAACCAATTTCTGGCGAATCACAAAGAAAAGACGGAATGAAACAATAGCAAAGTGGGTTCGAATATCCGCTTTCCTAATTCAAAATTTAAAGAAGCTAAAATTATATAACTGGCGTTAGTTAAGATTTAGGTAAGAAATTGGTTTTATCCCCAATATTTTCGCCGGTTTTTTTTCTGAATTGAAAGAAGAAAAACAGTAACAGCCTGGTAAGAACCAACTAGAGCAGTGTGCATAGCCCACATATTCCACACAGCCCCCTCCCCAATCTGTTAAACACGGCCATCAATAGGCAATCAAGAGCTGAAATTTTCCAAGTCCAGTTGGTCCATTGTCCTTGGACGAACCTCGTCCATTGACAATAATACCGATCTGTTTGTTCCCACAGAAGCTACATACCAAGTTTCATTAAACTCCTTGCAGCAGTTTTTAAGTTATCGTGTTAACAAGCTCACACAATAGTCAATCAAGAGCTGAAATTTTCCAAGTCCAGCTGTCCCATTTTCCTTGGACGAACCTGGCCCATTTACAATACCGATCTGTGTTTGTTACCATAGAAGCTACATACCAAGTTTCATTAAAATCCTAGCAGCAGTTTTTAAGTTATCGTGTTAACAAGCTCTTGATGACAGACCGACACGCGGTCGATCGCATATATTCCCCACAGGTTCTACCTGTGGGGAATAAATAAACTTTATCTAAAATTTGAAGACATTACTGACATTTCTCTGGTGTGAGCTAAAATTTCACGTCTTTTTTTGTTTTAGCTAATATTTCGGCAAAATGTGGCAGTCATGAAAAACAAGTATTATCCGGGCGAGTAGTAATTAAAGATTGCTACCTATACTTAAAAGTTAAAGAAAATGAAGCTATTTTCCTCGAGTCCGTTAAAATTTTACTGAATTTTTGTTATTGGTTGTTCGCTAAAACTTAGGTTAATTTGTGGCGAAAGGACAAAACAAGCAAGGTCAGCAACTATCGAAATTGAGGAAAATTTTAAGTTCCTCCAAAATTTATTCCTAGGTCGTAATTTTTACTTACTGCCTCAGAAATGACAGCAGTGTTAGTAGAAAAGGCATCCAAATGCATTTCTGAAATTTTCACTTACTATCTCAGAAACCACAGCAGTGTTAGTAGAAAAGGCCTTCAAATGCATTTCGGAAACTTTCTGACTTTTCAAATTTTGAAATATTTCACAGGTCGGGACCTGTAGAAACTGAGTGAAATTTTAAGTTCCTCCAAAATTTATTCCTAATTTTTACTTAATACCTCGGAAATGAATACAAAGATAGTAGCAGAGGCATTCAAATGTATTTCTGAAACTTTCTGACATTTTTCAAATTTTGAAATATTTCACAGGTCGTGACCTGTAGAAATTTAGTGAAATGTTAAGTTCCTCCAAAATTTATTACTAGGCCGTAATTTTTACTTACTACCTCAGAAATGTAAGTTCCTCCGAAATTTATTCCTAGGCCGTAATTTTCACTTACTATCTCAGAAACCACAGCAGTGTTAGTAGAAAAGGCCTTCAAATGCATTTCGGAAACTTTCTGACTTTTCAAATTTTGAAATATTTCACAGGTCGGAACCTGTAGAAATTGAATGAAATTTTAAGTTCCTCCGAAATTTATTACTAGGCCGTAATTTTTACTTACTACCTCAGAAATGAATACAGGGATAGTAGAGGAGGCATTCAAATGCATTTCTGAAACTTTGACATTTTTCAAATTTTAAAATTTTTCACAGGTCATGACCTGTTGAAACTGAGTGAAATTTTAAGTTCCTCAAAAATTTATTCCCAGCCCGTAATGTTTACTTACTAGCACTCTAGAGACTCCAAGAACTCTAGAAAAGGCATTCAAATGCATTTCTGAAATTTTCTGACAGTTTTCAAATTTTAAAATATTTCACAGGTCGGGACCTGTAGAAACTGAGTGAAATTTTAAGTTCCTCTACAATTTATTCCTAGGCCATAATTTTTACTTAGTAGCTCAGAAATGAATACAGGGATAGTGTAGGAGGCATCAAAATGCATTTTTCAAATTTTAAAATATTTCAAAGGTAGAAATTGAGTAAAATTTTAAGTTCCTCCAAAATTTATTCCTAGGCCGTAATTTTTACTTACTACCTCAGAAATGAATACAGGGATGGTAGAGGAGGCATTCAAATGCATTTCTGAAACTTTCTGACATTTTTTTTTCAATTTAAAAATTTTTCACCTGTGGAAATTGAGTGAAATTATGTTCCTCCAAAATTTATTACTAGCACTCTAGAGACTCAAAGAACTCTACAAAAGGCATTCAAATGAATTTCTGAAATTTCTGACAGTTTTCAAATTTTAAAATATTTCACAGGTCGGGACCTGTAGAAATTGAGTGAAATTTGAAGTTCCTCCAAAATTTATTCCTAGGCCGTAATTTTTACTTACTACCTCAGAAATGAATACAGGGATAGTAGAGGAGGCATTCAAATGAATTTCTGAAATTTTTTGACAGTTTTCAAATTTTAAAATATTTCACAGGTCGGGACCTGTAGAAATTGAGTGAAATTTTAAGTTCCTCCAAAATTTATTCCTAGGCCGTAATTTTTCTTACTACCTCAGAAATGAATACAGGGATAGTACAGGAGGCATTCAAATGCATTTCTGAAACTTTCAGACATTGTTCAAATTTAAAAATTTTTCACAGGTCATGACCTGTCGAAATTGAGTGAAAGCTTAAGTTCCTCCAAAATTTATTCCTAGCCTGTAATTTTTACTTAATAGCACTCTAGAGACTCCAAGAACTCTACAAAAAGGCATTCAAATTAATTTCTAAAATTTCTTAGAGTTTTCAAATTTTAAAATATTTCACAGGTCGGGACCTGTAGAAATTGAGTGAAATTTTAAGTTCCTCCAAAATTTATTCCTAGGCCGTAATTTTTACTTACTACCTCAGAAATGAATACAAGGATAGTAGAAGAGGCATTCAAATGCATTTCTGAAACTTTCTGACATTTTTCAAATTTAAAAATTTTTCACAGGAAATTGAGTGAAATTTTAAGTTCCTCCAAAATTTATTCCTAGGCCGTAATTTTTACTTACCACCTCAGAAATGAATACAGGGATAGTACAGGAGGCATTCAAATGCATTTCTGAAACTTTCTGTCATTTTTCAAATTTAAAATTTTTTCACAGGTCATGACCTGTGGAAATTGAGTGAAATTTTAAGTTCCTCCAAAATTTATTCATAGGCCGTAATTTTCAATTACTAGCACTCTAGAGACTCCAGGAACTCCACAAAGGGCATTCAAATGCATTTCTGAAATTTTGTGAGTTTTCAAATTTTAAAATATTTCACAGGTCGGGACCTGTAGAAATTGAGTGAAATTTTCAGTTCCTCAAAAATTTATTCCTAGGCCGTCATTTTTACTTACTACCTCAGAAATGAATACAGGGATAGAGAAGAAGCCATTCAAATGCATTTTTGAAACTTTCTGACATTTTTTTAAATTTGTTTAAATTTTTTCACAGATCTGACCTGTGGAATTTGGTCGAAATTATAAGTTCCTGCAAAATATATTACTAGCCCGTAATTTTTACTTACTAGCACTCTAGAAAGTCCAAGAACTCTAGAAAAGGCATTCAAATCCATTTCTGAAATTTTCTGACAGTTTTCAAATTTTAAAATATTTCACAGGTCATGACCTGTGGAAATTGAGTGAAATTTTAAGTTCCTCCAAAATTTATTACTAGCACTCTAGAGACTCCAAGAACTCTAGAAAAGGCATTCAAGTGCATTTCTGAAATTTTCTGACAGTTTTCAAATTTTAAAATATTTCACAGGTCGGGACCTGTCGAATTTGAGTGAAATTTTAAGTTCCTAAAATATTTATTCCTATCCCGTAATTTCTACTTACTAGCACTCTAGAGACTCCAAGGACTCTACAAAACGCATTCAAATGAATTTCTGAAACTTTCTGACATTTTTCATATTAATAAATTTTTCACAGGTCATGACCTGTGGAAATTGAATGAAATTTTTAGTTCCTCCAAAATTTATTTCTAGCCCATAATTTTTACTTACCAGCACTCTAGATACTCGAAGAACTCTACAAAAGGCATTCATATGAATTTCTGAAATTTTCTGACAGTTTTCAAATTTTAAAATATTTCACAGGTCGGGACCTGTAGAAATTGAGTGAAGTTTTAAGTTCCTCCAAAATTTATTCCTAGGCCGTAATTTTTACTTACTACCTCAGAAATGAATACAGGGATAGAAGAGAAGCCATTCAAATGCATTTCTGAAACTTTCTGACATTTTTTAAAATTTATTTAAATTTTTTCACAGGTCTGACCTGTGGAATTTGATCGAAATTATAAGTTACTGCAAAATATATGACTAGCCCGTAATTTTTACTTACTAGCGCTCTAGATAGTCCAAGAACTCTAGAAAAGGCATTCAAATCCACTTCTGAAATTTTCTGACAGTTTTCAAATTTTAAAATATTTCACAGGTCATGACCTGTGGAAATTGAGTGAAATTTTAAGTTCCTCCAAAATTTATTACTAGCACTCTAGAGACTCCAAGAACTCTAGAAAAGGCATTCAAATGCATTTCTGAAATTTTCTGACATTTTTCAAATTTTAAAATATTTCACAGGTCGGGACCTGTAGAAATTGAGTGAAATTTTAAGTTCCTCCAAAATTTATTCCTAGGCGTAATTTTTACTTACTACCTCAGAAATGAATACAGGGATAATACAGGAGGCATTCAAATGCATTTCTGAAACTTTCTGTCATTTTTCAAATTTAAAAATTTTTCAAAGGTAATGACCTGTAGAAATTGAGTGAAATTTTAAGTTCCTCCAAAGTATATTACTAGCACTCTAGAGACTCCAAGAACCCTAGAAAAGGCATTCAAGTGCATTTCTGAAATTTTCTGACAGTTTTCAAATTTTAAAATATTTCACAGGTCGGGACCTGTAGAAATTGATTGAAAGTTTAAGTTCCTTCAAAATTTATTCCTAGCCCGTAATGTTTACTTACTAGCATTCTAGTGACTCCAAGAACTCTACAAAAGGCATTCAAATGCATTTCTGGAACTTTCTGTCATTTTTCAAATTTAAAAATTTTTCACAGGTCATGACCTGTGGAAATTGAGTGAAATTTTAAGTTCCTCCAAAATTTATTCATAGGCCGTAATTTTTACTTACTAGCACTCTAGATTCTCCAAGAACTCTAGAAAAGACATTCAAATGCATTTCTGAAATTTTCTGACAGTTTTCAAATTTTAAAATATTTCACAGGTCGGGACCTGCAGAAATTGAGTGAAATTTTAAGTTCCTCCAATATTTATTCCTAGGCCGTAATTTTTACTTACTACCTCAGAAATGAATACAGGGATAGTGCAGGAGGCATTCAAATGCATTTCTGAAACTTTCTGTCATTTTTCAAATTTAAAAATTTTTCAAAGGTAATGACCTGTGGAAATTGAGTGAAATTTTAAGTTCCTCCAAAATTTATTACTAGCACTCTAGAGACTCCAAGAACTCTAGAAAAGGCATTCAAATGCATTTTTAAATTTTCTGATAGTTTTAAATATTTCACAGGTCGGGACCTGTCGAATTTGAGTGAAATTTTAAGTTCCTAAAATATTTATTGCTATCCCGTAATTTCTACTTACTAGCACTCTAGAGACTCCAAGGACTCTACAAAACGCATTCAAATGAATTTCTGAAACTTTCTGACATTTTTCATATTAATAAATTTTTCACAGGTCATGACCTGTGGAAATTGAATGAAATTTTTAGTTCCTCCAAAATTTATTTCTAGCCCATAATTTTTACTTACTAGCACTCTAGATACTCCAAGAACTCTACAAAAGGCATTCATATGAATTTCTGAAATTTTCTGACAGTTTACAAATTTTAAAATATTTCACAGGTCGGGACCTGCAGAAATTGAGTCAAACTTTAAGTTCCTCCAAAATTTATTCCTACGCCGTAATTTTTCTTACTACCTCAGAAATGAATACAGGGATAGTAGAGGAGGCATTCAAATTCATTTCTGAAACTTTCTCACATTTTTCAAATTTAAAATTTTTCACAGGTCATGACCTGTCGAAATTGAGTGAAAGCTTAAGTTCCTCCAAAATTTATTCCTAGCCCGTAATTTTTACTTACTAGCACTCTAGAGACTCCAAGAACTTTACAAAAGGCATTCAAATGAATTTCTGACAGTTTTCAATTTTTAAAATATTTCACCTGTGGAAATTGAGTGAAATTTTATGTTTCTCCAAAATTTAATCCTAGGAAGTAATTTTTACTTGCTAGCACTCTAGAGACTCCAAGAACTCTAGAAAAGGCATTCAAATCCATTTTGAAACTTCCTGACAGTTTTCAAAGTTTAAAATATTTCACAGGTCGGGACCTGTAGAAATTGAGTGAAATTTTAAGTTCCTCCAAAATTTATTCTTAGGCCGTAATTTTTACTTACTTCCTCAGAAATGAATACAGGGATAGTAGAGAAGGCATTCAAATGCATTTCTGAAACGTTGACATTTTTCAAATTAAAAAATTTTTCACAGCTCATGACCTGTCGAAATTGAGTGAAAGTTTAAGTTCCTCCAAAATTTATTCCTAGCCTGAAATTTTTACTTACTAGCACTCTAGAGACTCCAAGAACTCTACAAAAGGCATTCAAAGGAATTTTTGAAATTTTCTGACAGTTTTCAAATTTTAAAATATTTCACAGGTCGGGACCTGTAGAAATTGAGTGAAATTTGATGTTCCTCCAAAATTTATTCCTAGGCCGTAATTTTTACTTCCTAACACTCTAGGGACTCCAAGAACTCCAGAAAAGGCATTCAAATGCATTTTGAAATTTTCTGATAGTTTTCAAATTTTAAATATTTCACAGGTCGGGACCTGTAAAAATTGAGTGAAATTTTTAGTTCCTCCTAAATTTATTCCTAGGCCGTAATTTTTACTTACTACCTCAGAAATGAATACAGGGAAGGTAGACGAGGCATTCAAATGCATTTCTGAAACTTTCTGACATTTTTCAAATTTAAAAATTTTTCACAGGTCACATGACCTGTGGAAATTGAGTGACATTTTAGGTTCCTCCAAAAGTTATTCCTAGGTCGTAATTTTTACTTCCTAGCACTCTAGAGACTCCAAGAACTCTAGAAAAGGCATTCAAATGCATTTTGAAATTTTCTGATAGTTTTTTAAAGTTTTAAATATTTCACAGGTCGGGACCTGTAGAAATTGAGTCAAACTTTAAGTTCCTTCAAAATTTTTTCCTACGCCGTAATTTTTCTTACTACCACAGAAATGAATACAGGGATAGTAGAGGAGGCATTCAAATTCGTTTCTGAAACTTTCTCACATTTTTGAAATTTAAAAATTTTTCACAGCTCATGACCTGTCGAAATTGAGTGAAAGCTTAAGTTCCTCCAAAATTTATTCCTAGCCTGTAATTTTTACTTACTAGCACTCTATAGACTCCAAGAAATCTACAAAAGGCATTCAAATGAATTTCTGAAATTTCTGACAGTTTTCAAATTTTACAATATTTCACAGGTGGAATATTGACCTGTGGAAATTGAGTGATATTTTAAGTTTCTCCAAAATTTATTCCTAGGCCGTAATTTTTACTTACTAGCACTCTAGAGACTCCAAGAACTCCACAAAGGGCAATTTTTACTTACTACCTCAGAAATGAATACAGGGATAGAAGAGGAGGCATTCAAATACATTTGTGAAACTTTCTCACATTTTTTTAAACTTAAAAATTTTTCACAGGTCTGACCATTGGAATTTCATCGAACTGATAAGTTCCTGCAAAATATATTACTAGACCGTAATTTTTACTGACTAGCACTCTAGATACTCCAAGAACTCTAGAAAAGGCATTCAAAAATGCATTTCTGAAATTTTCTGACAATTTTCAAATTTTAAAATATTTCACAGGTCGGGACCTGTAGAAATTGAGTGAAATTTTAAGTTCATCCAAAATTTATTCCTAGCCCGTAATTTTTACTTACTAGCATTCTAGAGACTCCAAGAACTCTACAAAAGGCATTAAAATGCACTTCTGAAACTTTCTGTCATTTTTCAAAGTTAAAAATTTTTCACAAATTTTTCATGACCTGTGGAAATTGAGTGAAATTATAAGTTCCTGCAAAATATATTACTAGCCCGTAATTTTTACTTACTAGCACTCTAGATTCTCCAAGAACTCTAGAAAAGGCATTCAAATGCATCTCTGAAATTTTCTGACAGTTTTCAAATTTTAATATATTTCACAGGTCGGGACCTGTAGAAATTGAAATCTAGGCCGTAATTTTTACTTACTTCCTCAGAAATGAATACAGGGATAGTACAGGAGGCATTCAAATGCATTTCTGAAACTTTCTGTCATTTTTCAAATTTAAAAATTTTTCACAGGTCATGACCTGTGGAAATTGAGTGACATTTTAAGTTCCTCAAAAATTTATTCATAGACCGTAATTTTTACTTACTAGCAGTCTAGAGACTAAAAGAACTCCACAAAGGGCAATTTTTACTTACTACCTGAGAAATGAATACAGGGATAGTACAGGAGGCATTGAAATGCATTTATGAAACTTTCTGTCATTTTTCAAATTTAAAAATTTTTCACAGGTCATGACCTGTGGAAATTGAGTGAAATTTTAAGTTCCTCCAAAATTTATTACTAGCACTCTGGAGACTCCAAGAACTCTAGAAAAGGCATTCAAATGCATTTCTGAAATTTTCTGACAGTTTTCAAATTATAAAATATTTCACAGGTCGGGACCTGTAGAAATTGAGTAATAGTTTAAGTTCTTCCAAAATTTATTCCTAGCCCGTAATTTTTACTTACTAACATTCTAGAGACTCGAAGAACTCTACAAAAGGCATTCAAATGCATTTCTGAAATTTTCTGACAGTTTTCAAATTTTAATATATTTCACAGGTCGGGACCTGTAGAAATCGAGTGAAATTTTAAGTTCCTCCAAAATTCATTCCTAGGCCGTAATTTTCACTTACTACCTCAGAAATGAATACAGGGATAGTACAGGAGGCATTCAAATGCATTTCTGAAACTTTCTGTCATTTTTCAAATTTAAAAATTTTTCACAGGAAATTGAGTGAAATTATAAGTTCCTGCAAAATATATTACTAGCCCGTCATTTTTACTTACTAGCACTCTAGATACTCCAAGAACTCTAGAAAAGGCATTCAAATGCATTTCTGAAATTTTCTGACAGTTTTCAAATTTTAAAATTTTTCACAGGTCATGACCTGTGGAAATTGAGTGAAATTTTAAGTTCCTCCAAAATTTATTACTAGCACTCTAGACTCCAAGAACTCTAGAAAAGGCATTCAAATGCATTTCTGAAATTTTCTGACAGTTTTCAAATTTTAAAATTTTTCACAGGTCATGACCTGTGGAAATTGAGTGAAATTTTAAGTTCCTCCAAAATTTATTACTAGCACTCTAGAGACTCCAAGAACTCTAGAAAAGGCATTCAAATGCATTTCTGAAATTTTCTGACAGTTTTCAAATTTTAAAATATTTCACAGGTCGGGACCTGTAGAAATTGAGTGAAATTTTAAGTTCCTCCAAAATTTATTCCTAGGCCGTAATTTTTACTTACTACCTCAGAAATGAATACAGGGATAGAAGAGGAGGCATTCAAATGCATTTCTGAAACTTTCTGACATTTTTCAAATTTAAACATTTTTCACAGGTCATGACCTGTGGAAATTGAGTGAAATTTTAAGTTCCTCAAAAATTTATTACTAGCACTCTAGAGACTCCAAGAACTCTAGAAAAGGCATTCAAATGTATTTCCGAAATTTTCTGACAGTTTTCAAATTTCAAAATATTTCACAGGTCGGGACCTGTAGAAATAGAGTGAAAGTTTAAGTTCCTGTAAAATTCATTCCTAGGCCGTCATTTTTTCTTACTACCTCAGAAATGAATACAGGGATAGAAGAGAAGCCATTCAAATGCATTTCTGAAACTTTCTGATATTTTTTTAAATTTAATAATTTTTCACAGGTCTGACCTGTGGAATTTGATCGAAATTATAAGTTCCTGCAAAATATATTACTAGCCCGTAATTTTTACTTACTAGCACTCTAGATACCCCAGGAACTATGGAAAAGGCATTCAAATCCATTTCTGAAATTTTCTGACAGTTTTCAAATTTTAAAATATTTCACAGGTCATGACCTGTGAAAACTGTGTGATATTTTAAGTTCATCCAAAATTTATTACTAGCACTCTAAAGACTCCAAGAACTCTAGAAAAGGCATTCAAATGCATTTCTGAAATTTTTGACAGTTTTCAATTTTAAAATTTTTCACAGGTCATGCATGACCTGTGGAAATTGAGTGAAATTTTAAGTTCCTCCAAAATTTATTCCTAGCAGGTAATTTTTACTTACTAGCACTCTAGACACTCCAAGAACTCTAGAAAAGGCATTCAAATGCATTTCTGAAATTTTCTGACAGTTTTCAAATTTTAAAATTTTTCACAGGTCATGACATGTGGAAATTGAGTAAAATTTTAAGTTCCTCCAAAATTTATTACTAGCACTCTAGAGACTCCAAGAACTCTAGAAAAGGCATTCAAATGCATTTCTGAAATTTTCTGACAGTTTTCAAATTTTAAAATTTTTCACAGGTCATGACCTGTGGAAATTGAGTGAAATTTTAAGTTCCTCCAAAATTTATTACTAGCACTCTAGAGACTCCAAGAACTCTAGAAAAGGCATTCAAATGCATTTCCGAAATTTTCTGACAGTTTTCAAATTTCAAAATATTTCACAGGTCGGGACCTGTAGAAATAGAGTGAAAGTTTAAGTTCCTGCAAAATTCATTCCTAGGCCGTAATTTTTACTTACTACCTCAGAAATGAATACAGGGATACTATAGGAGGCATTCAAATGCATTTCTGAAACTTTCTGTCATTTTTCAAATTTAAAAATATTTCACAGGTCATGACCTGTGGAAATTGAGTGAAATTATAAGTTCCTCCAAAATTTATTACTAGCACTCTAGAGACTCCAAGAACTCTAGAAAAGGCATTCAAATGCATTTCTGAAATTTTCTGACAGTTTTCAAATTTTAAAATATTTCACAGGTCGGGACCTGTAGAAATTGAGTGAAGTTTTAAGTTCCTACAAAAGTTATTCCGAGGCCGTAATTTTTACTTACTACCTCAGAAATGAATACAGGGATAGAAGAGAAACCATTCAAATGCATTTCTGAAACTTTCTGACATTTTTTTAAATTTAATAATTTTTCACAGGTCTGACCTGTGGAATTTGATCGAAATTATAAGTTCCTGCAAAATATATTACTAGCCCGTAATTTTTACTTACTAGCACTCTAGATACTCCAGGAACTATGGAAAAGGCATTCAAATCCATTTCTGAAATTTTCTGACAGTTTTCAAATTTTAAAATATTTCACAGGTCATGACCTGTGAAAACTGTGTGAAATTTTAAGTTCCTCCAAAATTTATTACTAGCACTCTAAAGACTCCAAGAACTCTAGAAAAGGCATTCAAATGCATTTCTGAAATTTTTGACAGTTTTCAATTTTAAAATTTTTCACAGGTCATGACCTGTGGAAATTGAGTGAAATTTCAAGTTCCTCCAAAATTTATTCCTAGCAGGTAATTTTTACTTACTAGCACTCTAGACACTCCAAGAACTCTAGAAAAGGCATTCAAATGCATTTCTGAAATTTTCTGACAGTTTTCAAATTTCAAAATATT
Organism: Protula sp. h YS-2021; assembly: GCA_949752745.1. Classification (NCBI taxonomy): domain Eukaryota; kingdom Metazoa; phylum Annelida; class Polychaeta; order Sabellida; family Serpulidae; genus Protula; species Protula sp. h YS-2021. The sequence goes on along the minus strand of OX457030.1, from coordinate 41,270,328 downwards.
TCACAGGTCGGGACCTGTAGAAATAGAGTGAAAGTTTAAGTTCCTGCAAAATTCATTCCTAGGCCGTCATTTTTACTTACTACCTCAGAAATGAATACAGGGATACAAGAGGAGGCATCCAAATGCATTTCTGAAACTTTCTCACATTTTTCAAAGTTTAAAATTTTTCACAGGTCATGACCTGTGGAAATTGAGTGAAATTTTAAGTTCCTCCAAAATTTATTACTAGCACTCTAGAGACTCCAAGAACTCTAGAAAAGGCATTCAAATGCATTTCTGAAATTTTCTGACAGTTTTCAAATTATAAAATATTTCACAGGTCGGGACCTGTAGAAATTGAGTGATAGTTTAAGTTCCTCCAAAATTTATTCCTAGCCCGTAATTTTTACTTACTAACATTCTAGAGACTCGAAGAGCTCTACAAAAGGCATTCAAATGCATTTCTAAAATTTTCTGACAGTTTTCAAATTTTAATATATTTCACAGGTCGGGACCTGTAGAAATCGAGTGAAATTTTAAGTTCCTCCAAAATTCATTCCTAGGCCGTAATTTTCACTTACTACCTCAGAAATGAATACAGGGACAGTACAGGAGGCATTCAAATGCATTTCTAAAACTTTCTGTCATTTTTCAAATTGAAAAATTTTTCACAGGAAATTGAGCGAAATTATAAGTTCCTGCAAAATATATTACTAGCCCGTCATTTTTACTTACTAGCACTCTAGATACTCCAAGAACTCTAGAAAAGGCACTCAAATGCATTTCTGAAATTTTCTGACAGTTTTCAAATTTTAAAATTTTTCACAGGTCATGACCTGTGGAAATTGAGTGAAATTTTAAGTTCCTCCAAAATTTATTACTAGCACTCTAGAGACTCCAAGAACTCTAGAAAAGGCATTCAAATGCATTTCTGAAATTTTCTGACAGTTTTGAAATTTTAAAATTTTTCACAGGTCATGACCTGTGGAAATTGAGTGAAATTTTAAGTTCCTCCAAAATTTATTACTAGCACTCTAGAGACTCCAAGAACTCTAGAAAAGGCATTCAAATGCATTTCTGAAATTTTCTGACAGTTTTCAAATTTCAAAATATTTCACAGGTCGGGACCTGTAGAAATAGAGTGAAAGTTTAAGTTCCTGCAAAATTCATTCCTAGGCCGTCATTTTTACTTACTACCTCAGAAATGAATACAGGGATACAAGAGGAGGCATTGAAATGCATTTCTGAAACTTTCTGACATTTTTCAAATTTTAAAATTTTTCACAGGTCATGACCTGTGGAAATTGAGTGAAATTTTAAGTTCCTCCAAAATTTATTACTAGCACTCTAGAGACTCCAAGAACTCTAGAAAAGGCATTCAAATGCATTTCTGAAATTTTCTGACAGTTTTCAAATTATAAAATATTTCACAGGTCGGGACCTGTAGAAATTGAGTGATAGTTTAAGTTCCTCCAAAATTTATTCCTAGCCCGTAATTTTTACTTACTAACATTCTAGAGACTCGAAGAGCTCTACAAAAGGCATTCAAATGCATTTCTGAAATTTTCTGACAGTTTTCAAATTTAATATATTTCACAGGTCGGGACCTGTAGAAATCGAGTGAAATTTTAAGTTCCTCCAAAATTCATTCCTAGGCCGTAATTTTCACTTACTACCTCAGAAATAAATACAGGGATAGTACAGGAGGCATTCAAATGCATTTCTGAAACTTTCTGTCATTTTTCAAATTTAAAATTTTTTCACAGGTCATTACCTGTGGAAATTGAGTGAAATTATAAGTTCCTGCAAAATATATTACTAGCCCGTCATTTTTACTTACTAGCATTCTAGATACTCCAAGAACTCTAGAAAAGGCATTCAAATGCATTTCTGAAATTTTCTGACAGTTTTCAAATTTTAAAATATTTCACAGGTCGGGACCTGAAGAAATTGAGTGAAATTTTAAGTTCCTCCAAAATTTATTCCTAGGCCGTAATTTTTACTTACTACCTCAGAAATGAATACAGGGATAGAAGAGGAGGCATTCAAATGCATTTCTGAAACTTTCTGACATTTTTCAAATTTAAACATTTTTCACAGGTCATGACCTGTGGAAATTGAGTGAAATTTCAAGTTCCTCCAAAATTTATTACTAGCACTCTAGAGACTCCAAGAACTCTAGAAAAGGCATTCAAATGTATTTTTTGAAATTTTCTGGCAGTTTTCAAATTTTAAAATTTTTCACAGGTCATGACCTGTGGAAATTGAGTGAAATTTTAAGTTCCTCCAAAATTTATTACTAGCACTCTAGAGCCTCCAAGAACTCTAGAAAAGGCATTCAAATGCATTTCCGAAATTTCCTGACAGTTTTCAAATTTTAAAATATTTCACAGGTCGGGACCTGTAGAAATAGAGTGAAAGTTTAAATTCCTGCAAAATTCATTCCTAGGCCGTAATTTTTACTTACTACCTCAGAAATGAATACAGGGATAGTACAGGAGGCATCAAATGCATTTCTGAAACTTTCTGACATTTTTTTAAATTTAATAATTTTTCACAGGTCTGACCTGTGGAATTTGATCGAAATTATCAGTTCCTGCAAAATATATTACTAGCCCGTAATTTTTACTTACTAGCACTCTAGATACTCCAGGAACTATGGAAAAGGCATTCAAATCCATTTCTGAAATTTTCTGACAGTTTTCAAATTTAAAATATTTCACAAGTCGGGACCTGTAGAAATTGAGTGAAATTTTAAGTTCCTCCAAAATTTATTCCTAGGCCGTAATTTTTACTTACTACCTCGGAAATGAATACAGGGACAGAAGAGGAGGCATTCAAATGCATTTCTGAAACTTTCTGACATTTTTCAAATTTAAACATTTTTCACAGGTCATGACCTGTGGAAGTTGAGTGAAAATTTAAGTTCCTCCAAAATTTATTACTAGCACTCTAGAGACTCCAAGAACTCTAGAAAAGGCATTCAAATGCATTTCTGAAATTTTCTGATAGTTTTCAAATTTTAAAATATTTCACAGGTCGGGACCTGTAGAAATTGAGTGAAATTCTAAGTTCCTCCAAAATTTATTCCTAGGCCGTAATTTTTACTTACTACCTCAGAAATGAATACAGGGATAGTACAGGAGGCATTCAAATGCATTTCTAAAATTTTCCGTCATTTTTCAAATTTAAAAATTTTTCACAGGTCATGACCTGTGGAAATTGAGTGAAATTTTAAGTTCCTCCAAAATTTATTACTAGCACTCTAGAGACTCCAAGAACTCTAGAAAAGGCATTCAAATGCATTTCTGAAATTTTCTGACATTTTTCAAATTTAAAAATTTTTCACAGGTCGGGACCTGTAGAAATTGAGTGAAATTTTAAGTTCCTCCAAAATTTATTCCTAGGCCGTAATTTTTACTAACTACCTCACAAATGAATACAGGTATAGTACAGGAGGCAGTCAAACGCATTTCTGAAATTTTCTGTCATTTTTCTAATTTAAAAATTTTTCACAGGTCACCTGTGGAAATTGAGTGAAATTTTAAGTTCCTCTTAAATTTATTACTAGCACTCTAGAGACTCCAAGAACTCTAGAAAAGGCATTCAAATGCATTTCTGAAATTTTCTGACATTTTTCAAATCTAAAAATTTTTCACAGGTCGGGACCTGTAGAAATTGAGTGAAATTTTAAGTTCCTCCAAAATTTATTCCTAGGCCGTAATTTTTACTTACTACCTCAGAAATGAATACAGGGATAGAAGAGGAGGCATTCAAATGCATTTCTGAAACTTTCTGACATTTTTCAAATTTTTCACAGGTCATGACCTGTGGAAATTGAGTGAAATTTTAAGTTCCTCCAAAATTTATTACTAGCATACTAGAGACTCCAAGAACTCTAGAAAAGCCATTCAAATGCATTTCTGAAATTTTCTGAGTTTTCAAATTTCAGAATATTTCACAGGTCGGGACCCGTAGAAATTGAGTGAAATTTGAAGTTCCTCCAAAATTTATTCCTAGGCCGTAATTTTTACTTACTACCTCAGAAATGAATACAGGGATAGTACAGGAGCCATTCAAATGCATTTCTGAAATTTTCTGTCATTTTTCAAATTTAAAAATTTTTCACAGGTCATGACCTGTGGAAATTGAGTGAAATTTTAAGTTCCTCCAAAATTTATTACTAGCATACTAGAGACTCCAAGAACTCTAGAAAAGGCATTGAAATGCATTTCTGAAATTTTCTGATAGTTTTTCAAATTTTAAAATATTTCACAGGTCGGGACCTGTAGAAATTGAGTGAAATTTTAAGTTCCTCCAAAATTTATTCCTAGGCCGTAATTTTTACTTACTACCTCAGAAATGAATACAGGGATAGTACAGGAGGCATTCAAATGCATTTCTGAAATTTTCTGTCATTTTTCAAATTTAAAAATTTTTCACAGATCATGAACTGTGGAAATTGAGTGAAATTTTAAGTTCCTCCAAAATTTATTACTAGCACTCTAGAGACTCTAAGAACTCTAAAAAAAGGCATTCAAATGCATTTCACAAATTTTCTGACAGTTTTCAAATTTTAAAATATTTCACAGGTCGGGACCTGAAGAAATTGAGTGAAATTTTAAGTTCCTCCAAAATTTATTACTAGCACACTAGAGACTCCAAGAACTCTAGAAATGAAATTTGAAGTTCCTCCAAAATTTATTACTAGCACTCTAGAGACTCTAAGAACTCTAGAAAAGGCATTCAAATGCATTTCTGAAATTTTTTGATAGTTTTCAAATTTTAAAATGTTTCACAGGTCGGGACCTGAAGAAATTGAGTGAAATTTTAAGTTCCTCCAAAATTTATTCATAGGCCGTAATTTTTACTTACTAGCACTCTAGAGACTCCAAGAACTCCAAAAAGGGCATTCAAATGCATTTCTGAAATTTTCTGACAGTTTTCAAATTTTAAAATATTTCTGAAACTTTCTGACATTTTTCAAATTTAGAAATTTTTCACAGGTCATGACCTGTTGAAATTGAGTGAAATTTTAAGTTCCTCCAAAATTTATTACTAGCACTCTAGAGACTCCAAGAACTCTAGAAAAGGCATTCAAATGCATTTCTGAAATTTTCTGACAGTTTTCAAATTTTAAAATATTTGACAGGTCGGGACCTGTAGAAATTGAGTGAAATTTGAAGTTCCTCCAAAATTTATTCCTAGGCCGTAATTTTCACTTACTACCTCAGAAATGAATACAGGGAGAGAAGAGGAGGTATTCAAATGCATTTCTGAAACTTTCTGACATTTTTCAAATTTAAAATTTTTTCACCTGTGGAAATTGAGTGAAATTTTAAGTTCCTCCAAAATTTATTACTAGCACTCTAGAGACTCCAAGAACTCTAGAAAAGGCATTCAAACGCATTTCTAAAATTTTCTGAGTTTTCAAATTTTAAAATATTTCACAGGTCGGGACTTGTAGAAATTGAGTGAAATTTTAAGTTCCTCCAAAAATTATTCCTAGGCCGTAATTTTTACTTACTACCTCAGAAATGAATACAGGGATAGAAGAGGAGGCATTCCTGAAATTTTCTGACAGTTTTCAAATTTTAAAATATTTCACAGTTCGGGACCTGTAGAAATTGAGTGAAATTTTAAGTTCCTAAAAAATTTATTCCTAGGCCGTAAATTTACTTACTACCTCAGAAATGAATACAGGGATAGAAGAGGAGGCATTCAAATGCATTTCTGAAACTTTCTGTCATTTTTCAAATTTAAAAATTTTTCACCTGTGGAAATTGAGTGAAATTTTAAGTTCCTACAAAATTTATTACTAGCACTCTAGAGACTCCAAGAACTCTAGAAAAGGCATTCAAATGCATTTCTGAAATTTTCTAACAGTTTTCAAATTTTAAAATATTTCACAGGTCGGGACCTGTAGAAATTGAGTGAAATTTTAAGTTCCTCCAAAATTTATTCCTAGGCCGTAATTTTTACTTACTACCTCAGAAATGAATACAGGGATAGAAGAGGAGGCATTCAAATGCATTTCTGAAACTTTCTCAAATTTTTCAAATTTAAAAATTTTTCACAGGTCATGACCTGTGGAAATTGAGTGAAATTTTAAGTTCCTACAAAATTTATTACTAGCACTCTAGAGACTCCAAGAACTCTAGAAAAGGCATTCAAATGCATTTCTGAAATTCTCTGACAGTTTTCAAATTTTAAAATATTTCACAGGTCGGGACCTGTAGAAATTGAGTGAAATTTTAAGTTCCTCCAAAATTTATTCCTGGGCCGTAATTTTTACTTACTACCTCAGAAATGAATACAGGGATACAAGAGGAGGCATTCAAATGCATTTCTGAAACTTTCTGACATTTTTCAAATTTAAAAATTTTTCACAGGTCATGACCTGTGGAAATTGAGTGAAACTTTTAAGTTCCTCCAAAATTTATTACTAGCACTCTAGAGACTCCAAGAACTCTAGAAAAGGCATTCAAATGCATTTCTGAAATTTTCTGACAGTTTTCAAATTTTAAAATATTTCACAGGTCGGGACCTGTAGAAATTGAGCGAAATTTTAAGTTCCTCCAAAATTTATTCCTAGGCCGTAATTTTTACTTACTACCTCAGAAATGAATACAGGGATAGAAGAGGAGGCATTCAAATGCATTTCTGAAACTTTCTCAAATTTTTCAAATTTAAAAATTTTTCACAGGTCATGACCTGTGGAAATTGAGTGAAATTTTAAGTTCCTCCAAAATTTATTACTAGCACTCTAGAGACTCCAAGAACTCTAGAAAAGGCATTCAAATGCATTTATGAAATTTTCTCACAGTTTTCAAATTTTAAAATATTTCACAGGTCGGGACCTGTAGAAATTGAGTGAAATTTGAAGTTCCTCCAAAATTTATTCCTATGCCGTAATTTTTACTTACTACCTCAGAAATGAATACAGGGATAGAAGAGGAGGCATTCAAATGCATTTCTGAAACTTTCTCACATTTTTCAAATTTAAAAATTTTTCACAGGTCATGACCTGTGGAAATTGAGTGAAATTTTAAGTTCCTCCAAAATTTATTACTAGCACTCTAGAGACTCCAAGAACTCTAGAAAAGGCATTCAAATGCATTTCTGAAATTTTCTCACAGTTTTCAAATTTTAAAATATTTCACAGGTCGGGACCTGTAGAAATTGAGTGAAATTTTAAGTTCCTCCAAAATTTATTCCTGGGCCGTAATTTTTACTTACTACCTCAGAAATGAATACAGGGATAGAAGAGGAGGCATTCAAATGCATTTCTGGAACTTTCTCAAATTTTTCAAATTTAAAAATTTTTCACAGGTCATGACCTGTGAAAATTGAGTGAAATTTTAAGTTCCTCCAAAATTTATTACTAGCACTCTAGAGACTCCAAGAACTCTAGAAAAGGCATTCAAATGCATTTATGAAATTTTCTAACAGTTTTCAAATTTTAAAATATTTCACAGGTCGGGACCTGTAGAAATTGAGTGAAATTTGAAGTTCCTCCAAAATTTATTCCTAGGCCGTAATTTTTACTTACTACCTCAGAAATGAATACAGGGATAGAAGAGGAGGCATTCAAATGCATTTCTGAAACTTTCTCACATTTTTCAAATTTAAAAATTTTTCACAGGTCATGACCTGTGGAAATTGAGTGAAATTTTAAGTTCCTCCAAAATTTATTACTAGCACTCTGGAGACTCCAAGAACTCTAGAAAAGGCATTCAAATGCATTTCTGAAATTTTCTCACAGTTTTCAAATTTTAAAGTATTTCACAGGTCGGGACCTGTAGAAATTGAGTGAAATTTTAAGTTCCTCCAAAATTTATTCCTAGGCCGTAATTTTTACTTACTACCTCAGAAATGAATACAGGGATAGAAGAGGAGGCATTCAAATGCATTTCTGAAACTTTCTCACATTTTTCAAATTTAAAAATGTTTCACAGGTCATGACCTGTGGAAATTGAGTAAAATTTTAAGTTCCTCCAAAATTTATTACTAGCACTCTAGAGACTCCAAGAACTCTAGAAAAGGCATTCAAATGCATTTCCGAAATTTTCTGATAGTTTTCAAATTTTAAAATATTTCACAGGTCGGGACTTGTAGAAATTGAGTGAAATTTCAAGTTCCTACAAAAATTATACCTAGGCCGTAATTTTTACTTACTACCTCAGAAATGAATACAGGGATAGAAGAGGAGGCATTCAAATGCATTTCTGAAACTTTGTCATTTTTCAAATTTAAAAATTTTTCACAGGTCATGACCTGTGGAAATTGAGTGAAATTTTAAGTTCCTCCAAAATTTATTACTAGCACTCTAGAGACTTCAAGAACTCTAGAAAAGGCATTCAAATGCATTTCTGAAATTTTCTGACAGTTTTCAAATTTTAAACTATTTCACAGGTCGGGACCTGTAGAAATTGAGTGAAATTTTAAGTTCCTCCAAAATTTATTCCTAGGCCTTAATTTTTACTTACTACCTCAGAAATGAATACAGGGATAGAAGAGGAGGCATTCAAATGCATTTCTGAAACTTTCTCAAATTTTTCAAATTTAAAAATTTTTCACAGGTCATGACCTGTGGAAATTGAGTGAAATTTTAAGTTCCTCCAAAATTTATTACTAGCACTCTAGAGACTCCAAGAACTCTAGAAAAGGCATTCAAATGCATTTCTGAAATTTTCTCACAGTTTTCAAATTTTAAAATATTTCACAGGTCGGGACCTGTAGAAATTGAGTGAAATTTTGAGTTCCTCCAAAATTTATTCCTAGGCCGTAATTTTTACTTACTACCTCAGAAATGAATACAGGGATAGAAGAGGAGGCATTCAAATGCATTTCTGAAACTTTCTCAAATTTTTCAAATTTAAAAATTTTTCACAGGACATGCATGACCTGTGGAAATTTAGTGAAATTTTAAGTTCCTCCAAAATTTATTACTAGCACTCTAGAGACTCCAAGAACTCTAGAAAAGGCATTCAAATGCATTTCTGAAATTTTCTCACAGTTTTCAAATTTTAAAATATTTCACAGGTCGGGACCTGTAGAAATTGAGTGAAATTTTAAGTTCCTCCAAAATTTATTCCTAGGCCGTAATTTTTACTTACTACCTCAGAAATGAATACAGGGATAGAAGAGGAGGCATTCAAATGCATTTCTGAAACTTTCTCACATTTTTCAAATTTAAAAATTTTTCACAGGTCATGACCTGTGGAAATTGAGTGAAATTTTAAGTTCCTCCAAAATTTATTACTAGCACTCTAGAGACTCCAAGAACTCTAGAAAAGGCATTCAAATGCATTTCTGAAATTTTCTCACAGTTTTCAAATTTTAAAATATTTCACAGGTCGGGACCTGTAGAAATTCAGTGAAAATTTAAGTTTCTCCAAAATTTATTCCTAGGCCGTAATTTTTACTTACTACCTCAGAAATGAATACAGGGATAGAAGAGGAGGCATTCAAATGCATTTCTGAAACTTTCTCAAATTTTTCAAATTTAAAAATGAGTGAAATTTTAAGTTCCTCCAAAATTTATTACTAGCACTCTAGAGACTCCAAGAACTCTAGAAAAGGCATTCAAATGCATTTATGAAATTTTCTAACAGTTTTCAAATTTTAAAATATTTCACAGGTCGGGACCTGTAGAAATTGAGTGAAATTTGAAGTTCCTCCAAAATTTATTCCTAGGCCGTAATTTTTACTTACTATCTCAGAAATGAATACAGGGATAGAAGAGGAGGCATTCAAATGCATTTCTGAAACTTTCTCACATTTTTCAAATTTAAAAATTTTTCACCTGTGGAAATTGAGTGAAATTTTAAGTTCCTCCAAAATTTATTACTAGCACTCTGGAGACTCCAAGAACTCTAGAAAAGGCATTCAAATGCATTTCTGAAATTTTCTCACAGTTTTCAAATTTTAAAGTATTTCACAGGTCGGGACCTGTAGAAATTGAGTGAAATTTTAAGTTCCTCCAAAATTTATTCCTAGGCCGTAATTTTTACTTACTACCTCAGAAATGAATACAGGGATAGAAGAGGAGGCATTCAAATGCATTTCTGAAACTTTCTGACATTTTTCAAATTTAAAAATGTTTCACAGGTCATGACCTGTGGAAATTGAGTAAAATTTTAAGTTCCTCCAAAATTTATTACTAGCACTCTAGAGACTCCAAGAACTCTAGAAAAGGCATTCAAATGCATTTCCGAAATTTTCTGATAGTTTTCAAATTTTAAAATATTTCACAGGTCGGGACCTGTAGAAATTGAGTGAAATTTCAAGTTCCTACAAAAATTATACCTAGGCCGTAATTTTTACTTACTACCTCAGAAATGAATACAGGGATAGAAGAGGAGGCATTCAAATGCATTTCTGAAACTTTGTCATTTTTCAAATTTAAAAATTTTTCACAGGTCATGACCTGTGGAAATTGAGTGAAATTTTAAGTTCCTCCAAAATTTATTACTAGCACTCTAGAGACTTCAAGAACTCTAGAAAAGGCATTCAAATGCATTTCTGAAATTTTCTGACAGTTTTCAAATTTTAAACTATTTCACAGGTCGGGACCTGTAGAAATTGAGTGAAATTTTAAGTTCCTCCAAAATTTATTCCTAGGCCTTAATTTTTACTTACTACCTCAGAAATGAATACAGGGATAGAAGAGGAGGCATTCAAATGCATTTCTGAAACTTTCTCAAATTTTTCAAATTTAAAAATTTTTCACAGGTCATGACCTGTGGAAATTGAGTGAAATTTTAAGTTCCTCCAAAATTTATTACTAGCACTCTAGAGACTCCAAGAACTCTAGAAAAGGCATTCAAATGCATTTCTGAAATTTTCTGACAGTTTTCAAATTTTAAAATATTTCACAGGTCGGGACCTGTAGAAATTGAGTGAAATTTTGAGTTCCTCCAAAATTTATTCCTAGGCCGTAATTTTTACTTACTGCCTCAGAAATGAATACAGGGATAGAAGAGGAGGCATTCAAATGCATTTCTGAAACTTTCTCAAATTTTTCAAATTTAAAAATTTTTCACAGATCATGCATGACCTGTGGAAATTTAGTGAAATTTTAAGTTCCTCCAAAATTTATTACTAGCACTCTAGAGACTCCAAGAACTCTAGAAAAGGCATTCAAATGCATTTCTGAAATTTTCTGACAGTTTTCAAATTTTAAAATATTTCACAGGTCGGGACCTGTAGAAATTGAGTGAAATTTTAAGTTCCTCCAAAATTTATTCCTAGGCCGTAATTTTTACTTACTACCTAGAAATGAATACATGGATAGAAGAGGAGGCATTCAAATGCATTTCTGAAACTTTGTCATTTTTCAAATTTAAAAATTTTTCACAGGTCATGACCTGTGGAAATTGAGTGAAATTTTAAGTTCCTCCAAAATTTATTACTAGCACTCTAGAGACTTCAAGAACTCTAGAAAAGGCATTCAAATGCATTTCTGAAATTTTCTGACAGTTTTCAAATTTTAAACTATTTCACAGGTCGGGACCTGTAGAAATTGAGTGAAATTTTAAGTTCCTCCAAAATTTATTCCTAGGCCTTAATTTTTACTTACTACCTCAGAAATGAATACAGGGATAGAAGAGGAGGCATTCAAATGCATTTCTGAAACTTTCTCAAATTTTTCAAATTTAAAAATTTTTCACAGGTCATGACCTGTGGAAATTGAGTGAAATTTTAAGTTCCTCCAAAATTTATTACTAGCACTCTAGAGACTCCAAGAACTCTAGAAAAGGCATTCAAATGCATTTCTGAAATTTTCTGACAGTTTTCAAATTTTAAAATATTTCACAGGTCGGGACCTGTAGAAATTGAGTGAAATTTTGAGTTCCTCCAAAATTTATTCCTAGGCCGTAATTTTTACTTACTGCCTCAGAAATGAATACAGGGATAGAAGAGGAGGCATTCAAATGCATTTCTGAAACTTTCTCAAATTTTTCAAATTTAAAAATTTTTCACAGATCATGCATGACCTGTGGAAATTTAGTGAAATTTTAAGTTCCTCCAAAATTTATTACTAGCACTCTAGAGACTCCAAGAACTCTAGAAAAGGCATTCAAATGCATTTCTGAAATTTTCTGACAGTTTTCAAATTTTAAAATATTTCACAGGTCGGGACCTGTAGAAATTGAGTGAAATTTTAAGTTCCTCCAAAATTTATTCCTAGGCCGTAATTTTTACTTACTACCTAGAAATGAATACATGGATAGAAGAGGAGGCATTCAAATGCATTTCTGAAACTTTGTCATTTTTCAAATTTAAAAATTTTTCACAGGTCATGACCTGTGGAAATTGAGTGAAATTTTAAGTTCCTCCAAAATTTATTACTAGCACTCTAGAGACTTCAAGAACTCTAGAAAAGGCATTCAAATGCATTTCTGAAATTTTCTGACAGTTTTCAAATTTTAAACTATTTCACAGGTCGGGACCTGTAGAAATTGAGTGAAATTTTAAGTTCCTCCAAAATTTATTCCTAGGCCTTAATTTTTACTTACTACCTCAGAAATGAATACAGGGATAGAAGAGGAGGCATTCAAATGCATTTCTGAAACTTTCTCAAATTTTTCAAATTTAAAAATTTTTCACAGGTCATGACCTGTGGAAATGGAGTGAAATTTTAAGTTCCTCCAAAATTTATTACTAGCACTCTAGAGACTCCAAGAACTCTAGAAAAGGCATTCAAATGCATTTCTGAAATTTTCTCACAGTTTTCAAATTTTAAAATATTTCACAGGTCGGGACCTGTAGAAATTGAGTGAAATTTTAAGTTCCTCCAAAATTTATTCCTAGGCCGTAATTTTTACTTACTACCTCAGAAATGAATACAGGGATAGAAGAGGAGGCATTCAAATGCATTTCTGAAACTTTCTCAAATTTTTCAAATTTAAAAATTTTTCACAGGTCATGACCTGTGGAAATTTAGTGAAATTTTAAGTTCCTCCAAAATCTATCACTAGCACTCTAGAGACTCCAAGAACTCTAGAAAAGGCATTCAAATGCATTTCTGAAATTTTCTCACAGTTTTCAAATTTTAAAATATTTCACAGGTCGGGACCTGTAGAAATTGAGTGAAATTTTGAGTTCCTCCAAAATTTATTCCTAGGCCGTAATTTTTACTTACTACCTCAGAAATGAATACAGGGATAGAAGAGGAGGCATTCAAATGCATTTCTGAAACTTTCTCAAATTTTTCAAATTTAAAAATTTTTCACAGGTCATGACCTGTGGAAATTTAGTGAAATTTTAAGTTCCTCCAAAATTTATTACTAGCACTCTAGAGACTCCAAGAACTCTAGAAAAGGCATTCAAATGCATTTCTGAAATTTTCTGACAGTTTTCAAATTTTAAAATATTTCACAGGTCGGGACCTGTAGAAATTGAGTGAAATTTTAAGTTCCTCCAAAATTTATTCCTAGGCCGTAATTTTTACTTACTACCTCAGAAATGAATACAGGGATAGAAGAGGAGGCATTCAAATGCATTTCTGAAACTTTGTCATTTTTCAAATTTAAAAATTTTTCACAGGTCATGACCTGTGGAAATTGAGTGAAATTTTAAGTTCCTCCAAAATTTATTACAAGCACTCTAGAGACTTCAAGAACTCTAGAAAAGGCATTCAAATGCATTTCTGAAATTTTCTGACAGTTTTCAAATTTTAAACTATTTCACAGGTCGGGACCTGTAGAAATTGAGTGAAATTTTAAGTTCCTCCAAAATTTATTCCTAGGCCTTAATTTTTACTTACTACCTCAGAAATGAATACAGGGATAGAAGAGGAGGCATTCAAATGCATTTCTGAAACTTTCTCAAATTTTTCAAATTTAAAAATTTTTCACAGGTCATGACCTGTGGAAATGGAGTGAAATTTTAAGTTCCTCCAAAATTTATTACTAGCACTCTAGAGACTCCAAGAACTCTAGAAAAGGCATTCAAATGCATTTCTGAAATTTTCTCACAGTTTTCAAATTTTAAAATATTTCACAGGTCGGGACCTGTAGAAATTGAGTGAAATTTTAAGTTCCTCCAAAATTTATTCCTAGGCCGTAATTTTTACTTACTACCTCAGAAATGAATACAGGGATAGAAGAGGAGGCATTCAAATGCATTTCTGAAACTTTCTCAAATTTTTCAAATTTAAAAATTTTTCACAGCTCATGACCTGTGGAAATTTAGTGAAATTTTAAGTTCCTCCAAAATCTATCACTAGCACTCTAGAGACTCCAAGAACTCTAGAAAAGGCATTCAAATGCATTTCTGAAATTTTCTCACAGTTTTCAAATTTTAAAATATTTCACAGGTCGGGACCTGTAGAAATTGAGTGAAATTTTGAGTTCCTCCAAAATTTATTCCTAGGCCGTAATTTTTACTTACTACCTCAGAAATGAATACAGGGATAGAAGAGGAGGCATTCAAATGCATTTCTGAAACTTTCTCAAATTTTTCAAATTTAAAAATTGTTCACAGGTCATGACCTGTGGAAATTGAGTGAAATTTTAAGTTCCTCCAAAATTTATTACTAGCACTCTAGAGACTCCAAGAACTCTAGAAAAGGCATTCAAATGCATTTCTGAAATTTTCTGACAGTTTTCAAATTTTAAAATATTTCACAGGTCGGGACCTGTAGAAATTGAGTGAAATTTTAAGTTCCTCCAAAATTTATTCCTAGGCCGTAATTTTTACTTACTACCTCAGAAATGAATACAGGGATAGAAGAGGAGGCATTCAAATGCATTTCTGAAACTTTGTCATTTTTCAAATTTAAAAATTTTTCACAGGTCATGACCTGTGGAAATTGAGTGAAATTTTAAGTTCCTCCAAAATTTATTACAAGCACTCTAGAGACTTCAAGAACTCTAGAAAAGGCATTCAAATGCATTTCTGAAATTTTCTGACAGTTTTCAAATTTTAAACTATTTCACAGGTCGGGACCTGTAGAAATTGAGTGAAATTTTAAGTTCCTCCAAAATTTATTCCTAGGCCGTAATTTTTACTTACTACCTCAGAAATGAATACAGGGATAGAAGAGGAGGCATTCAAATGCATTTCTGAAACTTTCTCAAATTTTTCAAATTTAAAAATTTTTCACAGGTCATGACCTGTGGAAATTGAGTGAAATTTTAAGTTCCTCCAAAATTTATTACTAGCACTCTAGAGACTCCAAGAACTCTAGAAAAGGCATTCAAATGCATTTCTGAAATTTTCTCACAGTTTTCAAATTTTAAAATATTTCACAGGTCGGAACCTGTAGAAATTGAGTGAAATTTTGAGTTCCTCCAAAATTTATTCCTAGGCCGTAATTTTTACTTACTACCTCAGAAATGAATACAGGGATAGAAGAGGAGGCATTCAAATGCATTTCTGAAACTTTCTCAAATTTTTCAAATTTAAAAATTTTTCACAGGTCATGACCTGTGGAAATTTAGTGAAATTTTAAGTTCCTCCAAAATTTATTACTAGCACTCTAGAGACTCCAAGAACTCTAGAAAAGGCATTCAAATGCATTTCTGAAATTTTCTGACAGTTTTCAAATTTAAAAATATTTCACAGGTCGGGACCTGTAGAAATTGAGTGAAATTTTAAGTTCCTCCAAAATTTATTCCTAGGCCGTAATTTTTACTTACTACCTCAGAAATGAATACAGGGATAGAAGAGGAGGCATTCAAATGCATTTCTGAAACTTTCTGACATTTTTCAAATTTAAAAATGTTTCACAGGTCATGAACTGTGGAAATTGAGTAAAATTTTAAGTTCCTCCAAAATTTATTACTAGCACTCTAGAGACTCCAAGAACTCTAGAAAAGGCATTCAAATGCATTTCTGAAATTTTCTGACAGTTTTCAAATTTTAAAATATTTCACAGGTCGGGACCTGTAGAAATTGAGTGAAATTTTAAGTTCCTACAAAATTTATTACTAGCACTCTAGAGACTCAAAGAACTCTAGAAAAGGCATTCAAATGCATTTCTGAAATTTTCTCACAGTTTTCAAATTTTAAAATATTTCACAACCTGTAGAAATTGAGTGAAATTTTAAGTTCCTCCAAAATTTATTCCTAGGCCGTAATTTTTACTTACTACCTCAGAAATGAATACAGGGATAGAAGAGGAGGCATTCAAATGCATTTCTGAAACTTTCTGACATTTTTCAAATTTAAAAATTTTTCACAGGTCATGACCTGTGGAAATTGAGTGAAATTTTAAGTTCCTCCAAAATTTATTACTAGCACTCTAGAGACTCCAAGAACTCTAGAAAAGGCATTCAAATGCATTTCTGAAATTTTCTCACAGTTTTCAAATTTTAAAATATTTCACAGGTCGGGACCTGTAGAAATTGAGTGAAATTTTAAGTTCCTCCAAAATTTATTCCTAGGCCGTAATTTTTACGTACTACCTCAGAAATGAATACAGGGATACAAGAGGAGGCATTCAAATGCATTTCTGAAACTTTCTCAAATTTTTCAAATGAAAAATTTTTCACAGGTCATGACCTGTGGAAATGGAGTGAAATTTTAAGTTCCTACAAAATTTATTACTAGCACTCTAGAGACTCCAAGAACTCTAGAAAAGGCATTCAAATGCATTTCAGAAATTCTCTGACAGTTTTCAAATTTTAAAATATTTCACAGGTCGGGACCTGTAGAAATTGAGTGAAATTTTAAGTTCCTTCAAAATTTATTCCTGGGCCGTAATTTTTACTTACTACCTCAGAAATGAATAAAGGGATAGAAGAGGAGGCATTCAAATGCATTTCTGAAACTTTCTGACATTTTTCAAATTTAAAAATTTTTCACAGGTCATGACCTGTGGAAATTGAGTGAAATTTTAAGTTCCTCCAAAATTTATTACTAGCACTCTAGAGACTCCAAGAACTCTAGAAAAGGCATTCAAATGCATTTCTGAAATTTTCTCACAGTTTTCAAATTTTAAAATATTTCACAGGTCGGGACCTGTAGAAATTGAGTGAAATTTTAAGTTCCTCCAAAATTTATTTCTAGGCCGTAATTTTTACTTACTACCTCAGAAATGAATACAGGGATAGAAGAGGAGGCATTCAAATGCATTTCTGAAACTTTCTCAAATTTTTCAAATTTAAAAATTTTTCACAGGTCATGACCTGTGGAAATTGAGTGAAATTTTAAGTTCCTCCAAAATTTATTACTAGCACTCTAGAGACTCCAAGAACTCTAGAAAAGGCATTCAAATGCATTTCTGAAATTTTCTGACAGTTTTCAAATTTTAAAATATTTCACAGGTCGGGACCTGTAGAAATTGAGTGAAATTTTAAGTTCCTCCAAAATTTATTCCTAGGCCGTAATTTTTACTTACTACCTCAGAAATGAATACAGGGATACAAGAGGAGGCATTCAAATGCATTTCTGAAACTTTCTGACATTTTTCAAATTTAAAAATTTTTCACAGGTCATGACCTGTGGAAATTGAGTGAAATTTTAAGTTCCTCCAAAATTTATTACTAGCACTCTAGAGACTCCAAGAACTCTAGAAAAGGCATTCAAATGCATTTCTGAAATTTTCTCACAGTTTTCAAATTTTAAAATATTTCACAGGTCGCGACCTGTAGAAATTGAGTGAAATTTTAAGGTCCTCCAAAATTTATTCCTAGGCCGTAATTTTTACTCACTACCTCAGAAATGAATACAGGGATAGAAGAGGAGGCATTCAAATGCATTTCTGAAACTTTCTCAAATTTTTCAAATTTAAAAATTTTTCACAGGTCATGAAAAGGCATTCAAATGCATTTCTGAAATTTTCTCACAGTTTTCAAATTTTAAAATATTTCACAGGTCGGGACCTGTAGAAATTGAGTGAAATTTGAAGTTCCTCCAAAATTTATTCCTAGGCCGTAATTTTTACTTACTACCTCAGAAATGAATACAGGGATAGAAGAGGAGGCATTCAAATGCATTTCTGAAACTTTCTGTCATTTTTCAAATTTAAAAATTTTTCACAGGTCATGACCTGTGGAAATTGAGTGAAATTTTAAGTTCCTCCAAAATTTATTACTAGCACTCTAGAGACTCCAAGAACTCTAGAAAAGGCATTCAAATGCATTTCTGAAATTTTCTGACAGTTTTCAAATTTTAAAATATTTCACAGGTCGGGACCTGTAGAAATTGAGTGAAATTTTAAGGTCCTCCAGAATACAGGGATAGAAGAGGAGGCATTCAAATGCATTTCTGAAACTTTCTGTCATTTTTCAAATTTAAAAATTTTTCACAGGTCATGACCTGTGGAAATTGAGTGAAATTTTAAGTTCCTCCAAAATTTATTACTAGCACTCTAGAGACTCCAAGAACTCTAGAAAAGGCATTCAAATGCATTTCTGAAATTTTCTGACAGTTTTCAAATTTTAAAATATTTCACAGGTCGGGACCTGTAGAAATTGAGTGAAATTTTAAGGTCCTCCAAAATTTATTCCTACGCCGTAATTTTTACTTTCTGCCTCAGAAATGAATACAGGGATAGAAGATGAGGCATTCAAATGCATTTCTGAAACTTTCTCAAATTTTTCAAATTTAAAAATTTTTCACAGGTCATGACCTGTGGAAATGGAGTGAAATTTTAAGTTCCTACAAAATTTATTACTAGCACTCTACAGACTCCAAGAACTCTAGAAAAGGCATTCAAATACATTTCTGAAATTTTCTCACAGTTTTCAAATTTTAAAATATTTCACAGGTCGGTGCAATTGAGTGAAATTTTAAGTTGCTCCAAAATTTATTCCTAGGCCGTATTTTTTACTTACTACCTCAGAAATGAATACAGGGATAGTACAGGAGGCATTCAAATGCATTTCTGAAACTTTCTGTCATTTTTCAAATTTAAAAATTTTTCACAGGTCATGACCTGTGGAAATTGAGTAAAATTTTAAGTTCCTCCAAAATTTATTCGTAGGCCGTAATTTTTACTGACTAGCACTCTAGAGACTCCAAGAACTCTAGAAAAGGCATTCAAATGCATTTCTGAAATTTTCTGACAGTTTTCAAATTTTAAAATATTTCACAGGTCGGGACCTGTAGAAATTGAGTGAAATTTTAAGTTCCTCCAAAATTTATTCCTAGGCCGTAATTTTTTATTACTACCTCAGAAATGAATACAGGGATAGTACAGGAGGCATTCAAATGCATTTCTGAAACTTTCTGTCATTTTTCAAATTTAAAAATTTTTCACAGGTCATGACCTGTGGAAATTGAGTGAAATTTTAAGTTCCTCCAAAATTTATTACTAGCACACTAGAGACTCCAAGAACTCTAGAAAAGGCATTCAAATGCATTTCTGAAATTTTCTGACAGTTTTCAAATTTTAAAATATTTCACAGTTCGGGACCTGTAGAAATTGAGTGAAATTTTAAGTTCCTCCAAAATTTATTCCTAGGCCGTAATTTTTACTTACTACCTCAGAAAAGAATACAGGGATAGTACAGGAGGCATTCAAATGCATTTCTGAAATTTTCTGTCATTTTTCAAATTTAAAAATTTTTCACAGGTCATGTGGAAATTGAGTGAAATCTTAAGTTCCTCCAAAATTTATTACTAGCACTCTAGAGACTCCAAGAACTCTAGAAAAGGCATTCAAATGCATTTCTGAAATTTTCTGACATTTTTCACAGGTCGGGACCTGTAGAAATTGAGTGAAATTTTAAGTTCCTCCAAAAATTATTCCTAGGCCGTAATTTTTACTTACTACCTCAGAAATGAATACAGGGATAGTACAGGAGGCATTCAAATGCATTTCTGAAACTTTCTGTCATTTTTCAAATTTAAAAATTTTTCACAGGTGGAAATTGAGTGAAATTTTAAGTTCCTCCAAAATTTATTCGTAGGCCGTAATTTTACTTACCAGCACTCTAGAGACTCCAAGAACTCCACAAAGGGCATTCAAATGCATTTCTGAAATTTTCTGACAGTTTTCAAATTTAAAAATATTTCACAGGTCGGGACCTGTAGAAACAGAGTGAAATTTGAAGTTCCTCCAACATTTATTCCTAGGCCGTACTTTTACTTACTACCTCAGAAATGAATACAGGGATAGAAGAGGAGGCATTTAAATGCATTTCTGAAACTTTCTGACATTTTTCAAATTTAAAAATTTTTCACAGGTCATGACCTGTGGAAATTGAGTGAAATTTTAAGTTCCTCCAAAATTTATTACTAGCACTCTAGAGACTCCATGAACTCTAGAAAAGGCATTCAAATGCATTTCTGAAATTTTCTGACATTTTTCAAATTTAAAAATTTTTCACAGGTCGGGACCTGTAGAAATTGAGTGAAATTTTAAGTTCCTCCAAAAATTATTCCTAGGCCGTAATTTTTACTTACTACCTCAGAAATGAATACAGGGATAGTACAGGAGGCATTCAAATGCATTTCTGAAACTTTCTGTCATTTTTCAAATTTAAAAATTTTTCACAGGTTATGACCTGTGGAAATTGAGTGAAATTTTAAGTTCCTCCAAAATTTATTCATAGGCCGTAATTTTTACTTACTATCACTCTAGAGACTCCAAGAACTCCACAAAGGGCATTCAAATGCATTTCTGAAATTTTCTGACAGTTTTCAAATTTAAAAATATTTCAGAGGTCGGGACCTGTAGAAATTGAGTGAAATTTGAAGTTCCTCCAACATTTATTCCTAGGCCGTACTTTTACTTACTACCTCAGAAATGAATACAGGGATAGAAGAGGAGGCATTCAAATGCATTTCTGAAACTTTCTGACATTTTTCAAATTTAAAAATTTTTCACAGGTCATGACCTGTGGAAATTGAGTGAAATTTTAAGTTCCTCCAAAATTTATTACTAGCACTCTAGAGAGTCCAAGAACTCTAGAAAAGGCATTCAAATGCATTTCTGAAATTTTCTGACATTTTTCAAATTTAAAAATTTTTCACATGTCGGGACCTGTAGAAATTGAGTGAAATTTTAAGTTCCTCCAAAATTTATTCCTAGGCCGTATTTTTTACTTACTACCTCAGAAATGAATACAGGGATAGTACAGGAGGCATTCAAATGCATTTCTGAAACTTTCAGTCATTTTTCAAATTTAAAAATTTTTCACAGGTCATGACCTGTGGAAATAGAGTGAAATTTTAAGTTCCTCCAAAATTTATTCGTAGGCCGTAATTTTTACTTACTAGCACTCTAGAGACTCCAAGAACTCAACAAAGGGCATTCAAATGCATTTCTGAAATTTTCTGACATTTTTAATATTTCACAGGTCGGGACCTGTAGAAATTGAGTGAAATTTGAAGTTCCTCCAACATTTATTCCTAGGCCGTACTTTTACTTACTACCTCAGAAATGAATACAGGGATAGAAGAGGAGGCATTCAAATGCATTTCTGAAACTTTCTGACATTTTTCAAATTTAAAAATTTTTCACAGGTCATGACCTGTCGAAATTGAGTGAAATTTTAAGTTCCTCCAAAATTTATTACTAGCACTCTAGAGACTCCAAGAACTCTAGAAAAGGCATTCAAATGCATTTCTGAAATTTTCTGACATTTTTCAAATTTAAAATTTTTCACAGGTCGGGACCTGTAGAAATTGAGTGAAATTTTAAGTTCCTCCAAAATTTATTCCTAGTCCGTATTTTTTACTTACTACCTCAGGAATGAATACAGGGATAGTACAGGAGGCATTCAAATGCATTTCTGAAACTTTGTCATTTTTCAAATTTAAAAATTTTTCACAGGTCATGACCTGTGGAAATTGAGTGAAATTTTAAGTTCCTCCAAAATTTATTCCTAGGCCGTAATTTTTACTTACTACCTCAGAAATGAATACAGGGATAGAAGAGGAGGCATTCAAATGCATTTCTAAAGCTTTCTGACATTTTTCAAATTTAAAAATTTTTCACAGGTCATGACCTGTGGAAATTGAGTGAAATTTTAAGTTCCTCCAAAATTTATTACTAGCACTCTAGAGACTCCAAGAACTCTAGAAAAGGCATTCAAATGCATTTCTGAAATTTTCTGACAGTTTTCAAATTTAAAAATTTTTCACAGGTCATGACCTGTGGAAATTGAGTGAAATTTGAAGTTGCTCCAAAATTTATTACTAACACTTTAGACACTCCAAGAACTCTAGAAAAGGCATTCAAATGCATTTCTGAAATTTTCTGACAGTTTTCAAATTTTAAAATATTTCACAGGTCATGACCTGTAGAAATTGAGTGAAATTTTGAAGTTCCTCCAAAATTTATTACTAGCACTCTAGAGACTCCAAGAACTCTAGAAAAGGCATTCAAATGCATTTCTGAAATTTTCTGACAGTTTTCAAATTTTAAAATTTTTCACAGGTCATGACCTGTGGAAATTGAGTGAAATTTTAAGTTCCTCCAAAATTTATTACTAGCACACTAGAGACTCCAAGAACTCTAGAAAAGGCATTCAAATGCATTTCCGAAATTTTCTGACAGTTTTCAAATTTCAAAATATTTCACTGAAATTTCAGAAATTGACTGAAATTTGAAGTTCCTCCAAAATTTATTCCTAGGCCGTAATTTTTACTTACTACCTCAGAAATGAATACAGGGATAGAACAGGAGGCATTCAAATGCATTTCTGAAGCTTTCTGACAATTTTCAAATATAAAAATTTTTCACCTGTGGAAATTAAGTGAAATTTGAAGTTCCTAAAAAATTTATTCCTAGGCCGTTATTTTTACTTACTGCCTCAGAAATGAATACAGGGATAGAACAGGAGGCATTCAAATGCATTTCTGAAACTTTCTCAAATTTTTCAAATTTAAAAATTTGTCACAGGTCATGACCTGTGGAAATTGAGTGAAATTTTAAGTTCCTCCAAAATTTATTACTACCACTCTAGAGACTCCAAGAACTCTAGGAAAGGCATTCAAATGCATTTCTAAAATTTTCTGACAGTTTTCAAATTTTAAAATATTTCACAGGTCGGAACCTGTAGAAATTGAGTGAAATTTCAAGTTGCTCCAAAAATTATTCCTAGGCCGTAATTTTTACTTACTACCTCAGAAATGAATGCAGGGATAGAACAGGAGGCATTCAAATGCATTTCTGAAACTTTCTGACATTCTTCAAATTTAAAAATTTTTCACAGGTCATGCATGACCTGTGAGAATTGAGTGAAATTTGAAGTTCCTCCAAAATTTATTACTAGCACTCTAGAGACTCCAAGAACTCTAGGAAAGGCATTGAAATGCATTTCTGAAATTTTCTGAGTTTTCAAATTTAAAAATATTTCACAGGTCGGGACCTGTAGAAATTGAGTGAAATTTGAAGTTCCTACAAAATTTATTCATAGGCCGTAATTTTTACTTACTACCTCAGAAATGAATACAGGGATAGAAGTGGAGGCATTCAAATGCATTTCTGAAACTTTCTGACATTCTTCAAATTTAAAAATTTTTAACAGGTCATGACCTGTGGGAAATTAGTGAAATTTCAAGTTCCTCCAAAATTTATTACTAGCACTCTAAAGGCTCCAAGAACTCTAGAAAAGGCATTCAAATGCAATTCTGAAATTTTCTGAGAGTTTTCAAATTTTAAAATATTTCACAGGTCGGGACCTGTAGAAATTGAGTGAAATTTGAAGTTCCTCCAAAAATTATTCCTAGGCCGTAATTTTTACTTACTACCTCAGAAATGAATACAGGGATAGTACAGGAGGCATTCAAATGCATTTCTGAAACTTTCTGTCATTTTTCAAATTTAAAAATTTTTCACAGCTCATGACCTGTGGAAATTGAGTGAAATTTTAAGTTCCTCCAAAATTTATTACTAGAACTCTAGAGACTCCGAGAACTCTAGAAAAGGCATTCAAATAATGCATTTCTGAAATTTTCTCACAGTTTTCAAATTTTAAAATTTTTCACAGGTCATGACCTGTGGGAATTGAGTGAAATTTTAAGTTCCTCCAAAATTTATTACTAGCAGTATAGAGACTCCAAGAACTCTAGAAAAGGCATTCAAATGCATTTCTGAAATTATCTGAGTTTTCAAATTTCAAAATATTTCACAGGTCGGGACCTGTACAAATTGAGTGAAATTTGAAGTTCCTCCAAAATTTATTCCTAGGCCGTAATTTTTACTTACTACCTCAGAAATGAATGCAGGGATAGAAGAGGAGGCGTTCAAATGCATTTCTGAAACTTTCTGTCATTTTTTAAATTTAAAATTTTTTCACAGGTCATGTGGAAATTGAGTGAAATTTTAAGTTCCTCCAAAATTTATTCCTAGGCCGTAATTTTTACTTACTACCTCAGAAATGAATACAGGGATAGTACAGGAGGCATTCAAATGCATTTCTGAAACTTTCTGTCATTTTTCAAATTTAAAATTTTTTCACAGATCATGGACTGTGGAAACTGAGTGAAATTTAAGTTCCTCCAAAATTTATTACTAGCACTCTAGAGACTCCAAGAACTCTAGAACAGGCATTCAAATGCATTTCTGAAATTTTCTGACAGTTTTCAAATTTTAAAATATTTCACAGGTCGGGACCTGTAGAAATTGAGTGAAATTTGAAGTTCCTTCAAAATTTATTCCTAGGCCGTAATTTTTACTTACTAAATCAGAAATGAATACAGGGATAGCACAGGAGGCATTCAAATGCATTTCAGAAACTTTCTGTCATTTTTCAAATTTAAATTTTTTCACAGGTCATGACCTGTGGAAATTGAGTAAAATTTTAAGTTCCTCCAAAATTTATTCATAGGCCGTAATTTTTACTTACTAGTACTCTAGATACTCCAAGAACTCCAGAAAAGGCATTCAAATGCATTTCTGAAATTTTCTGAGTTTTCAAATTTCAAAATATTTCACAGGTCGGGACCTGTAGAAATTGAGTGAAATTTGAAGTTCCTCCAAAATTTATTCCTAGGCCGTAATTTTTACTTACTATCTCACAAATGAATACAGGGATAGAAGAGGAGGCATTCAAATGCATTTCTGAAACTTTCTGTCATTTTTCAAATTTAAAAATTTTTCACAGGTCATGACCTGTGGAAATTGAGTGAAATTTTAAGTTCCTCCAAAATTTATTACTAGCACTCTAGAGACTCCAAGAACTCTAGAAAAGGCATTCAAATGCATTTCTGAAATTTTCTGAGTTTTCAAATTTCAAAATATTTCACAGGTCGGGACCTGTAAAAATTGAGTGAAATTTGAAGTTCCTCCAAAATTTATTCCTAGGCCGTGATTTTTACTTACCACCTCAGAAATGAATACAGGGATAGAAGAGGAGGCATTCAAATGTCTTTCTAAAAGTTTCTGACATTTTTCAAATTTAAAAATTTTTCACAGGTCATGACCTGTGGAAATTGAGTGAAATTTTAAGTTCCTCCAAAATTTATTACTAGAACTCTAGAGACTCCGAGAACTCTAGAAAAGGCATTCAAATAATGCATTTCTGAAATTTTCTCACATTTTTGAAATTTTAAAATTTTTCACAGGTCATGACCTGTGGGAATTGAGTGAAATTTTAAGTTCCTCCAATATTTATTACTAGCACTATAGAGACTCCAAGAACTCTAGAAAAGGCATTCAAATGCATTTCTGAAATTATCTGAGTTTTCAAATTTAAAAATATTTCACAGGTCGGGACCTGTAGAAATTGAGTGAAATTTGAAGTTCCTCCAAAATTTATTCCTAGGCCGTAATTTTTACTTACTACCTCAGAAATAAATGCAGGGATAGAAGTGGAGGCGTTCAAATGCATTTCTGAAACTTTCTGTCATTTTTTAAATTTAAAATTTTTTCACAGGTTATGTGGAAATTGAGTGAAATTTTAAGTTCCTCCAAAATTTATTCCTAGGCCGTAATTTTTACTTACTACCTCAGAAATGAATACAGGGAGAGAAGAGGATTAAGATTAAGTTCCTCTTGAGTTATTACTAGCACTCTAGAGACTCCAAGAACTCTAGAAAAGGCATTCAAATGCATTTCTGAAATTTTCTAACAGTTTTCAAATTTAAAAATATTTCACAGGTCGGGACCTGTAGAAATTGAGTGAAATTTTAAGTTCCTCCAAAATTTATTCCTGGGCCGTAATTTTTACTTACTACCTCAGAAATGAATACAGGGATAGAAGAGGAGGCAT
Source organism: Protula sp. h YS-2021 (assembly GCA_949752745.1). Taxonomy (NCBI): domain Eukaryota; kingdom Metazoa; phylum Annelida; class Polychaeta; order Sabellida; family Serpulidae; genus Protula; species Protula sp. h YS-2021. The sequence continues at coordinate 41,244,229 of OX457030.1, read as the reverse complement.
TCAAATGCATTTCTGAAACTTTCTCAAATTTTTCAAATTTAAAAATTTTTCACAGGTCATGACCTGTGGAAATTGAGTGAAATTTTAAGTTCCTCCAAAATTTATTACTAGCACTCTAGAGACTCCAAGAACTCTAGAAAAGGCATTCAAATGCATTTATGAAATTTTCTAACAGTTTTCAAATTTTAAAATATTTCACAGGTCGGGACCTGTAGAAATTGAGTGAAATTTGAAGTTCCTCCAAAATTTATTCCTAGGCCGTAATTTTTACTTACTACCTCAGAAATGAATACAGGGATAGAAGAGGAGGCATTCAAATGTATTTCTGAAACTTTCTCACATTTTTCAAATTTAAAAATTTTTCACAGGTCATGACCTGTGGAAATTGAGTGAAATTTTAAGTTTCTCCAAAATTTATTACTAGCACTCTGGAGACTCCAAGAACTCTAGAAAAGGCATTCAAATGCATTTCTGAAATTTTCTGACAGTTTTCGAATTTTAAAGTATTTCACAGGTCGGGACCTGTAGAAATTGAGTGAAATTTTAAGTTCCTCCAAAATTTATTCCTAGGCCGTAATTTTTACTTACTACCTCAGAAATGAATACAGGGATAGAAGAGGAGGCATTCAAATGCATTTCTGAAACTTTCCGACATTTTTCAAATTTAAAAATGTTTCACAGGTCATGACCTGTGGAAACTGAGTAAAATTTTAAGTTCCTCCAAAATTTATTACTAGCACTCTAGAGACTCCAAGAACTCTAGAAAAGGCATTCAAATGCATTTCCGAAATTTTCTGATAGTTTTCAAATTTTAAAATATTTCACAGGTCGGGACCTGTAGAAATTGAGTGAAATTTCAAGTTCCTACAAAAATTATACCTAGGCCGTAATTTTTACTTACTACCTCAGAAATGAATACAGGGATAGAAGAGGAGGCATTCAAATGCATTTCTGAAACTTTGTCATTTTTCAAATTTAAAAATTTTTCACAGGTCATGACCTGTGGAAATTGAGTGAAATTTTAAGTTCCTACAAAATTTATTACTAGCACTCTAGAGACTTCAAGAACTCTAGAAAAGGCATTCAAATGCATTTCTGAAATTTTCTGACAGTTTTCAAATTTTGAACTATTTCACAGGTCGGGACCTGTAGAAATTGAGTGAAATTTTAGGTTCCTCCAAAATTTATTCCTAGGCCTTAATTTTTACTTACTTCCTCAGAAATGAATACAGGGATAGAAGAGGAGGCAATCAAATGCATTTCTGAAACTTTCTCAAATTTTTCAAATTTAAAAATTTTTCACAGGTCATGACCTGTGGAAATGGAGTGAAATTTTAAGTTCCTACAAAATTTATTACTAGTACTCTAGAGACTCCAAGAACTCTAGAAAAGGCATTCAAATGCATTTCTGAAATTTTCTGACAGTTTTCAAATTTTAAAATATTTCACAGGTCGGGACCTGTAGAAATTGAGTGAAATTTTAAGTTCCTCCAAAATTTATTCCTAGGCCGTAATTTTTACTTACTATCTCACAAATGAATACAGGGATAGAAGAGGAGGCATTCAAATGCATTTCTGAAACTTTCTGTCATTTTTCAAATTTTTCACAGGTCATGACCTGTGGAAATTGAGTGAAATTTTAAGTTCCTCCAAAATTTATTACTAGCACTCTAGAGACTCCAAGAACTCTAGAAAAGGCATTCAAATGCATTTCTGAAATTTTCTGACAGTTTTCAAATTTTAAAATATTTCACAGGTCGGGACCTGTAGAAATTGAGTGAAATTTTAAGGTCCTCCAAAATTTATTCCTACGCCGTAATTTTTACTTACTGCCTCAGAAATGAATACAGGGATAGAAGATGAGGCATTCAAATGCATTTCTGAAACTTTCTCAAATTTTTCAAATTTAAAAATTTTTCACAGGTCATGACCTGTGGAAATGGAGTGAAATTTTAAGTTCCTACAAAATTTATTACTAGCACTCTACAGACTCCAAGAACTCTAGAAAAGGCATTCAAATACGTTTCTGAAATTTTCTCACAGTTTTCAAATTTTAAAATATTTCACAGGTCGGTGCAATTGAGTGAAATTTTAAGTTGCTCCAAAATTTATTCCTAGGCCGTATTTTTTACTTACTACCTCAGAAATGAATACAGGGATAGTACAGGAGGCATTCAAATGCATTTCTGAAACTTTCTGTCATTTTTCAAATTTAAAAATTTTTCACAGGTCATGACCTGTGGAAATTGAGTAAAATTTTAAGTTCCTCCAAAATTTATTCGTAGGCCGTAATTTTTACTGACTAGCACTCTAGAGACTCCAAGAACTCTAGAAAAGGCATTCAAATGCATTTCTGAAATTCTCTGACAGTTTTCAAATTTTAAAATATTTCACAGGTCGGGACCTGTAGAAATTGAGTGAAATTTTAAGTTCCTCCAAAATTTATTCCTAGGCCGTAATTTTTACTTACTACCTCAGAAATGAATACAGGGATAGAAGAGGAGGCATTCAAATGCATTTCTGAAACTTTCTCAAATTTTTCAAATTTAAAAATTTTTCATAGGTCATGCACGACCTGTGGAAATTGAGTGAAATTTTAAGTTCCTACAAAATTTATTACTAGTACTCTAGAGACTCCAAGAACTCTAGAAAAGGCATTCAAATGCATTTCTGAAATTTTCTAACAGTTTTCAAATTTAAAAATATTTCACAGGTCGGGACCTGTAGAAATTGAGTGAAATTTTAAGTTCCTCCAAAATTTATTCCTAGGCCGTAATTTTTACTTACTACCTCAGAAATGAATACAGGGATAGAAGAGGAGGCATTCAAATGCATTTCTGAAACTTTCTCAAATTTTTCAAATTTAAAAATTTTTCACAGGTCATGACCTGTGGAAATTGAGTGAAATTTTAAGTTCCTACAAAATTTATTACTAGCACTCTAGAGACTCCAAGAACTCTAGAAAAGGCATTCAAATGCATTTCTGAAATTCTCTGACAGTTTTCAAATTTTAAAATATTTCACAGGTCGGGACCTGTAGAAATTGAGTGAAATTTTAAGTTCCTCCAAAATTTATTCCTGGGCCGTAATTTTTACTTACTACCTCAGAAATGAATACAGGGATAGAAGAGGAGGCATTCAAATGCATTTCTGAAACTTTCTCAAATTTTTCAAATTTAAAAATTTTTCACAGGTCATGACCTGTGGAAATTGAGTGAAATTTTAAGTTCCTCCAAAATTTATTACTAGCACTCTAGAGACTCCAAGAACTCTAGAAAAGGCATTCAAATGCATTTATGAAATTTTCTCACAGTTTTCAAATTTTAAAATATTTCACAGGTCGGGACCTGTAGAAATTGAGTGAAATTTGAAGTTCCTTCAAAATTTATTCCTAGGCCGTAATTTTTACTTACTACCTCAGAAATGAATACAGGGATAGAAGAGGAGGCATTCAAATGCATTTCTGAAACTTTCTCAAATTTTTCAAATTTAAAAATTTTTCACAGGTCATGACCTGTGGAAATTGAGTGAAATTTTAAGTTCCTACAAAATTTATTACTAGCACTCTAGAGACTCCAAGAACTCTAGAAAAGGCATTCAAATGCATTTCTGAAATTCTCTGACAGTTTTCAAATTTTAAAATATTTCACAGGTCGGGACCTGTAGAAATTGAGTGAAATTTTAAGTTCCTCCAAAATTTATTCCTGGGCCGTAATTTTTACTTACTACCTCAGAAATGAATACAGGGATAGAAGAGGAGGCATTCAAATGCATTTCTGAAACTTTCTGACATTTTTCAAATTTAAAAATGTTTCACAGGTCATGACCTGTGGAAATTGAGTAAAATTTTAAGTTCCTCCAAAATTTATTACTAGCACTCTAGAGACTCCAAGAACTCTAGAAAAGGCATTCAAATGCATTTCTGAAATTTTCTGACAGTTTTCAAATTTTAAAATATTTCACAGGTCGGGACCTGTAGAAATTGAATGAAATGTTAATTTCCTCCAAAATTTATTCCTACGCCGTAATTTTTACTTACTACCTCAGAAATGAATACAGGGATAGAAGAGGAGGCATTCAAATGCATTTCTGAAACTTTCTCAAATTTTTCAAATTTAAAAATTTTTCACAGGTTTATGACCTGTGGAAATGGAATGAAATTTTAAGTTCCTACAAAATTTATTACTAGCACTCTAGAGACTCCAAGAACTCTAGAAAGGGCATTCAAATGCATTTCTGAAATTTTCTCACAGTTTTCAAATTTTAAAATATTTCACAACCTGTAGAAATTGAGTGAAATTTTAAGTTCCTCCAAAATTTATTCCTGGGCCGTAATTTTTACTTACTACCTCAGAAATGAATAAAGGGATAGAAGAGGAGGCATTCAAATGCATTTCTGAAACTTTCTGACATTTTTCAAATTTAAAAATTTTTCACAGGTCATGACCTGTGGAAATGGAGTGAAATTTTAAGTTCCTCCAAAATTTATTACTAGCACTCTAGAGACTCCAAGAACTCTAGAAAAGGCATTCAAATGCATTTCTGAAATTTTCTCACAGTTTTCAAATTTTAAAATATTTCACAGGTCGGGACCTGTAGAAATTGAGTGAAATTTTAAGTTCCTCCAAAATTTATTCCTGGGCCGTAATTTTTACTTACTACCTCAGAAATGAATAAAGGGATAGAAGAGGAGGCATTCAAATGCATTTCTGAAACTTTCTGACATTTTTCAAATTTAAAAATTTTTCACAGGTCATGACCTGTGGAAATGGAGTGAAATTTTAAGTTCCTCCAAAATTTATTACTAGCACTCTAGAGACTCCAAGAACTCTAGAAAAGGCATTCAAATGCATTTCTGAAATTTTCTCACAGTTTTCAAATTTTAAAATATTTCACAGGTCGGGACCTGTAGAAATTGAGTGAAATTTTAAGTTCCTCCAAAATTTATTCCTAGGGCGTAATTTTTACTTACTTCCTCAGAAATGAATACAGGGATAGAAGAGGAGGCATTCAAATGCATTTCTGAAACTTTCTGACATTTTTCAAATTTAAAAATTTTTCACAGGTCATGACCTGTGGAAATGGAGTGAAATTTTAAGTTCCTCCAAAATTTATTACTAGCACTCTAGAGACTCCAAGAACTCTAGAAAAGGCATTCAAATGCATTTCTGAAATTTTCTGACAGTTTTCAAATTTTAAAATATTTCACAGGTCGGGACCTTTAGAAATTGAGTGAAATTTTAAGTTCCTCCAAAATTTATTCCTAGGCCGTAATTTTTACTTACTACCTCAGAAATGAATACAGGGATAGAAGAGGAGGCATTCAAATGCATTTCTGAAACTTTCTCAAATTTTTCAAATTTAAAAATTTTTCACAGGTCATGACCTGTGGAAATGGAGTGAAATTTTAAGTTCCTACAAAATTTATTACTAGCACTCTAGAGACTCCAAGAACTCTAGAAAAGGCATTCAAATGCATTTCTGAAATTTTCTGACAGTTTTCAAATTTTAAAATATTTCACAGGTCGGGACCTGTAGAAATTGAGTGAAATTTTAAGTTCCTCCAAAATTTATTCCTAGGCCGTAATTTTTACTTACTACCTCAGAAATGAATACAGGGATAGAAGAGGAGGCATTCAAATGCATTTCTGAAACTTTCTGTCATTTTTCAAATTTAAAAATTTTTCACAGGTCATGACCTGTGGAAATGGAGTGAAATTTTAAGTTCCTACAAAATTTATTACTAGCACTCTAGAGACTCCAAGAACTCTAGAAAAGGCATTCAAATGCATTTATGAAATTTTCTGACAGTTTTCAAATTTTAAAATATTTCACAGGTCGGGACCTGTAGAAATTGAATGAAATTTTAAGTTCCTCCAAAATTTATTCCTAGGCCGTAATTTTTACTTACTACCTCAGAAATGAATACAGGGATAGAACAGGAGGCATTCAAATGCATTTCTGAAACTTTCTCAAATTTTTCAAATTTAAAAATTTTTCACAGGTCATAACCTGTGGAAATGGAGTGAAATTTTAAGTTCCTACAATATTTATTACTAGCACTCTAGAGACTCCAAGAACTCTAGAAAAGGCATTCAAATGCATTTCTGAAATTCTCTGACAGTTTTCAAATTTTAAAATATTTCACAGGTCGGGACCTGTAGAAATTGAGTGAAATTTTAAGTTCCTCCAAAATTTATTCCTGGGCCGTAATTTTTACTTACTACCTCAGAAATGAATACAGGGATAGAAGAGGAGGCATTCAAATGCATTTCTGAAACTTTCTCAAATTTTTGAAATTTAAAAATTTTTCACAGGTCATGACCTGTGGAAATGGAGTGAAATTTTAAGTTCCTCCAAAATTTATTACTAGCACTCTAGAGATTCCATGAACTCTAGAAAAGGCTTTCAAATGCATTTCTGAAATTTTCTCACAGTTTTCAAATTTTAAAATATTTGACAGGTCGGGACCTGTAGAAATTGAGTGAAATTTGAAGTTCCTCCAAAATTTATTCCTAGGCCGTAATTTTTACTTACTACCTCAGAAATGAATACAGGGATAGAAGAGAAGCCATTCAAATGCATTTCTGAAACTTTCTGACATTTTTCAAATTTAAAGATTTTTTCACAGGTCATGACCTGTGGAAATTGAGTGAAATTTTAGGTTCCTCCAAAATTTATTACAAGCACTCTAGAGACTCCAAGAACTCTAGAAAAGGCATTCAAATGCATTTCTGAAAATTTCTGACAGTTTTCAAATTTTAAAATATTTGACAGGTAGAAATTGAGTGAAATTTGAAGTTCCTCCAAAATTTATTCCTAGCCCGTAATTTTTACTCACTAGCATTCTAAAGACTCCAAGAACTCTACAAAAGGCATTCAAATGCATTTTTGAAACTTTCTGACATTTTTCAAATTTAAAAATTTTTCACAGGTCGGGACCTGTAGAAATTGAGTGAAATTTTAAGTTCCTCCAAAATTTATTCCTAGGCCGTAATTTTTACTTAAAACCTCAGAAATGAATACAGGGATAGTACAGGAGGCATTCAAATGCATTTCTGAAACTTTGTCATTTTTCAAATTTAAAAATTTTTAAGTTCCTCCAAAATTTATTACTAGCACACTAGAGACTCCAAGAACTCTAGAAAAGGCATTAAAATGCATTTCTGAAATTTTCTGACAGTTTTCAAATTTTAAAATATTTCACAGGTCGGGACCTGTAGAAATTCAGTGAAATTTGAAGTTCCTCCAAAATTTATTCCTAGGCCGTATTTTTTACTTACTACCTCAGAAATGAATACAGGGATAGTACAGGAGGCATTCAAATGCATTTCTGAAACTTTCTGTCATTTTTCAAATTTAAAAATTTTTCACAGGTCATGACCTGTGGAAATTGAGTGAAATTTTAAGTTCCTCCAAAATTTATTCGTAGGCCGTAATTTTTACTTACTAGCACTCTAGAGACTCCAAGAACTCCACAAAGGGCATTCAAATGCATTTCTGAAATTTTCTGACAGTTTTCAAATTTAAAAATATTTCACAGGTCGGGACCTGTAGAAATTGAGTGAAATTTGAAGTTCCTCCAACATTTATTCCTAGGCCGTACTTTTACTTACTACCTCAGAAATGAATACAGGGATAGAAGAGGAGGCATTTAAATGCATTTCTGAAACTTTCTGACATTTTTCAAATTTAAAAATTTTTCACAGGTCATGACCTGTGGAAATTGAGTGAAATTTTAAGTTCCTCCAAAATTTATTACTAGTACTCTAGAGACTCCAAGAACTCTAGAAAAGGCATTCAAATGCATTTCTGAAATTTTCTGACAGTTTTCAAATTTTAAAATATTTCACAGGTCGGGACCTGTAGAAATTGAGTGAAATTTGAAGTTCCTCCAAAATTTATTCCTAGGCCGTAATTTTTACTTACTACCTCAGAAATGAATATAGGGGTAGTACAGGAGGCATTCAAATGCATTTCTGAAATTTTCTGTCATTTTTCAAATTTAAAAATTTTTCACAGGTCATGACCTGTGGAAATTGAGTGAAATTTTAAGTTCCTCCAAAATTTATTACTAGCACTCTAGAGACTCAAAGAACTCTAGAAAAGGCATTCAAATGCATTTCTGAAATTTTCTGACAGTTTTCAAATTTAAAAATTTTTCACAGGTCGGGACCTGTAGAAATTGAGTGAAATTTTAAGTTCCTACAAAATTTATTACTAGCACACTAGAGACTCCAAGAACTCTAGAAAAGGCATTCAATTGCATTTCTGAAATTTTCTGAGTTTTCAAATTTTACAATATTTCACAGGTCGGGACCTGTAGAAATTGAGTGAAATTTTAAGTTCCTCCAAAATTTATTCGTAGGCCGTAATTTTTACTTACTAGCACTCTAGAGACTCCAAGAACTCCACAAAGGGCATTCAAATGCATTTCTGAAATTTTCTGACAGTTTTCAAATTTAAAAATATTTCACAGGTCGGGACCTGTAGAAATTGAGTGAAATTTGAAGTTCCTCCAACATTTATTCCTAGGCCGTACTTTTACTTACTACCTCAGAAATGAATACAGGGATAGAAGAGGAGGCATTTAAATGCATTTCTGAAACTTTCTGACATTTTTCAAATTTAAAAATTTTTCACAGGTCATGACCTGTGGAAATTGAGTGAAATTTTAAGTTCCTCCAAAATTTATTACTAGTACTCTAGAGACTCCAAGAACTCTAGAAAAGGCATTCAAATGCATTTCTGAAATTTTCTGACAGTTTTCAAATTTTAAAATATTTCACAGGTCGGGACCTGTAGAAATTGAGTGAAAATTGAAGTTCCTCCAAAATTTATTCCTAGGCCGTAATTTTTACTTACTACCTCAGAAATGAATATAGGGGTAGTACAGGAGGCATTCAAATGCATTTCTGAAATTTTCTGACATTTTTCAAATTTAAAAATTTTTCACAGGTCGGACCCTGTAGAAATTGAGTGAAATTTTAAGTTCCTCCAAAATTTATTACTAGCACATTAGAGACTCCAAGAACTCTAGAAAAGGCATTAAAATGCATTTCTGAAATTTTCTGACAGTTTTCAAATTTAAAAATTTTTCACAGGTCGGGACCTGTAGCAATTGAGTGAAATTTTAAGTTGCTCCAAAATTTATTCCTAGGCCGTATTTTTTACTTACTACCTCAGAAATGAATACAGGGATAGTACAGGAGGCATTCAAATGCATTTCTGAAACTTTCTGTCATTTTTCAAATTTAAAAATTTTTCACAGGTGGAAAAATTTTTCACCTGTGGAAATTGAGTGAAATTTTAAGTTCCTCCAAAATTTATTCGTAGGCCGTAATTTTTACTTACTAGCACTCTAGAGACTCCAAGAACTCCACAAAGGGCATTCAAATGCATTTCTGAAATTTTCTGACAGTTTTCAAATTTAAAAATATTTCACAGGTCGGGACCTGTAGAAATTGAGTGAAATTTGAAGTTCCTCCAACATTTATTCCTAGGCCGTACTTTTACTTACTACCTCAGAAATGAATACAGGGATAGAAGAGGAGGCATTTAAATGCATTTCTGAAACTTTCTGACATTTTTCAAATTTAAAAATTTTTCACAGGTCATGACCTGTGGAAATTGAGTGAAATTTTAAGTTCCTCAAAAATTTATTACTAGCACTCTAGAGACTCCAAGAACTCTAGAAAAGGCATTCAAATGCATTTCTGAAATTTTCTGACATTTTTCAAATTTAAAATTTTTCACAGGTCGGGACCTGTAGCAATTGAGTGAAATTTTAAGTTCCTCCAAAAATTATTCCTAGGCCGTAATTTTTACTTACTACCTCAGAAATGAATACAGGGATAGTACAGGAGGCATTCAAATGCATTTCTGAAACTTTCTGTCATTTTTCAAATTTAAAATTTTTTCACAGGTTATGACCTGTGGAAATTGAGTGAAATTTTAAGTTCCTCCAAAATTTATTCATAGGCCGTAATTTTTACTTACTAGCACTCTAGAGACTCCAAGAACTCCACAAAGGGCATTCAAATGCATTTCTGAAATTTTCTGACAGTTTTCAAATTTAAAAATATTTCACAGGTCGGGACCTGTAGAAATTGAGTGAAATTTGAAGTTCCTCCAACATTTATTCCTAGGCCGTACTTTTACTTACTACCTCAGAAATGAATACAGGGATAGAAGAGGAGGCATTCAAATGCATTTCTGAAACTTTCTGACATTTTTCAAATTTAAAAATTTTTCACAGGTCATGACCTGTGGAAATTGAGTGATATTTTAAGTTCCTCCAAAATTTATTACTAGCACTCTAGAGACTCCAAGAACTCTAGAAAAGGCATTCAAATGCATTTCTGAAATTTTCTGACATTTTTCAAATTTAAAATTTTTCACAGGTCGGGACCTGTAGAAATTGAGTGAAATTTTAAGTTCCTCCAAAAATTATTCCTAGGCCGTAATTTTTACTTACTACCTCAGAAATGAATACAGGGATATGCCAGGAGGCATTCAAATGCATTTCTGAAACTTTCTGACATTTTTCAAATTTAAAATTTTTTCACAGGTTATGACCTGTGCAAAAATTGAGTGAAATTTTAAGTTCCTCCAAAATTTATTCATAGGCCGTAATTTTTACTTACTAGCACTCTAGAGACTCCAAGAACTCCACAAAGGGCATTCAAATCCATTTCTGAAATTTTCTGATAGTTTTCAAATTTAATAATATTTCAGAGGTCGGGAGCTGTAGAAATTGAGTGAAATTTGAAGTTCCTCCAACATTTATTCCTAGGCCGTACTTTTACTTACTATCTCAGAAATGAATACAGGGATAGAAGAGGAGGCATTCAAATGCATTTCTGAAACTTTCTGACATTTTTCAAATTTAAAAATTTTTCACAGGTCATGACCTATGGAAATTGAGTGAAATTTTAAGTTCCTCCAAAATTTATTACTAGCACTCTAGAGACTCCAAGAACTCTAGAAAAGGCATTCAAATGCATTTCTGAAATTTTCTGACATTTTTCAAATTTAAAAATTTTTCACAGGTCGGGACCTGTAGAAATTGAGTGAAATTTGAAGTTCCTCCAAAATTTATTCATAGGCCGTAATTTTTACTTACTAGCACTCTAGAGACTCCAAGAACTCCACAAAGGGCATTCAAATGCATTTCTGAAATTTTCTGACAGTTTTCAAATTTAAAAATATTTCACAGGTCGGGACCTGTAGAAATTGAGTGAAATTTGAAGTTCCTCCAACATTTATTCCTAGGCCGTACTTTTACTTACTACCTCAGAAATGAATACAGGGATAGAAGAGGAGGCATTTAAATGCATTTCTGAAACTTTCTGACATTTTTCAAATTTAAAAACTTTTCACAGGTCATGACCTGTGGAAATTGAGTGAAATTTTAAGTTCCTCCAAAATTTATTACTAGCACTCTAGAGACTCCAAGAACTCTAGAAAAGGCATTCAAATGCACTTCTGAAATTTTCTGACAGTTTTCAAATTTTAAAATATTTCACAGGTCGGGACCTGTAGAAATTGAGTGAAATTTAAGTTCCTCCAAAATTTATTCCTAGGCCGTAATTTTTACTTACTACCTCAGAAATGAATACAGGGATAGTACAGGAGGCATTCAAATGCATTTCTGAAATTTTCTGTCATTTTTCAAATTTAAAAATTTTTCACAGGTCATCATGACCTGTGGAAATTGAGTGAAATTTTAAGTTCCTCCAAAATTTATTCGTAGGCCGTAATTTTTACTTACTAGCACTCTAGAGACTCCAAGAACTCCACAAAGGGCATTCAAATGCATTTCTGAAATTTTCTGACAGTTTTCAAATTTAAAAATATTTCAAAGGTCGGGACCTGCAGAAATTGAGTGAAATTTGAAATTCCTCCAAAATTTATTACTAGCACTCTAGAGACTCCGAGAACTCAAGAAAAGACATTCAAATGCATTTCTGAAATTTTCTGACAGTTTTCAAATTTAAAATATTTCACAGGTCGGGACCTGCAGAAATTGAGTGAAATTTGAAGTTCCTCCAAAATTTATTCCTAGGCCGTAATTTCTACTTACTACCTCAGAAATGAATACAGGGATAGCACAGGAGGCATTCAAATGCATTTCTGAAACTTTCTGTCATTTTTCAAATTTAAAAATTTTTCACAGGTCATGACCTGTGGAAATTGAGTGAAATTTTAGGTTCCTCCAAAATTTATTCATAGGCCGTAATTTTTACTTACTAGCACTCTAGATACTCCAAGAACTCTAGAAAAGGCATTCAAATGCATTTCTGAAACTTTCTGTCATTTTTCAAATTTAAAATTTTTCTCACAGGTCATGACCTGTGGAAATTGAGTGAAATTTTAAGTTCCTCCAAATTTTATTACTAGCACTCTACAGACTCCGAGAATTCTAGTAAAGGCATTCAAATGCATTTCTGAAATTTTCTGACAGTTTTCAAATTTTAAAATATTTCACAGGTCGGACCCTGTAGAAATTGAGTGAAATTTGAAGTTCCTCCAAAATTCATTCCTAGGCCGTAATTTTTACTTAGTACCTCAGAAATGAATACAGGTATAGCACAGGAGGCATTCAAATGCCTTTCTGAAACTTTCTGTCATTTTTCAAATTTAAAAATTTTTCACAGGTCATGACTTGTGAAAATTGAGTGAAATTTGAAGTTCCTCCAAAATTTATTCATAGGGCGTAATTTTTACTTACTACCTCAGAAATGAATACAGGGATAGCACAGGAGGCATTCAAATGCATTTCTGATACTTTCTGTCATTTTTCAAATTTAAAAATTTTTCTCACAGGTCATGACCTGTGGAAATTGAGTGAAATTTTAAGTTCCTCCAAAATTTACTACTAGCACTCTAGATACTCCAAGAACTCTAGAAAAGGCATTCAAATGCATTTCTGAAATTTTTTGATAGTTTTCAAATTTTAAAATATTTCACAGGTCGGGACCTGTAGAAATTGAGTGAAATTTGAAGTTCCTACAAAATTTATTCCTAGGCCGTAATTTTTACTTACAACCTCAGAAATGAATACAGGGATAGCACAGGAGGCATTCAAATGCATTTCTGAAACTTTCTGTCATTTTTCAAATTTAAAAATTTTTCACAGGTCATGCATGACCTGTGGAAATTGAGTGAAATTTTAAGTTCCTCCAAAATTTATTCATAGGCCGTAATTTTTACTTACTAGCACTCTAGATACTCCAAGAACTCTAGAAAAGGCATTCAAATGCATTTCTGAAATTTTCTGACAGTTTTCAAATTTTAAAATATTTCACAAGTCGGAACCTGTGGAAATTGAGTGAAATTTTAAGTTTCTCCAAAATTTATTACTAGCACTCTAGAGACTCCAAGAAATCTAGAAAAGGCATTCAAATGCATTTCTGAAATTTTCTGAGTTTTCAAATTTTAAAATATTTCACAGGTCGGGACCTGTAGAAATTGAGTGAAATTTGAAGTTCCTCCAAAATTTATTCATAGGCCGTAATTTTTACTTACTAGCACTCTAGATACTCCAAGAACTCTAGAAAAGGCATTCAAATGCATTTCTGAAACTTTCTGACATGTTTCAAATTTAAAAATTTTTCACAGGTCATGACCTGTGGAAATTGAGTGAAATTTTAAGTTCCTCCAAAATTTATTACTAGCACTCTAGTGATTCCGAGAACTCTAGAAAAGACATTCAAATGCATTTCTGAAATTTTCTGACAGTTTTCAAATTTAAAATATTTCACAGGTCGGGACCTGTAGAAATTGAGTGAAATTTGAAATTCCTCCAAAATTTATTCCTAGGCCGTAATTTTTACTTACTACCTCAGAAATGAATACAGGGATAGCACAGGAGGCATTCAAATGCATTTCTGAAACTTTCTGTCATTTTTCAAATTTAAAAATTTTTCACAGGTCATGACCTGTGGAAATTGAGTGAAATTTTAAGTTCCTCCAAAATTTATTCACTCCAAAATCTACAGACTCCGAGAACTCTAGAAAAGGCATTCAAATGCATTTCTGAAATTTTCTGACAGTTTTCAAATTTTAAAATATTTCACAGGTCGGACCCTGTAGAAATTGAGTGAAATTTGAAGTTCCTCCAAAATTCATTCCTAGGCCGTAATTTTTACTTACTACCTCAGAAATGAATACAGGGATAGCACAGGAGGCATTCAAATGCATTTCTGAAACTTTCTGTCATTTTTCAAATTTAAAAATTTTTCACAGTTCATGACCTGTGGAAATTGAGTGAAATTTGAAGTTCCTCCAAAATTTATTCATAGGGCGTAATTTTTACTTACTACATCAGAAATGAATACAGGGATAGCACAGGAGGCATTCAAATGCATTTCTGATACTTTCTGTCATTTTTCAAATTTAAAAATTTTTCTCACAGGTCATGACCTGTGGAAATTGAGTGAAATTTTAAGTTCCTCAAAAATTTACTACTAGCACTCTAGATACTCCAAGAACTCTAGTTTCTGAAATTTTTTGATAGTTTTCAAATTTTAAAATATTTCACAGGTCGCGACGTGTAGAAATTGAGTGAAATTTGAAGTTCCTACAAAATTTATTCCTAGGCCGTAATTTTTACTTACAACCTCAGAAATGAATACAGGGATAGCACAGGAGGCATTCAAATGCATTTCTGAAACTTTCTGTCATTTTTCAAATTTAAAAATTTTTCACAGGTCATGCATGACCTGTGGAAATTGAGTGAAATTTTAAGTTCCTCCAAAATTTATTCATAGGCCGTAATTTTTACTTACTAGCACTCTAGATACTCCAAGAACTCTAGAAAAGGCATTCAAATGCATTTCTGAAATTTTCTGACAGTTTTCAAATTTTAAAATATTTCACAGGTCGGAACCTGTGGAAATTGAGTGAAATTTTAAGTTTCTCCAAAATTTATTACTAGCACTCTAGAGACTCCAAGAAATCTAGAAAAGGCATTCAAATGCATTTCTGAAATTTTCTGAGTTTTCAAATTTTAAAATATTTCACAAGTCGGGACCTGTAGAAATTGAGTGAAATTTGAAGTTCCTCCAAAATTTATTCCTAGGCCGTAATTTTTACTTACTAGCACTCTAGATACTCCAAGAACTCTAGAAAAGGCATTCAAATGCATTTCTGAAATTTTTTGATAGTTTTCAAATTTTAAAATATTTCACAGGTCGGGACCTGTAGAAATTGAGTGAAATTTGAAGTTCCTACAAAATTTATTCCTAGGCCGTAATTTTTACTTACAACCTCAGAAATGAATACAGGGATAGCACAGGAGGCATTCAAATGCATTTCTGAAACTTTCTGTCATTTTTCAAATTTAAAAATTTTTCACAGGTCATGACCTGTGGAAATTGAGTGAAATTTTAAGTTCCTCCAAAATTTATTACTAGCACTCTAGAGATTCCAAGAACTCTAGAAAAGGCATTCAAATGCATTTCTGAAATTCTCTGACAGTTTTCAAATTTTAAAATATTTCACAGGTCGGGACCTGTAGAAATTGAGTGAAATTTTAAGGTCCTCCAAAATTTATTCCTAGGCCGTAATTTTTACTTACTACCTCAGAAATGAATACAGGGATAGAAGAGGAGGCATTCAAATGCATTTCTGAAACTTTCTCAAATTTTTCAAATTTAAAAATTTTTCACCTGTGGAAATTGAGTGAAATTTTAAGTTCCTACAAAATTTATTACTAGCACTCTAGAGACTCCAAGAACTCTAGAAAAGGCATTCAAATGCATTTCTGAAATTCTCTGACAGTTTTCAAATTTTAAAATATTTCACAGGGTGGGACCTGTAGAAATTAAGTGAAATTTTAAGTTCCTCCAAAATTTATTCCTGGGCCGTAATTTTTACTTACTACCTCAGATATGAATACAGGGATAGAAAAGGACGCATTCAAATGCATTTCTGAAACTTTCTGACATTTTTCAAATTTAAAAATTTTTCACAGGTCATGACCTGTGGAAATTGAGTAAAATTTTAAGTTCCTCCAAAATTTATTACTAGCACTCTAGAGACTCCAAGAACTGTAGAAAAGGCATTCAAATGCATTTCCGAAATTTTCTGAGTTTTCAAATTTTAAAATATTTCACAGGTCGGGACCTGTAGAAATTGAGTGAAATTTTAAGTTCCTCCAAAATTTATTCCTAGGCCGTAATTTTTACTTACTACCTCAGAAATGAATACAGGGATAGAAGAGGAGGCATTCAAATGCATTTCTGAAACTTTCTCACATTTTTCAAATTTAAAAATTTTTCACAGGTCATGACCTGTGGAAATTGAGTGAAATTTTAAGTTCCTCCAAAATTTATTACTAGCACTCTGGAGACTCCAAGAACTCTAGAAAAGGCATTCAAATGCATTTCTGAAATTTTCTGACAGTTTTCAAATTTTAAAGTATTTCACAGGTCGGGACCTGTAGAAATTGAGTGAAATTTGAAGTTCCTCCAAAATTTATTCCTAGGCCGTAATTTTTACTTACTACCTCAGAAATGAATACAGGGATAGAAGAGGAGGCATTCAAATGCATTTCTGAAACTTTCTGACATTTTTCAAATTTAAAAATTTTTCATACGTCATGACATCTGGAAATTGAGTGAAATTTTAAGTTCCTCCAAAATTTATTCATAGGCCGCAATTTTTACTTACTTGCACCCTAGAGACTCCAAGAACTCCAAAAAGGGCATTCAAATGCACTTCTGAAATTTTCTGACAGTTTTCAAATTTTAAAATATTTCTGAAACTTTCTGACATTTTTCAAATTTAGAAATTTTTCACAGGTCATGACCTGTTGAAATTGAGTGAAATCTTAAGTTCCTGAGTGAAATCTTAAGTTCCTCCAAAATTTATTACTAGCACTCTAGAGACTCCAAGAACTCTAGAAAAGGCATTCAAATGCATTTCTGAAAATTTCTGAGTTTTCAAATTTCAAAATATTTCACAGGTCGGGACCTGTAGAAATTGAGTGAAATTTGAAGTTCCTCCAAAATTTATTCCTAGGCCGTAATTTTCACTTACTACCTCAGAAATGAATACACGGAGAGAAGAGGAGGCATTCAAATGCATTTCTGAAACTTTCTGACATTTTTCAAATTTAAAATTTTTTCACCTCTGGAAATTGAGTGAAATTTTAAGTTCCTCCAAAATTTATTACTAGCACTCTAGAGACTCCAAGAACTCTAGAAAAGGCATTCAAACGCATTTGTGAAATTTTCTGAGTTTTCAAATTTTAAAATATTTCACAGGTCGGGACCTGTAGAAATTGAGTGAAATTTTAAGTTCCTCCAAAAATTATTCCTAGGCCGTAATTTTGACTTACTACCTCAAAAATGAATGCAGGGATAGAAGAGGAGGCAGTCAAATGCATTTCTGAAACTTTCTGACATGTTTTCAAATTTAAAAATTTTTCACAGGTCATGACCTGCGGAAATTGAGTGAAATTTTAAGTTCCTCCAAAATTTATTACTAGCACTCTAGAGACTCCAAGAACTCTAGAAAAGGCATTCAAATGCATTTCTCAAATTTTCTGACAGTTTTCAAATTTTAAAATATTTCACAGGTCGGGACCTGTAGAAATTGAGTGAAATTTTAAGTTCCTCCAAAAATTATTCCTAGGCCGTAATTTTGACTTACTACCTCAAAAATGAATGCAGGGATAGAAGAGGAGGCATTCAAATGCATTTCTGAAACTTTCTGACATGTTTTCAAATTTAAAAATTTTTCACAGGTCATGACCTGCGGAAATTGAGTGAAATTTTAAGTTCCTCCAAACTTTATTACTAGCACTCTAGAGACTCCAAGAACTCTAGAAAAGGCATTCAAATGCATTTCTCAAATTTTCTGACAGTTTTCAAATTTTAAAATATTTCAAAGGTCGGGACCTGTAGAAATTGAGTGAAATTTTAAGTTCCTCCAAAATTTTTTCCACGGCAGTAATTTTTACTTACTACCTCAGAAATGAATGCAGGGATAGAAGAGGAGGCATTCAAATGCATTTCTGAAACTTTCTCACATTTTTCAAATTTAAAAATTTTTCACAGGTCATGACCTGTGGAAATTGAGTGAAATTTGAAGTTCCTCCAAAATTTATTCCTAGGCCGTAATTTTTACTTACTACCTCAGAAATGAATACAGGGATAGAACAGGAGGCATTCAAATGCATTTCTGAAACTTTCTCAAATTTTTCAAATTTAAAACTTTTTCACAGGTCATGACCTGTGGAAATTGAGTGAGATTTTAAGTTCCTCCAAAATTTATTACTAGCACTCTAGAGACTCCAAGAACTCTAGAAAAGGCATTCAAATGCATTTCTGAAATTTTCTCACAGTTTTCAAATTTTAAAATATTTCACAGGTCGGGACCTGTAGAAATTGAGTGAAATTTGAAGGTCCTCCAAAATTTATTCCTAGGCCGTAATTTTTACTTACTACCTCAGAAATGAATACAGGGATAGAAGAGGAGGCATTCAAATGCATTTCTGAAACTTTCTGACATTTTTCAAATTTAAAAATTTTTCACAGGTCATGACCTGTGGAAATTGAGTGAAATTTTAAGTTCCTCCAAAATTTATTACTAGCACTCTGGAGACTCCAAGAACTCTAGAAAAGGCATTCAAATGCATTTCTGAAATTTTCTGACAGTTTTCAAATTTTAAAGTATTTCACAGGTCGGGACCTGTAGAAATTGAGTGAAATTTTAAGTTCCTCCAAAATTTATTCCTAGGCCGTAATTTTTACTTACTACCTCAGAAATTAATACAGGGATAGAAGAGGAGGCATTCAAATGCATTTCTGAAACTTTCCGACATTTTTCAAATTTAAAAATGTTTCACAGGTCATGACCTGTGGAAATTGAGTAAAATTTTAAGTTCCTCCAAAATTTATTACTAGCACTCTAGAGACTCCAAGAACTCTAGAAAAGGCATTCAAATGCATTTCTGAAATTTTCTGACAGTTTTCAAATTTTAAAATATTTCACAGGTCGGGACCTGTAGAAATTGAGTGAAATTTTAAGTTCCTCCAAAATTTATTCCTAGGCCGTAATTTTTACTTACTACCTCAGAAATGAATACAGGGATAGAAGAGGAGGCATTCAAATGCATTTCTGAAACTTTCTGTCATTTTTCAAATTTAAAAATTTTTCACAGCTCATGACCTGTGGAAATGGAGTGAAATTTTAAGTTCCTACAAAATTTATTACTAGCACTCTAGAGACTCCAAGAACTCTAGAAAAGGCATTCAAATGCATTTCTGAAATTCTCTGACAGTTTTCAAATTTTAAAATATTTCACAGGTCGGGACCTGTAGAAATTGAGTGAAATTTTAAGTTCCTCCAAAATTTATTCCTGGGCCGTAATTTTTACTTACTACCTCAGAAATGAATACAGGGATAGAAGAGGAGGCATTCAAATGCATTTCTGAAACTTTCTGACATTTTTCAAATTTAAAATTTTTTCACCTCTGGAAATTGAGTGAAATTTTAAGTTCCTCCAAAATTTATTACTAGCACTCTAGAGACTCCAAGAACTCTAGAAAAGGCATTCAAACGCATTTGTGAAATTTTCTGAGTTTTCAAATTTTAAAATATTTCACAGGTCGGGACCTGTAGAAATTGAGTGAAATTTTAAGTTCCTCCAAAAATTATTCCTAGGCCGTAATTTTGACTTACTACCTCAAAAATGAATGCAGGGATAGAAGAGGAGGCAGTCAAATGCATTTCTGAAACTTTCTGACATGTTTTCAAATTTAAAAATTTTTCACAGGTCATGACCTGCGGAAATTGAGTGAAATTTTAAGTTCCTCCAAAATTTATTACTAGCACTCTAGAGACTCCAAGAACTCTAGAAAAGGCATTCAAATGCATTTCTCAAATTTTCTGACAGTTTTCAAATTTTAAAATATTTCACAGGTCGGGACCTGTAGAAATTGAGTGAAATTTGAAGTTCCTCCAAAAATTATTCCTAGGCCGTAATTTTGACTTACTACCTCAAAAATGAATGCAGGGATAGAAGAGGAGGCATTCAAATGCATTTCTGAAACTTTCTGACATGTTTTCAAATTTAAAAATTTTTCACAGGTCATGACCTGCGGAAATTGAGTGAAATTTTAAGTTCCTCCAAAATTTATTACTAGCACTCTAGAGACTCCAAGAACTCTAGAAAAGGCATTCAAATGCATTTCTCAAATTTTCTGACAGTTTTCAAATTTTAAAATATTTCACAGGTCGGGACCTGTAGAAATTGAGTGAAATTTTAAGTTCCTCCAAAAATTTTTCCACGGCAGTAATTTTTACTTACTACCTCAGAAATGAATGCAGGGATAGAAGAGGAGGCATTCAAATGCATTTCTGAAACTTTCTCACATTTTTCAAATTTAAAAATTTTTCACAGGTCATGACCTGTGGAAATTGAGTGAAATTTGAAGTTCCTCCAAAATTTATTCCTAGGCCGTAATTTTTACTTACTACCTCAGAAATGAATACAGGGATAGAACAGGAGGCATTCAAATGCATTTCTGAAACTTTCTCAAATTTTTCAAATTTAAAACTTTTTCACAGGTCATGACCTGTGGAAATTGAGTGAGATTTTAAGTTCCTCCAAAATTTATTACTAGCACTCTAGAGACTCCAAGAACTCTAGAAAAGGCATTCAAATGCATTTCTGAAATTTTCTCACAGTTTTCAAATTTTAAAATATTTCACAGGTCGGGACCTGTAGAAATTGAGTGAAATTTGAAGGTCCTCCAAAATTTATTCCTAGGCCGTAATTTTTACTTACTACCTCAGAAATGAATACAGGGATAGAAGAGGAGGCATTCAAATGCATTTCTGAAACTTTCTGACATTTTTCAAATTTAAAAATTTTTCACAGGTCATGACCTGTGGAAATTGAGTGAAATTTTAAGTTCCTCCAAAATTTATTACTAGCACTCTGGAGACTCCAAGAACTCTAGAAAAGACATTCAAATGCATTTCTGAAATTTTCTGACAGTTTTCAAATTTTAAAGTATTTCACAGGTCGGGACCTGTAGAAATTGAGTGAAATTTTAAGTTCCTCCAAAATTTATTCCTAGGCCGTAATTTTTACTTACTACCTCAGAAATTAATACAGGGATAGAAGAGGAGGCATTCAAATGCATTTCTGAAACTTTCCGACATTTTTCAAATTTAAAAATGTTTCACAGGTCATGACCTGTGGAAATTGAGTAAAATTTTAAGTTCCTCCAAAATTTATTACTAGCACTCTAGAGACTCCAAGAACTCTAGAAAAGGCATTCAAATGCATTTCTGAAATTTTCTGACAGTTTTCAAATTTTAAAATATTTCACAGGTCGGGACCTGTAGAAATTGAGTGAAATTTTAAGTTCCTCCAAAATTTATTCCTAGGCCGTAATTTTTACTTACTACCTCAGAAATGAATACAGGGATAGAAGAGGAGGCATTCAAATGCATTTCTGAAACTTTCTGTCATTTTTCAAATTTAAAAATTTTTCACAGCTCATGACCTGTGGAAATGGAGTGAAATTTTAAGTTCCTACAAAATTTATTACTAGCACTCTAGAGACTCCAAGAACTCTAGAAAAGGCATTCAAATGCATTTCTGAAATTCTCTGACAGTTTTCAAATTTTAAAATATTTCACAGGTCGGGACCTGTAGAAATTGAGTGAAATTTTAAGTTCCTCCAAAATTTATTCATAGGCCGTAATTTTTACTTACTACCTCAGAAATGAATACAGGGATAGAAGAGGAGGCATTCAAATGAATTTCTGAAACGTTCTCAAATTTTTCAAATTTAAAAATTTTTCACAGGTCATGACCTGTGGAAATGGAGTGAAATTTTAAGTTCCTACAAAATTTATTACTAGCACTCTGGAGACTCCAAGAACTCTAGAAATGGCATTCAAATGCATTTCTGAAATTTTCTGAGTTTTCAAATTAAAAAATATTTCACAGGTCGGGACCTGTAGAAATTGAGTGAAATTTGAAGTTCCTCCTAAGTTATTACTAGCACTCTAGAGAGTCCAAGAACTCTAGAAAAGGCATTCAAATGCATTTCTGAAATTTTCTGACAGTTTTCAAATTTAAAAATATTTCACAGGTCGGGACCTGTAGAAACTGAGTGAAATTTGAAGTTCCTCCAAAATTTATTCCTAGGCCGTAATTTTTACTTACTACCTCAGAAATGAATACAGGGAGAGAAGAGGATTAAGATTAAGTTCCTCTTGAGTTATTACTAGCACTCTAGAGACTCCAAGAACTCTAGAAAAGGCATTCAAATGCATTTCTGAAATTTTCTGACAGTTTTCAAATTTTAAAATATTTCACAGGTCGGGACCTGTAGAAATTGAGTGAAATTTTAAGTTCCTCCAAAATTTATTCCTAGGCCGTAATTTTTACTTACTACCTCAGAAATGACAGTTTTCAAATTTTAAAATATTTCACAGGTCGGGACCTGTAGAAATTGAGTGAAATTTTAAGTTCCTCCAAAATTTATTCCTAGGCCGTAATTTTTACTTACTACCTCAGAAATGAATACAGGGATAGAAGAGGAGGCATTCAAATGCATTTCTGAAACTTTCTGACATTTTTCAAATTAAAAAATGTTTCACAGGTCATGACCTGTGAAATATTTTAAAATTTGAAAACTGTCAGAAAATTTCAGAAATGCATTTGAATGCCTTTTCTAGAGTTCTTGGAGTCTCTAGAGTGCTAGTAATAAATTTTGGAGGAACTTAAAATTTCACTCAATTTCCACAGGTCATGACCTGTGAAACATTTTTTAATTTGAAAAATGTCAGAAAGTTTGAGAAATGCATTTGAATGCCTCCTCTTCTATCCCTGTATTCATTTCTGAGGTAGTAAGTAAAAATTACGGCCTAGGAATAAATTTTGGAGGAACTTCAAATTTCACTCAGTTTCTACAGGTCCCGACCTGTGAAATATTTTTAAATTTGAAAACTGTCAGAAAATTTCAGAAATGCATTTGAATGCCTTTTCTAGAGTTCTTGGAGTCTCCAGAGTGCTAGTAATAAATTTTGTAGGAACTTAAAATTTCACTCCATTTCCACAGGTCATGACCTGTGAAAAATTTTTAAATTTGAAAAATTTGAGAACGTTTCAGAAATTCATTTGAATGCCTCCTCTTCTATCCCTGTATTCATTTCTGAGGTAGTAAGTAAAAATTACGGCCTAGGAATAAATTTTGGAGGAACTTAAAATTTCACTCAATTTCTACAGGTCCCGACCTGTGAAATATTTTAAAATTTGAAAACTGTGAGAAAATTTCAGAAATGCATTTGAATGCAGTGAAATTTTAAGTTCCTCCAAAAATTATTCCTAGGCCGTAATTTTGACTTACTACCTCAAAAATGAATGCAGGGATAGAAGAGGAGGCATTCAAATGCATTTCTGAAACTTTCTGACATGTTTTCAAATTTAAAAATTTTTCACAGGTCGGGACCTGTAGAAATTGAGTGAAATTTTAAGTTCCTCCAAAAATTTTTCCACGGCAGTAATTTTTACTTACTACCTCAGAAATGAATGCAGGGATAGAAGAGGAGGCATTCAAATGCATTTCTGAAACTTTCTCACATTTTTCAAATTTAAAAATTTTTCACAGGTCATGACCTGTGGAAATTGAGTGAAATTTGAAGTTCCTCCAAAATTTATTCCTAGGCCGTAATTTTTACTTGCTACCTCAGAAATGAATACAGGGATAGAACAGGAGGCATTCAAATGCATTTCTGAAACTTTCTCAAATTTTTCAAATTTAAAACTTTTTCACAGGTCATGACCTGTGGAAATTGAGTGAGATTTTAAGTTCCTCCAAAATTTATTACTAGCACTCTAGAGACTCCAAGAACTCTAGAAAAGGCATTCAAATGCATTTCTGAAATTTTCTCACAGTTTTCAAATTTTAAAATATTTCACAGGTCGGGACCTGTAGAAATTGAGTGAAATTTGAAGGTCCTCCAAAATTTATTCCTAGGCCGTAATTTTTACTTACTACCTCAGAAATGAATACAGGGATAGAAGAGGAGGCATTCAAATGCATTTCTGAAACTTTCTGACATTTTTCAAATTTAAAAATTTTTCACAGGTCATGACCTGTGGAAATTGAGTGAAATTTTAAGTTCCTCCAAAATTTATTACTAGCACTCTGGAGACTCCAAGAACTCTAGAAAAGGCATTCAAATGCATTTCTGAAATTTTCTGACAGTTTTCAAATTTTAAAGTATTTCACAGGTCGGGACCTGTAGAAATTGAGTGAAATTTTAAGTTCCTCCAAAATTTATTCCTAGGCCGTAATTTTTACTTACTACCTCAGAAATTAATACAGGGATAGAAGAGGAGGCATTCAAATGCATTTCTGAAACTTTCCGACATTTTTCAAATTTAAAAATGTTTCACAGGTCATGACCTGTGGAAATTGAGTAAAATTTTAAGTTCCTCCAAAATTTATTACTAGCACTCTAGAGACTCCAAGAACTCTAGAAAAGGCATTCAAATGCATTTCTGAAATTTTCTGACAGTTTTCAAATTTTAAAATATTTCACAGGTCGGGACCTGTAGAAATTGAGTGAAATTTTAAGTTCCTCCAAAATTTATTCCTAGGCCGTAATTTTTACTTACTACCTCAGAAATGAATACAGGGATAGAAGAGGAGGCATTCAAATGCATTTCTGAAACTTTCTGTCATTTTTCAAATTTAAAAATTTTTCACAGCTCATGACCTGTGGAAATGGAGTGAAATTTTAAGTTCCTACAAAATTTATTACTAGCACTCTAGAGACTCCAAGAACTCTAGAAAAGGCATTCAAATGCATTTCTGAAATTTTCTCACAGTTTTCAAATTTTAAAATATTTCACAGGTCGGGACCTGTAGAAATTGAGTGAAATTTTAAGTTCCTCCAAAATTTATTCCTAGGCCGTAATTTTTACTTACTACCTCAGAAATGAATACAGGGATAGAAGAGGAGGCATTCAAATGAATTTCTGAAACGTTCTCAAATTTTTCAAATTTAAAAATTTTTCACAGGTCATGACCTGTGGAAATGGAGTGAAATTTTAAGTTCCTACAAAATTTATTACTAGCACTCTGGAGACTCCAAGAACTCTAGAAAAGGCATTCAAATGCATTTCTGAAATTTTCTGACAGTTTTCAAATTTTAAAATATTTCACAGGTCGGGACCTGTAGAAATTGAGTGAAATTTTAAGTTCCTCCAAAATTTATTCCTAGGCCGTAATTTTTACTTACTACCTCAGAAATGAATACAGGGATAGAAGAGGAGGCATTCAAATGCATTTCTCAAACTTTCTGACATTTTTCAAATTAAAAAATGTTTCACAGGTCATGACCTGTGGAAATTGAGTAAAATTTTAAGTTCCTCCAAAATTTATTACTAGCACTCTAAAGACTCCAAGAACTCTAGAAAAGGCATTCAAATGCATTTCTGAAATTTTCTCACAGTTTTCAAATTTTAAAATATTTCACAGGTCGGGACCTGTAGAAATTGAGTGAAATTTTAAGTTCCTCCAAAATTTATTCCTAGGCCGTAATTTTTACTTCCTACCTCAGAAATGAATACAGGGATAGAAGAGGAGGCATTCAAATGCATTTCTGAAACTTTCTCAAATTTTTCAAATTTAAAATTTTTTCACAGATCATGACCTGTGGAAATTGAGTGAAATTTTAAGTTCCTCCAAAATTTATTACTAGCACTCTAGAGACTCCAAGAACTCTAGAAAAGGCATTCAAATGCATTTCTGAAATTTTCTGACAGTTTTCAAATTTTAAAATATTTCACAGGTCGGGACCTGTAGAAATTGAGTGAAATTTTAAGTCCCTCCAAAATTTATTCCTAGGCCGTAATTTTTACTTACTACCTCAGAAATGAATACATGGCTGGTAGGGGGGGCATTCAAATGCATTTCTGAAACTTTCTGACATTTTTCAAATTTAAAAATTTTTCACAGGTCATGACCTGTGGAAATTGAGTGAAATTTTAAGTTCCTCCAAAATTTATTACTAGCACTCTGGAGACTCCAAGAACTCTAGAAAAGGCATTCAAATGCATTTCTGAAATTTTCTGACAGTTTTCAAATTTTAAAGTATTTCACAGGTCGGGACCTGTAGAAATTGAGTGAAATTTTAAGTTCCTCCAAAATTTATTCCTAGGCCGTAATTTTTACTTACTACCTCAGAAATGAATACAGGGATAGAAGAGGAAGCATTCAAATGCATTTCTGAAACTTTCTGACATTTTTCAAATTTAAAAATTTTTCACAGGTCATAACCTGTGGAAATTGAGTGAAATTTTAAGTTACCCCAAAATTTATTACTAGCACACTGGAGACTCCAAGAACTCTAGAAATGGCATTCAAATGCATTTCTGAAATTTTCTGAGTTTTCAAATTAAAAAATATTTCACAGGTCGGGACCTGTAGAAATTGAGTGAAATTTGAAGTTCCTCCTAAGTTATTACTAGCACTCTAGAGAGTCCAAGAACTCTAGAAAAGGCATTCAAATGCATTTCTGAAATTTTCTGACAGTTTTCAAATTTAAAAATATTTCACAGGTCGGGACCTGTAGAAACTGAGTGAAATTTGAAGTTCCTCCAAAATTTATTCCTAGGCCGTAATTTTTACTTACTACCTCAGAAATGAATACAGGGAGAGAAGAGGATTAAGATTAAGTTCCTCTTGAGTTATTACTAGCACTCTAGAGACTCCAAGAACTCTAGAAAAGGCATTCAAATGCATTTCTGAAATTTTCTGACAGTTTTCAAATTTTAAAATATTTCACAGGTCGGGACCTGTAGAAATTGAGTGAAATTTTAAGTTCCTCCAAAATTTATTCCTAGGCCGTAATTTTTACTTACTACCTCAGAAATGACAGTTTTCAAATTTTAAAATATTTCACAGGTCGGGACCTGTAGAAATTGAGTGAAATTTTAAGTTCCTCCAAAATTTATTCCTAGGCCGTAATTTTTACTTACTACCTCAGAAATGAATACAGGGATAGAAGGCATTCAAATGCATTTCTGAAACTTTCTGACATTTTTCAAATTTAAAAATTTTTCACAGGTCATGACCTGTGGAAATTGAGTGAAATTTTAAGTTCCTCCAAAATTTATTACTAGCACTCTGGAGACTCCAAGAACTCTAGAAAAGGCATTCAAATGCATTTCTGAAATTTTCTGACAGTTTTCAAATTTTAAAGTATTTCACAGGTCGGGACCTGTAGAAATTGAGTGAAATTTTAAGTTCCTCCAAAAATTATTCCTAGGCCGTAATTTTTACTTACTACCTCAGAAATGAATACAGGGATAGAAGAGGAGGCATTCAAATGCATTTCTGAAACTTTCTCAAATTTTTCAAATTTAAAAATTTTTCACAGGTCATGACCTGTGGAAATTGAGTGAAATTTTAAGTTCCTCCAAAATTTATTACTAGCACTCTAGAGACTCCAAGAACTCTAGAAAAGGCATTCAAATGCATTTATAAAATTTTCTGACAGTTTTCAAATTTTCAAATATTTCACAGGTCGGGACCTGTAGAAATTGAGTGAAATTTTAAGTTCCTCCAAAAATTATTCCTAGGCCGTAATTTTTACTTACTACCTCAGAAATGAATACAGGGATAGAAGAGGAGGCATTCAAATGCATTTCTGAAACTTTGTCATTTTTCAAATTTAAAAATTTTTCACAGGTCATGACGTGTGGAAATTGAGTGAAATTTTAAGTTCCTCCAAAATTTATTACTAGCACGCTATAGAGACTGCAAGAACTCTAGAAAAGGCATTCAAATGCATTTCCGAAATTTTCTGACAGTTTTCAAATTTCAAAATATTTCACAGGACGGGACCTGTAAAAATTGAGTGAAATTTTAAGTTCCTCCAAAATTTATTCCTAGGCCGTAATTTTTACTTACTACCTCAGAAATGAATACAGGGATAGAACAGGAGGCATTCAAATGCATTTCTGAAACTTTCTGACATTTTTCAAATTTAAAAATTTTTCACAAATGGAAATTGAGTGAAATTTTAAGTTCCTCCAAAATTTATTACTAGTACTCTAGAGACTCCAAGAACTCTAGAAAAGGCATTCAAATGCATTTGTGAAATTTTCTGAGTTTTCAAATTTCAAAATATTTCACAGGTCGGGACCTGTAGAAATTGAGTGAAATTTGAAGTTCCTAAAAAATTTATTCCTAGGCCGTAATTTTTACTTACTACCTCAGAAATGAATACAGGGATAGAACAGGAGGCATTCAAATGCATTTCTGAAACTTTCTGACATTTTACAAATTTAAAAATTTTTCACAGGTCATGACCTGTGGAAACTGAGTGAAATTTTAAGTTCCTCGAAAATTTATTACTAGCACTCTAGAGACTCCAAGAACTCTAGAAAAGGCATTCAAATGCATTTCTGAAATTTTCTGACAGTTTTCAAATTTTAAAATATTTCACAGGTCGGGACCTGTAGAAATTCAGTGAAATTTGAAGTTCCTAAAAAATTTATTCCTAGGCCGTAATTTTTACTTACTACCTCAGAAATGAATACAGGGAGAGAAGAGGAGGCATTCAAATGCATTTCTGAAACTTTCTGACATTTTTAAAATTTAAAAATTTTTCACCTGTGGAAATTGAGTGAAATTTTAAGCTCCTCCAAAATTTATTACTAGCACTCTAGAGACTCCAAGAACTCTAGAAAAGGCTTCAAATGCATTTCTGTAATTTTCTGACAGTTTTCAAATTTTAAAATATTTCACAGGTCGGGACCTGTAGAAATTGAGTGAAATTTGAAGTTCCTAAAAAATTTATTCCTAGGCCGTAATTTTTACTTACTGCCTCAGAAATGAATACAGGGATAGAACAGGAGGCATTCAAATGCATTTCTGAAACTTTCTGACATTTTTCAAATTTAAAAATTTTTCACAGGTGGAAATTGAGTGAAATTTTAAGTTCCTCCAAAATTTATTACTAGTACTCTAGAGACTCCAAGAACTCTAGAAAAGGCATTCAAATGCATTTGTGAAATTTTCGGAGTTTTCAAATTTCAAAATATTTCACAGGTCGGGACCTGTAGAAATTGAGTGAAATTTGAAGTTCCTCCAAAATTTATTCCTAGGCCGTAATTTTTACTTACTACCTCAGAAATGAATACAGGGATAGAAGAGGAGGCATTCAAATGCATTTCTGAAACTTTCTGTCATATTTTCAAATTTAAAAATTTTTCACAGGTCATGACCTGTGGAAATTCAGTGAAATTTTAAGTTCCTCCAAAATTTATTACTAGCACTCTAGAGACCCCAAGAACTCTAGAAAAGGCATTCAAATGCATTTCTGAAATTTTCTGACAGTTTTAAAATTTCAAAATATTTCACAGGTCGGGACCTGTAGAAATTGAGTGAAATTTGAAGTTCCTAAAAAATTTATTCCTAGGCCGTAATTTTTACTTACTACCTCAGAAATGAATACAGGGATAGAACAGGAGGCATTCAATTCTGACAGTTTATAAATTTTAAAATATTTCACAGGTCGGGACCTGTAGAAATTGAGTGAAATTTGAAGTTCCTCCAAAGTTTATTCCTAGGCCGTAATTTTGACTTACTACCTCAGAAATGAATGCAGGGATACAAGAGGAGGCATTCAAATGCATTTCTAAAACTTTGTCATTTTTCAAATTTAAAAATTTTTCACAGGTCATATGACCTGTGGAAATTGAGTGAAATTTAAAGTTCCTCCAAAATTTATTACTAGCACTCTAGAGACTCTAAGAACTCTAGGAAAGGCATTCAAATGCATTTCTGAAATTTTCTGAGTTTTCAAATTTCAAAATATTTCACAGGTCGGGACCTGTAGAAATTAAGTGAAATTTGAAGTTCCTCCAAAATTTATTCCTAGGCCTTAATTTTTACTTACTACCTCAGAAATGAATACAGGGAGAGAAGTGGAGGCATTCAAATGCATTTCTGAAACTTTCTGACATTTTTCAAATTTAAAAATTTTTCACAGGTCATGACCTGTGGAAATTGAGTGAAATTTTTAATTTCCTCCAAAATTTATTACTAGCACTCTAGAGACTCCAAGAACTTTAGAAAAGGTATTCAAATGCATTTCTGAAATTTTCTGACAGTTTTCAAATTTTAAAATATTTCACAGGTCGGGACCTGTAGAAATTGAGTGAAATTTTAAGTTCCTCCAAAATTTATTGCTAGGCCGTAATTTTTACTTACTAACTCAGAAATGAATACAGGGATAGAAGAGGAGACATTCAAATGCATTTCTGAAACTTTCTGACATATTTCAAATTTAAAAATTTTTCACAGGTCATGACCTGTGGACATTGAATGATATTTTAAGTTCCTCCAAAATTTATTACTAGCCCTCTAGAGACTCCAAGAACTCTAGAAAAGGCATTCAAATGCATTTCTGAAATTTTCTGACAGTTTTCAAATTTTAAAATATTTCACAGGTCGGGACCTGTAGAAATTGAGCGAAATTTTAAGTTCCTCCAAAATTTATTCATAGGCCGTAATCTTTACTTACTAGCACTATAGAGACTCCAAGACCTCTACAAAGGGCATTCAAATGCATTTCTGAAATTTTCTGACAGTTTTCAAACTTTAAAATATTTCACAGGCCGGGACCTGTAGACATTGAGTGAAATTTTAACTTCCTCCAAAATTTATTCCTAGGCCGTAATTTTTAATTACTACCTCAGAAATGAATACAGGGATAGAAGAGCAGCCATTCAAATGCATTTCTGAAAGTTTCTGACATTTTTTTAAATTTAAAATTTTTTCAAAGGTCTGACCTGTGGAAATTGAGTGAAATTTTAAGTTCCTACAAAATTTATTCCTGTCCCGTAATTTTTACTTACTAGCATTCTAAAGACTCAAAGAACTCTAAAAAAGGCATTCAAATGCATTTCTGAAACTTTGACATTTTTCAAATTTTAAAATTTTTCACAGATCATGACCTGTGGAAATTGAGTGAAATTTTAAGTTCCTCCAAAATTTATTCCTAGCCCGCAATTTTTACTTACTAGCATACAGTGAGTATGGGATAGTAGAGGAGGCATTCAAATGCATTTCTGAAACTTTCTGACATTTTTCAAATTTAAAAATTTTTCACAGCTCATTGTGGAAATTTAGTGAAATTTTAAGATACTCCAAAATTTATTCCTAACCCGTAATTTTTACTTACTAGCACTATAGAGACTCCAAGAACTCTAGAAAAGGCATTCAAATGCATTTCTGAAATTTTCTGACAGTTTTCAAATTTTAAAATATTTCACAGGTCGGGACCTGTAGAAATCAGTGTGCAACATTAACTTTTATAGTCGGTTGGCCATCGGGCCACTTGATTTTGAAATTAAGTGGACCGAGCCCATTTTGGGTGGCCCGACTATATATATATATATATATATATATATATATATATATATATATATATATATATATATATATATATATAGGGCCACACTACCAATGGTTAGTGATTACATTTATTACTTCACATATTTACAATCATCACTGTGTACAAAATGACATGACAAGTAGGATAAATGTCAATAATTTATTTTTTCTTTTCCTCGCAGCATTCTGTAGCAAAACACAAGTTTTGCTGCTTTTTCATTTACGAGTCGGTTTCTAACCTTTAGTGGATTATTCCGAAACTGGAAAACACACGTTCGATAGATGCCTACGTTGATGGGGATCCTAGTAACTGTACTGCTAGATTTATGAAACTGTCCGGTACAGAGTAAATGCCCAATGTTTTGCACCAGACAACAGCATTCATTGATGTTGCGCTTTCACGTAAGTATGCTGAAGGAAATGGCGAGGTTTTTGCGTCAACGGCGATCTGCGTTGCGATGTTATTTGGGTCACAATCCGACCCTAACTGTTCTGTATTCAGAAGCTCTCCTTGGTACTTCGGGTGTAACTTGTAACTTTTCTTTTCACTGGTACTGGAAGGTCGGTAACCGTAGTATTATCATCTAGACTGGTGCGTGTTTGATTTGTTGCACATCTGATGTAATGTGCATTCATGCGATCAACTCGATTCGCAAGCTTGTGATCGCATAATATGCATTGCGCGTATTTCTTATTTTCCTCAGAAACCTCTAAGAAATGCTGCCAAATCAAGTCCTTTGGTCGACCGCCTTCGTGCATGTTGTCCAATTTCTCACTCACAAATGAAGTTGAAGTGTGATGTTTTAGCAAAAACAGCCCCCATTATGCACAAAAGTTTTGACATCGAAGCATCAAGAGATTAAGCAGGAGATTATTAACGACTCACGTTGGGTTGGCTTCGTGGGCACGGGAACTCCGTAGATTAAGACACTAGCTGACGTTAAACGGATATTTTATAGAATTATTAGGAAAAAACTTACCCAGGTAAATAAGTGATGCTTTTTATTCTCAAAAATTAATTTTCTTGCTTAGGAAGTTTTTTCTGTCTTAAAACTGTAAGCATGTTCCGAGGGAAAAGATCGGAAATACAGTTTCATTTTGAAGATTATAAATAAAGTATGGCCTATGTTTAGAATAAAAATATTCTTTTTTATTTTTATGTATATTATATATACAGATTTATATATAGAAAAACATTGAGTTTTGCAACCATTTATAGATTTGTTAGAAATTTTTATAGATTATTTTCCCGGAAAGCCCTCAGTTTCGAATGAATCGTTTCCCTGATCTAAATTTAGAACATGGGAATTACCCAGGTTCTTGATTTATACATTGTTCAATCGAGCGATTACCGTGTTGCCACTTTCGTTTTAAAATAATTTTTATTCAGTTTTTTAAAAATAACATTTAAACACTTAAAAATGGGTCGGTGTAAGTAATTGAGTGGCCCGTCGGGCCGATCAGTTTTGAAATTGGGTGGCCCGAGCCGATTTTGAGTGGCCTCGGGCCGCCGGGCCACCGTTAATGTTACACACTTAGAAATTGAGTGAAATTTTAAGTTCCTCCAAAATTTATTCCTAGGCCGTAATTTTTACTTCCTACCTCAGAAATGAATACAGGGATAGAAGAGGAGGCATTCAAATGCATTTCTGAAACATTCTGACATTTTTTCAGATTTAAAAATTTTTCACAGGTCGGGACCTGGAGAAATTGAGTGAAATTTTCAGTTCCTCTAAAATTTATTCCTAGGCCGTAATTTTAACTTACTACCTCAGAAATGAATACAGGGATAGTAGCGGAGGCATTCAAATGCATTTCTGAAACTTTCTGACATTTTTCAAATTTTGAAATATTTCACAGGTCGGGACCTGTGGAAATTTATTCCTAGGCCATAATTTTTATTTACTAGCACTCTAGAGACTCCAAGAACTCTACAAAAGGCATTCAAATGCATTTCTGAAACTTTATGACATTTTTCAAATTTTGAAATATTTCACAACATTTTAAGTTTCTTTAAAATTTATTCCTAGGCCGTAATTTTTACTTACTAGCCCTCTAGAGACTCCAATAATTCTAGAAAAGAAATTCAAATGCACTTCTGAAATTTTCTGGCATTTTTCAAATTTTGACGTGTAGAAATTGAGTGAAATTTTAAGTTCCTCCAAAATTTATTATTAGGCCGTAATTTTTACTTACTACCTCAGAAATGAATACAGGGATAGCAGAAGAGGCATCCAAATGCATTTCTGAAATGTTATGACATTTTTCAAATTTAAAAATTTTTCACAGGTCGTGACATGTGGAAATTGTGAAATGTTAGGTTCCTCCAAAAGTTCTCCACACTTTATTCCTAAGCCGTAATTTTTACATACTACCTCAGAAATGACAGCATTGCTAGTAGAAAAGGTATCCAAATGCATTTCTGAAATTTTGTGACATTTCTCACATTTTGAAATATTTCACAAGTCGTGACCTGTGGAAATTGACTGAAATTTTAAGTTCCACCAAAATTGATTCCTAGGCCGTAATTTTTACTTACTATCATTCTTGTGAATAGAAAAATTGTTGAAAGGGCATTCAAATGCATTTCTGAAATTTTCTGACATTTTTCAAATTTTGGAATATTTCACAGTTCAGGGGAGGGGGGACGGGCGGAAATTTAGTATAATTTTAAGTTCCTTCTAAATTTATTTCAAGGCCGTAGTGTTTACTTACTAGCTTTGAAGTGACTACAAGAATTGTAGAAAAGACATTCAAGACATTCAAATGCATTTCTGAAATTTTCTTACACATTTTTTTCAAATTTAACTACTTGCCACCAAAATTACAGACCGTTTCCATCAAAACCCTACAAGGAGGTACGTTTAAAGAAATTTGGTTTTGGCTAATATTTCCGCCAATTTTAGCGAATTGCCAAAAAACAGTACTAGCCAGGTAGATACTTATGTCCGCAACTGTCAACCAAAATTTTGAGACATTCAGGCTAAAAAGCTAGGAGGCGATATGATTTTTCAACTTAAAAGCGTTCATAGGCACATACGGAAAAAACCCACATACTTTCAACGACTTGTATAGCCCCTGCCTATGTAAGAAGATGGGACTAAAAAGAAGTTTCAAATTTACTTATATGCAAAACCATTTTCTTTTTCGTTACTTACCGTTGTTGTCTGGATGGACGGACAAACGGCAGAGGCCCCCAAACGATGGGTACAGTACATGTGGCCAATCGCCACCTGTGCTAAGAAGTACATTTTTAAAAGAGGGAAAACTGGAGAAAATTCCTGTGGAAGCTCACGGTGATCCGATGACACTTGAGGGAGAAGAAGAATGTTAAAAATTGTCAACGGAAACAAGACCCTTGATAATCCACCAAGCCAATTTTCAAAATGCTTCCTCTCCCACAATTTTGATAAAATCGCTTTCAAATTTTCTATGAATATTTTTTCAAGACAAGACTGCCCGTGGATTTTGGTACAACTTTTGAAAGCAATCCGACGAAAAAATGTCAAAGAAGAAGCGTTTTGAAAATTGCCATTTTGTCGGGTGGTGAAAAAGAAACTAATTTTTCCAGAGATCAAAAGGAAAATATTCACACAAATTTGAAGGCACTCCAATCGAAACTGTAGATGAAGACGCATGATAAGTAAAAGTTTACATACGTGCATACGTACATACGAACGTCGGACGCCGAATAGTAGTCAATCAAGAGGTCCGGAAATGGTCAACGCTATTGCTACTAGCGTTAGAAATACAGAAAAGTAGTCAATGAAGAGGCCCTGATATGGTCCAATGCATTTGACAGCCGTTTTTATAACTACAAAACTTCAGAGTAAAACTCTTACCAGCTTCGAGATCGAAGTCCTGTACAAAATCCTCCGGCCAGCTGACGTAATCTTCTCCAACGGTGGCATTCTGGGGACTGTTGAGAAGGTGTCGATATGCCAGTCCAGCGTAAGCACAGCAGTGGTAGGCGTACGTGAGTGACAGCGACATGACATTGGGCAAGAGGTCGGGTCCTGGAAACGCTCGCAGATTGGGGTTGTCGGTGGATTCGATACGGCGGATGGTTCGTAAGCCTCGCGTCGGAATGGCATCGAACTCGTTTCCACTGAGGTTGCTGAATCAACCAATCACAGCGACACATGAAGCACATTGTGTGCAGTATCATTGTGTACAGTGTCTTTGTGTACAGTATCAAAAGGAATCAAGAATGACAACACAAAGTGTTGGGACCCTTTTTTGCATTCAACCAAACGGAAATTAATGACATTACATTAATACAAACTAGATGCTCGAGAAGCATGAATCCGCCGGGTTCGCGCAAATTGTACACCTGATTATGATGTTCCTGTGAACAACTGTTCTAAAGAACACCATACAGCCTTGTGGTCAGTGAAGTAGAGGTTTGTAGAGCCAGTGGTACATGGTTGATTTGGTGTGAAGATAATATCAATACATCGACCAGATGGCATTGTTGCTTCAAACGAGGTTGGCAGAAGATGAAATGAATTCATAAGATCTAGTAATGGCGACTGCTTCTGTGAAATGTTTATGTTGAAGTCACCAAGCACGATTCTTCTTTTCAATGGTTGTTGGACGAGAAGTTCCCGAAGATATTTACAGAACTTGTTTACCGGATAGATTGGAGACTTGTAGATGACACAAATTACAGTATCAGAGGTTTCTTGTGGAAACCTTATGTTCACACAAAGAGCTTGAAGCGTTGTGTCAACGGTAATTTTTCTACCTTTCAGTAACATTTTGGCAATTTTGCTCGGATCCGGTCGAATCCTGGTCACTGCATTGCGGGATGCTTAGGAGCAGCCATGGGTAAAATCTTAAATCAATCCACTCACTAATGCGGCCTGTAGGCGCGTGAGACCGATATGTGTTATGCTCATTCCTAATTCATTTCTTCCATTTTTTTAAGTTTTGTCATTTTGACAATTTTGCTCGGATCCGGTCGAATCCTGCTCACTGCACTGCGGGATGCTTAGGAGCAGCCATGGGTAAAATCTTAAATCAATCCACCCACTAATGCGGGCTGTAGGCGCATGAGACTGATGTGTGTTATGCAAAGTCCTTATTCAGTTTCTGCAATTTTTTAAAGTTTTGCCATTTTGGCAATTTTGCTCGGATCCGGTCGAATCCTGTCACTGCACTGCGGGATGCTTAGGAGCAGCCATGGGTAAAATCTTAAATCAATCCACTCACTAATGCGGCCTTAAGGCGCGTGAGACCGATATGTGTTATGCTCATTCCTAATTCATTTCTTCCATTTTTTTAAGTTTTTGCATTTTGACAATTTTGCTCGGATCCGGTCGAATCCTGCTCACTGCACTGCGGGATGCTTAGGAGCAGCCATGGGTAAAATCTTAAATCAATCCACCCACTAATGCGGGCTGTAGGCGCGTGAGACTGATGTGTGTTATGCAAAGTCCTTATTCAGTTTCTGCAATTTTTTAAAGTTTTGCCATTTTGGCAATTTTGCTCCGATCCCGTCGAATCCTGTCACTGCACTGCGGGATGCTTAGGAGCACCCCTGGGTAAAATCTGAAATCAATCCACCCACTAATGCGGGCTGTAGGCGCGTGAGACTGAAATTGCACAGACGGACAGACGGACGGACAGACAGACAGACAGACAGACGGACAGAATGAAAACTATATCCGTCCGGTTCCCGGCGGATAATTAAGTGTTTTTAAATGGTTACTCGGCATAATTTAAACATATAACTACTTCTGTCCCACTGCACACAGGCATAACAAGATTAATGCAATCCTTAACACTCCAGCAAATTAAAACTAGAGCGGCCAGTAAACGCGGACATGTCAATATATTTATCAGCCAGTGCGTTTTTTCTTCCGGGTCTTTAGGGTGATCGCCACGAAAAGGTTTTACTTTGCACATTTTTTTCATCCGGGTCTGGATGGTGGTCGCTACGTAACCAGTTCCCTACTTCATTTGTGATTTTTTTTTTGGGCTTACTGTCATCCCCCGACCCCCCCCCCCCCCCCAGCTTTCTAATGTGGGTAAGCTCTGACAGCAACCCTAGCCCTTTTACCCTCTTTCACGGTATGGGCGTCTGTGTCCAAAGTGTAGTTACATGTATTATATATGCCTTGTCTTCCTATATTCTCCCTCAGCCAAAATGCACCACGCAGACAGCCCCCATAACCATGCAACAGATGACTCACCTCTTTAGGGGTGTTTGGGGGAGGGGGAGAGGAGAGGACATTTTGTTCCGAAAAAGGTCAGCGGCTTGTCAAAGCACAAAACAGCAGGTAATCCATTTTAAAAAGTGAAAAATAATTCCAGATATCAGATACAATGCTACATATATTGGACAGCGTGGCAAGCAAGTGGAATAAACTTCAGTGCCCATTTTTATTCAGATAATGCTGTCTCATGCTACGTCCGGCCAGCCGCGAGAACTTGTGCACTGGTTAACAAAGGTACCGCCTACCCCCACCCCTTATGAAACCCCAAAGCCCCCTCGCTCACCTAGGTACGGCTCTGCATCGGTGACCCCGCTCTCCTCTGACTCCCGACCCCCCCCCCCCCCCCCCCCCCTCACGATCACAATCTATGTACTACCGAACCCCCCAAGTCCCACCCAAGGCAAAATCCCACCAAGTGTGCAGCTGAGTTGACTTGTCGTTCGAGATTTATCCGGATTACAAAGTTTCGAGTTCAAAACATGTAATGACGTCATATGACGCAATACATTGCAGTCTATACGCATGCATACACACACTCGATCGATCGATCGATCGATCGAGAAAGAGAGAGAGAGAGAGAGAGAGAGAGAGAGAGAGAGAGAGAGAGAGAGAGAGAGAGAGAGAGAGAGAGAGAGAGAGAGAGAGAGAGAGAGGAGAGAGATAGAGAGATAGAAAGAGAGACAGAGGGGGGGGGGGGGCGAGAGAGAGAGACAGAGAGAAAGAAAGTATAAAAACATAATAACAACATCTGATAGCATCTCCACGCATCTGGGTGACTTTATCATTAGCGAGGCGGTAACTCACATCTCTTGCAGGCGGGTGAGCGGCAGGAAAGCATCGGCTGCTATAGTCTTAATCGCGTTTCTCCGCAGATCCCTGTTTTTTTTTATTAAAAAAAGCAACTTAGAGAGGTCTTTTCAATACCTTCCTTAAAACAATCCTTTTAGAGGTGTCCCGCCATTTTGTTTCACACGTTAGGCGGAGGGGGGATGGGTGGGGGTGGGCTGGGGGGGGGGGGAGTGGGATGGGGGTGGGGTGGACAATAAAACGGACAATAAAATAAATGCTTTAAGTTACTCTCCTTTACTCATTCCACTTTTTCCTTGTCTTCCCTTTTTTTCTTCTTTTTTTCACTTCACGTTTCTTGTATTGGGTAAACACCCTCATTATAAAACCAGGCCTTTTTAAGCTAATTCCGACCCATCACTGCCTGATAACCATATTAAATGAAGTGGCCCCTTCTACAGTTGATTGCACTTGATGGTGAGTTTTCACAAAGGCAGGAAATCAGTCACTTTGAGTGTTACTCACCAAATGAGCATGCCCTTTGAATTGTTAAACCCCGGTAACAAAGTTTCGTGCTGGGGGAAGGGGGGAAGGGGGGTGGGCGTTGGGTGAGGGTCTTTTTTTTCGAAAGTCCGTTACAAAAATAACACGTTTGATAGCTAGACATTTTTCTCTTTTTTTCTCGAGACACGCAAAATTACAACGTGCAAGTTAAAAAGAGAGTATTTTTACACATTTATTTCATTGCATTCTTAAACTAGAGCAGTGTGCATAGCCCACATATTCCCCACAGGCCCCACAGCAGTTAAACACGGCCATCAATAGTCAATCAAGAGCTGGAATGTTCTAAGTCCAGCTGGTCCATTTTCCTTGGACGAACCTGGCCCATTTCAATACCGATCTGTATTTGGTCCCATAGAAACTACATACCAAGTTTCATTAAAATCCTTGCAGGAGTTTTTAAGTTATCGTGTTAACAAGCTCTTGATGACAGACCGACCGACAGACCGACCGACCGACAGAACGACACGCGGTCGATCGTATATATTCCATGCGGGGAATAAAGTGCGAGAGGGGGGAGAGGGAGGGGGGAGGGGGGAGTGTCAGGTGCCATGAGGATCCCAAAAGGATCCTGAACTGGTGCATCTGACCTGAAAATATTTACAATTTCTGTACATCCTTTCATTCAAGGATTGCTCTTGCGTACCGATTTTCGTGAAGCATATTGAGGTGCTTTGGCTGCGTCTTACCAGTTACATAATCCTGGACAGTCAAGCAGAAAATGCTGCTTTTTTTAGAACTTTTTTTTAATGAACACACCTACAAATTCAGAAAAAAAAGACCAGACCGCATCCAAACCAAGCAGAATTGTTCTTGTGGTTAGCCGCAATTGCAAAGACATGCCCTATCCTTTAAAAGATCGACACAGACTTTTTTAGGTCTCGCTCAGTGATTCTCCACGCAGCAGAGATTCTTACGCAATCAGTGCTTTAGCTTTGTGCTGGGGGAGCAGTCTTATAAAACGTGACACGGACCTGGACATTATTATCATTTGGCTGGAAAAGGGCACGATGCCTCTTTTCTTGTACGCTACAACTACGCCCTGGCAGAAAACAAGGTGATGTGAAAAAGTCCAGGAACCTCTACAAGTTTGCGTCAGCACTTTGATGCTGCTAGTTTCCTTTCCGTAAATGGTTTAAGAACCCACGTTATATGACCTGGAGGCAACATTAGGTGACGTCAAGCATGTTCGTTTTTTCATGAAGGCTTCGAACTAATTTAATAATAATAATAATAATAATAATAATAATAATAATAATAATAATAATAATAATAATAATAACAATAATAATAATAATAATGGCGCCTACAGCCGCATTTCTGTAAGTAAGGGGCCGAAGGGGGCCGAAGGGGGGCCGAGCCGACGGACACGCAGCGTTTCTGCGGGGGCGGAGGACTAAAAATACAGACGCCCACTCTCCTGGTACCTCTCAATGTATTTTTTGCGATGCTACTTACTACCAAAAGACAAATCCCAAATCCACAGTACGACATGTAGCTAGTGTTACAAAGTCGATTATTTCACATTTTGCGTAACTTTTTTTTTTGGGGGGGGGGGAGTGGAGGAGGGAAGGATTTAATCGGACCAAAATTCGAAAATTAGAAAAAAGCTTACAAATAATGTAGAGACTGCAACCCTGTGAAAGCGTCCCCTGGTATGTGATGAATGCTGTTTTGAGACAGAATCAAATCTCTCAAATGCGATTGGTTTTTGAATGGACTGCTCTCTAGATGTCTGATCTTGTTGAGTTTTAAATTTCTGAAATATAAACATTGTCACGTATACTTGATAACTGAGAGGCATTGCCAAGTGAAGAGAACTTTTGAATAATTACTTTAAAAAATAAAATTAAAATCAATAATGCCCCATGGAGCTGACAAATCAACGAGAAAAATAACAGAAAAAATTGACCAGTAGCTGAAATATTCCCAAGCACATCACACCATATTCTTATGCATGACTCCAGGGATTTCTCCCCTCTCCTTCCCTGTACCCCCCCCCCCCCTCGCCCCCCTCCCCCCTACTAACCACACCCTTCCACCCACCCAGCGTAATCAAACTCACAAGAAAAGAAGCACTGCGCATGACTCTAGTCCGGGAACCTCGCGTACACCATTTTCCTGCAGTTCGCTAAATCAACAATTAACATTACAACTTATAACTGAGAAGTTGATAACATCACACCTGATGTTGACACACTGAACAAATATGTAGTCTGGGAAATTGGCTGTTTTTTTCTTATAAACACTTTCAACAAGATATCCCGGATTTAAATTTAAATGGATAGTGTGATAAAATAATGCAAGCTCAAATTATTTTTCTAAATATTTCACTAATTTATGAATTACTGATTTTAATTTGAACTGAATTATATTTACATAAATCGATGAAATTCGGTGAAGAAAAACGAATAAAATAAGCATCGTCTAGCTGAGCAAATTTTCTGGTGCACAGACCCAAGATAAGTACTACAAGGTGAGTACACTTAAGTACCCGCATAGGGACCCTTCATAAAGCTTTCACTAACAGCACTGCCAAAACAAGTACTTCTGCAGCACTTTAAAACTGACGCTGTGAATGTTTTTAGTCAATGGCAAAATAAAAACAAAAATAGTAAAACTCTTTTTATCGTTTTGCACTGCAATTTGCTGTCCTTTCTGTTGGATGAATGTGACGGGTTATACTATATTTTTTGTCCAGTGGCATACAACTGAACACAAATTAAGTAATGCAGGAGTCAAGTCTACTTATACTGTATAATACTCGAGTTCACAGGAAAAACTTGCAGAAAAACAAACCATCGAAAACAGCACAGCCACCAACCGGAACTGCAAAGTCCAAGATGGCGGCCATTATGACCTTGAAATTTGGTCAAGGTCAAAATAAAAATAACATGCACCTACTCACTATTATAGGTCATCTATATACCAAAATAGTAAAAACAGGTTCTGGGCGTCAGTAATAGCCGGCAATGTACGGACAGACGGACAACATCCAAGCCGTAAAGTCCCCCCTCCCGACCGGTTGGGGGCTAGTAAACCAGGAAAGACAATATCATGAACATATTTTACTCACATTATTTGTAGTTGCGTCAGGTTGAAGAAGGCCCGTGGAGTCACAGAGGCGATCTTATTGTTGTTTATCTTTATAATACGAAGCCTTCGGTGCTCGCTCAACGCACCGTCATCAACGCGCCCAATGAAGTTATTGGATAAAATTCTAGAAAAAAAAATTACCAGAAAAAAACTTATATTTTTTTCAAATATTTTTTTAAAATATTTTTATTGCAAAAAAAACTTACATTTTTGTCAAATATTTTTTAAAAATATTTTTATTGCATATAGTTATTTAATAAATTCTATGTATTTTTTTATTACACATAACACGAGACCGTGGCATCCAGGTCACATGACTGTTTTCTCAGTGACAGTGCCATTAGGTAGGAGTGGATCAGACCACTTACATTTCTTCCAAGAGTACGGCATCGGTAACACTGGGCATTGCTCTTAGGTAGTTGCCATCAAGCCGCCTGTAAAACTCATATTTTACAGTAAATGGCAAGTATTTATCAAGCTTTATGATGCATTACGATATTATAAGGTATTATCCTAACACTTTATAAAGTGAACGGTAAAGAATATTTATGATCGGTAAAGAATATGTATGATCAGACACATAAATAGTCACTAACAAACTGGGTAATGGCGGCCGGGCCAAAATGCTTCTGTTCACTGTGGAATACCTTTGCCTAAATAATCATGCAGCAAGACCAACAGCGTCGAATGTAGTGTCGTTATGAGAATTAAAACTGTGCGTCGAGTGATTAAACATCACAGCAACTCTGCTTTTCCAGTTCGTTAAGCTTTATGTATTTAAGCATTAACGAGCAACGCGCAATGCGATGTGTGTGAGTGTCAGTTTGTTTTATTTTATTTTTTGTTTGTTTGTTTGTTTTGGTTTGTTTCTTTCCCGTTTTTGTGAGTCTGTACTAAGCGCAAATCCAATGCAGCATCGACTTATAAACAATCATATCGAATAAGAAAAAAACGTGTTTTATTTACGTTTCGAGGAAGCAAGTTACCGATTGAATAGAACAGTAGAATTCACAGTACTTTTACGTTTGTTTTGTGCTTTAACGTTCAGCGTTAATTCACATTATTAAAACTGCAATATTTTTGCCCGTCTGAGCGTCAAATGTCTGGTTAATGAAAGAAAAAAAAACAACGCCAAAATCGTCGCAGAATGACTTGATACGTTGAAATCAACAATGTGTTTATTAGAAAGGAAGTCTATTGAACAGGGCATAAGAAAAACCAGATGAAAGGTGGTCAGGCTGCAATCAGCAGAAAATTCCAGTTAGTTTGAAAGTCGTCGTTGAATCCATGCAAATACGACGGCTCGCCCAAGTGCCAAAATAACACATTCACGCTTGCACATGGTTGTTAAATGGGTAAGAATAATGTAGTACCATTTAAAGAAAATTGCCAATTGAAAGATTTCCAATTTACTTCAGTTTAAACTGATGTAACTGGTGGGTTTTGAAAAGAAGGTCATAATGTAACCTAAAATAAGAAATCGTAAGTGAAGTGAATGCCCAGCGGTTATCGAAACAACAAGGCCAATATGCCAGCCCCTTGTCGTTTCGATGTGTAATGTAAGATGTCAACTGTTGCTTAAAAGCTCAATTTGTATAGTACTCAAAGGGGCGGCACGAAGGCAAACCTTCACACAACGAGAAGTAGGGAAAAAAAACTTGCTTTAATCAATTGCGTCGTGTGAAATTCCATGCGGCAATTTCTTCACATCATCAGTCAAAATGACAAGTTATGTTTTTGTCTGAATTCTAACCAGCTGCTATTTCTCATTAAGCAACCGTGGTTGAAGTCAGAAACACTCACAAAGGCAAAATACACAATTGATGCTTTTAAAAAAAAGTATTTTAACCTGCTCATCTTTGCGATTCATTTATTTTAATTTATACCAAGCCTGATTATTTTTAATGCGAAAAAAATAGGTTTTTCTTTACAAAAGTCAAAACCACAGGCTAATTGTTGAAAAGAAAACTGGTCAAAACTAAAAATAACACGAAAATTGATCATATGAAGACAGCGACAATTCCGTCCCGGATTATACGAATCTCGGCTGGGTACTTGGAGGTCATAAACAACATAAAATAGTGTCGCTGGGGCAGTAGCCTTGGGCAATCTAGCTTAATTAAAATGTGTCTATTTTCGGAGAGAGGGCTTGTTTTTGGGTAGAAAGGATCTCTCACAGCCCTCCGCTTGATGACGTCAGCTATCTGCATCGCCAATATAAGCCATATTTTATGTCTGATCTGTAACGTCCTCACTCTATTGAATGACTTTGTGGTACCATAACTTAGGTGTGGGATGAAACTGCTGTTATCACAGTGTGAATCGAGAGATCTTATTACCGAGAATTGCGTGTCAAAGAGCTTAGTTT
Organism: Protula sp. h YS-2021; assembly: GCA_949752745.1. NCBI lineage: Eukaryota > Metazoa > Annelida > Polychaeta > Sabellida > Serpulidae > Protula > Protula sp. h YS-2021. Next base: position 41,199,746 of record OX457030.1, on the reverse strand, counting down.
TTTTTTTCTTCTCAAGCAATATCGGCGATAGCATTCTGATTATCACTTGACTTTTATTCTCTCCGCAGACAAAACAAACTGCTGTTACCTAAAATGCACTTTTTGCACCCAATATCAAAGTTTGATTTTATCACCAGAGCATGATAATTCTTGATTCGCTCTTCGATTATTCAAAAAAAAAAAAAAAAAAAGAAATTCTTTGGGCCAGACTTAGAAACAATAATCAAGTTTTTTTATACTCTCAGACTGTTAGGTCTAGCAGAATAGCAAATGCACTTTAAAGCCCCAAGCATGTAAAGCTTGGCATGACAGAAGTATAATATTATGCTAAATTATTGTCGTGTTTATATATATGTTACAGTGAATCTGTGTAATTAGGGATTTCATGAAATCCCTAGGGAATTCGTGTAATGAATAAGCTCATATTGATTATAAAACTATTTTGAAAAATTATCCATTCAAGAAGGCTGTTTAGTGGTTCTTCAAAACTGTGTATCCCTTTTCACATCAAAAGGAACTGGAATTTAGAACATTACCATCCAAAATAACAGAATTTGGCGGGAAATGTGACATAAGTTACATAAGACAAAAAATACCGCTAAATTCAGGTACTGAAGTATTACATGAATGAGAGTTTGGCAATCGAGTGCTTTGAGTATATTACTTCAAAATCTACTATTAATTTCGGTTAAATACTACATTGCAAACATGAAAATTCTCAATAAAAATATCGAAATTGATTGAGCAATTTATTACACGAATCCACTAGGAATTTCATGAAATCTCTAATTTCACAGATTCCCTGTAACATATATATATACATATCGAAACAACAAGGCCAATATATATATATATATATATATATATATATATATATATATATATATATATATATATATATATATATTCGGCTAACCACAAGTTATTGTAAAGAACAGGTGGAGTAAACCGGCTGCTCTGTTTGTACGTAAAATATATAATTTTGCGCATCAGAGTAAGACTGAGTGGAACAAGTACACCAGTGAACTGGTCAAGTCCCCCGCCGCACCTCCGTTTTTAAATAAAACAGTTCGAGTGACCTTGACCTTTGACCCAAGGTCACCAAAACCTAATCAGGTCAAGATCCTTAGCTTCCCAACCAAGCTGCCAATTTCAGTTGTAATCCGTCTAGCCGAACTTGACATATCATGTTCACAACAGCGTGCACATGACGCACAACTAGAGATATTGTGTCACCAAGAGAAAAATTTAAAAGTTTCAGTGACCTAAAAAAATTACCTTGACCTTTGACCCAAGGTCGCCAAAACCTAATCGGATCAAGTGCCTTTGCCCACCATTCTACCTACCGATTTTGGTTGAAATCTGTCCAGCTAAACTTGAGATACCCGCCTTATACAACAGCAATCATCCAACTGCAGGCTCTGCTGCTCTCGATCAATATCGATCAATAGCTAATGAGACAAACTTACCACTATACATCGAGGCAATTGCATATTTTTACAACATTTAAAAAATCTGGCAATTTTTCATTTTTTAAGAAAAATAAAAAATAACCACGCGTTGCACGCCTCCAATATACGCTCTCTCTTTGTGCAAGAGAAAAATAAAATAAAATACAAACTTACCACCATACATAGGGGGCGATTGCACATTTTCACAACATTTCAAAAATCTGGCAATTTTTCAATTTTTGAGAAAAATAAGAAATAACCACGCGTTGCACACCTCCAATATATGTACTCTCTCTGTGCAAGAAAGAAATGAAATACCTGCATTAGTTACTGAGAAATGGCGCGTACAAATTTACAACTATAGATCGGGACAGACAGACGGCAAGACGGACGGACACGGCCCGTTTCATAAGTTCCCCACTCCGCGCCACGCGCGGTGGCGGGGGGCTAATAATGATGCCGTGGCAATGCCTTACTGTTACAAAACCATTGGATACCTTATATACAAGATCAAAACAAAGCATATATAACGTACTGAGATCGGCGCACTGAGAACTATAGGCGAGAACTGGTGAGGCAGGATCCCCCGTGTAACAGGACATTTTAGTGAAAAGTATAACAGTGTACACTGGGATGATATACTGTAAAAGAAGGTTTCTCATAAAAAAACTCGACTCGTAAAAACGTCGAAATTTTCACATTTTTTTTTTTTACAAAACTGAAAAATAACCGACTGCTGCACAACTTCGCTATATATACTTTCTTTCTGTAAGACTTGGTTTGCTTCCGATAAATAGGAGTAATAGCGATAGCGCGCAAACGAAAGTCGATGCAAAAACGACTGAGTCCAAAAAAAAAAAACATAAAAACGTCGAAATTTTCACATTCCTTTTTTACAAAATCCAAAAATAACCTGCCGTTGCACAACTTAACTATAGATATTTTCTTCCTGTAACATTTGGTTTGCTTCCGATAAATAGTAACAGAGATACCGCGCGAACACAAAAGTGCGGACAGACAGACAGACAGACGGACGGACAGGCGGTCAAGTTCATAACTATATCCCTCCGTTACACGGGGAATAATAAAACATCACCAACAGAAAACGAGAGGATGTATTGGTGAAATTAACAAATCCCAAAACACTTCCTTTACCATAACTCATTTTACAGCCTCCAACTTATTGTATTAAATCGCTGAGAAATTAATTAGTTAATTCTTGAGTGATGTTTAATATAATACCAAATCTTACGCACACTTTGATTGAATTCATTTCACACTTAAAAATAAATCAATATCGATTAATAAAAAAAGTGAACTAACAGAACAGTGAGCTGGTGCAGGTTGTGAAACGCGTCCCCGGCGATGCTCTCTATCTCGTTATCCTGCAGCAATCTAATGATAACAGACGGATAAACTTAACAAGTGAGCGTTTTATGTTACAACAGGCGTGACGATAAGTATTCATAATGTTTGAAAAAAAGGGCATTTCTGTCTGTCAAGAGTATCAGGCAATATGTGAACCTCTTTTGATTTAAATAAAGTTCTTTTCAAGTTGAACAAATTTCTACCATCAGATGAATTTTATGCAGCTGTTTCAAAAACAAGGGTGGAAAAATTTCTTCTTTGCTAGTATATCCTAGAAATAAGACAAGAAAGCTTAAATGGTAACTGGAAATTAATATACAAAATACTTACAAAACTGTGAGGCTGGTCAAATTGTAGAAAGCTCGCCCGGGTAGGACAGCAATCCGGTTACTCGCTAGCGTGCTGGAAAGTGACAGAGAGAACTAATGACGCTCGCAGCAGGTCGGCATACTCACATTTTCGATCACACTATCGGTGTTAAATTAAATGACTGTCCCATTTATCTGTTTAAGCGTAAGTCTATGCATTAGTTTCCAACAAATTGGGTCGTTCTAAGAAACCTTTCAGATGCTAGCTATTTTACAAGCGACCACAAAAGCAGCGAAAAGTTGACCTTGAAAAAAAAAAATAGCCATTATTCCCGGATCGAACAGACCATGATTTTATAACAAGATTAGTGGGAGTAACCTAGATGCAACGCTCATAAAAACCTGCATTTAATGAAGCTCTCCATTCTCACCTATGACGTCATTTCATGAGGCATTTGCAACGTTACGAAAATGTTTAATTGTAATGAAAGACGTCCACGCAACGTCTAGGAGTAAAAAAATGGATAACGACATTTATAAAGCGTCTGTCCCGAACAAAAAGAAAGCTAACAGATTATTGGCCGTGAACTCACAGGGCGCGAAGTGACGGTACGTGTGAGAGGGCTGCGGAGGGTACGTGGGCCAGTCTGTTGCCACTCAGCCACAGGTGCTGCAGCCTGTGCATACTGATGAAGCTGTCTGCGGCTACACTGCTTATGTGATTGCCATCCAAGCGCCTGCAAACGTGCGCATCACTTAACGCTACAAATGAGGCGCCAAATTATCACTGTGACACTGTGGCGCCCGAAAATTATCTCCAAAATCCCACAAACAAAAACAGGATTACAACCGGAGTTCTTACAATCGTCGTCAACCGAACAGAGAATGCTGAGGTCAGGAATACGAAACAGAGAAACCAATAAAACTAAAACACATAATCTCATGTTTACCCCCACTTTCATCAGTTTTTAATTTAGCTACTTTTACTTTGTTTAAACGTATTTTTCATTTACTGGTTTGGCCCGAGGCTTGCACACCTTCCCACCTTCCTTTGCCAGATTATCCTGTACAATAGTTCAGTTTTGCTTTGCCGATATTAAATCACTCTGATTATACACCCCTGTGACATAAGAATAATATGTTTGGAAACGATCGCCAGATGCCAAATACAACTGCATTTGGCTGAATAGAAGACACGAACAGAAGAACCTGGGAATGTTGTTGAAATAATCCAATAAAACCTGCGTCAAATGCCGTTAAATCCGCTGGAAAGAAGAGGCCTGGAGATCTTGCATTTTAAATAGGATTGCTAATTTGCTATTTTGAGTTCTCTCACAAGACGAACAGTGAAATACAAAAGTTCATCACGTTCTAAAGCCCCCCTCTTTTCATTCGGTTTAGAAGCAATCCAACCCACACAGCACCAGGTTTGGAAGTGAATTTGCAGTAAGACTTTTATTATTAGTAGATTGATAACATACGGGCAATATTTAGAAAATAACGTTCAAAAAGACTTACAAGTGTTCCATAAATTCTAGGTGGAAAAATGCCTCATTTGGTACTTGCTTAAAATTATTGTTGTGCAGATTTCTAAAAAAAAAAAAAAACAAAAAAAAAAAACAGGTTATTTCTTTTTAACAAGCATGTTTCCACATACGCATGAACTAAAGTTGAAAAATAACACACTTTAGATACATTTAGTTTTACGTAACTATCTTGATCATGTAGTGGGATCATATGTAACATATTTGGTTAGAACCTGACTTCATGCTGAAGAAATGACTGAGAGGTTTAGAACTAAAGTCCTTATGGTTAACCAGATTGCTATAATACGTAAAAATGCTTTAAATAAATTTCCAAATGATTCTCCCTAAAGCTGTTTATTGAAGCTCGCTCTCACTAATGCCACAGATGCTTTGACAATACGAGCAGTACTCACAGTTTCCGGAAGTGATGTATAATGCCCATGAAGCAGTTATGTGGCAGTGTCTCCAACTGATTGTCCGCTAGTGAGCTGAAAATGTATATCGAGTCGAGGTACACAAAATGCTTTGTTTACTCTGCAATTCAATTATTTTTAAATAGACGGTATTTTTAAATTTATAAATATACGATTTATAACAAAAGGCACGGTAACAAAACAGAAGCAACACATTAGTAACGATTTAAAACAAAACGTATACAGAAGGCACTTCAACAAAATGCAAGAAGCCGACCGAGTCGTCCATCAGTCCCTACGTCTGTATAATTCCATTGAGAAACTAGAGCAGTGTGCATAGCCCACATATTCCCTACAGCCCCCCCCCCCCCCTCATCAGTTAAACTCGGCCATCAATAATCAATCAAGAGCTGAAAATTTCCAAGTCCACCTGGTCCATTTTCGTTGGACGAACCTGGCCCATTTACAATACCGATCTGTGTTTGTTCCCATAGAAGCTACAAACCAAGTTTCATTGCAGGAGTTTTTAAGTTATCGTGTTAACAAGCTCTTGATGACAGACCGACCGACAGACCGACACGCGGTCGATCGCATATATTCCCCCTGTGGGGAATAAATAAGCGGATTACGTCTGAACGAGGACAGAGAGAAATGATATAAACCAAAAGAAGCTGAATCGTCCTTCTGTACGATGGTGCGTTATTTTTATTAAGTCCGGTTTCAAATAATAAAAGCCTGTCCTCCGAGATTCCAAATCAGCTACACACCATCTCAGTGCCATTGTCACCGACACTTAGTTGTATATTTGATATAGTTATCGAGTCTTTACTGATTAAAGATTAGAATAGAATCCCTCGTCTGCTCTCAACAGAAGGATACGCCGTATCAAAAAAAAAACAAAAACAAAAAAAAACTGGTGACCACTGACGCAACACTGACAGACATTGGTGATCAGTGACGCAACACTGACAGACACTGGTGACCAGTGACGCAACACTTACAGAAATTGGTAACCAGTGACGCATCACTTACAGAAACTGGTGACCACTGACGCAACACTGACAGACATTGGTGACCACTGACCCAACACTTACAGAAACTGGTGACCAGTGACGCAACACTGACAGACATTGGTGACCAGTGACGGAACACTCACAGAAATTGGTGACCAGTGACGAAACACTGACAGACACTGGTGACCAGTGACGCAACACTTACAGACACTGGTGACCAGTGACGCAACACTGACAGACACTGGTGACCAGTGACGCAACACTTACAGAAAATGGTGACCAGTGACCCAACACTTACAGAAATTGCAAGAACTTCAGGTGTGAAAATGCGTGCTCTGGTAAAACCGTCAGCCGGTTTTCACTCAAATCACTGAAAAAAAAGGAAAACAAACTTAAATAAAACAAGACCATGAACTTTTGTTGTTAAGCTGTGGGTATGCTCAGCCAGTTGGATGTACATCTGTTTTCGCTGTTGTATACAAAAGTATACATAGAAATCATATAATAAATAACAGTTTGCACTGGATGTGATGAAATACACATACACATTGTAGCACTGTCATGCAACAGTATTCAACAATCTTCTTTTTTTTCTACTCAGGCTTTACGCTTTTTAAACCGCGGTCAGTAAGCGGCAAACTGGAGCTGAAACAATAGCACTGAATAGCACCGAAACAGGCAATGGAAAAGTTATACACTGTCAAACTGGAGTTAAGATTAGAAGAAAGGAAAGTTGCAGAAATATACAATATAAAACTCACTTTTTTAATAAAGAAAATGTCTGCCTCTGTACTAAATAAATCAAATACTTAGAAAATCCAGTGGATTCTAATTCTCTAATACCAGTACTTCCGCAGCGTGTGACTCGAAGTTCAGACTAAAAGTATGCTACCTTGTACAAGACTAGTGGCCCAAACTTATCACGTGGAAATAAGATTCATGAGACAATGAGAACAACAGGTGGGGGAATGGCACCACAGAAATAATCAACACAACCTTTGTGCTGGATGATTGCAGATTTTCACAGGTTTTCTATTTAAATCAAGTGACACTGTGAGATCACAGACAGTGATTACCGAGTGAATGGGCCGTGCACTTATCACAATTACTTGTCACAAAACAAGGTCTTGAAAGCAGAAACTGTGGTTTGTAAAATGACTGGCAATAAAGAAGTCTTGAAGCTTTTCATTATGACGTATGTGTTAACAATACTAAAAACTCAGAAACACGGGCTAAGACATTTTACGTACAAGATTTCAACGTAATGATGTCATACGCCTTTCTTAATTTCACTACACTGGTCCAAAGTTTAACAGTCGCCCGAATGAACAGACTAACCATACAAAATTTGAAGTCGATACGACTTTCCATTGTCGAGATATTTAGCACACAAGATCTTGTTCAAAATATATACATATTTTACGTGATGACGTCATAGGCCACTCTCGTTCGTTCTACTCGCGACAAAATTTCAGACCTACTAAGCAAGAATCCCACAAAGTTTGAACTTAGAAGATTTTGACATAATGACGTCATACACATTTCCTAATTTTGCCAGATCAGTCAAAAGTTGATCAAACCCTCTGACTGACCCAGGGAATACCCATATAAAATTTGAAGACGATACAACTTTCCGTTATCGAGATATCGAGCTTTTGTTTAAAATAAACACATTTTATGTGATGATGTAATAAGCCGTTCTCGTTCGTTCTACTTGCGACAAAATTTGACGGAATCTTTCGCACCGGCTAAGCAACAAGTTTTGAACCAAGTTTGAACTTTCTCCGATATTCAACGACTGAGCAATTTTGCTCACAAGATTTTTATATGATAACGTCATACGCCTTTCTTAATAACGCAGCACGCATCAAAGTTGACAGAACCGTCCGACCTGTCCAAGGAATAAACAGACTCAGTTTGAAGTCGATCCGACTTTTCTCTCTCGACAGAACATTTTATTCACAACAGACTGAAACACACAAACACACACACACACGCACAGAAAGTACAACACTCCATGTCTCCTCACCGCCGGAGACACATAAAATATCTCCATCTAAAATCTAACTCTATTTTATACTCAAATAAGTTAAAATTCGAATCTGGAGCCATAATATCTGATTCAATGTTCTCCATAACACGCCTTAAGCATGAATTTCCCTGAAAAAGTTATCTACGCGGATTAGACTTTTCAGACATCTTAAAAGTTTTGAGAAAACACTTAACGCGTTGTACTCGAGACATACGTAATTATAAATTCGTTTAATGACGCTGAAAGTTGTCCTTATGCAGTTCATATTTGTGAGTCTCGATCAGCCCACAGCGGTTTGGTTATGGTTGGCAGATTTGTGTGAAGCCAGTTGTTAGAATTTGCAGGTTTACAATGTGCGAGCAATAAACTATGACTCGTACTAAAACAATATAAACTACAACAAACAGAACCCCTGCCCCTTCCCCCCCCACCCCCCCCCACCCCCCCCCCCCAAAAAAAAAACAAAAAAACAAAAAAAAAAACAAATAAACAAAAAAAAAATGAATCGTTACAAAAAATTGTCTGCCCAAGATTACAGGATGGAAGAGAATGGGATAGTGGAGGTGCCACACACACACGTAATGGTTCGTAAGGTATAACCAATTCTTAGGACAATTTTTCACGAGTTTAAACAAGCCGATTCTCATTCCTATCACGGAGAGAAAGTACGTTTATCATGGCAGAATCGCTGCATTGAGCTTTATGATAGAGGACCAGGAGCTTAGGACGACACAGCATTAATGCTAGTCTCTCTTTCTCTCTCTGTATGCGTCATGTTCTGTTAAGGGACTCTACTTACTGTTAAAGAAAAACCGATTGCAAGGCAATGAAAACAAACGTGCACTTTTTTTTTCAAACAAAAAAGGAGGTAAGATTGTTTGTCAATCTTCGTGATCTTTAGAACTTTTAAGTTTACAAAATATACATGACAAATAAGAGCAACGGTTTTGAAATTTGTGGTGAGGATGTCGTCGTAGAGAGACAGTATAAATCCTCTACATCATGAAAGGCAAGAGACTGCTCTTGACTCGGAATCTTTTTTTAAAGGCCTGAGGTGGATCTTTTAAGGGAACACTGAATTTAGATTTAAAACTTTCGGTACAAAAATGGAAATAGGCTAATTCGTATGAAAAACATTGGCACCTCAAGTAGTTTCAGCAGTTCAGACTGTTTTCCACCTAGTGCGGCATTGTGTTTTCCCGATGAAAAATTTAAAACATAGGCATCAGAGATGAAAAGCCCCCAGTCAGCGCCTTTTTTTCTTCTTTTTTTGGTCGATCACACTCAAACCTTGACGTCGCACATTTTAAATGTATATTTTTTCACTGTGTAAGATTTCAACGCCTTATATCAAACCGTTCATGTCGAAGTGATGCGCACAAAGTCGTCTGTATGACAGAGTAATACACGAAAAATTGCTTAAGTTCAGAGGGCCATAATTTCGACAATTTTTGGCCGATCAAACTGAAATCTTGACGCTGCACACATTTGATATATTTTCTATCACTGTGTTAAATTTGAATACTTAACGTTTTGTAGCGTACAAAATATAGCACCCAAAATATTAACGGACGGACGGACTAACCGATAGCAATAGCCCTCAAGCCAGACAGATGGGCAATACATAAATTGTACTAAAATCATGTCGGACATTGAAACAAATGCCGTGTTTACACATTTATCAGTTTTCCATTCGACATGAAATATATTTATTTGGCGGATTACACTACGTGTAATGACATCTCAATAAAGAAGAGAGACCTTGTGATAATGCAATTATTGGTTAGAACCCGAGGGGAAAGTCTTCGGCACCATGGTGTCAAGCTTTGTTACAATTAATTCTTATTCTCAAGGCAATAACTTTGTTTTGAGTGTCTTTCTATTTACTGCGAAAAAAGAGAGATTGTATTTAGTTCCAATTATGCAAGGGTAGTACCGCCGTTTGAAACGAATTATATACTGTTAATATTACTGCATTGTTTAGTGTCCTTGAACTACACATAAACTACAGTGCCTACGAATAGTCAGAACTCATGTCCTTTTCATATATTTCTTTTTGAAGTTATCATTCAAGTTAATATTTGTTCTGGCTAAAACTTTTACAGACAATTAGTATTCGAGTACGGAGTTGAGCACACCAATAAAAAAGTTGAATTTGATTTAATATGGAATCCTCACCACCGTGGCACTGACGCAATTTGTTTGATATCATATGCACTGCGATGTGACAAGAGTTGACTACACGTGAATGAAAACGCCGTTGTCTGACTGGTATCACATTGTTTTTAGGAATGTGACATTCGAGAACCTGCAGCCTGTTAACTAAAATCATCCCAACTTCAATACTAAGGATTTTCCTTACCAAAACATTGATATGATTTCTTATAAATATCTTCATTTTTTTTTAATCTGATCTTAAGAGTCAGCCTTGTAAATCCACCCGCAGCTAATACATTACATGGGAATAGATACGTGAATCTGCCTGTAATGGAAAGGTTTATGCTTTTCTTTGAAATAATTCAATACATTACAGTCGCTTTTATCACTAGCGGTTGTTTCCTAAAAGCAAGTAAAATTATTTTACACATTATGAAAGAGAACGCCACTTCCAAATGCTATTTTTAGAATATACACCTAAAGCATCGCTGTCTGGAGTAATCAGGTCATTAATTACACTACTTGAATTTAAACTGAGTTTCTGTGACCTGAGTGGGGGATGTGACGCAAGAAACTGATAAAAGTACTAAAAGGCAATAAATAAAGCACAATGTGTTTTGTGGTCAAATTCAAAACGTCAGACAAAGACTGATTACGGGGAAAATATTGGGTTAGTGTATCAGGGAGAATGCTGTGTGAATCTATTTAATGATATTTTGGGAAACGACATTGAGCCTTCGAATATAATTCATAACTTTGGCCGATAGACGTCTGCACTATTTAATTAACTACCCTAGACAGGTTTTAACAATAGCTGCAGAAAACATGTCTCGGGTAGCTAATGGCTTTTAAAGTTGGTCACTTTGACGAATCCATCCTTCATTTCAGGACAGGATGTTACTGTATGAATGTCATGTTGATTCTTGTCGTATTTTTTTTTACAAATATATTTCATATATTTCAAAAGAACTTTAAAAAGTCACTTAGAAGTCCTCAAGCATATTGTGTGTATCATATTTTGTGTATCATACTGTGTGTATCATATTTTGTATATCATATTGTGTGTATCATACTGTGTGTATCATATTTTGTATATCATATTGTGTGTATCATGTGGAAGTTAATTAGTTAGTTATTTGATTTGTTTACCGACTTGACCGACCCTTGGCGGGTTACATTGTGCCAAAACATGTCAATAATCAGTGACTAGATCATGTGGAAGTATTTCTTTTTTTTTTAAATAACATCACAACGACCTTTTGTCACATATCACTAAATGTTTCTGGGCTTGGATTTTGTGACGTAGATTTTGAGAAGACTTTTTACCATGTGCAAAATACTCACAGCCTTAAACATTGAGCCAAATCCAAATGTTAGTTGACAGCTTTGACTCAGTTAATGGTATATCAATGCTGGACTATTTTTATAGATAACGCAGATTTCTAATTAAATATTTAACTACGCACATTTCTAATTTCATAATTATATGAAGCAGATGATCACGAACTGCAAAAAAAAAAAGTTATTTTTTAAGTAGATGTAATTTTATAAAACTACAAATCAATTACAAAATGGGTTAAACACAACCATTTTGCTGGGAGATATAAGATAACGGCCACACTATATGCAAAAAAATACTCACAGGTGTGTTGTAAATGCCCCTAACGCTCCAGGTATCCAGATTAAATCGTTGCCATGGCAATCAACATGCAGATCTTCCGGGTCGCCATGGCAATGACACGGGCCAAAACAACTTGTCACGTTTTCTTTACGAAGAATTTCTTGTGCATTTGACCCTGCAACAAATACTAATATTAAAAGCCCGACCAACCGTTCATTATTAGTGCAGAGTATGCATTTAATACAAATCACTTTACGCCGTAACGCACTCTGTCCAGCCATAGTTTTAGTTGGTGAACGCAAAAAAGCTTAGCTCTTTGAGCTCTCCCAATTGACTGTGTTCCTTTAGGCTAGTGTGCACCGCGCTTCTTTTTCCATGAAAACAACTGCAAAACTGAATTCTCACGCCATTTATATATCTCTTAGACCTGAAGTCGGCTGTCTTGTGGTGTCAGGCTAGTAAATTTGTCTGATTTATTAAAACGGAGCCTGTGAAAGACTCAGTTTTCTGCGTAGCTACATCTGACAGCATAAATGCGCAACACCTTAAAGGAATTGCTTTTTTTCCAGCACTTAAAAATAGACTCCAATAAGCAACGGGAAATCGAAAAAATTTTAAGAAAAACTGTTACTTGGAAATTTGCCTGTGCATTGCTTTTTATTTTCACAGTGGACTTGCCCGAAACCTATTTTTGTCTATTAGTCATTTATCACTATTTTTTGCCGAATACCATGTTTGAATTTACAATCAAATCTTTTCATCAAATAGATTTACAAGGTATTTTTAAAACTGCAAATAACTTCGCAAATTTCATTTAAAATAACGACATGGAATTTTTCAACATAAAATAAGAAAAGCACAGCTTTCCAAATTTTCAGAAAAACAAGAAAAGAAACTGATTTAAATAGCGAATTCGTTTTAGACCTAACGAAATACCGTTATTCATTAGTAATTCAATTATTAACGATTTAAATATCACAACTTTATTATGATTTATCGTGGCCTTTGCGTTCTTGGAAAGGTAGAACATACCAGTTTGCTTACCTATTCGCACTACATTTTGCTCAAGTTCTTCTTTTCTATAGTAACTGCTGGCAAAACTAGTAACCAGAAAACAATAGCAAAAAAGAAATAGCCATAAAATTTTCAGATAAATAGCTATTCAAGAAATTGTTTTATAGAATAAACAGAAAATTATAGGTTATTTTGTACCTACTGTAATTTCCCGCGGATTGCTATGTAACAGAGACAACCGGGAGCATCACAACAGTGATTTCCATACACTAACCTCATAAATTAGTTCCAAAAATTATGCTGAATCCAGACTATCCTGGATAGCATGGAGTTAGTGAGCTGTTTTTCAATTGCAATAAATCACCATCCTTCACTTTCAAAGAGTTTCTAGAACATCCCACATTGCATTTCAACAATTTTCTTTTCTTCTCTTAAATAAATTCTAAATAGAAAGAACACAAACTTGTAGAAACAGGAGTTTAACTATTCTGAAGAATGGGTCTTCCTGAAGTTGTCCAAAAGTAAGTAGTTCTTCCAAGAAATCCTGCAAAATTGATGGTGTTCTTCCAGAAGATTTCCAAGAGTGATGTTTCTCCAGAATGTCTTCAAGGGTGACGTCTTTTCTTGAATGTCTCCAGGAGTGACGTGTCTTCTAGAATGTCTCCAAGAGTTACGTGTCTTCTAGAAGATCTCCAAGAGTGACGTGTCTTCCACAAGATCTCCAAGAGTGACGTGTCTTCCAGAAGATCTCGAAGAGTTATCTGTCTTCCAAACGATCACCAAGAGTGATATATCTTCTAGAATGTTTCCATGAATGACGGTCTCTTTTAGGATGTCTCCAAGAGTGATGTGTCTTCTAGAATGTCTCCAAGAGCCATGGGCTCTTCTAGAATTTCTCCAAGAGTGATGTGTCTTCTAGGATGTCACCAAGAGTCATAGGCACTTCTAAAATTTCTCCAAGAGTGATGTGTCTTCTAGAATGTCTCCAAGAGTAGAAGGCTCTTCTAGAATGTCTCCAAGAGTGATAGGCTCTTCTAGAATTCTCTAAGAGTGGTGGGCTCGTCCAGAATGTCTCCGAGAGTGTTGGAGTTCTTCGGGGAGTTCTAGAAGTCCTAAATTCGTGCGTACTCTTCGGGTATAAGGTCAAAAAGTGTCACAAACAAGCAGAGGTAACCATGGGGTGTAGTAAGGGCTAAGAACTTTTTATCCGAGTAACAACATCATCACGGCTTTCTTGCATATGAGCGGTACTTTCCAAGCATCGGCTCGGTCAATTTTTTGTGTGGAATAAATTTCCAGTTTCTGATGCAAACACGGGGAGTATAAAATACAAAATTCACATTAACCGTCGCTCGCCCCATCAACATTTTGCTGTGAATTTGAAACCTTACAGAAGATGGAGATGACAGTCATGGCGATATGCACCTGTATTATGGAGATGTACATTCATACTCTTGAGATGTACATCCAAATTATGGAGATGTACATTCATACTCTGGAGATGTACATCCACATTATGGAGATGATTATCCATAGTTTGGAGATATACATGAATAATGTATACCCATATTTTGGAGATGTACATCCATATCATTGAGATGTACATCCAAATTATGGCGATACAAAATTTTCCACAAGGATTTCACTTAGAAATAAAATTCTTTAGTTAAATACTAGAGGTTTCGCAAGGTTTTCACCAGCACGACCTGCTTTATGACCACTGCATATCTACGTTATAACGAAAATGATTACGCATGGGGGAAATGGAATTCTCGGTTGAAAACCCCAACGTTTAGTTCAAAACTTAGCACTACAAGTGGTGCATAATAGACAGACAAACCTCACTTACTTTACGATAAAATAGTATTTAAAACTGCTAAGGAAAGCACAATTAAACACCAACTTGAACCACATACTGAGCTAATACTAGTTCACATGTGATTAATCAAAAGCGTTGCGGCTTGCAGCAAATTTAGAATTGACTTTTTATGACGTATTTGTCTGACGCCGACCCAAGATCATCAATTGCCAACAACTTCTTGCAGTGAAATGCATCCGCTTTTTTTCGCAGGCACTGTGTGGTACAGCACGGTGTATTGAGTATCACCTCCATTTCTTTAGTGACACAGTATCCTGGCCAGAGTACTTGACATTCTCCTTGGTGATGACTGTGATACAACTACAGTATTATTATACTGTTTAACTGCTATTTAAAGCTGCGTAAGTCAGCGTCAGTTTCAGGTGGATATTTCAATGCAAATCTGGGAATAAACATATATCACGGGTGGTTTTTTTATCATTTCAGCTCAGTGCAAAGTACTGCCCTCAAAAACAGATACACTGAATCGGACCTTGCTATGTATCTCAGTAACTTCGACACGAAATTCTCATAACGGAGGGTTTTAAACAAATAAATGCCTGGGGAAAATAATTGTTCAAAGACGCAACTCTTGTTGGAAAATAATAAAATGACTTCACGTACTCTGCAAACTGCGCATATGTCGCTTAATTGGATTTTTGACAAAAGTCATGGGCTTACCTTTCAAACAATTTGTAATTCGGTATAAACCTTCAAAATTTATCACATGATTACTAAACTTCAGTGTGTTATATTTTGGATTGTCTTTTAGTCAATCAATCGAAGCATCCAGTGAGACGCTACACATATCAGTAGTTACAGATCACATATTTCTCGCCTCATAAGACAAATGCAATGCCCAGTAGTCAACTTTTGTATAAAGTTCAAGTAATGAAAATTAAGCGGAACTGACCAGACAGAGCTTAGCTTTATTCCTATTAGGCGACTTACATATTTGTCAGTCAATCTCAGCTTGAAAAACAAATAAACATCCCGAACGTAACATTCTAAAGCAAACTTGGGCATACTGGTATTAACATTTATTAACTTATAGCGCATAGTTTGTCATACTTTAAGTTGTGTACTGAAACAAAATTTTATATCAAGCACAAATAAACGACTTCTGCTTCACACCATGTTTGATTCTAACTTTAAACCTGTGAATTAAACGTAAATATACGAAATGCTTGAAAACAAGACGGTGTTTTAACGACTTAACAAATACCTAAATCACCTAGTATTAGTATTAACCTAAACTTTTGTAACAGATCAGTTACAGATGCTCAATCATTAGATCAATACAATTCTTATTGTTAAAATCACAAACCCCAATCACCCATCTCTCACAACTATTAAAATGAAACGGACTTAGATTATTTGAAAATATAAAACAAAACACAAACAAGAATATGCAGGGAGACCAGTCGATATCTAGTTTATCAAGAGTAATTTATAGTTAATCAAAAGTTATTTTCAGGAGAAGTTCAAATTGTGATCATTGTGATCAGCCCAGATCTAGTGAATCACGTATCAATAGGCTTGTGTGGTCGGCAAAAACTGGCAGTGTAAAAAATCGATTGCTCAAAAATGAAAATTCGGACAAAAGTTTAAACGAATCCAGTCAACACTGTGGGAGAAGAAACATTTTGAAAATTAAATATTTTTTAAATGCCCCAATTTTACCCATTTTTGCGAATCGCTGGAAAAAATTTTTTCAAAAGATGACAGCCTGATGAACATTTCTGCACAATTTGAACGCAATCCGATCAAAATCGTGGGAGAAAAAGCATTTTGAAAACTGCCAACCAACAAATTATAAATGTCCCGCCCCCTTTAGTCAATTTTTGATGGATGGCCAAAAAAGTAATTTTCACGAGAGGACAGCCTGATGAACATTTACGCAAAATTTAAAGGCGATTTGATCAAAATTGTGGAAGAAAAAAAAACCTTTGTAAACATGGCTACCAAAAAAATTGAAAATGACTCCTACTTGGACAAATTTTGGTGGATCACCAAAAAATTTTCAAGAGAGGCCCACCCAGTAAACCTTCGTACAAAATCTGATCCAAATTGTGGTAGTTGAACCATTTTGAAAACTGCTAACCAAAATGTTATAAATACCCCGAATTTGACCAATTTTTCAAGGAAGACCCACCAGGAGAACAGTTGCCAAAAATCGGAAAGGAATCAAACCAAAATTGTGGGAAAAGATGCATTTTGAAATCTGGCTACCAATAAATTAAAAAATTACCCTTTTTGACTCGTTTTTGTCGGATCGCCAAAAAAAACGTAATTTTCAAACAGATGCATATATAGCGAATACTCGTATAAAATTTGAAGAAAATATGATAAAAATTGTGGCAGAAGAATTATTTTGAAAATTACAAGCTAAAAAATTTTTATTGCCTCCCATTTGGCCAATTTATGGCGGACCGCAAAAATGGTAATTTTTCAAGAGCGAACCATCACGAGAACAACTGTGCAAAATTGGAAAGGAGTCCAATCAAAATTGTGGGAGAAGAAGCATTTTGAAAACTGGCAACCAAAAGATTTAAATGCCCCCTCCCCCATTTAGCCAATTCTTGGCGGATCTCCACAAAAACTAATTTTTTCAAGAGAGAACCAACAGCAGACCAATTGTGCAAAATTGGAAAGGAATACAACCAAAATTGTTGGAGGAGAAGCATTTGTGAAAACTGGCAACCAATATATGCCCCATCCCCCTCCCCCCCATTTGCCAATTTTGGGCGGATCACCAAAAAAAAAAAAAAATTTTTCAAGAGAGGCTTACCTAGAGAACATTCGTACAAAATTGGAAAGGAATCCCATCAAAACTGAAGAAGAAGCATTTACAAGCATTTACAAACGTAAATAAGTACATACAGACATTGGATGCCCCTCTACTGATGTGATAAAAAGTCTGGTCTAAAAAGTAACGGACAGGTGGACATATATACACTACCTTCCATCCAAATTTTAGAATAGTTCCATTTAAATCCTAGGAGATATGTTTTCATGAAAATGTTTTTTGGCTAATATCTCCGCCAGTTTTAACCGAATCACGAAACCTAATAACCTGGAGGGTGTCAATGCCTGCAACTTTTAATCAAAATTTCAAGAGATTAAGACCAAATACATAGAGTCAGTTACGTTTTCAATACTCTTTTTGGCGAATCACCAAAAAGTTACAGCCAGATAGGTACTAATTTCTGCTTTCTTCATTTTAAATTTTAAGAAGGTAAGATTATATAATTAGCGTTAGTAAGATTTTAGTAAGAATTGATTTCTCGCCAATATTTCCGGTATTTTTTTGCGATTTACGAAAAAAAAGCAATAGCCTGGTAAATACCAATGACCACTTTAAACAAAATTTAAAGATAGTAAGGCTATTTCTCTGGTATGCGTTAAAATTTTACTGAAATTTTTGGTTTTTGAGTTAGTTAAGATTTTTACCCAAAAAAAAGGTTTTTCGCAAATATTTCCGTTAATTTTTGGCAAATCGCCAAAACAAGAAATAGCCATGTCAACACTTATGCACCTTAACTTGCATTAAAATTTCAGAACGTTTCCATGATAACCAACAGGGAAACGTTTGAAAGAAAATTGGTTCTTGACCAATATTTCCGCCAATTTTTGGCGAATTGCCAAAAAAGTAATAGCTAAGTGGGTACTACTGTCCGCTACCATCAACCAAAATTTCAAGATATTCCGGCTAAAAACCCTGGAGGGTTTTCTGCTTCGAAGCGCACAGACGCATAAGCGTACATACTTTCAAAGACTCTTATAGCCCTGCTTCTGTAAGACGCTAACAAAAAAATTTTCAAGAAAACATCACCTGATGAACATTCTTCTGAAATTTAAAAGAAACCCCAATCAAAACTGTAAGAGGCATCGCATTTTGGGAAACTGGCTCACAAACAGCTTTACAGTGACCCCATTTCGCAATTTTTTTTCAAGACAAAACCACCTGGTTAGTAGTCCTTCAAAATTTGAAAGGAATCCAAACAAAATTGCGGGAGAAGCAGTTTGAAAATTGGCCACTAAAAATTATAACTGCCCCTCGCCCCCTCTCTCCATTTGGCCAGTTTTTAGAGGATGGTCAAGAAAAAGGAAATTTTTCAAGAGAGGACTACTTACATTTATATGAAATTTATAAGGAATCCCATCAAAATCGTGGCAGAAGAAGCATTGTGAAAATTAGCTGCTAAATATGTGTTAAATCCCCCGCCCCCTCCCATTTAGCCTATCTTTGGCGGATCGCTCTTTTCAAAACAGGATCCCCTAGTGAACATTTACGGAACATTTGAAAGCAATCCTATCCAAAAAAATGTGGAAGAGGCGCTTTGGAAATTGGTTAGAAAATTGCTACCTCCCCCCCCCCCTTTTTTTTTTTGTAAATGCCGCCAACTGGTCAATTTTTTGGAGATACTGCCATTTGGCCATTCCCAAGGGATGACTATTTAGGGAGCATTCATACAAAATTTGAAAGCAATCTAGCCAACACTACAGATAAAGAAACATTTTACATACAAACATCCGTACATAAAGACGACGGACACACTCCCCCCCCCCCCCCCCCCCCCTACTAATATGAGAAGCCCGGCCCTTATGCATGTAAACTAAGCATGCCTGTAAGGTCTTGGGTCAAGTCAACCCACGACCAAGTCAACCCTAGCAAACTCAACCCACCCTGAAAGTCAAGTCAACCCACTTTTTCATACCAACTCAACCCACCCTGAAAGTCAACTCAACCCACCCATTTTTCTCTTAAATTTTATAACTTCCATGTTCACTTCTTGTCCCGAAGGCCCAAATAAAAGACATATACGTACTCAAAAGGAGTATATTACGGAGTAAATTGCAATTAACTCACCCCCCCTGAAATCTTGCGTTTATTCGCTATTTGAAATACCAGAGAACACGTCTTAATCACAATTGCGATTTGGAATCAGCCCGTAATGCTAATCCCCCTACCCCGACATCAGACTAAATCCCTACTCAGCGTGTCATTCCTAATTGCACACGATAAAAGACCCCTATTCATTTCAGATGTTTCCTGTGATTTCAAGTTGACATATCAAATGTTTGGGAATTTTCTCGAATTTTAACTAAACCTATTTCAAATTAAGATTTTTTTTCATATTAGAACGATTTAATACAGGTGGGTTGAGTTGGTTTTGGGGTGGGTTGAGTTGACTTTCAGGGTGGGTTGGGTTGGTATGTGGGGTAGGTTGAGTTGACCAGGACAAGAAGGGTTGACTTGACCAAAGTGGGTTGAGTTGGTCGTTGGTTGAGTCGGTCGTGGGTTGACTTGCCCCAACCCCGCCTGTAAAGTACAAGTCAAAATTACACGGAACTGCACCAAGCTAATTTGCATAGTTCACTCTGGAGCCAATCTTCAGTGACATTTAATTACGCTTACACGGCATTGATACTTCCATCAAAGGAGCTTTAAGTCATTGTCATTAGCGTTTAGTATCATTTAAACTTCTGCACTTTTCAAAACAGCATCACCTGCAGAAGATATTGTGCTGATTTTGTGGAATGTAAGAAGACGTATGTCTCTGATCTTAAAAATCCTTTCAAGTTTACGCTCAAGAATCTCCTTGACCTCGACGCCCATGAGTGAATCCAGTCCAAGATCCACCAGTGTCGCATCCAGATTTACCGAGTTCGGGTCTGAAAGGCCTGAAAATGCCAACAGCACCAGTTATAATTCTTTCACGAATGTGAAAAAAACTAAATAAATAAATACAAGCTAAAAGCCTTATGTGATAGGTAAGATTTTAAACAGCTTTATTTTTGTGTATTTTTGGTTAGATGTGGTGTAATCTGCTAGCTAATTAATAAAGAAATACTAAATAAATAGAGCAATATTACTGCAAATTTTAACAATTTGTACACATTATTCAAATAGCATTTTTTGTACAAATTTAAAGGCTGTTCACACACAAATATCATCACCTAAAACCCTGGCAACTGCACTACACACATCTGTTTCGTCACTTCCGGTCTGCCTGGAGGGCGCCATCTTGCCGGCGGTGACGTAGCAACTCACCACGGGTTCAGTCTGGTTCAGGAGCCTGTCCAGCTCAGCCAGACACGACATGACGCTGAGCGCCTTCCCACCACAGATGACAGTGTCGCCGCCAGTGGCTGGGTTGAAGGTCACGCCCACATCGCCCACGACTCCCAATGGATAGCCAGCCCTTAACACATTCATGAAAATCACATACATCTAAACATGGATTTCAATTAAATTCACGTTTTACGTAGGAAACAAATGTGAAAAGAAATATTGTTGACCGATAACCTTTGACCTTTGAACGGTTTAAGCACGAAAACATCTAGTATCGTCCAAAATGTTCCCTTTCCATCATAAAACGGGACACAGACGTTATCTCGGCACAAGTTTTTCACAGGAGTAATCACGACTTGAAATTTCCACGAACTGGAATCACTCAATTTTTCTTATAAGCTTTATTTCGGTCTATGGTCAACTCGGCACCTTGCCAACTCGGCACCTGACCAACTCGGCACTTTTTGGTTAACTCGGCACCCACCAACTCGGCACCCGCCTTGCCAACTCGGCACCTGGGTATACCAACTCGGCACCCATTATAACAGACTTGTTTTTTAAACGCTGACACTATCTTTTTGTAACAAAATGCAATTATTCTCGTGAATGACGTGCCAAAGGCAAGTATTTAATCTCTTTCATCACAATAACGGAGACTCCTTGAAAAGCCTATGATTTTCCGTGGTGTTTTTTTATTGCAATTAAGTACATGTCAGAGATAAGTCTTTTATCCATTTCAGCGCAATATTACAGGACGGTTCAAAATCTGGAGATTCCCTTTTTTGTTTTGTATTGAAGTGCCATAGTTTCCCTGGTAAATAGCAATTCATGTTTTAGGGTATAATTGCAATTGGAATAATATCTGACAAGCAAAGTGATTGGTGCACTTGACTGAGTAATTTACGGAGTAACCTTTGACAAGCAATTGTGATTGGTTCGGCTGCATAGCTCGAGGGCATTGAAAGGGATGTTTTGTGAAAGAAAGATTCATCACAACTCAATGCGGATAACTACGATTCATGAAATAAGCCTTAGGATAACTGCAATTTGAAAAATAGATTTCAAATAATTACGTTCAACTTGTTTTTTTTCTGTGCACTGAGATGCCACTGGATAGATGCCATTACGGCAAAGAGGTTCTTAGACTTCGTCAGCAGATCGTTAATTGTATTAACTGTTCTAAATTGCAACATAGGATATGCTTCACGGGAATTTCCAGACGGATTATCACGCTGCGAAAAGAGTTTGCCTGCATGCATTTTATAATTGGACAGTGAAAATGAGAATTAAACAGTAAGAATGGTAATTTTATGCAGTTGCACTTTATTGGTATTTCTTTTATTGGAATTGCAATTAATAAATAAACTGGCTTGCAATTATAACAAGCAAACAAAAAAACTGAAAATAAGAACTAGAGCCTCAGTAAGGCAGGATCCCCCGTGAAGCAGTTAAAGTAAAATGAGGTCAAGTCAGGCTGCAAGCTTCAGGTTCCTACGACAATCCCTTCTATGATAAGTCGGCCGGACAAAACAACGTCTCAACCTTAATTTTTGACAATTTCCCACCACGTCAATTTTTGGCCGATTTTAACAATAATGCCACGTTGCACATCTTCAATATATACATTTTCACCACGCAAGGTTTCAGGTTCCCATGGCACACCTTCTATGAGAAGTCGGCCGGACAAGCCTTGAACGCAATCAATTAATATTTTTTTTTTGCTATTTTTATATCGAAAAAGGTTGAATAAAAAATCATAAGTTGACAAAAACTCGAGTTTTTCATTTATTTACGGTGGATTTGTTTTTTTGTTTTTTTTCGGGTGCCGAGTTGGTATCACCGGGTGCCGAGTTGGTCACACCGGGTGCCGAGTTGGTAAGAATTTGGGTGCCGAGTTGGTAAACGCGGGTGCCGAGTTGGCAGGTGCCGAGTTGGCAAGGTGCCGAGTTGACCAAACCCCCTTTATTTCACATGCAAATACTGCCAATAATAAAAACATTTGTAGTTTTCACGTATCTATCAGTTCTCCATCGCATTTACCAGGCAGGCCGTCTTCGATTCGACTCTCGCAAACACGCTCCATGTAGGAATTTGCGAACGCGTAATTCGTCACGCCCCGGTTACCCACGTAGGCGATAAAAGAGGAGAAGACGACGAACCACTCAAGCATGTCGGCACACAGGCGGCGCGTGACCTTGTCCAAGTGGTCGGCGCCCTTGACCTTTGGTGCGCACACAGTTTGGAAGGACTCTTGTGTTTGGTCTTCCATAAGAGCGTCGTGCAACACCTGCGTTTGACAGCAACAGTTTGGATCATTTAACAAGTTAATGAACTGTGATACAGAAGTCGGTTCCTTTGATATACTTTAAATCATGTTATTCATTGATCTAAAATTCTTGAAACTGTATTAAATTCTAAATACATTCCGCATACTGTCATGCGACGCTGCTGACGTCATTCTTGAAATTTCGTCTTTTTTTTCTTGGTGGGGGGGGGGGGGGGAGGGGGGAGGGATCTCGCTTTTTGAATGACTATAAAGGACTTTAAAGCACGCCTCCACCGTGACGTAATAGGGTACGTAATGACGCGTTCAATAACGCACTCGTGCAAATCATAACCCATTCTTAAAACCAAGAATAAACTGACAGATTCCGCACAGTAGCATGAATATTATCTAACGCCCTCGTTATCAGCATGTTATAATTACATCAGTGGGGGGGGGGGGGGGGGGGGCAAGATGGGTGTGTGCTGTTACTGGGGGAGGGTGGGGAGGAGTGGAAGATGGCGGGAGGCTGAAATAAATTCTGTCAAAATACTGAAATTTACTTCCTCATAAAAAAAAATGGAACCGCGGCTTGTTTCTTTGCACTCTTCTGGAATCATTTTTTTTTTACAGTTTTTTTTTTTGTTTTTTTTTGTTTTTTGTTTTTTTTTTGTAATACATCAAAGGGTAGTTACTTACCATTGCTAAATGGAAAATTCCACCAACAGGTGCGAGACTCGTGGCATATTGTATAAGCTGTTCTGCCTCGTCCAATGATGACGCGTCCTTGGTGACGACCTTGACCGACACACCGGCCATATTGTTCCAGCGGCGTAGGCACAGACTCTGGAAACCTGCCCAGAAAAAGTGTTCAAGCGAGGATAAACCAAGATAGAACTGAACTATCGGGTCTGTCAAACAACACTTTATGCACTGCCAACGGTTCGGGGGGGGGGGGAGGGGGGGGGGAGTACAATTAATCTTTATGAAATTTTATAAATTTACTATTGATTACATCGAAGCATTATATAAAATAAGAGCTACTCGGAGTGGCATTTTTGTGTACATTGACAGAAATATAAATACGAAATGTGTCTACCAGTCTTGACCCCAAATCGTGACGTTAAAATGACGATGGTTGCCCCTCTGTCAATAAGCCATTGTGTCAGCTGTAACCCGAATCCTCCCAGGCCCCCTGTGATGACGTAACACTTGCGCGGGTGGCAGTAGCTTCGTGCTAACGCCTGTACCTCAACCCGCGTGTCTTCGGCTCTCTGGCACTCGAAGCTATTCTGTATATTTCTCCAATCCTGCACGGGACTGTCTGTTATAGGACCTTTTTCCTCTCGCATCTGACAATTTCAAATGTGAGTATCAGTATGAGTATCGCAAAGGTACAGTGTCTACTGGTGGTTGCAACCCCCCCCCCCCCCTTACCTCTCCCCCTCCCCACCCGAATCGAACAAAATGTGACTGTAACGTCGTGTTTTTACCTAAAACAAAGTTTTTTTCAGACTTTTGAAGACTGTTAAAACTCGCTAATTCGGGTGATTTTTTTGGAGCTGACCTCCTCCCCCGCCCCCCTCCCCCCACCCGTGACCAAAACATGTATCTGTCACTGCAGTGTTGTGTTCTATTTACTTCTTCGTTTCCGCTCCAGCAGTGGATAGGAGGGGAAATTGGCAATAATTTTTATGTGACCAATTTGTAAAGAAACTGACACATCTATATTTTGAAAAGTTTAAGCACAGAACTGTCTCACCTGCAGCAGAACTTTGCCAATATGCTTGCCCTGTGCCATAAATCTGAAGGCCTTCTCAATGTCCCCCAAGTCAAACACGGTTGTACTGAGCGGCCTGACTACGCCTGTCTGTAAGCCTTCGGCCACGAGTCGGAACACTTCGTCCCAGATCGTATTCTTCCGAGTAAATAAAGCATCTAGCACAATGCCATGGACCGTTATGTTGTTTAGAAGCATTGCCATCCCAAGTGCTGTGTTATTAGCAAGGTCATATTTCCCTATTTCTAAGAAACGACCATTGGTTGCTAAGCAGCGCAAGCTAGCCTGGAGCTTCTCCTCTGATAAGGAGTTGAGAATGACGTCACAGCCATGGCCATGTGTGGCACGCATCACATGTTGCACGAAGGAGTTGTCACGTGAGTTGGCGAAATGGTGGTCTTGAAGCTGCGGGAACCTGCCTTTTAGGTAAGCGCATTTCTGTGAGAGGAAACGAGAACCATGAAACCACCAGGTGACGTAGAAACACAAAATCACGCAGAAACACGAGATCGTGAAGAAACACGAGATCACGTAGAAACATGTGTTCGCAAAGAAACACGAGATCGCGTAGAAACACGAGGTTGCGAACAAAAACAAGATCGCGTAGAAAACATGAGATCGCGTAGAAACACGAGATCACGTAGAAAAACACTAGTTCACGAAGAAACATGAGATTACGTAGAAACATGAGGCGGTGAAGAAACATGACATCGCGTAGAAAAACGTGTTCGCGAATAAACACGAGATTGGGTAGAAACTTGAGATCACGTAGAAACACGAGTTCGATACCACGCGATCATAGGTACAATAGATTGCGCAGAGAACTTCTAAAAGAATTTATCCTGTTCTTTTATCACTTACCGCCTCTCCTAAACTTTTAATAAACCAGCGAATTGTCGAAACGTGAACTGAATTTAAAATGGATAAAATTATGCACGAATTGATCAGCAAACAAACTAAGGGGAAGGGAAGATGTGTGAACATGAATATAACTTCTTGGATAATCATCATATGGTTTTCAAACCAAGCGGTGGGGAGAGGGGGATGGGCACCTACTTGCGCTGTGCCCACAGTGGTGTAGACCTCACAACCGCAATGCAGAGCTATGGCAATTGCAGCTTGCCCAACACCACCACTTCCTGAATGAATAAGCACTATTTCGCCTTGCTGTATTCTTCCGCGCGCCACGAGGGCGTAGTACGCTGTGCTGTAGGCTACGGGCACCGAGGCGGCCCCACGAAGGCTCCACTTCTCTGGCACGGGCCACGTAAAACGCGGGCTTACAACTGCTGTTGTAGCTAGCCCCTGAAATAAAAATATTTACATCGTGGCTCAACGTTAGCATAAATATCTCCTTTACAACCTCACCCAACATTTTAATCCGTTATTTAGCAGCATGGGAAGAGTGGCCAAAAGAGTATACATCCTAATATACATCTCATATTGTGAAGAATGTACAAACACAACGCCCAAATGTTACCAGCGTCTCCACCTTAACAGTACATAAATAACTTAACAGGTGTGAGCAGTACCTTGGCTGGCAAGATACCCATAATCCGTCGTCCTGTACTATCTATACCAGAGTACTCCATCCCAAGGAGGCAGTCGTCTTTACTCATGCCGCGGGGCAGGGCATCTGGTGGCAGCTTCCCTTCAAATATGAGAACAATATTTAACAGACCTTACACGGATTGCTTCATCTTCCTGGCACAAAATGGCATTTTTTTAGTAAATTAATATAGTGATTAACAAACTAAATACACATAATTGCAGTACCAGTTGCTAGCATGACGTCACGGAAATTCAGGGCGGCGTGGTAGATACTGCATACGTCCTGTCCTGTGCGCCTCACGGAAGCTATATCAACGTATCCGAGTGGTGATTCGATCCACCGCAAGCTTGTAAGGTCACCGCGGGTCAGGACATTTGCATATGCATGCTCTGCGAGTCTCGATACACCTGCGAAAAAATAGCACTGGCGAATCTAAACCAATTCCATCCCACAACATGCAGCAATTTGATTGGACTACAATTAAAAAATATCTTGTATATATTTCATTTTCTTTCTTGATAAATTACACTTAATGATTTCACTTTGCCATGAAAATTGACATAAGCAACTTTGCGGGTAATGTGAAACAAATATTACCTAAAATACATATATATAAAAAAAGTTTTACCTTGAAGAAGAGGGAGGTGCGTGTACTGCCCCCACCCGCCCACTCTCCTCACGTTCACAACCAGGTCGAGCTCCATCTGTGCCCCGAGCTCCTCCTCCGACACGCCCTCGCCGTCCAGCAGAAAACACCTGACGTCACAATACATACTTCACATTATTCTCGCTTATTTTTTTTTACCAGGTATCACAGAATGTCGTTCGTCCGAGATTTTACGTCCATCAGTTCCACTTTCAACACTACTGCTAAAAACCACATTATATTATAAGCACTGGTAAATTATCGAACTTCGTAAATAACACAGATAAACTACCAACTCATTGTTCAGCTAAAAGTAAGATAAACTACCAATTCATCAGTTCAGCTAAAAATAGCATCTTTTATGCAGTAAATTGGTGTGTTTCTGTACGGACACCGTTGGGCGAGAAAATGTCACGTACCGTACATTCCTGCCGCCTGCCTCTCTTCTCAGGCTAGCAACAAGACCCAGGAGACCGCTGCGTTTGGCGGAGGAATACAGCCACAGTCTGCGGTCTGTCGCTAGCTCCTCTTTGATCTCCTCCACCCAGCCGTAGGCCAGCGACGACACGTCCAGCAGTCGGCCCACCCCGCCACCGTTGAGAGGCTGCATCTTTCGGCATAAGAACATTGAGTATAGTAGATCGGATGATTTGTGCGCTACTAATTTAAGCTCCGACTTTACTATAGCCTCGATGACGTCATCCTCACTGTACAGCGCCCCTGCTTCAACTGCATGTGTTTCGTCATGCTCTTCATTTTGAAAGAGTGCCTGCGCAAACAGAGCTACTTCCTGGTGGATTGTGGCACCATGCAATAGAACAAACCCACCGGCCTTGACACCCTCACAGACCGCCCGCAGACGGTCAGGTAACCGACTGTCGAAACACACCTCGTCCAAGATGATTAAATCAGCGGATTTTATGGCATCCGGGCATTTCCCTTGAAGCTGCCACTGGCAGACGGAGACACCGTGCGTCAGCGTCACGCTGTCGTCATCTGTCGTGGTCTTATCCACCACGAGGATATACTCTGCAACAATCTGTGGCTCATCGTGTATCCATGGCAACAGTTTCTTGTAAAACTGGCCATCGCCAAATTCGACGATCTTGATCTCCATGACTACCGTGACACAGTTCTCTATGACCGTATTGAGGCATGGCTTGAGTACTTCCGGTTGCTTCATACAGCCCAGCAGCCTATCATCAACCCGCACATCGTCACGTGGCCGGACTTCAAGCTCTTCATTGGCCATTGCGCCGTTTGAAAATATCCTATCCAAGTAACACAGGAACTTCTTCGAACCGTTTTCGAAATCCGCTACATTTTTCGATTTTACTTTTTTCGCGTCGAGAGAAGCTGCGTATTTTTCAAGAATAGCTTTCTGGTGTGACGTCATACGGACACCCATGCCCGCCACCATGCTTGCTATACATTCCCGCAGGTAGCTTTGCCCATCTTCTACATGCACGATTTGTCGGAAGGGCACAAAGGTGTACTGAGTGAGTACCGCCCGGTCCTGGCTCTTCCGCTTGGCCGCGAGTACCGCGTGTAGCCCTGTGATTTCTGCCCCTCCACACACGCTTCTCCGCATGATACTGTCAACAGTAACAGGTATACCTGCCAAGTAAACACCACACCGATACTGATTAGAATGATATATTTTACTGATCTATATTATTAATTAAAAAGAAAACAAGACTGTCAAGTGACAGTGGCCCAGTTGAGGATTCAGTCTTGTGCCTCTTGGAAAATGGTAAGACAGTCTGATCTGGTTGAATGTTTTTTTTTATATTAAATTATGCTCAAATTATAAAAATTTCTGAATATTTGTAATAAATGGGAAAAATACAGACACAGGAATTTTACTGCAATTTGTTATTAAATTCAAACAGAAGTCAGATGTAAAAATTAAAATAAAGTCCTTTCTTTTATTACTTATCTTAGGCCTTGTTTCAAGTGAGTATAAAAATGTGCATACAGTTTTGAAACATCCTATCCAGAACACGGTACGATATTTGTCAAATAAAAATATATATGTAAAAACAGGAATTTTTCTCCAATTTGTTTTTGATATCAAAGAGAAGTAGAACTCCAAAATTTAAATAACGTCCTTTCTTATATGCAAATATCTCGAGCCTTTTGTTGCATACGATTACTTAAACGTGGATTCCTATCCAGGGTGGTACTAGGCCAGCGTTTAATTAAAAATCGATAAATGATCGGGTCAGGTATATCCAGACCCTGAGTAGTCTACCCTGACAGGCGTACTTCAAATGCCCTGGTAAACTTCAAAGCGGGGGGTTCGTCAAAAATATGTGGACCCTAATTAATTCTAATTTGCGTGGGAAAAATGAAAAAGAGGCTATCGACCACCAGAAAAATATCACATTTATCATACTGTCGGGTCATATAATTGCTTTCTGCACCTTTAAAAATAAAAATTACAACTTTCTTGCATTATGCCCAATATTACCTATTACCGCCCACCCGAAATATATCATATTTATCATATTTTCGGGTAATACAAATGATTCCTGCACTTTTAAAGCGAAAATTACAACTTTCTTACATTATCGCCCAATGTTCCCTATTATCGCCCACCCGAAAAATATTATATTTATCATATTTTCGGGACATAGAATTGATTCCTGCACTTTTAAAGCGAAAATTACAACTTTCTTACATTATCGCCCAATGTTCCCTATTATCGCCCACCCTAAAAATATTATATTTATCATATTTTCGGGTCCTAGAATTGTTTCCTGCACTTTTAAAGCGAAAATTACAACTTTCTTGCAGTATCGACCAATATACCCTATTATCGCCCATCCGAAAAATATCATATTTATCATACTTTCGAGTCACAGAATTGATTCCTGCACTTTTAAAGCGAAAATTACAATTTTCTTACATTATCGCCCAATGTTCCCCATTTTCGCCCACCCGAAAAATATCACATTTATCATATTTTCGGGTCATAGAATTGATTCCTGCGCTTTTAAAGCGAAAATTACAACTTTCTTGCATTATCGCCCAATATTCCCTATTATCGCCCATCCGAAAAGTATCATATTTATCATATTTTCGGGTCATAGAATTGATTCCTGCACTTTTAAAGCGAAAATTACAACTTTCTTACATTATCGCCCAATGTTCCCTATTATCGCCTAATCGAAAAATATCACATTTATCATATTTTCGGGTCATAGAATTGATCCTTGCATTTTTAAAGCGAAAATTACAACTTTCTTACATTATCGCCCAATGTTCCCTATTATCGTCCACCCGAAAAATATCACATTTATAATATTTTCGGGTCATAGAATTGTTTCCTGCACTTTTAAAGCGAAAATTACAACTTTCTTGCAGTATCGCCCAATATTCCCTATTATCGACCATCCGAAAAATATTATATTTATCATATTTTCGGGTCACAGAATTGATTCCTGCACTTTTAAAGCGAAAATTACAATTTTTTTTACATTATCGCCCAATATTCGCTATTATCGCCCCCCCGAAAAATATCACATTTATCATATTTTCGGGTCATAGAATTGATTCCTGCACTTTTAAAGCGAAAATTACAACTTTCTTGCATT
Source organism: Protula sp. h YS-2021 (assembly GCA_949752745.1). Classification (NCBI taxonomy): domain Eukaryota; kingdom Metazoa; phylum Annelida; class Polychaeta; order Sabellida; family Serpulidae; genus Protula; species Protula sp. h YS-2021. The sequence continues at coordinate 41,169,066 of OX457030.1, read as the reverse complement.
AAGCCCAATGTTCCCTATTATCGCCCATCCAAGAAATATCATATTTATCACATTTTCGGGACATAGAATTGATACCTGCCCTTTTAAAGCGAAAATTACAACTTTCTTACATTATCGCCCAATGTTCCCTATTATCGTCCACCCGAAAAATATCACATTTATAATATTTTCGGGTCATAGAATTGTTTCCTGCACTTTTAAAGCGAAAATTACAACTTTCTTGCAGTATCGCCCAATATTCCCTATTATCGACCATCCGAAAAATATTATATTTATCATATTTTCGGGTCACAGAATTGATTCCTGCACTTTTAAAGCGAAAATTACAATTTTTTTTACATTATCGCCCAATATTCGCTATTATCGCCCACCCGAAAAATATCACATTTATCATATTTTCGGGTCATAGAATTGATTCCTGCACTTTTAAAGCGAAAATTACAACTTTCTTGCATTAAGCCCAATGTTCCCTATTATCGCCCATCCAAGAAATATCATATTTATCACATTTTCGGGACATAGAATTGATACCTGCCCTTTTAAAGCGAAAATTACAACTTTCTTACATTATCGCCCAATGTTCCCTATTATCGCCCACCCGAAAAATATCACATTTATCATATTTTCGGGTCATAGAATTGATTCCTGCACTTTTAAAGCGAAAATTACAACTTTCTTGCATTATCGCCCAATGTTCCCTATTATCGCCCACACGAAAAATATCATATTTATCATATTTTCGGGTCATAGAATTGATTATTGCACTTTTGAAGCGAAAATTACAACTTTCTTACATTATCGCCCAATGTTCCCTATTATCGCCCACCCGAAAAATATCACATTTATCATATTTTCGGGTCATGAAATTGTTTCCTGCACTTTTAAAGCCAAATTTACAACTTTCTTGCAGTATCGCGCAACATTCCCTATTATCGACCATCCGAAAAATATTATATTTATCATATTTTCGGGTCACAGAATTGATTCCTGCACTTTTAAAGCGAAAATTACAACTTTCTTACATTATCGCCCAATATTCTCTATTATCGCCCACCCGAAAAATATCACATTTATCATATTTTCGGGTCATAGAATTGATTCCTGCACTTTTAAAGCGAAAATTACAACTTTCTTGCATTATCGCCAAATGTTCCCTATTATCGCAATTCCAAAAAATATCATATTTATCATATTTTCGGGTCATAGAATTGATTCCTGCATTTTTAAAGCGAAAATCACAACTCCCTATTATCGCCCACCCGAAAAATATTATATTTATCATATTTTCGGGTCCTAGAATTGTTTCCTGCACTTTTAAAGCGAAAATTACAACTTTCTTGCATTATCGCCCAATATTCCCTGTTATCGCCCACCCGACAAATATCACATTGATCATATTTTCGGGTCACAGAATTGATTCCTGCACTTTTAAAGCGAAAATTACAACTTTCTTGTATTATCGCCCAATGTTCCCTATTATCGCCCACACGAAAAATATCACATTTATCATATTTTCGGGTCATAGAATTGATTCCTGCACTTTTAAAGCGAAAATTACAACTTTCTTACATTATCCCCAATGTTCCCTATTATCGCCCACCCGAAAAATATTATATTTATCATATTTTCGGGTCATGAAATTGTTTCCTGCACTTTTAAAGCGAAAATTACAACTTTCTTGCAGTATCGCCCAATATTCCCTATTATCGTCCATCCGAAAAAATATCATATTTATCATATTTTCGGGTCATAGAATTGATTCCTGCACTTTTAAAGCGAAAATTACAACTTTCTTACATTATCGCCCAATGTTCCCTATTATCGCCTAATCGAAAAATATCACATTTATCATATTTTCGGGTCATAGAATTGATCCTTGCATTTTTAAAGCGAAAATTACAACTTTCTTACATTATCGCCCAATGTTCCCTATTATCGTCCACCCGAAAAATATCACATTTATAATATTTTCGGGTCATAGAATTGTTTCCTGCACTTTTAAAGCGAAAATTACAACTTTCTTGCAGTATCGCCCAATATTCCCTATTATCGACCATCCGAAAAATATTATATTTATCATATTTTCGGGTCACAGAATTGATTCCTGCACTTTTAAAGCGAAAATTACATTTTTTTTTACATTATCGCCCAATATTCGCTATTATCGCCCACCCTAAAAATATTATATTTATCATATTTTCGGGTCCTAGAATTGTTTCCTGCACTTTTAAAGCGAAAATTACAACTTTCTTGCAGTATCGACCAATATACCCTATTATCGCCCATCCGAAAAATATCATATTTATCATACTTTCGAGTCACAGAATTGATTCCTGCACTTTTAAAGCGAAAATTACAATTTTCTTACATTATCGCCCAATGTTCCCCATTTTCGCCCACCCGAAAAATATCACATTTATCATATTTTCGGGTCATAGAATTGATTCCTGCGCTTTTAAAGCGAAAATTACAACTTTCTTGCATTATCGCCCAATATTCCCTATTATCGCCCATCCGAAAAGTATCATATTTATCATATTTTCGGGTCATAGAATTGATTCCTGCACTTTTAAAGCGAAAATTACAACTTTCTTACATTATCCCCAATGTTCCCTATTATCGCCCACCCGAAAAATATTATATTTATCATATTTTCGGGTCATGAAATTGTTTCCTGCACTTTTAAAGCGAAAATTACAACTTTCTTGCAGTATCGCCCAATATTCCCTATTATCGTCCATCCGAAAAAATATCATATTTATCATATTTTCGGGTCATAGAATTGATTCCTGCACTTTTAAAGCGAAAATTACAACTTTCTTACATTATCGCCCAATGTTCCCTATTATCGCCTAATCGAAAAATATCACATTTATCATATTTTCGGGTCATAGAATTGATCCTTGCATTTTTAAAGCGAAAATTACAACTTTCTTGCAGTATCGCCCAATATTCCCTATTATCGACCATCCGAAAAATATTATATTTATCATATTTTCGGGTCACAGAATTGATTCCTGCACTTTTAAAGCGAAAATTACAATTTTTTTTACATTATCGCCCAATATTCGCTATTATCGCCCACCCTAAAAATATTATATTTATCATATTTTCGGGTCCTAGAATTGTTTCCTGCACTTTTAAAGCGAAAATTACAACTTTCTTGCAGTATCGACCAATATACCCTATTATCGCCCATCCGAAAAATATCATATTTATCATACTTTCGAGTCACAGAATTGATTCCTGCACTTTTAAAGCGAAAATTACAATTTTCTTACATTATCGCCCAATGTTCCCCATTTTCGCCCACCCGAAAAATATCACATTTATCATATTTTCGGGTCATAGAATTGATTCCTGCGCTTTTAAAGCGAAAATTACAACTTTCTTGCATTATCGCCCAATATTCCCTATTATCGCCCATCCGAAAAGTATCATATTTATCATATTTTCGGGTCATAGAATTGATTCCTGCACTTTTAAAGCGAAAATTACAACTTTCTTACATTATCGCCCAATGTTCCCTATTATCGCCTAATCGAAAAATATCACATTTATCATATTTTCGGGTCATAGAATTGATCCTTGCATTTTTAAAGCGAAAATTACAACTTTCTTACATTATCGCCCAATGTTCCCTATTATCGTCCACCCGAAAAATATCACATTTATAATATTTTCGGGTCATAGAATTGTTTCCTGCACTTTTAAAGCGAAAATTACAACTTTCTTGCAGTATCGCCCAATATTCCCTATTATCGACCATCCGAAAAATATTATATTTATCATATTTTCGGGTCACAGAATTGATTCCTGCACTTTTAAAGCGAAAATTACAATTTTTTTTACATTATCGCCCAATATTCGCTATTATCGCCCACCCGAAAAATATCACATTTATCATATTTTCGGGTCATGAAATTGTTTCCTGCACTTTTAAAGCCAAATTTACAACTTTCTAGCAGTATCGCGCAATATTCCCTATTATCGACCATCCGAAAAATATCATATTTATCATATTTTCGGGTCACAGAATTGATTCCTGCACTTTTAAAGCGAAAATTACAACTTTCTTACATTATCGCCCAATATTCTCTATTATCGCCCACCCGAAAAATATCACATTTATCATATTTTCGGGTCATAGAATTGATTCCTGCACTTTTAAAGCGAAAATTACAACTTTCTTGCATTATCGCCAAATGTTCCCTATTATCGCAATTCCAAAAAATATCATATTTATCATATTTTCGGGTCATAGAATTGATTCCTGCATTTTTAAAGCGAAAATCACAACTCCCTATTATCGCCCACCCGAAAAATATTATATTTATCATATTTTCGGGTCCTAGAATTGTTTCCTGCACTTTTAAAGCGAAAATTACAACTTTCTTGCTTCATCGCCCAATATTCCCTGTTATCGCCCACCCGACAAATATCACATTGATCATATTTTCGGGTCACAGAATTGATTCCTGCACTTTTAAAGCGAAAATTACAACTTTCTTACATTATCCCCAATGTTCCCTATTATCGCCCACCCGAAAAATATTATATTTATCATATTTTCGGGTCATGAAATTGTTTCCTGCACTTTTAAAGCGAAAATTACAACTTTCTTGCAGTATCGCCCAATATTCCCTATTATCGTCCATCCGAAAAAATATCATATTTATCATATTTTCGGGTCACAGAATTGATTCCTGCACTTTTAAAGCGAAAATTACGATTTTCTTACATTATCGCCCAATATTCCCTATTATCGCCCTACCGAAAAATATCACATTTATCATATTTTCGGGTCATAGAATTGATTCCTGCACTTTTAAAGCGAAAATTACAACTTTCTTGCATTATCGCCCAATATTCCCTATTATCGACCATCCGAAAAATATCATATTTATCATATTTTCGGGTCATAGAATTGATCCCTGCACTTTTAAAGCGAAAATTACAACTTTCTTACATTATCGCCCAACGTTCCCTATTATCGCCCACCCGAAAAATATTATATTTATCATATTTCGGGTCCTAGATTTGTTTCCTGCACTTTTAAAGCGAAAATTACAACTTTCTTGCTTTATCGCCCAATATTCCCTGTTATCGCCCACCCGAAAAATATCATATTTATCATATTTTCGGGTCACAGAATTGATTCCTGCACTTTTAAAGCGAAATCACAACTTTCTTGCTTTATCGCCCAATGTTCCCTATTATCGCCCACTTGAAAATATCATAGAAATGGCCCACTGACAACAAAATTACTGAAAAGTTCAACCAGAAGTACTTGCATGTAACATATTGTGCCCCTCTGCAAATTGAAACTTTGCCTTTTTAAGAAGAAAAATGGAAATTTCCAATTTTTTCAAAGCTGCAAACTTCGAAGCTCAGTAGATTCAAAAATAAGGCGAAATTCAAAAATCGAAAAAAGTACTTTTTTCACCCTTTAGTTCTAGTTTCTTCATAAAAAATTTCGGAATCTTCCGATGAAAAATGAGGGACTAGATAGGTTTTTTCGTATTTTGCCCAAATTGGCAATAAAATCGCCAAAAATGGTTTAAACCCAAAAATAAAAAAAATTCCTAATGCAGTAGAAGGTTAAAAACTCGTGTTAAAAATTTGGTACGAATCGGATAAAAAATAAAAAAGATATTCCACTTTAACTACTTTGTTAAGAAAAAAAATTGGAAATTTGCCAATTTTTAGAAGTTGCAAACTTTGAAGCTCAGTAGATTCAAAAATAAGGCGAAATTCAAAAATCGAAAAAAGTACTTTTTTTACCCCTTAGTTCTAGTTTCTTCATAAAAAATTTCGGAATCTTCCGATGAAAAATGAGGGACTAGATAGGTTTTTTCGTATTTTGCCCAAATTGGCAATAAAATCGCCAAAATTGGTTTAAACCAAAAAATAAAAAAATTTCCTAATGCAGTAAAGGGTTAGGAACTCGTGTTTTAAATTTGGTAAGAATCGGATAAAAAATAAAAAAGTTATTCCACTTTTAACGGTCGCGGGACGGACAGACGGACGGACGGACGGACGGACGGACGGACGGACGACACTTGCCCCCATCTGTATAGCCCTGTTGGCTGAAAAGCCAACTGGGCTAAAAATGCAAAAATTTTCCACATCTATTTTAATTGCATAAAAGGAATTTTCGGTGACTGAAAATATTGGAATCTGTTTTTAATAAGGACTGATATTTTTGAAGTCTCTCCTACTGAACAGCAACTTTTTTCTTCTTCCTCAATTCACGATGGGTGTTACGTCACTACGGCTCAGCCTCGCACCTGATCCAGAATCATGCCTGGATTTCTCGTTCTGGACGAAGGGATCAATTCGAATCGATTTTATCCGGGTGGGTAGACGAAGTCCTTCGCTGCTGAAGAGCTCCATCTGGAGCAGGCTGTCCAAGAATGTGATCCAGTTACCGCTCCACAGCAGACGCCCACACCTCCCTAAGAAACATAGCGACAGCATCCCTTACATTCGCATTATCCACGAGTATGTTTCCTTATAATGTAAATACGATCTCTTTTGGCAGACTTCAGATTTATCTCTTCGCCACCCGCTTCCGTCCCCCCACCCCAACCAAATGCCCCCTACCCGTGTTATTTTCTGCACAGCGAGGGAAGCAAAACACAGAGGAAGATGGATTTACATTTTTCTTTGCATTATTTTATTTTAAATATTAAAACTGGGTCGGTATAATTTCCTTCTCACCTGAAGGCTCCACTGAATTGATTCCCTGAAACGCCGGTCCATATTCATACCCACGAATCCTCAGCTCTGTATAAGCATCATCTGTGTTTAAGGGCAGCTCTGTCCCTCCAGACTGTCTGGCTTCTCCTTCCTCCTCTGTGGGATCCATGACGTCATTTCCGGAGACCGGACCCGATGGCTGTGGCAGTTCCCGTATTTTTCCCGCCACCAACAAGATGGCGTCGTCATTGTTTATCTCAAACCTGCCGGTGCTCGGGCTTAGGATGACGTGTAACCTCGTCGCTGATTGGTCCCTGAGGACTGTAGCGCGATGGATGTGCACGTCTTCTAGGACTACTGCCATTGTGGTGTATTCTTTAGCGTGAAATCGCGCCTTTATTAAAACAAAACAAAGCTTATCTTGTAATGCCATAAATTTATCTGTTTAAATCACAACACAACATTTTTTTCAGTAATTTCTATCTATATAATCTTCGGAATAAAATATACATTGGAATCAGTTTAACATGAAAAATTTCTCCTAAGCACTGGGAAAAATTAAAAGTACAACATAAATTATTCCTGTTAGGCCTCACGATTTTCCTGGAAATTTTCGTCAGTCAACAACCGACCTCTCGAATGTCATGCCTCGTAAGGAGTGACTGAAGCGTCACGAGGAACACCCCCTCCCCCCCTCCCCCCTCCCCCTCCCTCCCCCCTCCCCAACCTCAAGCAAAAAACCCTGTCCGGATGAGATCCCCGCCAAATCTGGCCTCTTTGACAATAAAATAAATAAATAAACTTAATAAATGCAACTTAAATAATTGCAATTGGATAATCGCAATGAATATATCAGGCAATGACAGTGACGTTTGACAAGCAGCCGTACCGTTACTTGTGATATTTCAGTTATATTCTCGTTTTTTTTTTATGGCTTCGTCCAACAACCCCAATTTTGTTGACTCAAAATTGTGAACCCTAATTCTTGTCAAGCGGAACCTACGAGTGCCCGCCAGGCCAGCACGATGTAGCCAGCGGCCGGATAGAGGATGCGGCCGTCGATCTTATGGTCCCGCAGGTAGCGCTCCTTGCTCGTCGATGATACATCGATCACAAAGGTGCTGGTCGTACGACTCCTATCCACAGCTCCTTTTTGTTCAGAAAGCAAGTTTCACGGCATTAATTCTTAAGAGTTAAATTTACTTCTCCACAGCCCCCCCCCCCCCCCATCAGTTAAACACGGTCATCAATAGTCAATCACGAGCTGAAATTTTCCAAGTCCAGCTGGTCCATTTTCCTTGGACGAACCTGGCCCACTTACAATACTGACCTGCGTTTGTTCCCACAGAAGCTACATACCAAATTTCATTAAAATCCTTGCAGAAGTTTTTAAGTTATTGATGACAGACCGACCTACAGAGCGACAGACCGACACGCGGCCGATCGCATATATTCCCTGTGGGGAATAAATTATACCTAGCTTTTGGGAAATGATAATAGATCTCTGATTTGCATGATGAGGTGCAAGAATAAAAGTCAAATCTGTCTCATTATGTTCCTCACCTGAGCCAAATTCTTGGGCTGTAGGAACACGCCAAGTCTGAGAATGGTCCCACTGCACCAGCGAAGCTAACATGGGCGTGCCTGGAGGAACGGGAAACGGAACAGGTGAATGGAGCTTCAATGGTTCCATGTCTACGCCAGCCATGTGCAACCTGCATTTTACATAAGACTCCTACAATGTTAGTATATTACTTGATATTTTGTTTACCAATACTGCCGTCACCATGGTGACGGAGCAGACAATGAGCAGCATAAGAAGTTGACATCCAAACTACAACAGATCTTATTATGGTACTTGGAAAGCAAGTCAACGTTTCAAAACACAAGGCATATCAAGTGTTAGGACGACTGCGACTTACTTTCCAAGACTGGACAACATAAATTCCGCATTGTTGGGATGGTTTCTCTTCATGAGCGACAGGAAGGTGCACTCCGCCCCCAGCGAGCGTTTCACGTTGGCTTGTAGAAGGCCGTGCGGTCCTATTTCCAGTACAATCGCATTGTCTGGTATGTGCCGCACCGCGTCATAAAATAGTACCGGACTAATCACATTGTTCACGTAGAAATCCGCGGAGGAATACAAGGCCAAATCACTGCCCCATGAGCTCTGGGGGACAGACGTGCTGAGCCATCGCTTACTGCGCGGTCGATTTTCTTTGATTACCTGAAACATATAAATCCCTCATAAATCAACCATTGGGGTGGTGAGTAAATATATCTTAGACTATTCACTCGAAAAGAAGTCCATTTTTTCCATAAATTATTTATGTGATATGCGCACGAATATTCACCTTTTGAAAGGATTTTCTGAGGGTGGGCGCTACTTTGTGAAGGAGCGGTGAGTGAAACGGCACTCCAGAACAGTTCACTTCTTTCGCAAATATATTTTCGTCTCTTAACTTGGCCACAAATTTGGAAACCGCTTCTGCGGGACCTGTTGAAAATATGACATGGTATTTGTGACGTCAACATTTAGGAACAGCTGAGTGAAAACATCCCTACATCCAAAACAAACCTTTTAAAGATACAGAAAAAACATGTGCAAATTGTCTAATCAATACTCAGCTATGATGTTATATATTTTGCATAACAAATGTATTGGAGGCTGTGTGATGTTGCTTCAAAAAATGTAGACAAACCTGACACAGTGACGCTGTCCTTGCTGTTATGGCAAGCTGGCACAATGTCCTCAGGGCATCGGGCTTTTGCTTCTTGCCACGTCAGACCCACAGCCGCCATGCCCCCTGGCGGCAATTCGGCGTCAAGGAGACAGCGGCCCCGCCAGTAGGCCGTCAACAGGAGCTCGTCTGACGTCAGAGCGCCGTCGGCGTAGGCGCACGACATCTCGCCTACGCTGTGGCCTACGATTCCGTCAGGGCGCACGCCTACGCAGTGCAGCACGTCCACCAGCGCTTTCTGAACAGAAGAAATCAGGAGGCTCAAAACTAACGTTCAGCTGTTTCAAAACTGATATCTCCCAAAATTCGTTTAAGTCTGATATACGAGACCCACTAAAGATGGCAATACCCCTTAACTGCGAGTATTTACCGCATACTTCAAGTACATATACTACACCAGAGCAACACTATGTGCATTTATTAAATGGAATAATTTGTTATTATTCAATGGTCAAAAAGTGGTCTTTTTGCCCACCTGAATAGCTACGATGCATACGAATGAGTTGAGGACGCATTTGAATGTCTCCTCATCGCCTCCCCGAATTAGCTGTAGAAGCTCCACACCGCAGCGCTTCAGCACGGCGTCGCTCTCCTCTAAGCTCCGCCTGAACACGTCAATCTGCAGCAAGCCCCGCCCCATGCCCGCCCACTGACAGCCCATGCCGGTGAAGACGAACCAGACTGGTCGACTGCCTGGCGCGCACCTCTGAAAACATGCACCAACGTTTCTTTAAATTACGATTACAAAACAGTGCCTGATTCAAACAATTTGATGACCATGGCACTATTCTTATTGTTACTGTCGCTAAATATTATGATTCCCTATTTTTAGTTTAACGTAGTTCACAAAATACCACGTGTCATCACATATTGTGTTTATGTTTATAGACCAATGACAGAACAACTGGTGTTGACGCTCTTGGATGTTACCCGTGTCTCTCGGCAGTTCTCGGCGTGGTTGACGAGGCAGTAGCCGCGGTACGGCAGCGAGCCCATGGGTCCATGCGAGTTGGCCTGCAGCAAAGCCTGCATCGCCACATTCCTGGGGTTGTTTTGAACTGCAGACAGAACCTGCTCCAGCCCCTGTAACAATAACAATTACTTTCAACACTTTCGAGTTCTTTGAACTTGCGATGGTTAAGAGCGAGTTGGCCTGCAGATTAAAATGTTGTTTCAGTGTATGTAAACATTTAGGACAGCCAAAACGAAAAACTAAAAAAAAACAAAACAAATAAATAAATAAACAAATAAAATAAATAAATAAAACTAAAACATCGTCAAAAATAAACAAATCAACACCAAAAGGCAGCGAGGGATACTCTTTCTCCTTTTTTGAAAAAAAAATCTACACTAATTTCTCTAGTACAAGAATTGATTATTAATAGAAGAAAATTGACGCCACGTCACCTAAATTATACCACTTGAAACGCTTAATCCAGTAATTCTTAAAAGCGAATATATCACGCGATAGCTAAAATATTTAGGATGGTGGCCAGCATGAAGATAACTTGTCATTCACCGCACTCGTATAATAAATTCGTGGCGGGAGTAGGGGAGGTGGAAATCCTGCGTCGTTGTGAGCAACTTGGAAATTACCTCCTGGGTTCTAGCGCTGAATGTAAACAATCTGATTCGTGGGCCATCCGGATGCTCCTCTCCATCGCGTTTGCCGGGGTTTGACTTTAATACAACGTGTACGTTTGTGCCTCCAAAACCAAACGAACTGACGCCTACATAGCCGCCGAGCCACCGCGTTGTCTCGGCCACTACCTTGAGGCGGCCGTCCACCAATGCCGGAACGTGAGGATTGGGAGTGTTGTAGTGTAAATTGCCGGGAATTTCGTTGGTTTCCATGGCGATGACTACTTTTGCAATAGCGGCCAAACCTTTAAAAAGAAAGACGGAACTAAAAGAAAAAAAAAGACGGAATTGGAAGGAAGGAAGGAAGGAAGGAAGTGAAAGAAGGAAGTGAAAGAAGGAAGGAAGGAAGTGAAAGAAGGAAGGAAGGAAGTGAAAGAAGGAAGGAAGGAAGGAAGGAAGGAAGTGAAAGAAGGAAGGAAGGAAGTGAAAGAAGGAAGGAAGTGAAAGAAGGAAGGAAGTGAAAGAAGGAAGGAAGGAAGTGAAAGAAGGAAGGAAGGAAGTGAAAGAAGGAAGGAAGGAAGTGAAAGAAGGAAGAAAGGAAGTGAAAGAAGGAAGGAAGGAAGTGAAAGAAGGAAGGAAGGAAGTGAAAGAAGGAAGGAAGGAAGGAAGTGAAAGAAGGAAGGAAGGAAGTGAAAGATGGAAGAAAGGAAGTGAAAGAAGGAAGGAAGGAAGTGAAAGAAGGAAGGAAGGAAGTGAAAGAAGGAAGGAAGGAAGGAAGTGAAAGAAGGAAGGAAGGAATTGAAAGAAGGAAGGAAGGAAGTGAAAGAAGGAAGGAAGGAAGTGAAAGAAGGAAGGAAGGAAGTGAAAGAAGGAAGGAAGGAAGGAAGTGAAAGAAGGAAGGAAGGAAGTGAAAGATGGAAGAAAGGAAGTGAAAGAAGGAAGGAAGGAAGTGAAAGAAGGAAGGAAGGAAGAAAGGAAGTGAAAGAAGGAAGGAAGGAATTGAAAGAAGGAAGGAAGGAAGTGAAAGAAGTAAGGAAGGAAGTGAAAGAAGGAAGGAAGTGAAAGAAAGACAGAAAAACAATTTACGAATCTGCACATTGAAATAAACAGTCTCAACAACAGAAAAAAAACACACACACAAACCTGAAGTTGGTTCCGAATGACCCATGTTCGACTTCACAGAACCAATAAGCAGCGGTTCTTCTCGATCAGGAGGACAGAATACCTGAGTGATTGCATTCAATTCTTGCGGATCGCCCGCCTCCGTACCAGTGCCATGCGCCTCCACATAAACAACATCCTGTGGCCGCACGCCGCAGTCCCGGTACACCCTGGCCAACAGTTCCCTTTGTACTGTGCCCGACGGGAAGGTTATACCTAACATGGTCAAGGTCAACTGTTCATCTGACATGTGTATTTGCATGTTTATTTCCGTTTGGTTTAACGATATCTGACATTTCACATCAGCGCGGATCCAGACTCCAGAGAGATCACAAGTTCTTTACGAACCGCCCCCCCCTCCGCCCCCCCCCCCCCCGGCAAAGGATTTTCATGTCCTATACTTGCAATGCCCACCCCCATATTCTCACCATCTTTGTTTATCAACCAACTGTTCCAAACTCTTTCTTACAAACTAAGATCAAATAGAGAAACGCAAGGAGGTTTCACAACCCTCCCCCCTCCCCCCTCAAAACCCACCAGGGCTGATTTTAGGAATTCAAAATTTTGCGCACGCGTGCGCGTCCAAAATCACGCGCACCTAATCTGATATCCGCGCACTATATTGCAAATGGACCGGATGACGAAACCTAAATAAAACAATATTTTTCAGGATGACTTTTAAGTTGCATATTATATATATATATATATATATATATATATATATATATATATATATATATATATATATATATATATATATGGCGGCCGCCTCCCACATCCTTTCAAATTATGAGCTATCTGTTACAATTTGTTAAACATCAACCACAACAAAACATATATGCAAAAAATATTGTTTTTAACTATTCATCTTCTCGAGTGAGTTCTCCTTAACATCCAAAATAATACGTAGTAATTGTCACAATTGTTTACAAAAATGATGCGTACGTACGCTTTGGTGTAGACCCCCTCTCACTCTGTACGCAGTGCATACACGTTGGCTCAACCACCCCTACCACCACCACCACCCCCCCCCCCCCCCCCGCGCATACGTACTTTATAGATTAATCTATAGAATTATGTGGACGGGTAATACACTGAGTAAGAGAAAGCAAGAACATTTGAGCTGTTGAAAGTCCACGGACAATAGGAACAGCACCGACACCAAAAAAGGCAGACAGCTAAGGTAGCAGAAAAATCAGCTCATAACCGTGGTGGCTACCGTTTTACATGTTAGGATGTCACGCTTTATCAGCCCTTTTATTCAATACCGGAACTTTTGGAATATTTAAAGCTTTTCTTAAATACCAGCCCTGGACGCAAGGAACGCCACCTCCTTTCAGAAAATTTTTACCAGAATCCATTCCAATATAATCTCGGCTCCAATATGAATTATGGTTTGCTTCTGTTTTCAAAATATACTGCCATAGCCTTCATGAACATACTTAATTACTATAAAAAGAGTGAAAGTGAATGAAAAAGACGGGAAAATATATAATAAAAAAAATAATCGGTGCGCGCCCTCATGAAAAGTTTGCGCACTCTTACAAAATTTTGCGCACTGGCGTGCACGTCGTGCTCGCCAGGGCGAGCACCTTATCATTTTTTTGCGCACTTTGCGCAATCGCGCGCCCTAAAATCAGCCCTGATCCACCATCCTGCTTTTGACAGTCGGCGTTTTTTTTGTGCGCGATGCTGGCGTATGCGCCCTATTCCTATGACGCCATCTACAGAACAACCGCCATCACCCCTCCCCCCTGCAACCCATCCCCTCACCACCGCCTTTCCCACATCTCCCCCCCTCCCCTCATACACCCCTCACCACCTACCGTCCTCCTTGTGGCCGTCGGCGTTATTGTCGGCGTGCACGAGGCTGGCGTAGGCGCGCCGAGCCTGTGGCGCCATCTGTAGGAAGACCGCCACCACACCCTCGCTGCGCACATAGCCGCTCCCAGCGGCGTCAAAGGAGCGGCAAGTGCCGTCAGCTGACAGCATATCTGCTTAAGCGAGCGAGAGAAAAAAACGGTGTATGAAACAAAATGTGTACACTCAAGCGGCCCCAAACACTGCCAGCTTTTTAAAATTTTCTTGACAGCATATCTGCTTAAGCGAGCGAGAGAAAAAAACGGTGTATGAAACAAAATGTGTACACTCAAGCGGCCCCAAACACTGCCAGCTTTTTAAAATTTTCTTGACAGCATATCTGCTTAAGCCAGCGAGAGAAAAAAACGGTGTATGAAACAAAATGTGTACACTCAAGCGGCCCCAAACACTGCCAGCTTTTTAAAATTTTCTTGACAGCATATCTGCTTAAGCCAGCGAGAGAAAAAAACGGTGTATGAAACAAAATGTGTACACTTAAGCGGCCCCAAACACTGCCAGCTTTTAAAAATTTTCTTTTTATTTATTTATCTAATTTACTTTATTAAGTTTAAACTACTGGAACCCAAAGTATAAGAAGATTCAAAAATGATTTTTTTTTTCACATTATCATTCAAAAATGACGTCAGACATGTGTATCTACCAGTATCATGACGAAAATTAAATTTCATTCATTTTAAACAAAAGTGGTCCCACACTGCCAATCAAATTCACTATTTGTTCTTCAATTACAAACATTTCCTCTATAAGCGCTCTTTAGTTACCGAGATTACATTGCCATAAATAGATGCACTCACTCAAATGCTGAAACTGAAGCGATACGACAGGGTTGAGGCAGAGGTTCGAACCCGCCACAACGGCCGCTGTGCACTGTCCAGAAGACAAGGCCGCCATGGCGTGGTTCAGCGCCAGCAGGCCAGAGGAGCACGCCGTGTCCAGGCAATAACTCGGCCCTAAATCCACACCACCATCAATTTAAATCCACAGCAAACCTTCAACCTGCATCGGCTAAAATACCACCTTTTTCAATGGCACTCATTGATGTCAACAGAATGAGCTTTTTTACCTCAAGTACAGTTTCACAAAGTGCTTTGCCGACCTTTTCCCAAAGTTTATTTTTTCCTAACATATCAGCCGATTCTGACTGACCAAAACCTGCTTCTTTTATTTATTTATTTTTTTTATTTACCTTTGAAATCGAAGTAATAAGATAGCCTATTGGCAAGCATGGATTGCGTGCAGCCCGTGAGGACGTAGCCGTCGGTCGTGCCCGAGTCGGCGCCCCAGGGCTCGCGAGACTCGGAGCCTATAGAGCCCACGAACACACCGACGGAAGAGCCTCGTATAGACTGTGGGTCCACGCCTGAAGAGTAAAAAAAAACAGGAATGAAAACAATTCAAGCTGATTGCAAAACATCTCGTAAAACGCACCCCAATACTGACATTCTGGAGTTAGGATTTCTGATTTTGGGAGATCATGATTTTGATATTCAAGCTCAAGCTCAAGTTTTTTTATGTTTATTTTTTTCTTTATATATATATATATATATATATATATATATTTGGTAAAAAAAAACATTCACCTGCGTCAAAAATGGCCTCATACACGACTTCGAGCAGGATGCGCAGTTGCGGATCCATGCTATTGGCTTGTTTTGGTGCAATGCCGAAAAACGAGGCATCAAATTTGTTGATTTCTTTTAGTTTTCCATTTCGTCCGGGAAGACCAAGCGTTCCTGAAATACACAGAAATATTTTGTTCACAGAACCAAAAATGAATGAGCAGCAAATACGATGTTGGAAAAGGAAAATTTGAGTGAGATTCGTTTGACCAGAATCAAGAGATGAACTAAATTAGTTAATTAAGTAGGTAAGTAACGCAAGGGCACCACTCAACAAACCCATCTGCAACACTGGGAAAATATTGAACGGAGTAGGGCAGGAGCAGCGGTATACGTCACTGCTCCGCGTACGGTGACTACTGTACCGGGAGGCCAGGAGCAGCGGTATACGTCACTGCTCCGTGTACGGTGACTCGCGTACCGAGAGGCCAGGAGCAGCGGTATACGTCACTGCTCCGTGTACGGTGACTACTGTACCGGGAGGCCAGCGACGCCCATCCTCGGTAACCATGTCCACGCCACTGAAGAGTTTGTCTTGGAAATCGCTTACGGACTCGGACTCTGGCAGGCGGCCCGATATTCCTGTATAACGAACAGCGCAATGCCATTTAGCCTCTTTTAAAACAAATGAGAGAGTTAGAACACTGCGTGCCATTGGCAACTGCAATCGCCCGATATTATCAACAAGAACGTCCGTGGATATTGCACCCAGCCGTAAAAGCGAAGACATTACAAACGTGAAAGAAGAAGCCGACGAATTTGACCAAATTTAGATTTGGTAGAAGGCCTCACGGGCAACAATCTTATCCAAAGTAATCGCACCAGATCTGTGGGACGAACAGCGTTGTTTGTGGTTTCTGTTAAAGCAAACCGTTTGTCTAGCCAAAATACAAGCCTGATGCAGGAGCTTGTGTTAAACATTCCTGTTGAATTTCAACGTAATTGGACAGGATTTTTAGGAAGAGTAGCATATTTGCATATTCTTAAATTTGGCCAACACTTTGGTCAAATCACACAAAAAAATACAAGCTGTGTGGAGATGTAGCCAGGGAACATATCTGCCAAATTTAAACAATAATCGGACATGAAATATAGGAAGAGTGTCATTATGAAAAATTGTTTACACACACATAAACACACAAGGGGGGACCAATACCCCACCAGTGATGAGTATAGCCCCCGACGAAAGTAAGTTGGGCTAAAAATAACGTCCATTTAAAACGCTTACTATGCAAAACAATTTTAACGTCTTAAAAATGACATTATCAATTAAGTCTATTTCAGAAACAGGCTATCTCTGCAGGATACCAACGGATATGACGACTAGCTTGAGAAACAGGCTCTCTCTGCAGGATACCTACCGGATATGACGACTAGTTTGAGAAGCAGGCTCTCTCTCTGCAGGATACCTACGGATATGACGTCTAGTTTGAGAAACAGGCTCTCTCTGCAGGATACCTACGGATATGACGTCTAGTTTAAGAAACAGGCTCTCTCTCTCTGCAGGATACCTACCGGATATGACGACTAGTTTGAGAAACAGGCTCTCTCTGCAGGATATACCGGATATGACGACTAGTTTGAGAAACAGGCTCTCTCTGCAGGATACCTACGGATATGACGTCTAGTTTGAGAAACAGGCTCTCTCTCTGCAGGATACCTACCGAATATGACGACTACTTTGAGAAACAGGCTCTCTCTGCAGGATACCTACCGGATATGACGACTACTTTGAGAAACAGGCTCTCTCTGCAGGATACCTACCGGATATGACGACTAGTTTGAGAAACAGGCTCTCTCTGCAGGATACCTACCGGATATGACGACTAGTTTGAGAAACAGGCTCTCTCTGCAGGATACCTACCGGATATGACGACTAGTTTGAGAAACAGGCTCTCTCTGCAGGATACCTACCGGATATGACGACTAGTTTGAGAAACAGGCTCTCTCTGCAGGATATCTACGGATATGACGACTAGCTTGAGAAACAGGCTCTCTCTGCAGGATACCTACCGGATATGACGACTAGTTTGAGAAACAGGCTCTCTCTGCAGTATACCTACGGATATGACGTCTAGTTTGAGAAACAGGCTCTCTGTCTGCAGGATACCCACCGGATATGACGACTACTTTGAGAAACAGGCTCTCTCTGCAGGATACCTACCGGATATAACGACTAGTTTGAGAAACAGGCTCTCTCTGCAGGATACCTACCGGATATGACGACTACTTTGAGAAACAGGCTATCTCTGCAGGATACTTAAGGATATGACGACTACTTTGAGAAAAGGTTCTCTCTCTGAAGGATACTTACCGGATATGACGTCTAGTTTGAGAAACAGGCTGTCTCTGTAGGATACCTACCGGATATGACGACTGAACCAAACATTCTTTCCTACGTGATGGTATCTTTCAATTTAAAACATCTGTTTCGAAGATCCTCCCCGATTCAGATCTACAACCAAGAAATCAATAAATGTCACCGTCTTTAAGCAGCTTTCTTGACTGCCTCACAAAACGACGTCTAATGTTAGAAAATGTTTTAACGGCCAAGACAAAACGGTGCTTGTCCGAAACGAATGTTGGAACAGACCCCCCGGAATAGACCCCCCCCCCCGAAATAGACCCCCCTTTTTTTGGTAGGAACAGACCCCATCTTTTATACATATATATATATATACACTGTATAATGTCCTGGGATATATTTTTTTATGTTTTTTATATATATTTCTGTATTTACAATTTTAAATTGTTATTTTAAATTGCGTGTTTATTATTAATAAAACACCTTTTCATTGCGATGAAAACATGTGCCAATGCCCTTTCATCATAATGAAAGGGATGAAAGGATGTATTGATGTTGTTTCATCTCGATCAAAGAGTGAAGGAATTGCAATTTGATAAGACTATTAGCATTAACACTATTAATGACTGTGAGATAATACAAATAGCATCAACACAATTACAGGAATGCAATCAAAACCTCTCTGTCAAAACAAACACCCAATTAACGGAGATTCAATCCGCACAAAGTTAACAGCAGATTAGCGAAAAACCAACACCCCAGCCCAAGAGCCGGAGATGTATTCAACAGAAAGTGAACATAGATTCCAGATATTACTACACCCGCTGCTCTGTTATCCCCAAAATAACTTGATTTTTTAATTTAATTTCACAGAGATACTATTATAATAAAAAATTTAAATATTATAATAACAAAAAATTGGGGGGGGGGGGGGGTCTGTTCCTACCACTGCAAAAAGGAGGGTCTATTCCTGGGGGGGGGGGGTCAGTTTCGAGGGGGGTTTGTTCCGCTTACCGTCCGAAACGCACAGGTAAATTCTAAGAAAACTTACCTAACTAATAAGCAACTCCATTAACCCTTCCTTATTTTTTCTCGAAAAATAAGTCCAGCATTACTATTCTTCTGCGCACCGGGTCAGGATTTTATTTATTTTTCTTCTGACCAGCCTTATTGCATTGAATGTGTTTTTTTTTTTTACAGAAACCTTGATATTTCGTTCACCTGTCCTCACACAAGTCGTTTCGCTCACTTATTGCGATTTTGTACATTATTTTTTACACACACACACACACTAGAAAACCTTTTTGCAATTATAATTCTTTCTTCATTTAACAAATGCATATCATAGATCAAAAGCACATAAATCGATGGCAGACAGGCTGGGTGTTGACTTCGTTGTCATTTGCAATTTGAACTTCAAAGAAAAGAACTGCAAACACCCCTATCCCGGAATAGCCCAACAAAAACTAGTGGTTTCTTACTTACTTTAAAATTCTTACTTTAAATAATAAATGTTACCATGTTTGCAATTCACAATATTTTTACTAGCTAAAGTTAATCCCCATTATAACGTCGTTGGATATAACAACATACAGGGTATTACCACATAAATTTCTGGACCAATATAAGCTTTTCCCTGTTTCAAACCATCGGCTATGACGACATCTCGACTATAACGACATATATTCTTGGTCCCAGTCATGTCGTTCCAACGAGGTTCTGCTGTATTCTGTTAAACTTATTACTTTCCCATGAATTATATCTAGTTTAAATGTATAGTTTAAATATATAGTTTAAATGACAATAATAGTGAACCTATTCACCCTTGCGGGGTCATAATCAAATATATATATACACATAACACAGCAGAGCCTCTTGATAAGACCGCCTCTAGACCACAACTACATTCGCATTAAGATCGCGTTTCTACACTCCCGCTTTCATTCGTTCCTATTTTTGATGTGGATCTTTATTGAGACCATCCCTAACTTAAGGCCCTTTTTGTTATTCTCAATGGTGATCTTAATTCAGAAGTTCAACTGTATATTTTAGAGTTGTATTGTCAAATTAATCACTTCACCAAGGAAGACAAATTTGAGTGATTCATTGAAATTGCATTTACCAATGACGTAAGGACTGGAACTCGTAATATGGTTCTTTTTTTGTTTGTTGGTTTGTTGTGGTGGTTGTTTTTTTTTTTTTGGGGAGACAACATCCTATTGCAGTTTGTATCGAGTTTCTTTGGTTAAGCGAGGATGTTCACAGAAAAGCTCAGCAATACAGCTCTGTATTACAATTATTGCAAAATTTTCCAAGACTGCATCGGATCAAGCTCTATTGCAATTCAATGAAATCACTAACGAGGACAAAAAACTATTTGCAAATGCTAATTCCAATAATTCTCACCCGAGAAAGACACTGGAAAAATCGGATCGATTGTTTATTTCTGGTGGAGACAATAGTTTTTTTAATTGCATGAGATTTAATGCAAAATATAGGTATTTTAAAATACTGCTAGATTTCTCGGTTTGTCAAATTGCAAACAACAACTTATTTGTTATGTTAGCACCTTTTCCGCTGCTGCAGGGTTACGACTCTGGACTTGATAAAAAGAAATGTAAGCGACTGCAAATAACACTGCACTTTGTGAAGATATTTGCTGCCTAAAAGAGCACAGCTTCCGCCGCCCTTTTTTTTTTTTTTTTTAAATCTGAACTTACTGCTACAGTCATCACGCTTCGAGGTACAAGCTCATTTCAGTTTCCTTGCTTCTTGACAGAAGCGGAATAATTTGCGACCGACTCTGTACATGTTCTATATGACGTTTCCATAAATATTACATATAACAATCTATTATGTCAAATAGGAATATATCAAGCAAATTACGCACTTTCGTCTCAGTTAATCCATACCAGAATTGACTAACGAAGCTCAATCTCACTGTTAAATATCAACTATCACCGAAGGTTTAGGCCATTACAAACGGAACAAACGCAGTGTCGAAAGTGCTTTATTTCGCCCAGGGAATAAATATCTATTTTTTTTATCTGCCCCGTATATTCTTATATTATAACATTATTTCGCATCATAGAAAATTAAATTTCAGCGACTCTGTCCAACTTATGAGGTCGTAAACCAGTATTTGAATAATTTCAGCGCCTGTCACATACAGAAGACCGCACCAGTAAACATTTCTATTGTCGCTTACCTTTTATCCAGTTGATATGTTTATTATCTATATGCGTGTGCGAGTGGCTTTTATACTGCAACCCTCTCACCGCTGAATCGCACTTTTAACTAGAACCTCATTTCGCTAGCGAAATGTTAAACACTTGACAAAAATTAAAACGCAAAAAAACTTTCTTCAATGGGTTATTTCTTGAATAATATACTGCAAACAACACAGCTTGAATACGTCTTATAAGCCAAGTAGTGTTTGGTTTTTGTTGGCTTAAGGTTTTATTGACTGAGCAGGCATACGCCATGTTATCTATTTACGCAGTGAGAGCTCACAAAGCTCAGCAACTGTTTGTTCTGTGATGTATGTTAAATGCTCTGCATTTACTTGCAAAACTACACTCTTTTCACATGGCATTTCAACAAAGAAAACGAAATCAAAGACGAAAATAAAAAGTGACACGCACACGTTCAGATCAAGCTCTTCGTAAGTCCCAAGTTTCATGGTCCTAGGGCCCACAGTGTCAGAGAAGAAGACACAAAAAAATCGGAAAAAGTGTCAAGAAGAAAACAAAAAACGACGAACGGCTGCTCGCACAAATTCATATAACTATGGCAGGCTAACAGCTTGTCACGTGTTAATAATACGAAGGTTGCTAAAGCTTAAATAACATTAGAAAGGAAAAAAAAGGGATGCGATATTGGTTAAATAACAGTCCCATAAGCGATGAATGTAGCCCACCGACGATAGGTGCACGGGATGGCAAACTACACTCATGTGCACGGTATGATGTACAGCATTATGGTGTCCCGTTTTTTGTTTTTTTTATTCTTTTTACTGCATTTTCAGGCTGCAGTCTCACGTGATTCACACCACAATTTTCTCATTGAACCCCCCCCCCCCCCTCTCCTTCTCCAAGTAAAACCAACATGACGATATGATTTACCAACTACGAAGATGTCGACCTATAGGTCAACGTTTTCTTACTGGTCAATAATCCTTTATGCTGACTCATACTAAGTCAATATCTGCCAGTTCCTTGGTAGTTATACATCGACTTTCAAACAGAAAGGTCTGATTACGGAATCGGAGGGGCGTTCTTTTGCGAGATAAACAAGCATGTCCAAGGACATGACCCAGCCGAGTTACCAAACAAAGAAAGAGAGAACAACTCTGAAACGAATACTGTTAGGCCAAAAAACGAAGAACTTTGTTTCTGAACGTAACTTTTTCACAATTTTAATACACAACAAGACTGTCAAGTGACAGTGGCCCAGTTGAGGATTCAGTCTTGTGCCTCTTGGAAAATGGTAAGACAGTCTGATCTGGTTGAATGTTTTTTTATATTAAATTATGCTGAAATTATGAAAATTTCTGAATATTTGTAATAAATGGGAAAAATACTGACACAGGAATTTTACTGCAATTTGTTATTAAATTCAAACAGGAGTCAGATGTAAAAATTAAAATAAAGTCCTTTCTTTTATTACTTATCTTGGGCCTTGTTTCAAGAGAGTATAAAAATGTGCATACAGTTTTGGAACATCCTACCCAGAACACGGTACGATATTTGTCAAATAAAAATATATATGTAAAAACAGGAATTTTTCTCCAATTTGTTTTTGATATCAAAGAGAAGTAGAACTCCAAAATTTAAATAACGTCCTTTCTTATATGCACTTATCTCGAGCCGTTTGTTGCATACGATTACTTAAACGTGGATTCCTATCCAGGGTGGTACTAGGCCAGCGTTTAATTAAAAATCGATGATCGGATGAGGTATATCCAGACCCTGGATAGTCTACCTTGACAGGCGTACTTCAAATGCCCTGGTAAACTTCAAAGCGGGGGGTTCGTCAAAAATATGTGGACCCTAATTAATTCTAATTTGCGTGGGAAAAATGAAAAAGAGGCTATCGACCACCCGAAAAATATCACATTTATCATATTGTCGGGTCATATAATTGCTTCCTGCACCTTAAAAAATAAAAATTACAACTTTCTTGCATTATGCTCAATATTACCTATTATCGCCCACCCGAAATATATCATATTTATCATATTTTCGGGTAATACAAATGATTCCTGCACTTTTAAAGCGAAAATAAAAACTTTCTTACATTATCGCCCAATGTTCCCCTATTATCTCCCACCCGAAAAATATTATATCTATTATATTTTCGGGTCCTAGAATTGTTTCCTGCACTTTTAAAGCGAAAATTACAACTTTCTTGCTTTATCGCCCAATATTCCCTGATATCGCCCACCCGAAAAATATCACATTGATGATATTTTCGGGTCATAGAATTGATCCCTGCACTTTTAAAGCGAAAATTACAACTTTCTTGCATTATCGCCCAATGTTCCCTATTATCGCCCACACGAAAAATATCATATTTATCATATTTTCGGGTCATAGAATTGATTCCTGCACTTTTAAAGCGAAAATTACAACTTTCTTACATTATCGCCCAATGTTCCCTATTATCGCCTACCCGAAAAATATCACATTTATCATATTTTCGGGTCAGAGAATTGATTCTTGCACTTTTAAAGCGAAAATTACAACTTTCTTGCATTATCGCCCAGTGTTCCCTATTATCGCCCATCCGAAAAATATCATATTTATCATATTTTCGGGACATAGAATTGATCGCTGCACTTTTAAAGCGAAAATTACAACTTTCTTGCATTTTCGCCCAATATTCCCTATTATCGCCCATTCGAAAAATATCATATTTATCATATTTTCGGGTCATAGAATTGATTCCTGCACTTTTAAAGCGAAAATTACAACTTTCTTACATTATCGCCCAATATTCCCTATTATTGCCCATCCGAAAAATATCATATTTATCATATTTTCGGGTCAACAAATTGATTCCTGCACTTTTAAAGCGAAAATTACAATTTTCTTGCATTATCGCCCAATATTCCCTATTATCGCCCACCCGAAAAATATCACATTTATGATATTTTCGGGTCATAGAATTGATTCCTGCACTTTTAAAGCGAAAATTACAACTTTCTTACATTATCGCCCAATATTCCCTATTATCGCCCACCCGAAAAATATCACATTTATCATATTTTCGGGTCATAGAATTGATTCCTGCACTTTTAAAGCGAAAATTACAACTTTCTTGCATTATCGCCCAATGTTCCCTATTATCGCCCATCCAAAAAATATCATATTTATCATATTTTCGAGACATAGAATTGATCCCTGCACTTTTAAAGCGAAAATTACAACTTTCTTACATTATCGCCCAATGTTACCTATTATCGCCCACACGAAAAATATCACATTTATCATATTTTCGGGTCATAGAATTGATTCCTGCACTTTTAAAACGAAAATTACAACTTTCTTGCATTATCGCCCAATTTTCCCTATTATCGCCCACACGAAAAATATCATATTTATCATATTTTCGGGTCATAGAATTGATTCCTGCACTTTTAAAGCGAAAATTACAACTTTCTTACATTATCGCCCAATGTTCCCTATTATCGCCCACCCGAAAAATATCACATTTATCATATTTTCGGGTCAGAGAATTGATTCTTTCAATTTTAAAGCGAAAATAACAACTTTCTTGCATTATCGCCCAATGTTCCCTATTATCGCCCATCCGAAAAATATCATATTTATCTTATTTTCGGGACATAGAATTGTTTCCTGCACTTTTAACGCGAAAATTACAACTTTCTTGCTTTATCGCCCAATATTCCGTGTTGTCGCCCACCCGAAACATATCACATTGATCATATTTTCGGGTCATAGAATTGATTCCTGCACTTTTAAAGCGAAAATTACAATTTTCTTGCAGTATCGCCCAATATTCCATATTATCGCCCATCCGAAAAATATTATATTTATCATATTTTCGGGTCACAGAATTGATTCCTGCACTTTTAAAGCGAAAATTACAATTTTCTTACATTATCGCCCAATATTCCCTATTATCGCCCACCCGAAAAATATCACATTTTTCATATTTTCGGGTCATAGAATTGATTCCTGCACTTTAAAAGCGAAAATTACAACTTTCTTGCATTATCGCCCAATATTCCCTATTATCGCCCATCCGAAAAATATCATATTTATCATATTTTTGGGTCATAGAATTGATTCCTGCACTTTTAAAGCGAAAATTACAATTTTCTTACATTATCGCCCAATGTTCCCTATTATCGCCCACCCGAAAAATATTATATTTATCATATTTTCGGGTCCTAGATTTGTTTCCTGCACTTTTAAAGCGAAAATTACAACTTTCTTGCTTTATCGCCCAATATTCCCTGTTATCGCCCACCCGAAAAATATCATATTTATCATATTTTCGGGTCACAGAATTGATTCCTGCACTTTTAAAGCGAAAATTACAACTTTCTTGCTTTATCGCCCAATGTTCCCTATTATCGCCCACTTGAAAATATCACAGAAATGACCCACTGACAACAAAATTACTGAAAAGTCCAACCAGAAGTACTTGCATGTAGCACTTTGTGCCCCTGTGCAAATTGAAACTTTGCTTTTTTAAGAAGAAAAATGGAAATTTCCAATTTTTTAAAAGCTGCAAACTTCGAAGCTCAGTAGAATCAAAAATAAGGCGAAATTCAAAAATCGAAAAAAGTACTTTTTTCACCCCTTAGTTCTAGTTTCTTCACAACAAATTTCGGAATCTTCCGATGAAAAATGAGGGACTAGATAGATTTTTTCGTATTTTGCCCAAATTGGCAATAAAATCGCCAAAAATGGTTTAAACCCAAAAATAAGAGAAATTCCTAATGCAGTAGAAGGTTAAAAACTCGCGTTTAAAATTCGGTACCAATCGGATCAAAAATAAAAAAGATATTCCACTTTAACTACTTTGTTAAGACAAAAAATTGGAAATTTGCCAATTTTTAGAAGTTGCAAACTTTGAAGCTCAGTAGATTCAAAAATAAGGCGAAATTCAAAAATCGAAAAAAGTACTTTTTTCACTCCTTAGTTCTTGTTTCTTCATAAAAAATTTCGGAATCTTCCGATGAAAAATGAGGGACTAGATAGGTTTTTTCGTATTTTGCCCAAATTGGCAATAAAATCGCCAAAATGGTTTAAACCAAAAAATAAAAAAATTTCCTAATGCAGTAGAAGGTTAAAAACTCGTGTTAAAAATTTGGTACGAATCGGATAAAAAATAAAAAAGATATTCCACTTTAACTACTTTGTTAAGAAAAAAAATTGGAAATTTGCCAATTTTTACAAGTTGCAAACTTTGAAGCTCAGTAGATTCAAAAACAAGGCGAAATTCAAAAATCGAAAAAAGTACTTTTTTTACCCCTTAGTCCTAGTTTCTTCATAAAAAATTTCGGAATCTTCCGATGACAAATGAGGGACTAGATAGGTTTTTTCGTATTTTGCCCAAATTGGCAATAAAATCGCCAAAAATGGTTTAAACCAAAAAATAAAAAAATTTCCTAATGCAGTAAAGGGTTAGGAACTCGTGTTAAAAATTTGGTAAGAATCGGATAAAAAATAAAAAAGTTATTCCATTTTTAACGGTCGCGGGACGGACAGACGGACGGACGGACGGACGGACGGACGGACGGACGACACTTGCCCCCATCTGTATAGCCCTGTTGGCTGAAAAGCCAACTGGGCTAAAAACGAGCTTTCCCTGTGGAAGCTACCCGAAAAGGGATGTTGGAGAGGTTGGGTTTTGACGATTTACGTATTTACCGACTTTTACACAATTTTACAAAATTTCTGAAATTCCACCATTTCGGCATTTTTTTTTTTTTTTGTCATTTGCGAAAAAAGCAAAGACCATGTGGAGAAGCACCTAAGAAACTTTCGATTAAAATGTTATAACTATTCGAAAAAGACTGAGAGAAATGAATGGTTTGACAATTCAGTTATTTACTACCATTTTTGCCAAACTTCAAAGTTCCGCCATTTCGCCAGTTTTTCGCGAACCGCGAAAAAAATAATAACCTGGTAGGCGAACCCCTGGGGAACATCCCTGCGTAACACCTAAACGATTGGAGTAAAACTGCAGGAGTAGCCTTTTAAAAATGGGTCAAAACGGGCACAAAAAGTGCCGCCATTTTGTCAGTTTTTCGTCAATCGTTTAAAAAAGTAATAGCCACGTGGGGGACCACCCAGGGAACATTCCTGCATAATATCAAAACGACTGGAGCAAAAGTGTAGGAGGAGTAGCATTTTAAAGAAAAAGTTTAACATACGCACATACATTCAAGCCCCCTATAGTAATACGACTAACCCAGTTAAATACGTGGCTAACCTGGTTAAATAACAGTCCCATAAATGATGAATGTAGCCCACCGACGATAGGTGCACGGGATGGCAAACTACACTCATGTGCACGGTATGATGTACAGCATTATGGTGTCCCGTTTTTTGTTTTTTTTATTCTTTTTACTGCATTTTCAGGCTGCAGTCTCACGTGATTCACACCACAATTTTCTCATTGAACCCCCCCCCCCCCCCCGCCTTCTCCAAGTAAAACCAACATGACGATATGATTTACCAACTACGAAGATGTCGACCTATAGGTCAACGTTTTCTTACTGGTCAATAATCCTTTATGCTGACTCATACTCAGTCAATATCTGCCAGTTCCTTGGTAGTTATACATCGACTTTCAAACAGAAAGGTCTGATTACGGAATCGGAGGGGCGTTCTTTTGCGAGATAAACAAGCATGTCCAAGGACATGACCCAGCCGAGTTACCAAACAAAGAAAGAGAGAACAACTCTGAAACGAATACTGTTAGGCCAAAAAACGAAGAACTTTGTTTCTGAACGTAACTTTTTCACAATTTTAATACACAAAAACGAGCTTTCCCTGTGGAAGCTACCCGAAAAGGGATGTTGGAGAGGTTGGGTTTTGACGATTTACGTATTTACCGACTTTTACACAATTTTACAAAATTTCTGAAATTCCACCATTTTGGCATTTTTTTTTTTTTTTGTCATTTGCGAAAAAAGCAAAGACCATGTGGAGAAACAACTAAGAAACTTTCGATTAAAATGTTATAACTATTCGAAAAAAGACTGAGAGAAATGAATGGTTTGACAATTCAGTTATTTACTACCATTTATTCCAGTTTTTGCCAAACTTCAAAGTTCCGCCATTTCGCCAGTTTTTCGCGAACCGCGAAAAAAATAATAACCTGGTAGGTGAACCCCTGGGGAACATCCCTGCGTAACACCTAAACGATTGGAGTAAAACTGCAGGAGTAGCCTTTTAAAAATGGGTCAAAACGGGCACAAAAAGTGCCGCCATTTTGTCAGTTTTTCGTCAATCGTTTAAAAAAGTAATAGCCACGTGGGGGACCACCCAGGGAACATTCCTGCATAATATCAAAACGACTGGAGCAAAAGTGTAGGAGGAGTAGCATTTTAAAGAAAAAGTTTAACATACGCACATACATTCAAGCCCCCTATAGTAATACGACTAACCCAGTCCGACAAAGTCAGCTGGGTTAAAAAAAAAAACAAAAAGTTGAAAAGTCTACAGACTGAGAAACCGCAGCCCACCACTACCGATAATTCCCACTTGGAAACTACGTTTAAAACTGGGTCTATTTTATCCAACCTCTTAAAGTTTAGTCTTAGCTCCTTTTTTAATCTTTATTTTTCGGGATTGCTTTCCGCAATCAAAACGCCTCCTAGGCTATTACAAGTGCGGGGGGGGGGGGCGACATTTGGCACATACACAAGAGTGATGAGACTTCGTTAAATTCGTTTTGGCCGTGACACTTACATTCAGACGCATCGCTTCAGTTGCCTCGGCTTACATTGAGAGTTGGGCGATCAATACACCCAGGCTGATATCATGCCAGTTTACACTACTGCTCTCAGCTTCTTGCCGCCTGTTTTCCAAATTTGTTTTGCCGTTTTTTTATTGAAAAATTAAGCACATTTGGCACATACACAAGAGTGATGAGACTTCGTTAAATTCGTTTTGGCCGTGACACTTACATTCAGACGCATCGCTTCAGTTGCCTCGGCTTACATTGAGAGTTGGGCGATCAATACACCCAGGCTGATATCATGCCAGTTTACACTACTGCTCTCAGCTTCTTGCCGCCTGTTTCCCAAATTTGTTTTGCCGTTTTTTTATTGAAAAATTAAGCACATTTGGCACATACACAAGAGTGATGAGACTTCGTTAAATTCGTTTTGGCCGTGACACTTACATTCAGACGCATCGCTTCAGTTGCCTCGGCTTACATTGAGAGTTGGGCGATCAATACACCCAGGCTGATATCATGCCAGTTTACACTACTGCTCTCAGCTTCTTGCCGCCTGTTTCCCAAATTTGTTTTGCCGTTTTTTTATTGAAAAATTAAGCGAAAAAAATGCAGGCGGATAAACTAGACCTACTGAAGTTTATCCTATCCAAATTTTATCTATCTAGCCCTAACGTCCTCTGACTAGTTCCACGGACAAACTAAAAAAAATTCGTACAAATTCAATGCACTAGAGGATTTTGGCAAATCCCCAAGTGTAATAAATAGTCCGCGCTCGCTCCCCTTTTCTGTTATTTGCTTCTTTGTTTAAAACTTGCATCCCCATCGGTATACATCCATTTTTGCATGTTTACACAAATCCGATGTAAAAATCCATTAGAAACATTGAAACATAGGCAGTACAGTAAAACCCAGTTCAACCGACAGCGTCATGGCCATAAACAGCACGTCACATTCACGAGATACTTGTTTAAGTGATAAGGAGTGCACTGAAGTCTACTGCAGAATGGGCAATATGTCCAGCGTGTCCCAATAACTCATGCCCGTTTAAGTGAGATTAAGGTTTTTTTTTTTTTCTTTTTTTTTTTTGTTTTGTTTTTTTTGTTTTTAATTCAGAAACAAACGAATATGAATTTGCTTTATGCTGGATATTTCTATCAAGTCATTTTCTACATACTGCCCAACCAGGTTCGCGCTGGATTCTCAGGACGAAGTGAGTCAAAAAAGGAAAGTGTGACTCAGTTGGATCCAGAAAACGCGGTGGGTTCCAAAAAAAGCGAGTCATTTCGTAAAAATACCCAAAAAGTGGACAAACACCCCGCCAACGCGAACCCTGCCAACGACATATTACTGCAGTCTACGTCACACGTCGCTTCGGCGATTGAACAGTTCTTACACACCACAAACACAAACTCGACTTTTCCTCCAACCACACAGTAGCAATCCACACATTAAAACTATACGAGGCAATACGACGCGAAGGAAGTTTATTTTCCGTTTTACTTATCCATTACTGAAGCTCTGAAAGACCACGGGACGTAAACCTTTTTTCTCAGTTTAACGCATGGTTAATACGTTCGGCTCAGAAAAACAGCCTTTGCACGTGATCTTTGCAAATCTCGGGCCAAGGTGCATTTGGCTTATGGGTCACTGGGGGTGTCACAAAGTCTCTAGATCGTCTTCCATGACGTCATGTATCACATAAGAAAAAGAGGACTTCCACGAAAATTCATGCCCAATTTTAGGTGTTCGATCTGTTTTTCATATTGTTATTTGTTGAAAACAAACCATGCACAACATGCACATGGCCTCTTGCACGTTCACACACGACAGTACAGTGAAACCCAGTTCAACCGACATCAATCATAAATAACAGATCACATGGAAGGGATACCGGATGAATCGACATGCACTGCACTGAAGTATATATGTTATAGGGAATCTGTGTAATTAGGGATTAACAGAATTTCGCGTGAAATGTGACATAAGTTACATAGGATAAAAATATCGCTAAATTCAGGTACTGAAGTATCTCATGAATGATAGTTTGGCAATCGAGTGCTTTGAGTATATTAATTCAAAATCTACTATCAATTTCGGTCAAATACTACATTGCAAACATGAAAATTCTCAATAAAAACATCGAAATTGATTGAGCAAGTTATTACACGAATCCACTAGGGATTTCATGAAATCCCTAATTTCACAGATTCCCTGTGACATATACAGCAAACAGTGCAGTCAGGAGTAATATGACCAGTATTTCAGGGTTCACTGACCTCGTTTTAATGAGATCTAGCATATTTCTTTTCTGTCTTTTCAGAAAGTGAATCTTGATTTATGTTGAACATTTCTGTCATTTATATCATCACACAACAGATTCTTCAATTCTACCTCATTTGTGGCTTCGGAGATTTCGGTTTCCCGAGTTCTTGATCCGGAGATTTCGGTTCCCCGAGTTCTTGCTCCGGAGATTTCTGGTCCCCGAGTTCTTGCTTCGGAAATTTCGGTTCCCCGAGTTCTTGCTCCGGAGATTTCGGTTTCCCGAGTTCTTGCTCCGGAGATTTCTGGTCCCCGAGTTCTTGCTTCGGAAATTACGGTTCCCCGAGTTCTTGCTTCGGAAATTACGGTTCCCCGAGTTCTTGCTCCGGAGATTTCGGTTCCCCGAATTCTTGCTTCGGAGATTTCGGTTCCCCCAGTTCTTGCTTCGGAGATTTCGGTTCCCCGAGTTCTTGTTCCGGAGATTTCGGTTCCCCGAGTTCTCTCTCCCGAGATTTCGGTTCCCCGAGTTCTCGCTTCGGAAATTTCGGTTCCCCGAGTTCTTGCTTCGGAGTTCTTCACTTTACTTTCTTCCAACAACACCCCCGGCGATCACAGAGCGGTTTCCTACATAGAAAACGATCCGAGACAATAGGCATCTTTCGAAGAATTTACTTTCCATTTTACTTATCAATAGACAGGAAGAAGTCTCGTTTCTCATGCCGATTTTTTTAAACAAATGTGACTCGTAAAAAAACGAGGCCAGGCCAGGGCTGTATTGGCTTATGCGACACTGGGTTTGCCAGAAAGGTCCAAGATCATCACGCAGGGCGCAAAAAATTTTGTCACAAAAATTCGTGCCAAAATTTTACAGGTAATTTGCTAACCTCCAAAGCAGTGAGTGCAGTAGTTAAAAGTAATTTTGAAAGAAATACATACACATAGCGGCAGAAGTCTTCCTTTGCCACACGCGGCTCCAACGTGCCAATACTAACGCACCACTGCTTCATCAGACATTAAAGCTCGTCTCACAACCCGTCGTGCGTGTTTTTGCAAGCACGGGCTCCGCCAATTTAAGAAATTATTGGCCGTAGCCATCCCGTAGAGGAAGAAGGGGTTTCTGTGGTGTTGCAAGTGTGTCGTACTTATGGAGCAAGTGGCTTGTGCAAGCAACTTGTGCGCCGCTCGCCCTCCGTACGAAAATTGGTACGCTTTTGATCGTCCGTGCAGCTCGTACTTGCTAAGTGCGCTTCGCGTAAGGCTGTCGTACGTTTTTGAGAATCGTACGTCACCCATGCAGCTCACTCACTCCCATTGCCAGATAGACGTACTGACTTCCTGCGGAACCTACGCCTACCGCGACGTTTTTCCAGGGGTTGTAAAGACAGCGCATATTGGAAGTCATCTTCAGTATCATCTTCAGCATCACCATGGCTACACCATTGGATCAGCTACACTATCTGAGCTTGCTCGAGGAGGAAGAAGACCGTGAGATTGTTGCCTTAGTACTTGTCAGGAACCGTCTACAGCAAAAGAGAGCGCACCAGCGTTTCTGGGTGAAACCGTGGTTGCAGAGGAGGCCTAAGTTGGCTCAATACGAGACCCTCTTACAAGAGCTGGCTGGACCGAGAGTCGGAAGGGGACTACATGGGTTTCATCCGGATGGATAGAAACATGTTGGCAGAGGTCCTCCAACGAGTCGACCCGAGGATCGCCAAAAGTGAAAGGTGTGTGCCATTCTACAATTATATATACAGATATACATATATACACATACATATATACATATATATATATATATATATATATATATATATATATATATGTTACAGCGGATCTGTAGAATCAGCGAATCTGTAGATCCGCTGAAAATTTCAGCGAATCTGTAGATACGCTGGCTCGACCAGCGAATCTATAGATCCGCTGAAAATTTTAGCGGATCTAACAGATCCGCTGATTTTGGGCTGAGAAAATTCTACAGATCCGCTGAAATGATTGGCGAAGCTAAAGTACCGTTGATATTGATTAGTATGGCCGAAATATACGGTATTAATGTGTAAACGGTGCTGTTATTACTATGTGATTATCACTTAAAAGCCATATTCACTCATGCAATCAATAACTCTTAGGAAACCCTCTCATCGATAATGGAACTCCGATTGCAATTAAAGAAGCTGATCATAGAAGCACTAGTACTTGTGATCATGACTTAAAAGCAAAATTTACTCTTATAATCAGCAACTCTAAAAAAAACTCATTCATCAATAATGACGCTCCAGTTGCAATTGAGGAGGGTTACATCTTGTTTGTGAATCCCGGGCAAAACGGCGACGGCCAAAACGGAGAAGACCAAAACGGCGACGGGCAAAACGGCGATGGCCAAAACGGCGACAAGTGCAACCATGGACAAAACGACGACGAAGATTAATAATTTAATGTTGAAAATCAAAATACAGAGAATAGTGTTGCCAGATAAATCAAATCAGTTCTGCTTGAAGATAAGCATAATTTGAACCCATATTTAAATTTTAAGGGCGAAATAAAATGGATAATTTAACTCTATTTTACCATATATTCCTAATTGCAATTATACGATAATCCAGTGTGTGTGTGGGGGGGGGGGGAGGGTAAATAAGTACATTTTGAAAGACCATTGTATTTAGCGACTGTGTCCACTAATCCGTTATTGCATGTGAAACCCCTGTCCACCACACGTTGATTCAACTGAACTGCTTGCCTCAGTGAAAGTTCTACATTTAATTTTATGCCGTTTTTGGTAATCAAATTGAACGAGCACAGATCAAATTGATATACTCCAGGGAACCCGAAGCAGATCGAATTGCGTGTATTTAAGTTCATTGCATTGTTAAATTGCAATTACTTTTAAGCAAATACCACTCCAATAGAATCATATAATATGTACGTCGGCTTTCTTATAAGAAGATCACAAGTTATGAAGCTTGCAATTAAAGTTCTATGATCTACAACCATGGAAAGTAACACTAGAATGGAAGTGCAATCAATCTGCTTCAAATGGCATTTCAATGAAAACAGTGTCTTTGATTTTTGGCTATGATAAAACTCAATATAAACAGTCTTTTATTATGGGCTATGATAAAACTCAATATAAACAGTATTTTAGCTTCGGCAGTCATTTCAGCGGATCTGTAGAATTTTCTCAGCCCAAAATCAGCGGATCTATTAGATCCGCTAAAATTTTCAGCGGATCTATAGATTCGCTGGTCGAACTAGCGTATCTACAGATTCGCTGAAATTTTCAGCGGATCTACAGATTCGCTGATTCTACAGATCCGCTGTAACATATATATATAAGCTAATTAATGTTGCCATTCTACATACATATAAATATTACACACAGCTGAAATTCCTGCCATTTGCTCCTCTACGTGTTAGTCACACTCCATGTAGATGTACTTGTGTACTCACAATCCGTACAGTTGTACTTGTGTACTTATGCCACGAGTAAACTCCCCTGTCTGTGACGGATATCGAATTTCTGACAACTAATTTGAAGTATTCAAATACTGAAACTTACTGATACTTTTTCCTTAACTCCTGCAGTTTAAAAATGACGTGTCTCTGCTCACTGTGAAAGGTCACCTCTATGTTACAGTGGATGTGCCAAATCAACGAATTTACAAGATCACTGAAGTTTTCAGCGAATTTGACAGGAAATTATATATCGCAGGAACAATTTTCCGAAAATTATGGTTCTTTTTTTCAAACTTGACTACGTCTCGAGGAGTACGTCTATCCCCCGTAGGGGATATGGTGTGTGTAAGGCTGTTGCGTGTTGACTACGCAAAATTTAAAAGTGGAAGGAAAGGCAGACGCAGTGTCTAACATTTAAATGAATCAATCCATTAACCAGTAGGCGCGTGAGACTACCCAATATACGCTAAGTCCAATGCCGATTCTCAACAGTCCGCCATTTTATCATTTTTTTCCGATCCGGAAAATTCTTGATCACTGCACTGCGAAAGGGTCCAGAGAAGCCGTGTACAAAATTTGAAACGAATCCGCGTGAGACTGAAGTGTGACAGATGGATAGACAGACGGACAGAGGGACCGAAAAGTTCAAAACTACATCCCTCCGTTCCACGGGGGATAATTATAAAAAAAAAGATAATCCTCGAGGTTAGTAAAAATTGCCATTGGATCATAAATATACGTCACACGGCATGCATAGTAGGCAACAACCTCACTCATAGGTTCTCACTTGATTTTTGCAACAAAACGAATTCCTCAGACTGTCTTCTGGACTGTTTTACTGAAAAACACAGTCGTAAAACTAGCCAGTTTTGTTCTTGTCTTTTTACACGGATACGTTATGGTCACAATGCTCTCTTAAATGTCCCCTCGTAAATGCGAGTGTACACAAGGCATACACGGCAGGAACAGCAAAAAGCCGAAGCTCTTGGCAGTTGGGCCACATACGGCAGACCGGGGAAAAGGGAAACAAACCGGACTATTACGGAATACAAAGGAATGGGAACAGACCACAAAATGCTGTGGCGAGTGCTTAGGAACGGATTAATTCCGACAGGACTTGCCTTCTAAGCCGCATATGAGGATTTTGAAGTATGCTAAATCTTGCTTGGGTGGATACAAAAAGTTAATAAAATGCCAGCAGAACATAAACATTGAAACCCGATGAATATTGCCCTCAGCGCCTTAATGCTTTTTTAATAATACATTTTAATCAATAAATGTAATTAATCAATAAGCAGATTTACAGTTTCGTTTTACCAAATTAAGTTTCTTTTTTTTTTGGGGGGGGGGGGGAGGGGGGTAAGCATGAATAGCAGTCAATGGACAAAAAACATCGAAACATTTTGAAACAGGTATAGAACTCTTTTTGTGTTAGAAACCCACTTCAATATTGCACTCAAGTGTTGACACTATATAGATGCGTCGTTACAGAGAAAATCAACTTTTAATGTATTTTCCTTTGATGCTTGATGTTTCTTCCCCAGTGGAATCCTGCGAATTTCCTCTACTGAGTATGCGCACTTGAAACCGTGAGCAGACACATGCAATTGAGCAAAAAAAAAAAAAAAACAAAACAAAAAAAAAAAACTGCGGTCGCCAAGTTTTGCGAATCAAACGGTACGATAAACAAGGAAACTGCTCTTACTGGTACGACCCGCAGACGGCAGTGTAAATGCTACCTATTACAATAAATAAGCCAGAAAAGCATTTCTTCTATTGGTAACATTAATCACATTTGCTATTTGATTAAAAACATCACTACAGATAATTGCCATTAAAAAAATTGTACCAGAAATAACTACTGACCTTTACCAAAGGTCATGAATAACTAGCAAAGCGAGAATGATAGCAATCTGAAGAGCTGTATGCACGAAAATTTAATTTATGAAAAGTTGTAACAAAAATGTCCGTGGACATTGTGCCCAGCCGTGAAAGCGAAGACATTACAAAGGTGAAAGAAGAAACCGACCAATTTTGAAAAAAAAAAAAAAACTTAGATTTGGTGAGCAACATTGCATCGGACAGAATTTCTGGGACGAACAACATTTTTTGTACTTCTCCTTAAGATATCCGCTTACTTGACCAGATTTTGCCGAACGGAAAAAAAAATACTTCAATGAATCATAGAAGTAAGGGAAGGAAGGAAAGAAACAAGAATGTGGTATGCCCGTGTACATACCTCTGTGCAAGGCAGA
The DNA here is from genome assembly GCA_949752745.1 of Protula sp. h YS-2021. Lineage (NCBI taxonomy): Eukaryota > Metazoa > Annelida > Polychaeta > Sabellida > Serpulidae > Protula > Protula sp. h YS-2021. Next base: position 41,132,165 of record OX457030.1, on the reverse strand, counting down.
ACTATAAACGTGGCCCGTAAAATCTATGAAAGGAGACCATGAAAAGGTGAGCCTAGAGCTGGACTCACAATCTCTAGCTTTGCGGGCAACAACACAAACCAGCTTCTATCGGATTCAGTATTGCCTGCAAAACCCAAAATGGAAAACAGTGAAACAGCTATCGTCGGCAGCACAGCCCCCAACCGCAGACGGTGATGAGTAGATTAAAAAATATTTCGATAATTAAAAAATATTTCGATACAGTACATTCTGAATATAATAAAACCTCTATCACTGAACACATACCATTGGTGAACAACCTCACTTAACTGAACTCGTTTTCGCCCTAACACGTGACAGAGGGACACAGCCCAATTCATAAGCCCCATAAAACCCCGGTCGGGGGGCCAATGTTTTCTGCAAACACAAAAAACGTGTGAACATAGCCAAAAAATTAAAAACACACCAAAGTGGAAATTTACAAACAACGTCAAAAATACAGTTTTTGCTCAAGCTTCCTGATGATGTGCACAACTTGATCTTTCGAATTCCACAGTTCGGTGAAGATCCGATGAACTGTTTTAGAGATATCGCGTTAACAAAGTCCAAAACAGTTAAAAAACAACTCGTGATTATCAGGTCAACGCGTAACAACACCCAACGACCGGCGAAGATGTGTCACGTACGAGCGCATTGTGATTTTTCTGCACTCTGACAGTTTTGGCCAATATTTTGGGAACATTCCTGCCACATTTCACATCAATCGGACCAGAAATGTAAGGAAAAGTAGCATTTTTATAATTTTTTTACACATACACACACGCGACGGATACCTCACAAGCGACGAGGCTGAAAAACTACATTCATGTACGCGGGTGTGATGAAGAACATGGTGGTGTCATGTTTTCTTTACATTCTTTTTATATCTTCTTTTAGGCTGGGGAAATCGTCCCGGGGGCAATAGTCCTAGGAGGAATAGCCCCACCGGGGGCAATTACCCAGTGGGATTATCCTATACCCAAAATAGGAACGTAAAGGAAAAACAGTACAGGATTTCATTTAAACAACTTTATTGTTGGAGAGAAAGAATGAGCAGAAAAGCCTTCCCCACGAAACAATTTGCCACCCCACCTCAAAACTCCCCCTCCACTAGTTTTCTTATCACCCCCGCCATCCCCCCCCCACTTCCGGCGTCTTCAACAAAGTGATTGAAAGCTGGTGTTTGCTGGAGCTTTCAATGAACCAGTACAGCGAACATTGAAAGCTCCAGCAAACACCAGTTACGACTCCGAAATGAGAACCCCAGCCAAGCTCTTGAACACCCTCCTACCCTGCTCTGCTACCTTGTTTGGTTAAGTATCTCCATGTAGTGATTTTAGTGTAAAATAAAACATCCCTGACAAGTTAGTAAACTACTCTAGACTAATCTTGACTAATCATCTTACTCCGGGTCACCGGTGGTTTGCACCGAGTTAAATGAATGCTGCGAACAATCAGAATTGCACGTGTCACCACAAGTGTCACACGTCGAGCTGCTAGACTGCGAGCCGCTGGGCGTCACGTGACCCGGACTGCACGCGGCAGTGGGCGTCATGTGACTGGGACTGCACTCGCCACTGGGTGTCACGTGGCCAGGACTGCACACAGCACTGGGTGCCACGTGACTCGGGCTGCATAAGGAACTAAAAGTCACGTGACCCGGGCTACAAACGTCACTGGGTGGAGCAGACCCGTGTACCGCTTCTGCGACGCACTGCCCGGCACTTGCATGACTGTCCGTGACGCTGGCCTGCGTCGGCGTGTGCGCCGTGCTGTAGGTAGCTGTATCGCTCCGTGCCTCCCACAGCGACCCGAAATGTCGGCCCGGAGTGCGGCTATAGTCTGACGGAAAGCTGTAGCTGTCGTGGGTGGGCGTGGTGGACGAATCAAAAGCAGGTGTGAGCGAGCACTCAATGTTCATGAGAGGAGTGACGCCCCGCGATTCGATCGCTATATCCGGTGTCGCACCAACGCTTTCCGACTTCGAATACACATACATTGGACGCTGGAATCCTGTTGACAACAAACCGAAGAAAAACAATTAAAATAAATAAATACAATGCATGATTGTAAGGAAATGGAAACACAAAATGTCAAGCTTTATATGCTTCAATCTTGAACCGCCATCTCTGATGGCCGAAAATCTTTTTTTTTTTGTCAAATTGTTCACCTTCTATATAAACTACTATCTCTCGATACCCCCAACGTTGTTGGCGATCAAGAGATTTTGTATTACATCTCACATCTAAACCGAAAAATTAACAGTTAAAATTAAATCTTGTCTATTTTTCCCTATACCTTTTGATTTGTTGAATGGGGTTTCAATACGATCGCACTTGGAAAAGCCCACTTCAGAAGACAGCAGATATTTCGTGAATCTTTCCGGCCTCAGTTCAATGGCCTTATAATTCTCAAACGTAGTTGCCTGAAAATACAACGTGGTATAAATTTCCATGTTATTCAATCTTTCTTTTTATCGACAAGACAAATTCGTAGATAGCTAAATTTTGTGACGAAACCTGACGAATAACAATAACAACTAATATTCCTTTGACATTGCAAAGCATTGAATTGTAGAGAAAAAAATCAATAAATTTTGATACATAGCGGACTTACGTTCAGTTTCTTTTTCTTTTTGTACGAAGCAAAGGACTGCGGCTCCAAAATGAGCTTTCCACCTGGTCTGAGTTGCCGGAAAATGCGCTTGAAACACCTTTTTAAGCCGTCGTCTCCAAAATTAAGATGCAACCACTTCGTAATACTCAAAGCTAAAATGACATCATATTCCTCTTTCTGCAGGTCCAGCAATTCGTCTCTCTCCAAAACATAGTTGCCCTACAAAAACATCATATTCACCAATAATAACACAATGGTAAATATAAATATACAAGACTAAATAGTCCACCAGAAACTGGTCGTGAATACGATGGTCTAAAGCTGGCCACTGATACTGATTTCGCCCAACATCTTTATATAATCTGTCACTGTTTAGTGTCAATGTACGCACAGTTTCCAGCACAAAACAGACACTGCAAGCGAAGTTAATTTGAGAGAGAAAGATAGAGATACATATATTTACCTGAACAAAACTGACATTGTTCGGAAACGAAGGTACTGAATCCTTTTCGGGAACTGTTGTTGCAGCAAGGGGACCGTACGTTAGCGGTAATGATACGGGAACATTTTTCTTTTCCATTGCGTTTCTAGAAAGATAATGCTTAACAATTTTTCTTGCAATACTGACTAGTTTTCCATCGATGTCCATGCCAACAATTTTCCGTGGCTCAAAGCTCTTAGCAATGCTGATTGTTATATGTCCAATGTTACACCCGATATCCAATACATCTTTGTTATGGAACCAGTCATTTTGGAAACAATCAAGACGTTCATCCTCGTCTTGCGCATTTCGTTTTCCGTAGTACCTGTCGTAATTTCCATATATGAACTTGTCATCTCTATTTCGGAATTTGGGCTTGTCCTGCTTAGCTTTTACAGATGAACAACTAGATTGCTTACGAAATTTATGTCCCTCGTCTTTTCGAGGTTGTTTGGAATCAGTAACACCATCTCCTTCGTATTTTCTGGAGCAATCGCTGATTGTCCTCTTTCGTCTTGGTTTTGGCGAGTTTTGCGGAATTGCAGGAGATACAATTTTATCTACAACCCGTTTCAGTTTAGAGTTTAATGACAATGTGTGTTCAGCGGACCCCTTCGAGTTTTCAGTAATATCCACAGATAACGGTTTGCTAAAATCCTTTAGGTCAGCATTTCCACTTTCAATATCAGCATTACTTTCAACGTTAGCACTCTCATTTGCAAGACTTTTTTTCCGCTTGTGTTTCTTTCTTTTCTTAGCACTTGTTCGTTTTGTGGCAAAGAAATCGAAATCCAAGTCTTCGCCAGAATTCAAGTTTAAGGGGTCGTTAATGTTTGGAGGTATCAGAACTTCTACTTGCTTCCGGTGAGCAGGTGTTGGCAGGGGCGACGACACTGGTGTTTCTGCATTTAAAATTTTGTTGATTGCTTCGTCGTTCATACTATTCAGATTAAGCGGATCATTTATGTTCCCACCAAGCAAAAATTTGGTTGGTAGTTTTATTACATCTTTTCCGTGTTTTGGCCTGTCGTGGCGAAAACTCCGCTTTCGTTGAGTTCTCGAGCTCGACCCAACTTTATCAACCGATCTCCGTTTCTTTGTTAACGGCAAGTTCGATCTTTGATCGGGAGACGGCCGTTCCATGTCGCGAGAATTTTTCTTTGATGCCGCATTAACTACTGCTGAAATTTCATTTTCAAGTCTTTTTTCGAAAGACTTAGAACTGTGGCCTGTAAAAACATTGTCCGATAATCGTCCCGTACAGGTATCGTTACTGGCAGTTCTAAAAATATCATCTTTCGTTGGTGTAGCTATTTTTACGCTCATCGTGTGACCAGCTACCTGTCTCATAACACTCAGTGTCACATTCAGTCCAAAAACTAATATGTACGATAAATAACTATTTAACTTATTCCGCGCCTTGGTTGACTTCGACCTTTACGTTAAGTGTCTCTTTTCCACGCTGAAACCTCTTCGAATGGCAAATTCGAACACAAAACGACCACGGCGATCACAGCGCCATCTTTTGAATAGTCGTGAAGAGTGGAAAGTGTCCTCTCAAAACTATCCCCATTTTGAAGTCATTTCTGAAGTAACAACAATAGCCTACACCCCCACTTTAGCAAATGCAATCGAGCATTATTTATTGAATCTCCTGACAGTAAATTAATAGTGTGATATACTATGCAAAGTACAAATATTTTGTTAAATTCCAACTCCTCTTTCAAGCATAATCAGCGCACATCGCACACTTGCAAGTGCGCATGTACACCGTGTATTTCCTGTGGCCTTGACCTTCTTTGTGATCTGCATGCAAAGCCATAAACTAGTAGTCACAAAATGGATGTCTTTATGAATTATTTCAGTTTTCTAAAGGGCAAGATATAACCGAAACGAAGACACCTTAATAATGCAATCGCTAAGTTTAAAAATAATTCTTAGAATGTAAATATATTTTACCTAAGATAACGTGCACACTAGTAGTTGGATCTATAGAAACTCGTGATATATATATCTGTATATTTGATCACCAACTTGTTGCTTTTAATTATACTTGGTGATTTTCAATCCCCTGGATCATTCAATTTGTATGATTCGGTAAATTTGGCAGTCCAATATAAGGCAAGCAAACGCTATGATAAGGCAGTTAAGGCACACGGTATGATATCAGCACAGTCATATTGATCACTCAACTGTCCACAATGAGAGCGATTATGGTATGCCTGTGCCGTTGACTGCAGCGTTTCAGTTTTGCATACTTGCTGAAGAGTACATATATATATATATATATATACATATACATATAGATATATATATATATATATATATATATATGTATATATTGTTTTAAACTTTTTTTTTTTTTTTGCTTTACGCTGTTTGACGTTGGAAGACGAAATTTCACAGATAGAAAATGACGAGTCAAATTGAGGTCAAGTGTTTTTACCTCAAAATGGTTTCCAGAAAACTCTTCCTACAAGGTATGTGGTAGGAAGAAAATATTAAAAGGTAATGAGTTCTCGCAAAATTTGCAATTTTCATGACCTTGATCTACAAGGTTAAGGCCAAATTGTGGTCAAAATATTTTTATACCCTTATTTATTACGAAAAACGGCCAGAAAGGGCTTTTAAATCCTTGTTTCAACAGCTACATAGTTCAGTACAGAGCAACCTTGCAACCTGAATCTAGACATTCAGGGTCAAGCTCAAAAGTCAAGTAACCTTTCTATATCAAACAGTGTTAGACCATCTTCTAGAAAGCGGTTAAGAGATTTTAAACTTAATTTAGAGATTTTGAGCCTATTTTCGACCCTCTTTGCCTAAAGCACTTTATGTAAGAGGTACCCCGGTGACTTTGGCCTCCCCGGTCATAGCCAATGTTAAAAACCGGAAGTTGACCATTACCTCGAAAATGGTTAGAGATAGAGCCAGTTTGAACTTACTTGCGACCATTTGGGCATATTAGACCTTATGTAAGAGGTACCCAGGTGACTTTGACCTCTTCGTCCATTGTGAATTATGAATTTTAACAGTTCATCCAAAGTGTAATTTTCGCTACTGGGCAGCAAAAACTGTCTAGTTTAACGAGCATTCGAATTAAACATTGATATATTGGTACCCTTTCCTTACTGGCATGCGTGGACACATTTAACTGGAAAACTAATACGGCTAAACTTCATTCAATTTTCGGTACAGATTTAATAGGATTTTCATGTCACCAATTTAACGACGTTCGATTCTGACATATATTGTACTTTTTCGTAAGAAGGTAATTAAATTGGTGATTAGGAAGACCCTTTGCAAAACAGCAGCGTTGACACTTTATATGCTTGAATTACACCGTCGCCTTTTCCCTTTCTTGTGTTTGCAAAATTGCTGCATTTTGGAATGTCAGATTCATGTTTAAATTTAGTTTCATCAAATGTTCACCAGATGCACGGACCATCTTAATTGTACAAAATTGAAGTGTCGCGATGATCTCGAATGACCTCAAAAGGGCAGCAAAATCGGTCTGAGAAGCCACCCATGTACACTTGAATGTTTAAAATCGATCGCACGGTTTGCTAGGGCAACAATGAACGGCCTCTTAATGTCATCAAAATTAGGATGAGACGTCATCAATATGATCGCTAACCCAGAGATTTATTAAAATTCTTTCATATTCTCACAAGATCATAGCATTCACACACTGGACAGTTTTGAAGGTAAAAAAGCCCAGCAATAACCTTAAATGTTGTCTCAAGGTCACCCAAAATCTAGACAGTGCTCAAGGCTGCCCATATGAATATTAATATCAAGTTCAATTATAATCCGTGGCGACGGAACTACTCACAAGATACACACAATGGTCAGTGCTGAACGTCCCACGGTGACGCTAATGACTTCTGAAGGTCACGAAAACCCAATATGTACGAAAGTCTTACTGAAAAGTAACATCGAGTTTGATCTAAATCCTGGTGCATGCTCATGCGGAATAACGTTCACACGATTTATAGCTACAACACATTGAGTTTTCAGCGTAAAATTAGAGTTTGGAAATGACCTCTCACGGTCACCAAAATGTGATCAGCGCGAATGATCATCTCTTTAAGCACTCACATCGAGTTTCATCAAAATCCGTGGGCATGTCTTGTTGGAATCACACGAACAGAGACGGACAGGTCTGGGCAAATTCCATGGAAGATTCCCCCGACAAACTTTCCCCGGAATAACCCCATCATCTTCTGAAAAAAACTCCCCTCGGTAAAACTCCCCATTTACAAACGCTGTTAACGGTTTAGTTAAATAGATCGAAATTGGTAGGATTTTTAAAATTTGTTTTAAACATAACTAACATTCTAAGATTTCCACTGACAGTCATAGCTGAAAATTAAATTGCCATGGTGACGAAGATGCATCTCGCATAACGTTATGCAATGCTATATTTTGTTATCAGATATACACATACAAATGCAGTTACAATTACAGTTCAAAACGTGATTGCAATTGCAGATGAAAGTACAACTCAACCGCAGGGATTGATTGCAATGGTGACATTATTATATCGCATATATAGTTAAATAACAATAACTCGCTACTGCATAATGTTCACATTTGGTCCCTTTGTAGACAGACCTTTTTTATTTGAAGATTGGAAACTCCTCGATATTTTGCAGCCACTTTGTGGAAAAAGAAGACATTTCGTACCCGGGCACATTTAAATGAACTATGCATTTGAAATTCAATGTAGTAAAAATTAATAACGTTAGCGTGATGTTTTTTTTCTTTCATTTGTTTTTTTTTTTTTGCTTTAAATATTTCATGATACATTACAATTGAAACATTTCATAAAAGCCATGGTATAAACTGTGGTAAGCAAATAATGCAAAGGCTACATGCGGCATGTTCATTTATCCTGATGATATCAAGTGTTGTCCAATTAGAATGCTCCAAACAAATCTTTTACAAAATGTTACGTGACAAGACTTGTAAATAACACTCGTGATGTGGCCGTAACTAAAGTTGCAATACTCAGTTCTCCTTTTATCAGAAGGTGACCACATACCGCGAATATGCCCCTTAAAGCAAGCCCATTCAGCAAAAAAAAAACAAAAACAAAAACAAAAACAAAACAAAAAAAAAGTTAAGAATCGGTTATATTACGAAAAAACAAGGCACGTAAATATACTGCAAACTGATTATCCATTAAGCAGCCTCAACACACTTTAACATTCATTGCTATATTTGAAGGCCCTCTAATGAAACAAAGACACAAGCTGGTTCTCATTGCACCACCTTTGCAGATGTATACAAAGCTGCTGCGGTGCGTTCCGTGATTGGTTAACATCCAACCTCTACGGCAGTTGCGTCCATGCTTATACAGGAGCCATTGATCTCTCGAGCTGTCTTACGACAACACAACCAGCTCTGGCCTGGTTCTATGTCACTTGTAAGTATTTTCAATGTTCTTTGGGGGCTTTGTAGAATAAGAATAATACGATCTTTTCAAACAGAGTAATCACTGTATGTTCTTCCTTAGAGTATTATATACTTATACTTCACACAAAAGCCACCAGTGTATGTTTCTCAATAAACACAGGTTTCCGGTCAAGTTCATCGGGATCTACTGCATATACGTTCAGTATCACACTAAAAATAGCAACAGAAAACCACACAGCTCATGCTCAACTGAAGAATAAACGTTCAAGGAAGAAAAGGACCACCGGATATTATGACGTCATTATATGTCGCCCATACATGGAAAAATGAATAATTCATAATAACTATCCGAGCAATTAATCAATAAAGTTTAATTTCAGTTTGCTGATATTTTTTGTCATACTTGGTAAACCACGACAATGACAGAAAGCATCACATGTAGCAATATAACACCTGATTAGCCACACCAATATAGGTTAAGTGAAATGCCACTAAATTTCGTGATTATCGAAACAGTGCGAGCAACGTGAACTTTGGAAGGAGTTTGAATCTGTCGGCTCCACCAGGCCATGACTTTTGAAGAAGGATCATAGCTTTTTTCCCTTGGTACCAACTACACACTTGCGTTATAATATCAGCATTGAAAGAATACCGATTACATGGCATATAAATATCCTCCTTAAACATATCACATGCAAAGAGTATAAAAGGCAGCTCAATAATTAAACAAATAAAGAAATATATAAATGTATGTAGTTAAGGAGTAGAGATATAGCAGATCCTACTTAATACCGCTATTATCAAACCGCCGCGACACACAACCGGCAGGGCTTCCATCGGGCGCCGAAAGCCCTGACATAGCAGATCATAATTAATACCGATACTATAAAGCTGCCACGACACACAACTTGCAGGGCTTCCATCAGACGCTGAAAGCATTGCATAATTCACCGCTAAAGTTGCAAGGTGCACGTTGTTCTCACCCAGTTACATGTTACTGTTTATTCACTCAATGCGATGCCATTTTAAAATACCCTGTGTCCTAAAAATGCCGTTTCTCCGATGATCTTTGAAAAGTGCCACGGCTAACAGCTATTTAGCACATAAAGAGAAAATCTCCACTGCAGAAGTAAGAGATTTTACTGGCGTCCGTTAAATGAACTGGCAGAGAGCTGAGTAGAAGTCCTGCAGACATGCGCAGAGCTGGCTCACGTGTGGCCTCTCCTGCGGCACCAGTGACCAGCAACATGCCATTACAGCAAACCTGGAAATAGCAGGAACAACAACAGCATACAGCTGCTTGATCTGAACAAAATAAAAAATAGAAAATCAATATTAGCATGAAGAGAAGTATATAAATCAAATGGCCACATGTGCCCAATTTGTCTGGTATAATGATGCAATATGACAGAGAGATATAAAAGAGAAATGACTTACAACTCATCCGGGCAGTTGAGAGGCTGCGAGATACGATAGCCTTCCCGTAGATACGTGTCCATCTCGAAGGCGTCGACGTCCGCGTAGGGCTGTAGCGCCAGTGTCATCACCTCCCATACCGTCACCCCGAATGCCCACTGAAGCATCAATGTTTACTTTAGGCTGTATATTTTAAAATCTTCGTTTATGTTTTTGTTCACAGACTTACACAGAGAATACATTTCTCTGGTTAGTAGGTGCAAGGATGATAACGAACAAAAATTAGAGAAAATTTTAGTGAAATTTGTGACAGTGAGCGGAATAGCACCATACCAATATTGATCAACTCTGATCTGCTGTAATCTCAACACTCAAAGTGCTACTGAAACCGAAGACGTCCAGGTGCATCTGTCAAGGTACACTGAGTCCAAGCTAGTGAACTTACAGGCGGAGGTTGTCTTACCACATCACTGGCATATGAGTAGTCGTTGTCTAGCAACGCCTCAATAGACAGCCATTTGATTGGACGGTTTTCATTGTCGCCCAGACAATGGTAGTCCGCGGGGAAGAGATCTCTGGCAAGGGCGTTATCACCAAGGCGCACCCCTAACTGACTGTCCACGCTGTACCAAACAAAACCAGTCACTGTTATAGGCCCAGCAAACATAAGGAAGTCGCCTAATGCATGTCACTAAGCAGAACTTGTTGGCACAGTGCCCACATTACTGTCGTCACGCAAGTCTAATACATCAAACAGCGCCCTGCGGGGCAAGAACTGCACCTGCGTTAGCACAATGTTCAGATGAAACCAGTTATTCTTCCCCTGCAATACCAGTGACTGAATCCAAAGAAAACGAATCAACTAGCATCACTTGCTGTAGTCCTTATAACACTATTTTCTTCTTTTAATCGCACTTTTTTCCGCAAGCAGTCAACCGGTTGGCGTATTGATATCCGAGGTTTTAAAAAAAAACCTTATGTACTTACAGACAGTTTCTAGTTGCTATGTCTCGGTGCACAACGCGGTTTTTGTGCAGGTACTCGACGCCCCGCACCAGCTGTACTGCTATGTATACTAGCTGCTGAGTACTCAGCGCCTGCCAACAACCCGCAAGTACTTCTCGTACACTGGACCACAAATATTAATAGGTATTCAAGGTATTAATACTTAGAATTGAAATATAAATATATAAGTAGCTAGACCCCATTGCTGTTAGGTAGACAGAGTATTGTCAACAAAGTTCTCTATTTTCAACAGTTGAACACCTTTTCTACCTTTTTTATATGTCATACCCACATGTTTTCTGGTATTCTACCTATGAAGTGTTGTTCACGCACCTGTTTTGTGCCTCGATCTGACAGCTTTGACCGGAGCAAGAACCTCTTGAGGTTACCCTCGTTGAGGTGCGGGAAGACGAGGAGGGGCGGCTGCTCCAGACAGACGGCTATTAACGGGTTGATGTTCTCGTGGACTTGTCCCTTCAGCAGACAGCACTCGGTGAGGAATACTTGCATCTGTGTGTCGCTCACCGATTCTGTGGACACGACAGGCATCAGTCTTATCATAATGTATCACGACATCATGACGGTTTTAATAAGACATGTACTTATGCTATCACATCTCTTAGAAATTACTGAAAACTATCTAAGGCAAGTGCAGAATCACACACACCTCCATGCTGTTTTCTCACCTGTCACGTTTTCACATACACACCTCCATGCTGTTTTCTCGCCTGTCACGGTTTTCACACACACAGCCATGCTGTTTACTCACCTGTCACGGTTTTCACACACACCTCCATGCTGTTTACTCACCTGTCACGGTTTTCACACAAACACCTCCATGCTGTTTTCTCACCTGTCACGGTTTTCACACACACACCTCCATGCTGTTTTCTCACCCGTCACGTTTTTCACACGTACACCTCCATGCTGTTTTCTCACCTGTCACGGTTTTCACACACACCCCCATGCTGTTTTCTCACCTGTCACGGTTTTTACACACACCTCCATGCTGTCTTCTCACCTGTCACGGTTTTCACACAAACACCTCCATGCTGTTTGCTCACCTGTCACGGTTTTCACACACACAGCCATGCTGTTTTCTCACCTCTCATGGTTTTCACACACACCTCCATGCTGTTTTCTCACTTGTCACGGTTTTCACACACACCTCCATGCTGTTTTCTCACCTGTCACGGTTTTCACACACACAACCATGCTGTTTTCTCACCTGTCACGGTTTTCACACAAACACCTCCATGCTGTTTTCTCACCTGTCACGGTTTTCACACACGCCTGCATGCTGTTTTCTCACCTGTCACGCTTTTCACACACGCCTGCATGCTGTTTTCTCACCTGTCACGGTTTTCACACACACATTCATGCTGTTTTCTCACCTGTCACGGTTTTCACACACACCTCCATGCTGTTTTCTCACCTGTCACGGTTTTCACACAAACACCTCCATGCTGTTTTCTCACCTGTCACGGTTTTCACACACACAGCCATGCTGTTTTCTCACCTGTCATGGTTTTCACACACACCTCCATGCTGTTTTCTCACCTGTCACGGTTTTCACACTCACCTCCATGCTGTTTTCTCACCTGTCACGGTTTTCACACACACCTCCATGCTGTTTTCTCACCTGTCACGGTTTTTACACAAACACCTCCATGCTGTTTTCTCACCTGTCACGGTTTTCACACACACAGCCATGCTGTTTTCTCACCTGTCATGGTTTTTACACACACCTCCATGCTGTTTTCTCACCTGTCACGGTTTTCACACACACCTCCATGCTGTTTTCTCACCTGTCACGGTTTTCACACAAACACCTCCATGCTGTTTGCTCACCTGTCACGGTTTTCACACAAACACCTCCATGCTGTTTGCTCACCTGTCACGGTTTTCACACACACAGCCATGCTGTTTTCTCACCTGTCATGGTTTTTACACACACCTCCATGCTGTTTTCTCACCTGTCACGGTTTTCACACACACCTCCATGCTGTTTTCTCACCTGTCACGGTTTTCACACAAACACCTCCATGCTGTTTGCTCACCTGTCACGGTTTTCACACACACCTCCATGCTGTTTTCTTACCTGTCATGGTTTTCACACACACCCCCATGCTGTTTTCTCACCTGTCACGGTTTTCACACACATCTCCATGCTGTTTTCTCACCTGTCACGGTTTTCACACACACCTCCATGCTGTTTTCTCACCTGTCACGGTTTTCACACAAACACCTCCATGCTGTTTGCTCACCTGTCACGGTTTTCACACAAACACCTCCATGCTGTTTGCTCACCTGTCACGGTTTTCACACACGCCTGCATGCTGTTTTCTCACCTGTCATGGTTTTTACACACACATTCATGCTGTTTTCTCACCTGTCACGGTTTTCACACACACCTCCATATTATTTTCTCACCTGTCACGGTTTTCACACAAACACCTCCATGCTGTTTTCTCACCTGTCACGGTTTTCACACACGCCTGCATGCTGTTTACTCACCTGTCACGGTTTTCACACAAACACCTCCATGCTGTTTTCTCTCCTGTCACGGTTTTCACACACACAGCCATGCTGTTTTCTCAATTGTCATGGTTTTCACACACACCTCCATGCTGTTTTCTCACCTGTCACGGTTTTCACACAAACATCCATGCTGTTTTCGCCCGAGTCTTTGGATTCAAGTTTCAGTGTGCCCCTATAGATTTTGCCAAATGAACCTGAAAATTAGTAACACTTTTTAAAAAATATTTAAGCGAAATGCCATTAAAACCTATAAAATACTAAATGGATATAAATTGGTTGAATTCAAGCAAAACAGTGTCTAAAATCACCGCATTTATAAGAAGTAACACGTATTTGCATCAGTGCGGGAGAGTATTATATGTTGAAATGGCCACATATTCTTGAGGCTTCTCTCAAATTCAACAAAAACAAAAATCTGTTTCCTGAATACCACAAGAAATACGCTTTGAGGCAAATTGGTCGTGACGGTTTAATCCCAGCAACAAGATAAAAGGAACAATTCATTGTAGAGAACACAACTCTAACCGAAATCCAAGATGGCGGCGAACGTGATCCTGAAATGGGGTCATGGTCAAAATAAAAATAACGCTCACCTATCCACCACAGTAAGTCATCTATAAACTTAATATCAGAGGAACGGATTGTCATTGTGGGAATTGACAGCAAGCGATGGACGGAAAACAAAGTTAAAGTCTCCCCTCCCCCCCCCCCCCCCCCAGAAAGCCGGAACCCCGGTTGTGTACTACTAAACCAAGCACCTTCCATGAGTGATTCTCCCAGCACGACGCACGTGCGATCCACGTGTATACCACGCATGACGGCGTGCAGCTGTTGCGGCGTAAGCTGCGAGTGCGCGCTGAGGCTACTGCCGGGCGCGCCCGCCGCGCTTGACTTGGGCGTATCGACGGCCCGCTGCGCGTCCACAAGGCTGGATGTATCCGGACAGCGCGCTCCGTGTGTCAAACTTGACGTGTCGCTGTAACATCGAATTGACACATCACACCGCTGTAAGACATGATGGGTTCATATGGACGACTACATTTCAAAGCAAGCCGAACTCTCGTACTGACCCAAAAATAACACAATTTTCACATAAAAAACGTGAGGTCTGAGATGAGATAAGGCGTTATCAGAAATGTGCCCAACAGTAAATATAAGCCCCACGAGTTGCATGCCACCCCCTGAAAACACACCTATACACCTACAACAACCATATCTCCTATAACATTGCTGGTTCCGCACATGTCAGAATAATAATCATGCTCAATACATGCAGTTTATGATTTCAGTGACGGGCGTGCATCAGTCAGTGACGGGCGGGCATCAGTCAGTGACGGGCGGGCATCAGTCAGTGACGGGCGTGCATCAGTCAGTGACGGGCGTGCATCAGTCAGTGACACGCTGCAGAAATATCTGTCACGACTCGAAGAGTAGCTTTCCTGTTTTTTGGGGGGGGCTTCTCACCTCGGTATATAGGTCGCGCGCTTGACGGAGCGACAGAGCGACGCAGCGACGACGAGGACGAGTACGAGCCCGAGGAGCGCCGCGACGACGATACAGAAGATAACGGCTGACGCTGTCCACCGCGCGCCACCCTTCACGCGCTCCCCTGCAACCACACACCACACGGCGCGTGTACGTAGCTCACAAAACACATTCCAGACACAAGATACAGGACCGAGAATACTACTTCTGGTAAGCTTCTATAAACAAAACAAAATTAACGTGGACCAAGACCAAGACTTTATCCGATACTTTCGATACAGTGATATTTCATTGGCCAGATCCACCACAGGCGTCGCGTATGTAATTTATTATATTACAAATGTGAGCAAGCAACAGATTCAAGAAGACATTTCACTTTAAATAGACACTTCTTCACCCGTAAGGTTATTTTAACACTAGGCCATGACTAAACTGAAACCATTTGGTTTTATGTTGAAAGTTACTCTCCGAAATTATAAGCGATATGACAATAATTGTTGCTTAATTTTGTTATAATCCAAGCATCAACCCCTTACCCTCTGTGTCGGCCGGTATAGCATCGGAACCACCCCGCTCCTTATTTCTACCGCCATCGAATTCAAACTCTATTTCATCTGCGAACATCAACGCAGACATAAACATAACAGAAGCAAAGATTCCACCATCCGACCCCCAGCCCCCACCCCCCTCCCGGCGCCCTCCACCTCAAATAATTTTTAACTAAAAGTCTTCCTGAAAACAAGCAATACAAACAATATGGTGATTGTGGTTTTTTTTCTTTCTTTTCCTTTTTTTTTTTTTTTTTGCCAACTGGTCAGTATAAAGCTGCACATTATCGGTGAGTTTCTTTTCACTACAAGAATTCTGAAATTCCACACGTCAAACCCACAGAATGTACTCGATTCAACTTGTTTTTCCAAAAGCCGGTTATTTTATTGAATTATATTCACCTAAACTGAACACATAAAAGAACAGATTTAACAGGCCAAAGTACAGATGTCAAACCTCGCGTTCGCTGAAGTTGCTTTTCAAACAAGGATAAATCATACAAACCCGTGGTATGTTTTCAAAAACAAATAAATTCATAATAGGATTTAAAGTGACAGTAATCGATATAACAAAGCGGAAACGAATCAACGGGTAGAGAGGCAGTTGCAAGAGTAACAGTTACCAGCGAAGCACATTTTTCGTCGCCGGAAGTTGAGTTTGTGCGGCGCGGGAGCGTTAAAAAGCGCTACGTGGAGTATGATGGCTATTTGTACCTCATCCGTCACCCTCCCTGTGCACTGCATCTCCACCCAAAACACTGCAACAGAAGCATACGACGATACTGCAGAACTTCGGCAAAAAAAAAAGCACCTTTAGATACCATTCGCCTTGACACGGATACCATTTGTACAGGCTTTAACCAGCTGCAATGGCCCCTAATTGAGGCTCAGCTGTTCATTAAGAAATGAACTCTCGAGAACTATCAACATTTTCGTCTTTAAAACCACAAATTACCCAGAGCATTCCTTTTGGAACATCAAATACACTTCGTTACCATTCTAAAATGTAAACACACGGGCTTTTGAACCTCTGCCAAACACAGACCTTCGTACCACGGTACAACGTACAGGACTGTGCGTGCGGCACTGTACTCACTTGCGTACCATGGTACATTTTAGAACGACTGATTCGGTAACAACCCACCGGACTGTGTGTGCGGCACTGTACTCACTTGCGTACCATAGTACATTTTTGAACGACTGACTCGGTAACAACCTACCGGACTGTGTGTGCAGCACTGTACTCACTTGCGCACCATAGTATATTTTAGAACGGATGATTCGGTAACAACGTACCAGACTGCGTGTGCGGCACTGTACTCACTTGCGTACCATAGTACATTTTAGAACGACTGACT
The DNA here is from genome assembly GCA_949752745.1 of Protula sp. h YS-2021. NCBI lineage: Eukaryota > Metazoa > Annelida > Polychaeta > Sabellida > Serpulidae > Protula > Protula sp. h YS-2021. Next base: position 41,115,279 of record OX457030.1, on the reverse strand, counting down.
CGGTAACAACTTCCCGGACTGTGTGAGCGGCACTGTACTCACTTGCGTACCATAGTACATTTTAGAACGACTGACTCGGTAACAACCTACCGGACAGCGTGTGCGGCACTATGCCTTCTCTTGCCAGGTTTGTTTTTGGGAATTCCATGGCCTCTTCATTGCTGACCATAACTGTGGAGTTATACCACATCTAGACCACAAATAAATAAGTGAACCGATGAAAAAAAATGCTATGAAGACTTTTACATTATTTAAATTAAATAGCTAAAATAAATATAAAAATAATAAATAAATTAACGAAATATCAAACACGTCAAACTGTCTATGAAGGTGTCCCAGGTCGGTACAGAATATTATTGTACAATGTTTTTGTTGAAAACTCTTCTTTTTCACTTAACGTCGTATTCAAGGAACATTCAAGTATGGAAGAATTCACAATGTGAGATGCAGATCAGCAGCCACACGAAGACACCGCTCTGGCCTTGGCATTTCGGTTTAACGTCACAATACCACAGAAAGCAATAATGAGTAATATCCAATGCGGATAAAATCTAGTTAAGGTTAGTACACAGGGTTCGCGCTGGGTCCTCAGGAAAGTGAGTCAAAAAAGGAAAGTGTGACTCAGTTGGGTCCAGAAAACTCGGTGGGTTCCGAACAAGTGAGTCATTTCGTAAAAAATGCCCAAAAAGTCGACAAAAATCCCGCCAACGCGAACCCTGAGTACAGTCTCTCTCTCTCTCTCTCAAATCCATTGCAATTCTAGATTTATTACACTTTTTCTTCTTTATTATTATTTATTTAGTATAATTTATCTTTTTATTTTTGGTTGAATGGAGAAAAGTGGAGTGCGTACGTGTTTTGTACTCTGTGCATTTTGCCATGTGAAGTAGATGACGTCTATACTGGACGATATGGGCACGCTGTACGTCACTGCATATTCATTCACTATGTTATCCCTCACATAATACAGCTCACCGGGTACACCTGTAAAGCCAGCATGCGTTACTTAATCAATGCATTACTCACTTAACTCCATTAAAAAAATTGATTCCTTTCATGTTAAAGTGTTGCACAACGGAAAAAAAAACAAAAAACGAACACATAAAAAGGCTAAAAGGCTAAAGTTAATAGTATAAATATTATTTTCCATCCAGGACAACTGAATAATTAACGTGATGATACTAATACATAAGCAAGCCTCACCCAGAATTCTTCGCGTTTCACTTTCATTCAGGTATAGATTAAGGTCGGCTTGTATCGCGCTGGCACTCATGCTGATTACCACGACGAACAGCATGAGCTCCCTCCATTCCTGCCCTTGCACATTCATCGCGGCTTTTTTAAACCTCTCTAAAAAAGCCATGCTCAAAGTAGGTTATTTTTATTTGTCGGTAAACCAAGAAGCTGCCTCGCACGTTGGAACGTATGGCCAGCTAACCCTTTCTATCTTCTCACGACAGAAAGGGTCACACATCAACCAACTGAAATACCCGTAATAACCAAAGGTGTGAACTTCACATGCTAGGAATCTTTCGGCGCTCGGTCTAGGGCACCGAGGTTCAAACTAGTAGACTTTTTCTAAAAAACCACGCTGAAAAGAGTCACGGCGCATTATTTTCGACCACAACGACACTGCCAAACTTGAATGCAGTGCTCTTGCAATCGTGCATTCATTGTAGGTGTGGCCGATAATATCATAGGAAGACAGCAAGAGACATTTAGGGCTACTTGGAACAAACTAAACCAAAGCAGGTTAACCGGGTAATTTTCTGCATACTTCATGCCAGAAGAGACCAATATTCAACCAACTTAGGTCATGAGCAAGTGACAGGCAAATGAATGCCATAACAAAATACAAGTAACAGACAGTAACTGGAATAAAATTATGGGTTTTCAATGATTTTGGGGGAAATATCCCTCACATTATACGGAAAAAAATATATACCAGTGACAGAGGAGGCCCATCCAAGCATTGATAACACAGCAAATTCCTAGTATATAAGCAATAAAATCCAAAAAAAGTGTAAATTATGTTTCTAAGGTAAAGAATACACCAATTTGGGAAATAAAATGTTGGTCTGCACGTGGACCAATCGCCAACAGTGATACAAACGATGTAGTAGAACAAAGTATGGCGACGCAACGCACGTGAACCAGTCACCAAACAACAGACAATGTCGTAGAACCAAATTGGCGACGTCAACAACAAAAAAAAGCTGATCATTCTGGCTAGTTTTGTTAACAATATTATGAGATACACTTTATTAGGTAAGTGGTTCTAATAATCTCCAATACTGAAAAGAACAAATGAGGTTTCAACCTATCTGTAAGCCAAATCACATCTCACGTGTTTCGAATGAAATTTTGAATTGCGACTGCGAGAGAACTGGGTGAAAAAAAAGGAAAGAAATGATAGGTAAATCTGGAAGAAATGTAGCAAAAACAGCTCATACTCGAAACTGAAACTTAAAACTATTTGTTAAAATTTTAATTAATTTTTAAAATAGCATATATATTTTTTTTCGGGCAGGTTTTTCCAGCTGTAGCTCGCCACTTTATTCTATCATCCCGAAATATAAATTCTTAGTGCAAACTGTAAGATATCAACTCGCTTTTCAAAATGACTGCTAATAACTATACAAGGAAGAGACAGTAATTGGGACAAAATTATGGGTTTTTAATTATTTTAGGGAAATATCCCTCAAATCACACAGAACAAGTACATACCACTGACAGAGGAGGTCAAACAAAACATTACTGATACAAAACACAGCAACTCCCTAATGTACGGACAATAAAATACACAAAAGTATAAATTGTGTTTCTAAGCTAAACAATACACAAGTCTGGGAAATAAAATGTCGGTCTGAACGTTAACCAATCACCAACAGCGTAACAGACGATGTAGCAGAACCAATATGACGGCGGTCTGCATGTGAACCAATCACGAACAATGATACAAACGATGTCGCAGAACCAAGATGGCGACGTCAACAAAAAAAAAAAAAAACAGCTGATCAATCTGGCTAATCTTATTAACTTTTCTCTTGTGCAACAAATGATACTTTTAATTTTATGTTACAATATTATGAGACGCACTTTCTCAAGTATGTGGTTCCAAGGCTATCCATTGGTAAAATGAGTAAAGCAGGTTTCAGCCTATCTGCGTCAAATGTCTTATTCTACCATCCTTCCCATTCTACGGTCTGGGCCTTGTAAAGATCAAATATGAGCATAAACCTGAATTAAATGTTACTAAGAGTTTACTTACAGCAACTCAGTATTTTGCATTCGAGAACCAGTGGCAGTTATCGAGATGTTGGGCAAAAATATCATTTCCAGAATAACTGTTTTTTTTTGGGGGGGTGGCGACACTGCAGGTACAGGCGGCTTTAACCTCGGTTACAGGTATATTTTTGCGAAGTTCTGGCAAGTGTACAAATAACGATACACTCACAAGATAATTCGCTGATTACTTGGTTGACCTCACCCGATTCTCAGTGTGATTTCGCTCGTTTTCTGAACAACACATACTTCTACAATCGTCATAACTTAATTACAAAATTTCACATGAGCGATAAATGAAGTTCAGAATATATAAACAACGCAGCTATTACCCAAGCAGTTTTCTAGATGGGAATACGGGCAGCCGATAGGACTTCGACAGGAAGGTACTTGGATCTTCATGATGACCTAATAAGTGAAAGTCATTTGTGAAGAAATCTTATATGTAGTCTAGTTAGATTCACATGGACAAAGCAGAATCTTTTTTTAATAAATAAATTTATGCTAAATTAATGTTCTGCTGTGTTGCTAAATTACTATGAACTTTATTACTTCAGAAGCAGACGGACTTGTTTGCAAACAAACTAACAGCGGAAGAAACTGCATAAGAGATATAAATTGCATGTAACATTAAATTAGACTATGGTCACCACATTATTTTCACAGCAAACTGGTTTAATCTAATAAGGCAAAATGGTTCAACAGAAATTGAATTAAAAGATCGAAGATCAAAATATGTAGCAAGGGGCGTTGTTAAATCTCAAACAATAAATATTTTAAAAGGATAATAGGGCTTTATTTCATGTTATTGTTTGTCCATTTACTGTAATTCTGCGGGTTTTTTTTACAATATCGAGATGACGTAAAAATCACATTTACCATGTTTATTGCACGTACAACTAGCCAAACATTGAAGTCATTTGGATTTGTTTTGAAACTGATGGCAACTATGGCCTGGTATGACTTCATTATATGTTGTTCACTGACAATTTCTCGCACTATAGAAATCGCATTCATGCACATAGTAGATGTATTTCCCCTTTTTATTAATGCACAAAAGTGTAAAGAATTTTATCCAAAAAAAAAAAAAAAAAAAAAACTTTCATTCCGTACAATTCGAGTCTGGCTTGGACTCGGGTAGACTCGGCATTCGTATTTTACGTGCTTCAGTTTCTACACACACAAGTCAAGAAAACTACATTTCACGTCTGATTGCTGATCTAAACAATCATTTATCCGATAAATTTCATTTCATTAAAAAAACAGTAGGACGTTGTACATCTGCAGTATTTATATTTTAACTGTGCAAAATAAAATGACTATACAATTTGTAACACATTTTTCACTTTGAAAGAAATGAAAACCATTGGTCTTATATCCTTGGTGATCTTAATTACACAAAATATTGAATTCAGGAGGAATTATTTCAAATGCTTATTCAAACTAAACGAAAAATGTTCCGTTTTTAAATAACAAATAATACAAGGTTGCAGATCAATAATAATAATAATAATAATAATAATAATAATAATAATAATAATAATAAGAATAATAATAAGAATAATAATAAGAATAATAATAAGAATAAGAATAATGACAATAACAACAATAATAATAACTAGACCGTTTTCGCTAATCAGTTGCGAAAATTACACTTGGGGTCACAAAAATACGATTCTAAACTCTTGACCCCTCATATATCGTCTTGTAGGCCCAAAGGATCGGAAATAAGCTCAGAATCGGTATCTCTAACAGTATTCGAGATAATGGTCAACTTTCGGTTTTTGACTTTGAGCATGTCCGAGGATGTCAAGATCACCGAGATACCTCTTCCATATCGTCTTGTAGACCCAAAGAATCGAAAATAAGCTCACATTCGCCCTATCTCTAATCGTTTTCGAGATAATAGTTAACTTCTGATTTTTCACTTTGACAATGGCCGAGGAGGTCAAGCCGTCTTTTAGGCCAAAAGAGTCGAAATTCAGCTCAAATGTAACCGTTTTAGAGATAGTGGCCCACTTCCGGTATTTGACATTGACCATGGCCGAGGATGTCAATCGCTCTCTAAAATTATGGTTAAAAAATGTGGCTTTCACGGCGTCTAATCACCCTCTATCAGTTCTGGCGGAATTATTCTCAGCATTTCAAAACGTGGCCGTTCTGTTTCGGACTCACACGAACATCGGTAAATCACTAGCTCAAGTATTCTTATATATGACAACATAGTCGACCACTGGCTGGCTGTAACTTAAGACGTAACTACAAAGTTCGTTTCTTTGCCCAGGTTACTGAAAGCCGCACGCAGCAAATAAATAAAAAACAAAAAAAAACATTGACCCGACTCGATCGAAAGATTGCAATAGAACGGAAAATATCTGCGTGTGTACATAATTCGAAAGTCATGAATACGGACCACAGCAACAGCTAGAAATGTGCGATATGGGCTCTTCTTAGAATAAATTTTTCATAAAGTTTTAAACTTCCGGCTTGTGCATTTATTTGTTTATTTATTTATTTTTGCAGAAAAAACTTAATAGTTATACAACAATAGCACAAAACAGATGACATAAGTGTAATGTAATGCAAACGTAACGTTCCTTTGGTTCCCGAAAAAAGCCCGGATTAATTTTCTGAAAATATGGAACTAGAAGCGCGTCTAGTTTTTTTTCTTCCTGACCCCACCTGTTCGTAGACTATTTTTATTTGTGCGATTCAACAAGCCCCTCTTCCCCCCCCCCCCCCCCCCCGAATAATTGCTTGGGCTACGGCAATGACGAAATATCGTAGAGCAACTGGCTTACAAAGAATCGCAGTTTCACTAATACATCACAGCAGATTTCTTCACATGATAACCAGAACAAACTATACACCTAGACTAGACTTGTTTTGCTAAGTTCCCTGAGCTGTATGCACACCACTCTCCCGGCGAAGCTGCATCAGTAACCTACATAACAGGCTTCTACCACAAAAATAGTTATTCAACTTCTTTTTTTTTCACATGATTCAGTACCACAAATTCGTGCATGTACTATATCTTGCCAAACTCCCCAGGAGGTAAATGTAGACTGGCAAACAACAATTTAACACTGCCAACATTGAAATTAAGTTGGTGTGTACACTAATGCTAACTTTGTCATGTAATTGCATTATTAAAATGGTCACACATCTTCTACGCTCATATCGTCTCTAGACGTTCTCGGTTGTGGAGAGCTGTCGCCTTGTTCGGCAGAAGACATGATTGTTTTTGTACTTTTTCTTGAAGTTTGTGAAGACGAGCTGCTTGTCTCGCGCAAGTTCTTCGCACAAAATTGCATGCTGTCAGGTCTATAGTAGCTAGGCGGTTCATTTAAGCCATGAGGCACGAAGCCATAGACCTTGGCGCTACTTTCGCGGAACGTCTGTTCGTTTGGCTGGAGAGTGTGCAGTTTGATACGCGCCATCTCTTCAGCAGGCCGGAAATTGATCCGTTGGTCATGTGACTTGTTGGAATCCGTCTGATTGGAGGGCGGCTTCCGGAAAACGTCTTTACAGCAGACACTGGCACATGTCTGTAATGCAATGAATTTAAAATGATTTTTAAGTTTATATTTTAAAAATTTAACAGGAACAAAACTCTCAAGGCTTGTTTATTGATAAATAATGCATGATGTATTTCTATCACTAAGGTTCTTTCTTTTTAAGCACTGTGGTTACTGTGCTTAAAACACTTACAAAAGTTATCCGTGTGACTAGAGACGGAAGAAGCTGAAACAGATAACTCAAGCGATAAATTTCGCGTCCATTTTGCGCTGAAAGGAGTTAAACCTATTAACTTCAGACTAATCTGTATCCTAACGGAACAGTTAACAGGATATGTTAACTGCGCAGCTGACGTTCATGAATGCACTTGTGTAAACGCCAAACATCGCAGCTGTGAGATAAAAGCTCAAAACTTCCTCAGAACACGGAACTTAATTGTGCAAATAGGGAAGGCCAACTCTAAGGTATTACAATTAATCTGGTGCAAACCATTTCGGTGACGTACCACAACTAAGGTGAAGGTCAAGGCAAAGGAGACGAGGACTGAGATCATGACAATGTTGTAAGTGTCCAGGCCTCCGCTCGAGTTGTCCGACGGTGCCACCGTTGTGGAAGAAACGCTCTGACTAACGTTGGTGACGTCATCAAAACTCGTGTTGTAGTCACTTGAGGTGGTCGGTTCAAATAGCGTTGTAGTCGCCTAAAATACGAAAATATACCAATAAATGTATCTTGTCAAGAAGAAAAATGGTCTCATCCAAATTTCAAAGAAAACTGACCCAAAAGCCGATGTTTTTTCTCTTATTTTTTTCTCGAAAAAATAAGACATGGTAGAGGCCGATTTTTTAAAAAATTTGGTTGACCTGTCTTTTGTACGTATTAAGTGTATTAGTTTAAAAAAAAGGTGCAGCACCGACATTAAAAGGAATCTAACCTTAAAAAAATCGATGTCAACACTCAATTTGTCTTTCGATTCACTTTTTTTTATATATATAATTTCGCATTTCTTTTACACCCTGTACCGCTAACATATTCACCCATAATCATGTATATCAGGTCATGTCGACACTTTTAAAACAACAGAGTTATTTCTTACTAGCCTCTGGGACGACACTTCCTTTGATTGAAAAAAAAAAACTGATCACTCGTCTGACGATCAGCGTAGCACTATCAGACCAAGAAAAGCTTGATCACTAGAGCCAAACGTACACTGCTTCAGGAGTATTAGTTCGAATGTCAATAACATAAAGCATTTATTTGCGTTCTTTCGTTAAAGAAGAAATCCGATGGCCTTCCGCAACCCAACACTCAATAAATGTAATTTGTTTATAGAATTGCTGGTGGCAATATTTTGATGTGACACCAATCAGCAGTTGCTTTAGTTTTCTCCATAACCGCCAAACCCAACCATAAAAATAAACAACCTCATAGCGTCGTCTACGGGCTCGAAACAAACCCAAGCATAAAATAAACAACCCAACAGTGTTGTCTACGGGCCAAAAACAAACCCAAGCATAAAAATAAACAACTTCACAGAGTCGTCTACGGGCTTGAAACAAACCCAAGCATAAAATAAACAACCTCACAGTGTCGTATACGCTCTCGAAATTAAAATTAGGACTCCTCTTTAGGAGGAAAAGATACGTATTTGCACACAGTATTGGTTTCGCCAGGAAAAAAGTAACAAGATTACTTCGCATTAAGTATATAGTCACATTTAGTTGAAAAGATATTTAAACAGGTCCCTAAATTAATTACGTCTCATCAATAAAAGGTTTAAACGCATGTCATCGTTTAAAGAATAAAAAAAATCACGCTCACCATTGCCGCATTGGCAGTACTTCACCAGTTATAGGTACACCCTGCAGTACTTCACCAGTTACAGGTACACCCTGCAGTATTTCCCCAGTTACAGGTACACCCTGCAGTATTTCCCCAGTTACAGGTACACCCTGCAGTATTTCCCCAGTTACAGGTACACCCTGTAGTACTTCTCCAGTTATAGGTACACCCTGCAGTACTTCACCAGTTATAGGTACACACTGCAGTATTTTACCAGCTACAGGTACTCTTCAGCACTTCACCTGCAGTAAAACCTTTCTGCGGCCACATTTTGCAGAGTTTGTTCCTTTCTCGAGTTACCCTTCCAGTAAAACATTTTCCAAGTGAACTCCAGTCACCATTTCAGACACAAGGCTGCCTTATTTCATTTATACTTATAATAAAGTATCCTTCTTCACAACTTTAAAGATTCTCAACAATTACATTAAAAATTGAAGACTTGAGATACAATACAATTCAATTATTTTTTTTCATTTCGTGTATTTTTCCCTTTCATTAACTTAAAATTCAGTTCAAAGGTTAATATATAATATTAGACGGTAGAGAAGGTGTCAGCGCAGTTCTTGTGTTGTCAGTTGCGCACACGAGTCGTGTCACGCGGACTCTCACATGATGGTCTATGGATTTCCTGGATTATTTATCATACAATGAAGTGCGTGTTAAAGAATTGCCTCATCTCACTCACGACTGAATCATTGATAACTGTGAAATTTATCAAATAGAGATGAAGTAATCAAAATGATTAACTAGTTAGAACTGTAGCAACATTAGTTTCGCTTGCACAGCTACATATATGTGAGTGAATTTGTGTTGTGAACGTCATCAGCTAATTGTCCTAAAGAATCACTGTTTGTTTTTATGTGTACGATTCAAGCAAAACAAAACAACATTGGTGAGAAACTGAACAAGTGTTCCATGCAGTTAATCAAATTGTACCCGGTGGCAGCGTTTGCTCTGACGGCGTTTTGAGTATTTATATTGGAAAGCTTGTACATAAGGGACCGTCCATGAAGAACACAGACCACACATTTTTTTCAGCCACCCTTCTTCGCTGTAACGTGAGCGAAGCACTACTCTGAGGCAACCCGACTCGATTCTTACATATTTAACGCATTGTTTCTGTTTCTCTGCCACTGGCATGGCTTATTTGGATATCTGGTTAGCTGCAAGTGTCAGAAATAACTCAGAATAGTGAATAATTGACATCAATGCACAGCTAGTTTGCTGCGCATTTGCCCCCCCCCCCTTCCCTAACCCCTCCTCGTATATAGTTTATAAAATATTAATACTGCGCAAAAAATATTGCAGTAAATGTGAAAAAAAAAATTAATGAATATTTAAACGACAATGTAAATGAGAGTTCACGGAAAGGGGCACCAAGCTCTTGTTGTTTTTGTCACCAATTTGGGGTTTTAAACGTGGTGGTTGACACACCTTTCTGTTCCAAATCGTGGTTTTGCATTTCGTTTAAATCACGTCTAGGTTACAAATGGAGCACCCCCCTCCCATCCTCGTTTAATAATGTCTAGGTTACAAATGGAGCACCCCCCCCCCCCGATCCTCGTTCAATCATGTCTAGGTTACAACTGGAGCACCCCCTCGTTTAAATCATGTCTAGGTTACAACTGGAGCATCCCCCCCTCCTCGTTTAAGTCATGTCTAGGTTACAACTGGAGCACCCCCCCTCGTTTAAGTCATGTCTAGGTTACAACTGGAGCACCCCCCTCGTTTAAGTCATGTCTAGGTTACAACTGGAGCACCCCCCCCCCCCATCCTCGTTTAAGCCATGTCTAGGTTACAACTGGAGCACCCCCCCCCCCCCATCCTCGTTTAATCATGTCTAGGTTACAACTGGAGCACCCCCCCCCCCCATCCTCGTTTAATCATGTCTAGGTTACAACTGGAGCACCCCCCCCCAACCTCGTTTAATCATGTCTAGGTTACAACTGGAGCACCCCCCCCCCCCCCTCCATCCACCAGGATAACTCTCTCGTCATTGTTTCTAAATATGTCACGAACATCACCATTTTAACAAAAATCAAATTCGGTCAAATGTTTTATTTGTACATCACAAAAAGAAGGAACGAACCCTTCCCCTAAACCCCGCACCCCTCCCCCAACCCCCCTCCCCCCGCACCCCTCCCCAATCCCCCGCACCCCTCGCCCTACATTGACCAATGTATCAGTAGATTTTCGGCGAACCAACAGATCCATAACATATACAAATAAACAACCGCGTGGAATATTATTTGGGAGAAATTCCCTTGTCGTTGACATCCCACACCAGTGTAACGTGCCACACAGTAACACAGCTGCTCGCTAAATGTATGTCAAATTTGGCCTAGCCTTCGTCTAATCTGGATCAGGATAAGTCACCATAATTCCAACTCACCACTTGGTTGACTTGCTTACCAACTCACCATAACTTGATACCAACTCACCCTACTGTTTTTCCTTGCGTTTTACACACCATTTTCATGATTTCTTATGTTTTGCCTTCAGCTGTTAAATTGCACACCATTTTTATAAGGTCTCTTCTTAGTACTTGCCCATGACAATAAAACCTTAACTGTGAATATTAATAACAACGACTGACAACATCTTTTTTTATGTTATTTAATGTATATATGTGTTTTAAAAAAAACGATTATTTTTTTTCACAAAAGAGCTAGGGATTGCAATAAGTTCAATACATGGAAGTGCAATTTAGCATAGGCGGTAAAGAAAATAATCAGTTGTAATTGCAATCAATAATATTGCAATTGGAGGTGAGCGGGTCAATTTTGATTGCAACAAGTATTGTCAGTGACACCGACTGGGTCCCCCGTCGTAACACAAAGAAAACCCTGACACAGACGAACGGGTGGACGTATCGTCACATAAGATAATTTTTGCACATCTACAAATAGTGGAGAACATTTTAGCATAGGCACAGCAGTTCTAATCGCCAACGTGTTTGAGATACAGATTTCACAAAATCACGTACCTCGTGCCGACAGACAGACAGGGGGACAGACTAACCTGCATACTACAGTCCCGCCCTTCGCGCTACGCGGCGCCAGGGAACTAATAAATGAAATTGCAATTGGATATAACTGAAAGATATGGTTGTTAATTTTAATTGCAGTAAATGAAATTGCAATTTAGTGCAAGTGGGAGAGATTTAATTTATCACCCTTTTGCGTGAAAGAAACAGTGAATTTACAAATAAACTAGGTACACAAATTGTTTACATTTTAAACACCATTTTCCTGTCGTAACCAATTTTCTTACAAACCAGCAGTCTCTCTACAATTCATCGAGCTTCGCCACCACCGAAATATGGTGTGTAAAATGGGGTTAAAAAGTATGCTGAGTGGCAAAACCTCTGGTGAGTTGGTAAGCATTTTTATAAGTATGGTGACTGTGCCTATGGTAACTTCGTAAAGGGGGCCTGGTAAGCACTTCCATTTAACTACGCTCCACAACAACAGTGTTTAGTGAATATCAACCCATTTCTGCAGCTAGAACAGATTATTTGTTGTACATAAATCCATCAATTAATGCCTATTTGACGACACGCGCTCACTACTGCTACTGATTGACATCACAAGGCCCCGCCTTTCAAACAGCTACAGCCATGTCTTGAAACGGTTTAACAAAACACTTAAGGACTTAACATGCCTAAGGTTACCGTAGATTACAGCTGGCGATGACGACGAGACGTCACAACTGTTCATCTCTGACGACGGCCACTTGACTCCTCGCAACTGGCGATGTCCACATCAAAGTCAAAGCTGCTTACGGCTGGCGACGATCACGTGACGTCACAGCTGTTTATAGTTGGTGATGACCGCGTGACGTCACAACTGCTTGTAACTGGCGACGATCACGTGACGTCACAACTGCTTATAACTGGTGACGATCACGTGACGTCACAACTGCTTATAACTGGTGACGATCACGTGACGTCACAACTGCTTATAACTGGTGACGATCACGTGACGTCACAACTGCTTATAACTGGCGATGACCTGCTCCAGGCGACAGAAGGCGTCCATGAAGTCATCTGACGACAGGCCAAAACGCGCGTAGTGGTGCAAGTAGGCGCGCTCGCCGAACATGCGCCACGCCCGCGCCACGATGCCGTCCAGACCGCGCGCCACAGACTGGCTGTTGCTGAGCAACGCACACGATTTCTCATAGCCCGCCACGGCGCACGGATGCTGCCACGCGGCTGACGCGTGCGCACTTGGCATCCAGTTCGTGTAGAGGTGAGGCTCGCACAACGGCTGGGCGTCAGCCAGACTGATCTCCTTGCCTCGCAGGAACAGCAGGTTAGCCACTGAGCGGTTGAAGTGGCCAGAGTGCTGCGACGCCGTCACTCCCCAGTCTATACCTGTAAAATTGTCCACAAGAAAACAATAAGCATGTATATGTTTTAGGTTACTCTATTAGAATCACTCATAACATAGACTTTATGACACACGGCCCCATATTTAACCTGATGTTAACCCATCACTTGTTGTGAAAACATTGCAATGAATTTTTAAGGCCACAATCCGAGCTGGATTGATAAGCAGCATTGCTTGTGTTTTTATTCACAGATTTATCTGATTTTTTGGTGGAACCCATAAACAAAATATTACAAGCAGAGCTACCGAGGATCTTTCCTGTTAAAGTCTGAAAATGGTTGAACCAGAGATGCCACACAATAGGCATTATTGTGTTTTTCCGGGTCTTGGGCCAAGTCGGACTCAAACCTAAAAGTCAAGTCGGACCCAAATCTTGGTCAAGTCGGACCAACATGAAAGTCAAGTCGCACCTAAATGGTCAACTGGGACCCAATGCTTTTCGTGTTCTTTTAGCAATGAATTCTGCATTCCTTGAAGTGAGCAGTTGTTCTTTGTACTTAAAAAAAAATGAACTGAAAACCAAACAACTCTGTTTACAACCTTTTATTTTTTACACACCAATTCCACATGAAAAAAAAAAATCATCAACAAGCATGTCCAGGGGCGTGATCCAGCCGAGTTACTAAACAAGGAAAGAGAGAAAAACTCTGTGAAACGAATACTTTTAGGTCAAAATGAAGAACTTTCTGAACGTGAGTTTTTCATAATTTTAGCACACAAAAACGACTTTTCCCGGATGGAAGCTACCCGAAAAGGGATGTTGGAGGTTGGGTTTGACGATTCACATATTTACCGATATTTACACAATTTTACAAAAATTTTTAAATTCCACCAATTCGGCATTTTTTGTTATTTGCGGAAAAAAGCAAAGTCCAGGTGGAGCAGCACCTAAGAAGCTTCCGATTAAAATTTTATAACTATTTGAAAAAGACTGAGAGAAATGAATGGTTTGACAATTCAGTTATTTACTACCATTTATTCCAGTTTTTGCCAAACTTCAAAGTTCCGCCATTTCGCCAGTTTTTGGCGAACCGCGGAAAAAATAACAGCCTGGTAGGTGAAGCCCTGAGGAACATCTCTGCGTAACATCTAAACGATTGGAGCAAAACTGTAGGAGCAGTAGCACTTTAAAAATTGGTCAAAACGGGCAGAAAAAGTGCCGCCATTTTGTCAGTTTTTCGTCAATCGTCAAAAAAAAAACGTAATAGCCAGGTGGGGGACCACCCAGGGAACATTCCTGTGTAATATCAAAACGATTGGAGCAAAACATGCCTTCTTCCATGGTTGCGTTCGCTATCAGCATCTGCCGGAGGTTTTTGAGCTGGCTCTGCCAGTTGAACGTGCTGTACTGCTTTGCGTGCTCTGATATGTGAGGTATCGTAAGTATCGTCAGTAGCTTGTACTCGGGCTGTGCCGCTACGTGCTCCAGCATGTCACCTAGCAACCATACAGTACTCTTGCTCAAGTCAACCTTGGTTCGCCTCAACACCTTTTCATACTCTACCTCTTTACTGAAATTCATTGTTTTCAAATTTCGCATACATGTCAAAATGGGTATAATTCAGAACAGTTTGGCCGGACCTGTATACTTTACAGTTAACGGTATATTACTGATAATAACCACCCAAATAAATCAAACACCCCACGCCTGCTATATCCGATTTCTCGATGTGGGCATCGGAAAATGAAACACCTTGAAAATATGCTCTTTGCAGTTGTTATACAAGTTAGAATAAAGGCAAGACTTCTAAGAATTTCAGAACTTAAAAATTATTTGGGAGAAGGCGCACCAACGTGGTTTCTGATCAGTTGCTTGGAACTGCCCGCAAAACACGGCAGCAGTACGGACGCCATCTTGTGGCAGATTACTTTGTTGATGTCTCTGCAAATACAGTCAGATCTCATACTTCTCTTCCAAAAGAAGAATAAAAAATAAAAAAAACCAAAACAAAACAAAAAAAACAAACAAAAAAACGCTGAAATTCCCAAGCATAATGTACCCATGCACAATAGTTTCGAGTAATATTCTAGTTTTGATTCTGGATTTAAATTATTTCTAAGTTATAATGTTGGACTTTTTTTTAAACAACAAAAGAAAAAAAAACAAACAATAACAACGACCTGAAGCACATAAACACTGACCTGAACGAGATGGGATTAATACTGAGAAGCCTTGAGCAAATCTGGTGCAGACTGTCATTATCAAGCGTCACTATAGCGTCTGAGGTCTGGTACAGGTTGGACAGGGTTAGCACAGCGTTGTAATTCTGCACCTAAAACATGATTTCTTCCTCAACGCATTGCTGTCATCCCAGGATAAATTCCATATTTAAAGATGCGTTAAGAGTGGAACATGAGCTTGTTTACGAGCTGGTTCACATGTTTATTAATTACTATACACTAGGAAGGACAGAACATAGCTCTAGGCCAGACAGAGCTCCGCTTTCTAATATGCTTCCGAATTCTTCAAAATTGCGAAAACGTGACACCAAAATGTGAAATCATCGGCGTCCAAATTTTTTTTTCGATCCACAATTATTTCCTACCCATTTTTATTACAGTTTTTACTATTGCTGAACTGCTGAAGTTCAAATCCTGGATATATGGTCATTTTTTTTTTTTTTGCGCAACAAAACAGGATAATTCGTATATGCACAAAACTGCAGCAACTGATCCAAAAAGCCCCAAACTTTAGACAAATATCAAAAATACGAATATGACTCAGATCATCCTTACCACCACTTCCCCCATACGGTAGGGTGCGACGACTTGGTTGAGAATGAACGACTGTGGGTACTCATCCCGCAGGCACTGCGTCACATAGGCACCCACACCCGAGCCAGTACCACCCGCCAGGCTGAGTAAGGCCAGGAAACCGCCCAGTCGGTCGCACTTCTCTGCTTCACGGCGAACCATCGTCATGATGCGCTCCTCAGCCTATCGGGACAAAGACAGCCCATATAGTATATCAGTAAATTTTCCACAATTTTGAACCTAGATCCATCCACCGCTGCGTAAGTTATACTATCTTGAATTTTCTTTATTGGCAGGTATCCAGTATACTTAGAACAGTTTAAAGGTGGTAAACTACTTGAAATTGTCAGTGTGCAAGGTTAATGTTATCGCACCTTTGGTCCATGTAAACAAAAACCGTGCGCCCAATTATTGCCAGAGCCTCTTTTTTGGCAGAACTGTTGATTCTCGGGATAGTGCCACCGCTGTGTTTTTCTGACCGATGACATACTCTGGGCGATCACTTTCTCTTCCATATCAACCATAACGGACCTATATGGATGTAACGTACTTAGAACAAAACTTGAAGGTGTGTAATGAAGATATCCACTAATCAACATTCTTCAAACTGAACTTAACAATGATTCTATATTCAATCCACAATTTTTAATTTATTTCACTTTTTCATACGTTTGACGTGTGAGGAATGGTTTAATGGATGTGTCGAATACATGACACTGACCTTGACTGTAAACCTTTCTCGGTGGAGTTGAAGAATCGCTGAGTGGCTGTTTGAATGAAGTCGTCGTGGCTGCCGCTGCTATAAGATGCCACATTCTGAACAGTATGAAGATCTTCGCTTACGGTTGAGAAGAACTGCTCTCCTATCTGGTTACCGCACTGCCCAAGCTGAACAGTCACCACCGACATCGCCAAATACGGGAATTTAACTCTTCAGTACCTCAAATAATACACATCATACTTAATGTTAATATTATACATATTATACTTAATGTTATATTATACTTAATACAAAACTTTAGATTTTTCCAAGCGTGTGAAAACTCTTATGGCATTTCACCAACTGACGAACTGTGTCTAACAGTTCCATATAAAAAAATGCAATCATTATGCAATGTTCAGTTATGGCAATCAAGAAAGTTTTTACAGACTGCTCGAGGTGTAAACGATAGTAACAGCAATAAAGTCCCAACGCTTACCTGATGTAGCTTACTTATTGTTTGCACTGCGAACAGGAACTTCCTAGTTGTAACTCTGAAAATGCATGGAAATTTACGAGGTATGAGTTGTGGAACATACAAAATAAAACACGGACAAAATGTTATACAGTGAAACCTCGCTAATATGGACAAATAGTGACTAAATAATTTTGTCCCTAATGGCGGGGTATCCTTAATTTCGATGTCCTGTTAATTTAAGTTCTGTCTGAATACTGAAGTTTTGATTATTTTAACTTTATCAGATAGCGAAGGTTCGTTCCGTTTTCTTTTCACACTACCCATATTCAGACGCAACACTTATTATAAATAGCAGTTTATTTTACGTGACTGAGTATAAAGACAATGAATTACTTGCTCCTTTATACACATTTTAAAAGACGGAGCACATGTCAATGGGGATTAGTCGTATAAAGTTTCTCTCTTAAGCACACATCTTTTTAGTCCCAGCGGACCGTTTCTATCTTCCTAGGACAGAAAAGGTCACAGTTCCTGCAATAGAAATGGCCATTGATCTCAATTTTCGAGGCTCTGGATCTTTCGGCGCACGTTCAAGGACACCGAGGCTCGAACTGGCAAGCTTTTTCTTTAAAAGCACACTGAGAAATATCCTGGCGCATTATTTTCGACCTCAGCGAAACTCCCAAGCTAGAGTAAAGCGTGGTTTTGAACTGTGGATTCACTGTTGTTGTTGGTGATAATGAGGGATTCGATATCCTGATCTCAAGAAAACACATATTTTTCTCAGTAAAAAATTGTTATCTGACCATAAAACTTGTCCGTCATAATTTATAATTGGGCAATTTATGTGATGCACCCTTTCTAAAATAACGCCGTTGGCCCCAGTCGCGCGCCGAGATTTGAAAATTGACATCAATGACCTTTCCTATTATAGGAACTATGACTCTTGCTGTCATAAACTCATTGTTGAGTTTATTCATGGAAGGCAAGTTCTCGAATAAGTTCATAACTTCTAATCCTTGCCTTTCTAATTTCAAATATGTTGTTATCCAGATATTGTAAACCAGTTAAATTTTATGTTTGTATTTTTTCATGTCGATTATTGTAACAATTGTATACATTATCCTTGAAATCGGAATAGGAAGACCGCAAGAGTCATCTAGGGCTAACATCTTTTGCAATATGCCCTATTGTCTTTACTAGTCCTAGATGACTCTTGCGGTCTTCCTATGACTGAATTATATTTCAAATGATTTTTTTTTTTTTTTTTTTTTTGCTCATTCGAGATGTGCCGAGCTGCATCAGCTAAAGACAGTATACATTGTTAAGAACAATTGTTATAATTTATTTTAATAAACTTTGAAAATACTTTCGGTTTCGTCAGTGATGAAGGTCTAGTTTTCTCTCACTTCCATATTGCAATGCCATTACCATATCACTTTCCTTTAAGGACATTTCGAAAATTTTACTGGGCGATAATATAGCACCACGAGTGTATCGAAAATCTCAAGAATATACTGTTCGTAATTAACACCAATCAATAGAAATATGAAAACAACGACTTACTGCTAACCCTTATCTTTTTATCGCATGTAAATTTTTAAACGTCATTTTTAAACACTGTTTTCCTTAACGATGAAACTATGTACCGGTCCGTTTAATGTTTTTATGAAGTGGCTATATACTAGGCCAGCTCATTAAATATTTTAATGAATTTATGTTTCTCGTATTAGTTGCTAATTTAACTGGTTTTGTTTACCATTTCCAGATCACTTCTCGACATATAAGCATTTATTTCATGGTACTTAAGACAATTTCTGTATGTAACAATTCAAATTAATTACCTAATGTAAGGAGCTGCTTCAGGAATAATATAAAACTTGCTCTGTTTACAAATAACTCGCAGAGAACCACATACAAAATTAACTTCTTCCACTTTTAAGTAGTTGCTGTGGAAAATATAATTCTTATCTCTATTTCAAGAATTGTTCTTAAATACCGTCATTTGTTTTTATATTTTCAGAGCTAACAGGAAATAAATCTACTCGACTTTTGTTTACAGATATAGAACAGGGATAATGTTTATTTAGTCTTTATTTTAAAAGTTGCTCTATGTGTGTTAATCTTTTCTTTATTTTCAAAGATATTCTATAAATGATGCGCTATTTTGATGTTCGCCCTCATCTTCATCCTAAAGGAGCGGCTAGTGCTCAGGTTAAATATGTAAATAAATATGTTAAATATATAAACATATGTTAAATACGCTCGCATGTACTTAAATTTTCTACCGAATGCAAAATTTGATCCATCAAAATTTTTGAGATATCACCTGTAAAAAAATAAGTGCAAATTACTATTTTGCTACCGCTACTCCTACTAATAATAATAATAATAACACTTATAAAATTACAATAATAATAATAAGTGATACTTCTACTAACAACAATACCTATAATAACATAACAACAGCAGTGAATAATAATAATAATAATAATAATAATAATCATAATAATAATATTAATAACCAGAGCAGTGTCCATAGCCAACATATTCCCCACAAGCCCCCTCCCCCCCCCCCCCCCATCAGTTAAACACGGAAATCAGTAGTCAATCAAGAGCTGAAATTTTCCAAGTCCAGTTGGTGCATTTTCCCTGGACAAACCTGGCACATTTACAATACCGGTCTGTGTTTGTTCCCATAAAAGCTACACACCAAGTGTTTCATTTAAATCCCTGCAGTTGTTCTTGAGATATCGTGTTAACAAACTCATTCCGATGCTGAATAATTTCCAGGATTTGGGTGAGTTTCAAAGTCCATTTGGTTCATTATACTTGGGCCAATGTAACCCATTTACAATACCGATCCTTGTTAGTACCCACAGAAGCCACACACCAAGTTTCATTAAAATCCTTACAGCTGTTCTTGAGATATCGTGTTAACAATACCCAATCAAGAGCTGAAATTTTCTAAATCCAGCTGGTCCATTTTCCTTCGACGAACCTTGCCCATTTACAATACCGATCTGTGTTTGTTCCCATAGAAGCTACATACCAAGTTTCATTACAATCCTTGCAGGACTTTTTAAGTTGTCGTGTTAACAAGCTTACACAATAGTTAATAAAGAGCTGAAATTTTCTAAGTCCAGCTGGTCCATTTTCCTTGGACGAACCTGGCCCATTTTACAATACCGATCTGTGTTTGTTCCCATAGAAGCTACATACCAAGTTTCATTAAAATCCTTGCAGCAGTTTTTAAGTTATCGTGTTAATAAGCTCTTGATGACAGACCGACCGGCCGACACGCGGTCGATCGCATATATTCCCCCACAGGTTCTACCTGTGGGGAATAAATACGAGAATAATAATCATAAAATAACAATAATGACAATGATAACAATAATGATAATAATAATAATATACTAATAATAAAAATAATAATATTAATAATAATAAACCATAGCACAACCTTTGAAACCATAGTACAATTACATACCTCAAAGCGGTTATCTGATCTCGTCATTTTTATATAATTGTCACATTTGCATTTATTTGTTAGTATAAATTAATTATTGTTACTTAAGTTTTTTATGATGCTGCAGAACACTTTATTTTCAGTATTGATTTATATGTTTTTGTGAAATATAGCTATTTACTTTTGTTCACATTTGAATAAGAAGTACAGAGGACATCGCACAGTATTCGCTTATACGAGTATAATATATATATATATATATATATATATATATATATATATATATATATATATATATATATATATATATATATATATATATATAAAACTTGTATATATATAGGGTAATGTATGTATACATAGAATAATATATATACAACTTGTTTCCGAGATATCGCACCGACAGACTGTTATGGGTACCTACCAACCTACCTACATCAATGCCTGCCTACCCTTGTTACATCTGCACATACATAGCTTCAAAGAGACTTTCTTTTCAATTCTTTTCAATTACAATTAAGTTATGTTTTCAGGCGTTGCAGTTTCATTATAAGAAAAAATGTTATTCAAGGCTAATGAAATCTTTAAGTTCGATTAATGTCTGGTCTTACACTTTGCCGCGGGGCGGAAATTCGAAAGTGCAATTGATGCGCCTAGCATGGGAGACAGGACGCCAGATTCCCATGCTATCTTCACTTGACGTCAACTACATGACAAATATTTAACGACATTTGTAAACAAATGTGCTGTTTGCATGTTAGATGTACTGAATAGTCCGGATCCGGATTCTTATGTCATAGGAATTGACGCAGAAGCGAGGGTGTCCATAGATGTGTGGAAAGCATCAATCTTGTAAACAACGCTGTTATTACTAACACAATTATCGCATTTCTACCATCTCAGTTGCAATAATACTCTTACACTATGGGTAGTTAACAGCGCTTAGTCTGTAATTAATTGCTATGCATAGAGGGCAAGGGTATTATTCAGGAGTAATCCATTCATGTGCAATAAAATGCGCTTGTTTTTGCCCCCACATTAGCTATGCCAGGTTCAGTTCAACCACCAATATAGGAATTTAGATACTGGAAAGGGACTATGGTCAGACAATACTAGCAGTAAACGTTTTTATAGTATTGGTTATTTGCAAGGAAATTGAAGCCGCAATGTTTGCATGTCATGGCAGCAATTAAATAAATTAATTCTTCATGAACACAATGGGATTTAGGGAAAATGAAACAAACATGCAGCATGTACAGAAACAGGCGTGTTCAAAACACACTGCGAATTAAACATTGATGGAGTAACCTAAATTGTTAAATATAACAGACACTGGTGTCAATATTTTCAATTAGATTATCGTGAGCGATGTTGTTCAAGTTTTTGTCCATTGCTTTGTGTTAACTATGGCTGCAGTAATAGTTGACGATGGCGCGACAGATAACGACATCATCGTGTCCACGGATACTGACGTAACAACTAGCAACCAAACCGAGGTCGCTGTTGATTCAAGCACAACCGTTATATATGATACATCATCGAGTGGTATGGACACATACACCATCGTTATGATCTCCATCATTGTCTCAGTTATTGTTGCATTTTTGCTCGCCGTGGTAAGTTTATAAAATTTGCTTCTACTTTGCGTTGTAATGTAAAGCTATTTTACAAAAGTCCTTCGTTGAATCGCACATGTTCATGTAACTTCTCTAACGGCGAATTCAACACAAACCGAGTCAGGGAAAAAATTTTGTTTCACTCTTTGACAAAGCAATTTAAGTCAGTTTTTTTTTTCATCGACACTGTGTCAGTTTTTGAGAAAATATCCGGCCTCGTGTTAGTGATGGCTTATAAAAAATTTAGTGCACTGTCACAGTTCTGCTTCACTGTTTGTTTGCACTTCTGAGCTGTGACGAAAGGATGCCTGTTCAAATATCATCCCTTCGCCCCCCGGTGGCCACTCACATCGTAACTGGTTACCATGCGTATCCATGACATTTTAAAGCAACCACTAAATGTGGAGAGCTAATTTCGAAATAATACCCCTTTATATTTAAACGCAGTGTGAAATTCCGAAAAAGCCCCGTGTTTGTACCAAAGCGGAGTACTAAATGAAAAATACCCGCCCCCCTTTTTTTAAACGAAACTGGCAGTCCGCGCGGATCGCCCCTGGCCCTAAAATTACACCGCTCATTTATCTCACAAGTGGCAGATTATGCTCCTTTATTGCTAGTCTGTGTGCACTACTCCGTTAGGAAGAACTGGCAAAACAGGAGACTTATTGCAAAATATAGTGTTGTCCTCTGTCTGAAGTTACGTTTTCTTTATTTAAAAAAAAATGTTACTGAGCTAAACACTAAACAAATATTCATCCATCTGCCCATTGAGTTATCAAGAAATAAAACAGATTTCGTTTTGAATTTTTAAAATTCAAAAGATAAATGTTAAAAGAAAACACACACAAAAAAAAAACAGAACAACATACAGCAATGCAAAACTAAAAGTAACAATAAAATCTAAAGTAAACGCCAAATCACTCGGAGTGGCATGTTTTTTGTTTGTTTGTTTGTTTTTTTTGTTTTTTTTCGTTAGCTCAGACAGTGTTCACACTTAACACTTAAAAGCAACGTTGGGATATGGCAACGCCGTAATAACTAGACCGAATTTCGCTACACGTAGCGAAATGACACCCACTTGCAATGGTACAATCTATCTGGTCAAAGACAGAGTTTTCAGTCTTTCCACATAATTGTCACCTTCCGAATTATTATCATGAACAAGGACATCAAAGTAAATATAATGTAATCTCAAATAATCAAATTCAGTTTTCTAACCATTTTTCAGATAATGGACAACTTTCGGTTTTTGACCTTGACCATGATGGAGGAGGTCAAAGTCACCGAGGTACCTCTTATATAACGTCTTTTAGGCCCAAAGGGTCGAAAATAAGCTCGAAATCGCTCTATCTCTAACCGTTTTCCAGATAATGGTCAACTTTCGGTTTTTGACCTTGACCTTGACGGAGGAGGTCAAGGTCACCGAGGTACGTCTCATATAACGTCTCTTAGGCCCAAAGGGTCGAAAATAAGCCCAAAATTGCTCTATCTCTAACCGTTTACGGGATAATGGTGAACTTCCGCTTTTTGACCTTGACCTTGACGGGGGAGGTCAAGGTCACCGAGGTACCTCTTATATAACGCCTTTCAGGCCCAAAGGGTCGAAAATAAGCTCAAAATCGCTCTATCTCTAACCGTTTTCGAGATGAAGGTCAACTTCCGGTTTTTGACCTTGACCATGACGGAGGAGGTCAAGGTCACCGAAAGGATCGAAAATAAGCTCAAAATCGCTCTGTCTCTAACCGTTTTCGAGATAATGGTCAACTTCCGGTTTTTGACCTGGACCATGGCGGAGGAGGTCAAGGTCCATTCTTATATAACGTCTTTTAGGTTCAAAGGGTAGAAAATAAGCTGAAAATCGCTCTATCTCTAACCGTTTTCGAGATAATGGTCAACTTCCGGTTTTGACATTGACCATGACGAAGGAGGTCAAGGTCACCGAGGTACCTCTTATATAACGTCTTTTAGGCCCAAAGGGTCGAAAATAAGCTCAAAATCGCTCTATCTCTAACCGTTTTCCAGATAATGGTCAGCTTTCGGTTTTTGACCTTGACCATGACGGAGGAGGTCAAGGTCACCGAGGTGCCTTTTATATAACGTCTTTTAGGGTCAAAGGGTCGAAAATAAGCTCAAATTCGCTCTATCTGTAACGGTTTTCGAGATGATGGGCAATTTTTCTCTAACGAAATTCAATATACAAAAGTCACATGACCTTGACCTTGACACTGAATGTTACTGCCTACTGACACCGTACACGTGTTGAAACAAGGATTTGAGCGCTATGTCCAGCAATTTTTCGTAATGGAAGAGGTTTTTGAAAAAAATATTTTGACCTCAATTTGACCTTGACCTTGAAGGTCAAGGTAAAAAAATTTTGCGGATTTCATCTCATCACTCTCTATCTCTGTGCCAAATTTCATCGTCCTACGTCAAATAGCCTAGGAAGAGTTTTCTGGAAACCTCCGTGACGGAAAAAAAGGAAGGAATAAACGCCGGAATTCTTTGCAAAGCATACCCATTTGCAAACTATGTTTGCAAGTGGGAATGAACATTAGACTGATACCCAGGACTGAGACGCCGCTAATGGCGGACATATAAAAATTACTATGAAAAAAACTAATGAAAAATCAGGACAGTGTCAATGTTCTACCAGTGTTTGATAAAACACTGATTTTGCTGAAGGTATAGTTTCATCGAGGAAGAGAATCTGGCATTTTTGTGGGAGACGAAATTGAATTTCTGTTTTAATTTTCTTGAAGATTTTGAAGAAGCTGCCAGTAGCCACCCCCCCCCCCCCTCCCCACCCCGCCCCCACTTGCCTATCAGATTTCAGTCTTAGCTTCCCTCTGAAAAATGTTATTTTTACGTGTATTGATGCGAACATGACGACAAAGCTAACGCTTGCCATGGATGCGCTCCTGGGGCATTGATCTCAAAGTAAACAGCGTGACAACAAAGGATCCAGCACGATCCAGAATCAATGCCAATGGCGTGATGTGTTTATTTCAGCCACGGTACAGTAAATCAAAAGAGCCAAGAAGGAAGAATCTCACTACGGAAAGCAGCAACTGTTCTGCATACATTTTTTAAAAGCATTTTAGCATTTTCGTTCAGCCCCCCTCACCCCCTCCCCGCCCTCCCAAAAGTGATCACAAAAATAAAAAAAACCCTTTCTCCAATGTCGGTTATAAAAAAACTACAATACTGTATTTTCCCAAAAAGCAGTTCTATCTATGATTCTGAAAAATTGTCCTTTGTTAAGATTATTAAGTTTGGTTCCTGTCAGTGATTACTAAAATAAGTGACCGTCCTTACCTCTTGACTCTTTCGTATTGGGATCTTGACTCCACGCATTGTAACAATAATAAGACAGTATTAGACGACAGCTGCTGCTCCTGAAAAGATTCAAATACGAGTTTTCTGTCAAAACCACTGTTATTGTTTATCGCTTGAGGCAATATATACATATGTTTTCAATGGTTCATTTCAGATATGTGGAATTCTCGTGGTGAAAGGAGTTTTCTCACAGAAGGTTCAAACAACTGCTGTAGAAGCGGATGCTGAAGAATCAGGTGATCGGACAGATTATTTCCGGTCACATGAGGATAAACTATTCATGCCTAATTTGCATAAACAGCACGTGTCAAATTTGCATACATTTCACGAACCGAAACAAGAGACCTCTTTTAGTGGCACGCTTGGCGTCGTTCCGTATGGAACTGACAATTTGACCAATAAAACTGCAGTATCATATATTAACAGATCACGTCAGTTCCATCGCAATCAAGCTACATCATCGAAATATAATCTCAACACAGCTCACACGAACATAAAGGCTTCATCGCAGAAAGAAACGGAAACGCCGCCATCCATTCGACTGCCGAACGATAGTCCCTTAGTCCACAAAGCAACACCGCGATTTTCGAAGGAAACAAGTAAAAGCCCGCGATCCCGCAGTTCTGTTGTAACACATTCGCCATCTCTGACACCACGTGATATTCGCTTGCAAAAACTCAGATTTAAACTAGAGCATTCCGATGAACTAAGCTTAGTAGATTTGTGACGGAACAAGTATTACTTGTTGCCTTTACAAGTTGCCCTTCTCAGGTGGCCACTTCAGTTGTTTAGAGGAACAATATTCAAAGACAAAGCCGATAAAAATGGAAAAATTGATTTCTTTTTAAAGTCGAAACGCGAGATAAAATATCAGCTGAGCAGCCGAGCATGTCTAATATAAGATTCGTCAGCAAAAATCAGCAGTAATGTTTGCACGAAATCTCCTTAATGTGCTGTTTTTCAGAATGATTTTTTGCTCTTCTCAGTCCAATCAAAAGGAAAGTCATTGGTGGAGATATCGCCCCTACCCCAACTCCTCCTCCTCCACCCCACCCCCTATTCGGTTTTAGGCCCTGCAGAAAATCATGTTACAGCCTCTCTCACTGCCTTGGATTCAGCGTAGCGACGTGACGACCGATATAAGCTCGTACGCAACAAAATAAATAAATGAACTAGAAGCTCATTCCGCTAGCGAAATGTTAAACACTTGACAAAAATTAAAATGCAAAAATACTGGCTTCAATGGGTTATTTCTTGAATAATATATTGCAAACAACACAGCTTGAATACGTCTTATAAGCCGAGTAGTGTTTAGTTTCTGTTGACTTAAGGTTTTATTGACTGATCTAGCATACACAGTGAGAGCTCGCACAAAGCTCACTGAGCAACTGTGTGTGATGTGGCTTAAATGCTACGCATTAACTTGCAAAAAATACACTCTTTTCACATGGCGTTTTAACAAAGAAAACGAAATCAAAGACGAAAATAAAAAGTGACATGCACACGTTCAGATCAAGCTCTTCACAAGTCCCAAGTTTCATGGTCGTAGGGCCCATAGTGTCAGAGAAGAAGAAGACACAAAAAATCGGAAAAAGTGTCAAGAAGAAAAAAAAAAAGGACGAATTTTGCTCGCACAAATTCATATAACTCTTGCAAGCCAAAGGCTTGTCAAGTGTTAATAAAATAAACAAAGGCATATTCGCAGCAGAAGTAAATGAGAGAACCACTTTGTATATGCCTTGTTTGTTTATATGCCCTGTAACCTTGGAGCAATACCATGCATTTTTGATCAGCGATCGGTTCGTTTTGAAAAAAAAAAGTTCATTAATTTATTATTATTATGGCCACGATATTGGTGATTTATTTGTGTGAAAGTTCATGAAAAAGCTTCTATTCTACCACACAATTTTATTTATTGATGGATCTAAATAAATAATTCAAATGTCAATTAATTTCCAACCTATCAAAACAAGAATATTGATTTATGTCTTTTCTTTGCTTTTCTCGGCTTAACACTCGAGAGCTCAATATACCACTTAGAAACGACGAAACGGATTCAGAGTTCTTGATACTGCAGCTTGATACTACAGTTTGGTACTTGATACTGCAGCTTAGTACTTAATACTACAGCTTGATACTTGATACTGCAGCTTGATGCTTGATATTGCAGGTGCTTCATTCAATCAAAGACTCCTGAAAACTATCCGAGTTGGTGGTAGTTGAAGTTAAAGCCTCCCCAATACGATTACGCGTCACACTCGTAGCAAAAAAAGATATCCAACGAAACATCCCGCTACAGAAATGCAACAATCGGTGTTCGTGACCAGTAGCGGATCCAGGGGGCGGGGGGTGGGGTACGGGTTGCAACCCCTCCCCTCCTAAATTAAAAAAAGACTGTTTAACTTCGTTCTTTCACAAAAAACTATGAATAATATATTCGCTACTTCGGTGACCCCGCCCCCCCCCCCCCCACCCCCAATGACCAAAACATATCCGCCACTGTGTTCAAGCAAGAGTAGTAAGGGATTGCTGATTCCCAGCGAAAGCTGTATCAGCAGTGGTTTGAATTAGGGGTAAGCTGCAGACGAAGTAACCACCCCTCTCCATCCTGCGATATAGTTCTTTGGGGTTTTCTTTTTCGTTGGAATAAGTACGAAAGCCGGGCGATAGCGAACAATGCCTGGTTGGTGAACCTTATTTTCTTCAAATTTCTATCCCTTTTTGATCCCTAGACGATCCGGGTTCAGCAAGAGGTTTTACTGTAGTATATTAACACCGCCACCGTTGCATCGCAACCGAGCATATACTGCAAAGATATAAGAGAGTGGCATATGTGACTATTTCCCCTGTTTATTAATTAATAATTTGTTTGATGGTTTATCAGTTCTATATTCAAAGGGGTTAGGGGAGATTCCTAGATCTAAAGCTAACATAATCCCACAAATAACGGTGTTGAAACGAAGAATAGACACAAGAACTGCATAAACATAGCAATTCCCGTGAAGACCGGTCTCGGCCGCTCCTGTGCCATAATCAAACTTTTATCTGTACCACAATTTTGTGAGTTTTTATTCATTGGTATATACATTAATAACAGAATGCGAAATCGAAAAACTGAACGGCAATTTGACTTGAAACAAATCGCAATCTATACAGTGTTTTTGCTCATTATAAATGAAGTATTTTTGCAGGGTTATATTTCATCCTGCAAAACTTTCCAATAAAAACTCGCTTTCACTGTTCAAGTCAAATTTTGTTAGGCCAGGGAAAAAAGATGTCTTTTTCGCGTCCTGGATTTTAAGGTAATTGCCCTGACCGGCCCTTAATCTTTCCTTTGTGCTAATTTTTTTATTTTAAACACTTTCCTTGATCAAAGATTGGTTTACATTTCTATGCATTGTAAAACCAAAGTTTACATTGGATATTTGTTCATCCTTTGGCTATCATTAATCACAGATGAAATGTGTTATTTGCCTCAATAACCATTTGACCCATGTAATTTTGTCTGTTTTTACATTTTTAGTGCTTGGTTTGAAGAAAACACTTTTCAAGAAATGGTTTTATTGTATCACAGGGCCTATTCATAAATGCAGTTACTATAACATTTTATTCATTTCTTAAACATATAACCACTTGATAATTTGATCACACTTTAAACAATTCTCACAGTAAACAGTAACTTATTTTATGGACAGACTCGGTAAAGGTGGAGAAAGTCTCCTCCGCTGTCTTAATTAATTAATTAATTAATTAATTAATTTATTTATTTATTTATTTATTATTATTATTATTATTATCCACCCCAAAATCCCTACTCCATCCTAATGGCAGGACAATTCAAATCACAGACTGCGTGTGACTTTACTTCATCACACATTCCTTGAGCTCTTCCTTTTTTAACAACAAAAAGCCGAGATGGATAAACACGCTTTCCATAAATTAAAATATAATTACATAGGCTTTTAAGTTTTATTCTCATTCAGTGTTTTAAATATGTTAATTTTCCAGCTACAACCCACAATTTCAGAAGATCTGGGAGGAAGCAAATCAAGGTTTTTCATCTGAAATATTTTACAATTTATCACCAAACTTTCTTCTTGTCTCTTTGTTTTTGCCTGGAATTTCGTCTCGCTATGATCTGCTGTAATGTTCAACGTCAGGCCACAAGGCAGCGAGACATGTCGTGACTATGACACACGTGACTGCTATCCCCAGTATGGCGAGAATGAGCGAGGCTCTGGAATATCTCCTGGCCGTGGCGTATTGACCGCTTTCATACTTTGTATTTATTCCCACTGAAAGATATAACATCAACATTCCGTGTCAAATTTCATTGAATATCTAAATAAAACTTCAGTTGGATGGGTAATCGAGTTTGCATGATTTAATGACATTATTATTATTATTATTATTATTATTATTATTATTATTATTATTATTATTATTATTATTATTATTATTTTTATTATTATTATTATTATTATTATTATTATTATTATTATTATTATTAGTAGTAGTAGTAGTAGTAGTAGTAGTAGTAGTAGTAGTAGTAGTAGTAGTAGTAGTAGTAGTAGTAGTAGTAGTAGTAGTAGTAGTGGTAGTAGTAGTTTTGCCAATTTATTTATTTATTTACTTATTTATTTTTATCATCATTGATGTTAATTTTTTCAATGTAGAATGTTATGCATACTGTGTGTACTTACACGAAAGACAAAGGGCGATGATACCAAAGGGTAAATTACAGCAGAACAACACCATACAGGACAAGACAACGTAGTCACGTGGTTTGGGTGGCCTGCTTTCCAGCGTCATTTTGACATTCCTAATTTGTGCTGCATATTTTGACTTCTTTTCCAGCGTCCATTCATACAACATATCTGCGTCCAGAAAATCTCCCTTAAATTTCAGCATGACTCCGTCTCCATTTATTACGTCTTTATCCCCGGGCGTGATGTCATAAGTGACGTCACCATTGTCTACGTCACATTTCTCAGGTATATCTATTGTAAGATTTGCTTTATCTAATTCTGCGCTGCCATTCATGTGCTTTAGATTCCCATCAACGAGGTTGCTTGCATCAACTTTTGTGATATTAAATTTTGATTTGGCGTTAGGTTTGACGTCTCTAATTGAAGTCTGAGTCCCGCCTTTCACTAGCTCTTTTTTTCCCTGATACGTTGAGACCTCTTGACCATCTACTGGACTGGCGGAGGATTCAGCTCTTTCCTGATCGATCGCTTCATTTGGTTCTTCTGACTTAGCGGGTGCTTCGGACCCATCCATAGCAGTGGGGTACTTTGTATTGGGTGATCGAGATCTCACTTTCCGACGCATTTTTCGCACATCCGGAGAATAGGATTTACGTTTCTGATAACGGCCAGGACTTGGCGTTCTGGATCGCGAGGCAAGTTTGTCAAGTTGAGAATCGCTCAAGCGAATCGAATCCCCCTCAAAGATTCGATGCGATTTTTCACGTTCAAGTGAATGTGTGCGCAAGATAGCACTGGACGTGTATTCTCCTTGGTCGGAATTTCGATCAGTTTCAGTTTCGCTATTCACACATACTTCGCTATCCGCACGAGTTTCGTTATCACCACACTTGTTGTTATCTAACTGATTGGCATTCTGTGATATTGTCTCCTCTGTCTCCAGTCTGTCAGTTGGGGACGTAGCTATGACGTCATAGGAAGGGGGGCCGTCATACACGGAGAGTGATGGCACTGTGCGCACATTTTCTACGTCTCCATACGTTGGCAGTTCAGCCATCTCTAAGCGAGCGTTGTCTTATTATTAATCTGTAATGAATCAAAATGTGAATAAATATAGCCGTTTAAATTTGAAATGTTTTCTTCGCTTTACCATAATGTTGATAAATGGAAGGAGGAAAAAGAGTAGCAAAGTCATAGATATTACACGAATCCGGGACAGAACGTTCTGTCCGTGGACGTTGTGTCCGTGGACGTTCTGTCTGGAGAGCATATTACACATGTAAAGTTAAAACGATTCTTGAAACGTAATTGAAATTGTTTTAGTAGTAGCTAACTCATGGCCACAATATTAAAAAACATTAAGTGAAAATATAAAGTTTTAAGCCAGTGAGTAGCAAAACAAAACTCTTACCTTGAACTACTTGAAATGAATAAATCCTGATTTTACTCTTTCGTGACGTTCACAAGTATGAAAAGTTTCAAATTATTGAAACTTAAAAATAGTCACTGCTTCATTATCATACAATGCACTATCGTACTTTGTTACTAGTTGCCTGTTTCAGTACGCATACTCCCGGGTCTGTCCTATGTTCGATGAAAGTTGATTCACTGTGAAATTAGAAAACAACACGCAACCACGACAGTTGTGTATTAATACAGTCAACTGTTTACATAGCAAACTTATTCTGTGTTTCACGTAAGTTTATATTAACTTTTCCCAATAAAGAAACGCGAATCTAATGTTTATCATGATTTCATATTAAATAAAAAAATGTTAAACGGACTTAAGAAACATGACACCAGGACATCCCAGTAAAGAAAAATGAAGGGTTAGGAAATTTCTCATAGTTGTCTTAGTCACTGTTTTCATTTTGGTTAAATCAGGGGCGAATTCAGGCTTTTCTTAAAGATGGGTTCGTAAAGATACTGAATCCCTAAGCAGGAAAAAAAGCATATCAAAGTGCAAGTCATCAAGAAGGATGGTAAAATATGTATGCGATAGGGGAGGAGGGTGGGGCTGAGAAGACGGTAATATGCAAACCCCACACCTCCATCCCTCAAGCGCATCCTTTCTGAAGTTTAAATCCGAATGTACAAGCGGAAGTTGTAAAGTGGGCGTCACAGGATATTCTATTCATTTTCACAACGTTCAATGACACAAGCGTGGGTGTCTGTATGTTTACACAACAGTCCAAAGTGTTAACAGAATCAAAGTAAGTCTTTGCACAACCGTCAGCCATGCGAGTGGCATATTACCCACATTGTTTCTCATCCATGAAGACCATTCTGAGCCCTAGAAAACTGGGGAATTTGGGAGGACTACTGGGAGTGCTTACAACCTAAGGAAATGGTTTATGCAGCAAATAAGCATGAACGAGCTAGAGATAATCCGTCTTGAAAAATGGTCAGGCATGAGACATCTAAGCTGACGGTTTTTCCCAGTGGATTAAAACTGAATGAAACAACGCCAATGATTAACAGTACTTAGGTTCATATATAGTATGCTTTTGACTTTGACTGTGTTTCTGAATGAAACAACAACAAGCAAATTTAAGTAATTTAAGCACAAACTATAAACAATCTGTATAAAAGCACCAGGATATTATTCAACGCATGTTTACTGTTAAGGCAGATGTTCATCTTCAGTCCGTTAACATGTATGTGGTCCCTTTTATTTAATTATCACATGATAGAAACCTAATTGCGACGTACCCATTTAACATAACTTGATGAAAACAACAGTCCTGCAGCTTCCAAATGATTAGCATTTATACATAGCGCCGACTACATACACATGATTTCCCGAGAAAAATCTTTAAATTACATCAAGCTTAAGTTAAACTTCTGCCAATTAGTCAAACTCGTTAACTGTTATTTTATGTAACTTAAACCTAGGGAATGTGGGTGTCTTCTTAACCGTTGTGTAAAACCAGTAAAACTGGGCTTTAGTGTATTGCCCTTACATAACTTAGGGTACCACTATGCACTTAAATTAACATTGGGTTAAAGTTATACATATTAAAATAGCATGACCTTGAATTTAATTCCTACTTCACGAACCCCATTGCGCATCAACATAGAACATGCGTTTAATTTGGTAAACAAAAACAGATGTCCCTACAACCCATCCTTTACTGGTCGCCCACTCATTCGGAGGATATCTTTGGAAGCAGACCTAAACTAGTTTTATATCAGAAACGCCTTGAAAGATAAACAAATTTCACATTCTCTTGTTAAAGTCACCGAAGACCAAAAGTTTTCATTAGAGGTTCATGAGATCTATTAAAGGGTAATCACTTTTCACAAAATCTAATTTTGTTTTACAATCGGCTTGTTGAAAAGAAATGAGACTTCACCTTATTATGACCTTTTCAGCCGTTTAAGACAGATTAATAGTTATACTCCAACAAATTTAAAGTAGTGATTTGTCGGGAACTATTTTTTGCATCTAGTGCTACTGTGACCTTCGTCTAAGTTATACTGCATATAACAGATATTAAAATGGCAGAATAGACATGAAGATCTCTGCTGAAGACACAGCTTACGAAAAGGAAAAACATAACTGGTACGGTGTAATGCATGTAAAAATAACTGGCTTTTTGTAGTTAAAAAGAAGGATACAATTCATCTTTCAAGTCTGACATATACAGAACCAGTTTTGTCGTCTGCTTAACCAATGATACGATAAGAAGTCATATGTAACAAATTATATAGAATATATAGCATGCACGCAACAAGTACGGGTTCTACTGGTTCCATCTTTAGAATAACTTGATGGCTATTTATAACATTTATAATAATTCGAATAACATGTATCTCTAGTATTAATACATCATACTTATAGCAGATTCACGTCATGCACTATTTGTCCGCAGTTTTCTTAGTACACAAAGATTGCTATTCGTTAATACCTGATAAATTTGAATTTGATTTCTGTTGCTAAAGTTTTACTGAGAGCTACAGAAAAGGGAACAATGCACATTGTGAGAATTTGGAAAAAGAAAGTTCTTTTTTTTTACTTTTCAGAGATTGTGTAATTTATGACAAAACTTGTTGCAAATTCGTTTTTGTTTTGCTGATTTGTGCGGTTTTATAAGAATAAAAAAGTACTTTCTGTACTTTCATACAGTTTTTAACCACTTTTTCCTGTGATAAAATGAAGAGAATGACACGCTATTATTCAATTCTGTAAAAAGAAGGAGGGTTTACATTGTGGGGGTTTCCACGGATTTGAAAGGAGTTGGTAGTGCCAAATCTGAAATATGCGACAAATGTGTCTTGTATACCCAACAGGTTGTTATAGGGTGGAGATCCATTGACAAAAATGGAAGCTCAACGAAATGATATGGGACTTAAAAGTGGATGCGAGTAAACCGTTAAAATTAAGAAGAGTACATCAAAACAATGGTAAAAGACAGACAAAAAGAATATAAACATAGGGATGCGTATGTATGCCATCGAAGTTGGCCCTTCTTTATAGGCGGTTACTGGAGCCATTGTCTAACTTAATTCTAAAGCATTATAAAAAACAATAATTGTTTTTTGACATTTCCAAAACAGCCTCGTAAAGAATGTAAAATGACAAATTGCTTTGTGTCATATTAAAGAATATACACTGCAGTACATAACAATTATTAAGTAGTTAGGTCGGAGTTGGCCAACGTGCCATGTTAAATAAAAACTTTTAACTAGGCTATATGTTTTCAGGTGGAATGAACGATCCTTAATAGAAACTTACATTCTACCAAAAGCACACTTATATATATATATATATATATATATATATATATATATATATATATATATATATATATATATATATATATATATATATATATATATATATCGAATATTAAAAGCACTATGTAATATAAACATACAGGGCGAATATAATATATATATATATATATATATATATATATATATATATATATATATATATATATATATATATATATATATATATATATATATATATATATATATCTGTTAAATAGATTCTTCGTTCTGCATTTTTTGAGTAAAACTCTTATTATTGGAATAGAAAGCGAATATCCTCTCTTCTTTTGCGTTATGTATTTATAGCAAACAGGAACTGACAGAAACACAATGCGCTCATTCATTATCACACACAGATTCAGAGATGTAAAATTCACCGACTACTCACAATATATGTGGAGTTATCATATTCTATTCTGTCAAATATGCTGATATGTTATATGGTGATACGCAAGATTGTAGGTCATGATATAAGACCTGTTTACGTTCATAACTGCCATTGATACTTGTACCCTAAATGGATTCGAAGATTCGACTTCCGTAGACCATACAAAAAGCAGTGTAATAAAACAGACGCACACACACAATTACATGAAACTGTATAAGTACGAGGTCTCGTACGAATCCTGCTTGAGAGAATTAGTTCATTTACTGATTATGTAAAGTTTATGAAACGGACGCAGGGTAAGGAATAGGAATTATAACTATATATTCAATGAATCGCTCTATTTAAAAAAAGAAAGTTCATCTTTAATTTAAAAAGCTTCGCTCCGGACTTCAGCGAAACAGACACTTGAGTGTAAGAAGTAGAAGAGCTGCAGTGGCACACAAAGACTGAAAATAATCGGCCAAGCGGTGCTTCCATAGAAATCCAGGTGACGGGATAACGTAACTTCCTTCATCAAAACACGAGTGAAGATCCATACACAGACATTGGCGACAATGAGGAATCCCACAATGCCTCTTCTGTGTTTGCGCACCTCTTGTCTCTGGGGACGTGCAAATCTCTGGAGACTGTCAATGACAAATATAGTCTGAACAACACACTGTCCGGTTTGTAAGAGCGTAGAGCTTACTTCTAAAATGGCCAAAACACGAACTGAATCATAGCCTGAGTTTTCACCAGTAAATTCATTAAAACTTACAGAGAATCCCATGAAGATGAGAGAAGTCTGAACAACAATAAACAATAAACATGGGCCATATGATGGGATAATAGTGGCGCATCCTTCCGGGGCAGGCCCATTCGCGTAGTGCTCTGTCTCTATGGTGACGCATATCAGATTACCAACAGCAAATACTACAACAAAGAAAGTAGCCCCATATACTAAAAAGGTTACCGAAAGTATATACTTTTAACCTAGAGCTGCTACTTTATGCCAACAGTCCAAACCAATATAAATGAATTACACATAATTTGATGAGTACACTATTATCACACCTACCAAAAAAATGCGGCTTGCTTACCAAGTATTGTAACAACATACTTTACTGAAACACAATGACAGGTATTAAAAAAACTAAAACTCGGATAATAAATGACTTCTTACATAAGCAACCGATCCCCAGGTAAATGTCTGCACCATGGTTACTTAGGCTGGATGTTTATTGGTTCACCGCGATGTATTCAAATACGTCCTCATCATCCAGGGTGTCAGTTACCATGGCGATACCAGTGCTGGACCCTTTCCTGCAAAAAGAGGTTTTTCTAATTGCAGTTGTTCTGTATAGACGTGAATATTCAAAGATTCTTTCCTGTCGCCCAGTTCCATGTCAAACTTTGGGGATGATAAGATACCTGCCTTCTCTGCCCTCCCAGTAAGTGACACTGCTCATGGCATCAGGCAGGCGGG
This sequence comes from Protula sp. h YS-2021, assembly GCA_949752745.1. Lineage (NCBI taxonomy): Eukaryota > Metazoa > Annelida > Polychaeta > Sabellida > Serpulidae > Protula > Protula sp. h YS-2021. Next base: position 41,078,542 of record OX457030.1, on the reverse strand, counting down.
AGGGGTTGGTGGATTCCTGGTGTTTTTTGTTTTCCGTCAAGTGTCACTGTTAATCACATTTTGTAGCGATGCTCCTCTTCTTATATAGAACTGTGGTGTTTCATCGGCTGACGAGTACTTGCTACCAGTAGACTGCTTCTCTTTCTACAGGTAAGAATCGTTAAAACTGTTATCATTTACTACTGCCGTAACCAGAGTTTTCACCATAAACCCATGGAAAATTCGATCTAAGTTAAACACATAAATGGCATAGCAGAACCATAGAATTAGCATACCTTTACGCACTCACTGCTTCCTGTATAATGCTCGATTTGCAGGTAAATCAGAAACAACGATGATGGCACAAACAGGTAAACCAGAAAACCCTGCAATTAGAAGTGTTGCATAAGGTGCAATGGACTCATTGTTTAAAGGTCAATGCCAATAGAGGCAGCTGGTTGCACAGGTGAAGGCTTTGAAGTCCATTTGATTGAGCCATCTAATATCTACTTTGTGGTTTATGTAATGATTCTAACGAAATTCTCTTAGGACTGATTATTTCTGAAAAAAAGCTATAAAAAACAGAAGAAAACAGAACAAAAAGTAGAATTATGTATTCTGATGATCTTATGATCTGCATCCTTTTTTGTGTGTTTTGTTTTTCTTTGCAATTAAGAACTTATTCGTTTTTTACTACTGCACCTTATGCTGGTTTAAAAATATGAAGGTGGCGCATAACATATGAGTTGACATTCCGTTCTATGTTTCGGTGAATGCGTCAAATCAGTGGCTTTATAAAGTCGTTGAAAACTTCAGTGGCATTGTAAAAACGCTGGTTCACCCAGTGATATTGTACAAACACTAAAAATGTTAGTCACTTTATAAAGTCACTGGATTAATTTATATAATTAAATCCTCTCCTATAATGTGACAAGATAAAATGGTTTGTGGAAATGTGTGATAATGATATAGTCAGCAGGGATTTTTCTTCCTCTGTTAACCAATGCTTCCGTGGACGCAGTGACGATCGAAGCATTGCTTCCAAGAGAATCTGAATGCGTCCATGACGCAATCAATGCGTCCGGTATTGTTTTATAATCCGATTTTACATACAAAAAACCTCCTGCGGCTTATAGTCTGGTAGGGTTAATTATGGTCCAGACACTTTTGAGAAAATCTTCAAGAAGCCATATGTACAATAGCAAACATAAACAAACTATTTTTAGTGCTTTTATTTATCATTTTTCATTCGTCCTTTACAAACATAAATGTAGGAGTAGCTCAGCTGATCTAACTGAGAGTTTATATGTATACAATGTACTAAATGATCAAGACTTTCATAGTTTAAATTCGACCAGGATTCGGTTTATAGTCCGGTCTACGAAACATTTTTATGGGTTATTTTGGATGAGTGCTGCTAAATGTCCCGGTCGGCTTAAAATGTAGGAATAACGGTATTTATAATATTAAGGCAGGCTACTGTTAAATTCAAACACTATACACAAATTTCAATTCAACCTTTTAATGCGACTAGTACATATTCCACCAAAAAATACCGATATGCTTATCGAATATTGATTTTATAACTGGACGGAACATATAAAAAAATGATGCGTCCAAGCGAACGCATTCATGCTGAAAGCAATGTTTCCTGCTTCCTGGAATGATATCTAAAATTGATCTTCTGAGATCAAAAATTCAATTCTTGGTAGCAAAAATGAAATATTTGAGAGTAAAATACCAATTTTGAGCTCAATAATTCATTTTCTTTTTATTGATATCAAGAATTTATTTTAGATATCATTATTTCAAACTGATGGTTTTTCAATTTGTATTTTGAAATCTGCAAACGATTTTGGATCTCAAAAATTTATTTTTGATATCAAAATATCAATCTATTTTTAGTAAGAAATTCAGAAACACATATCTGTAAATAAATAATGACTAGTCCTTGTAAACAGAATCTGTCTTTAAATTTTTACTGTACAAAAGAAGCAATTCTTGAGATCAAAAATTGTGTTGTTATTATTGATATCAATAATTCAGATTTTCATCTCCAAAATTTAATTGACGAATCGTTATATTTTATGTAAATGTGTATCCCCCTTAAGATTTTGTAAGTTTGTAAAATTGATTTTGTGATCTCAAAAATTAATTTTTGCCATCTAAAATTCAATTATTGATAGCAAAATATAAATTATAGAGATCTACATTAATTTATTGCTATCTTTAATTATATTTTGATATAAAAAATAACCATTAAATGTTAAAACCTCATTCCATACAGTACAGTACATTTATACGCGTTATAAATAAACAAAAACGGTCAAGAAACATGTAAACTGTATTCGAAATTCTTTCATCATGTGTACTGAATACACCTGTCAAATTATTCTGTGTGAAATAAATTCATAAGCCAACAAGCAGCTCATTACTATGAAGTGATAAATTCGCAGAGCTGTTATTATGACTAAAACCTCAAAATTTTCAAAGTAATGCAGTCCGTTGGCTGACAGTACAAGATTATGCTTCACAATCTCTGTGTTGAGAATCTACAAGCATCCTTGTAAAAAACATTTTAAGGAACCATGAAAAAAAGTGGAGAAAATGTGCCCAATGTGTGGACGTTTTTCAGCAAACAAAGAAATACATAATAATAAAACAATATTTCTGCATGACATATTACCCAGGATGTGAAATGTTTATTTGGTCAACTTACCCGTTTTCATCGCATTTGTCTTGAGTTTCGCTTTAGTCAAGTATGAAAGAAACAAATCTCTCCTGTCTGTCCAAGTAAGGCTTAGACGCTTCTGTTAAATAAAGAATAAAAAAACAACTATACCCTATTATTAATGCTGAAGTGTTAACTTCATTATGTTTTTTAAAACCGCATTGCGAAACAAAGACCAAATTGCAGTATGACTAAGAAGGGATTTATATTGTTTTGTGCGTATTTTTTTTTTTCATTTATGCAGTACATGCGTCTTCACTTGCGCTGCTTAAAGGGAAATGCGGGTATCTCTGCGCCATCTGGCGACCGAAATGCGCATTACACTGAATATCGCAGAGTTTGAATCCATGTTTACACAGTATAAATAACTATTAAATCCGTCTAGATCGAAAAATTCTTTTCAAAGACAAATAGGCTCGTGTCCAGAAATGGTCTGTCTTGATATTTTGTTCCTAGAAGGGCCTGTGTTGATATCTTGCCCATTAAAAGCATATTACACTGTTTTCACCATTTAACCATTGCGTCAATGGGATTTTTGTCAAAAAGATTGTATAATTCTGTTATTGATACGGTGACATACATTTATTATTTGCTTAAAACAATTCGTATGACGTGTTCTACAAACAGGGAAACAATGAGGCAATTGTCAATTCTGATTATGTGTGAATTTTGCATTTTGATTGAAATTTCTTGGTTTTCCCAATGGTTTCCATAGTAAACGTACGCGACCTTTCAGTATCTTTATTTCTCTTATAACATCGGTGACCCCCCTTTTTCTTTTCAAATTTTAAATGTATACCGTCAAAGCATTAATCTGTGAAAGTATGAAGGAAATGTCAATTGTAGGTGAGATACCCGCATTTCCCTTTAAGTTACAAAACCGCTGATTGTTTGTAAACCGAAATCTTCTACACTTTTTTTATACATATAATTGAGTACGTGACTTACTCAAATTGTTCGTGTCAAAACCATGGTTAGAGACACCAGTTCCGCGATAACGTCCAAAAATAGCCATATCAGTGTTTTTATCTCCCTTTTATAATTAACAGGATGTTCTTTTCGTGTGCTGATCTAACACTAATATTCTCAAAAACCCGGATAGTTGGAACAAACTACAGTCACGTTTATAGACAGTGACAGCACTGACCTTTGAGGAGGTGGGGGGGGGGGGGTGGCTATGACACAGCCATTAAAAATCTCCACGGACTTGGATATGTAATAAAGCGAAAGGAAAAAAGTTATAAATTTTACTTGTTGTGTATGTTTTTGGCAGATTTCGATGGAGAGCTTAAATAAGAAAGCTTCATGCGGCAAGCGTGGAGTGCATTATGTCATACAAGTACTTCATATCATTTTATGTTATTTGTTTTGCGTGTTTTTATATAACTATATCTATTTTTACTTCAACTGCACAGTAACCAGCACAGCAACCAGCACAGCAACCAGCACAGTAACCGGCACAGTGACAAACACTAAGTTCCATTTGGTGCCTGCGCTTGGAGCCGTTCGGTCATTCAATAAGTCTACCTTTTTACCTTGTTATTTCCTCAAGAATAACAGATATAAATGCAATCGTTCAAAACAGTATTTTTACCGTACGAACGTAAATATTTCTGACAACAAAGCCGTTGGTGGGGGGGGGGGGGGGAACTCACGTACCAATTGGTTACCATGGGTATCAATAACTTCTTAAAACCAAGCCAAACGAGGAATGTAAGTCCGAAATAATACTTCCGTTTTAATGAAACGCGGAGTGCAGTACGGAAGGAACCCCTTTTTATAGGAAACGACAAGTGTTATTGAAAAATAACGCCTTTCTAACCAAAATGGCACTCCAGACGAACCGCGCCTGCCCTCAAAATTCCCCCTCCCTTTGTCCTCCCTTTTTGACATGCACGGTGACACATTTGATGCCATGTGCACCCCCAGCAACCAAGTTGGTCAGGTTGGATGTGACCTGTCGAAGGCGGATGCATGTACGCTTATGTGTGTGTGTTGGGGAGAGAGGAAGTGGCAGGGTTTGACTTCCTTCGTTTAATGTGTCCACGACTAGCTTTGGTGTGTGCTTTAAGGTGCATTGTAACACGACTTGTCGGGGGACACGTTATAATTTGGTTGGTCAGTTCTCGAGTCGACAAATTTTCAAATTTTGGCCAGAACTCCACAATCGATAGCTATTTATTGACTGATTTATTTCGAAACAAAATGTTGCGATATCTACTAAATGGCTCTGCTCATGTAAGTCTGCCAGTCGAAACCAAAATAGATAGTAGAGTGACACCGGAAAAGAAAAGAACGTATCTTGTGTTTTATTCTTATTTTTATTTGATTCACTTGTCGCAATGTTTACACTATAGACAAAAACAGAAACCATGGCAACAGAAACAATATGAATGCACCCCAACACGGAGAATTTTTTTCTAGCACTTTGTGAACACAATGATTTTTTCTTACACAGTGATACTGTAAAATATTTATGTTGATTTTATCAGTTTTTATCTAAAATGTTTTTGTTCGTATACAGATAACTTCTCAAAGCATTCACACAAAAACTGGTTGGCTGGGAATGTGATTTAATGTTATTAGGCAACTCAAAATAGCACATTTTAAACGTTTTAAACGTTTTCATAAATGATTTAACAACACATTAGAAATTATATTTTTAGTGCATTCTTTCTCAACAACACTGTTTTTAATGAGAAACTATTGATTAAATTTAGCTTTTCTTTAATTTGAAAAAAAAATTCACCAAAAAGCAACGAAGAAATAGCGACAAAAAAGCTAGTTGTGAAAGTTTGAGACATTTTCTTTTTCGGATATAAGTGTCAATTATATCATGTCAATCAATAACATATCCCACCCCCACCTTCCCCACCGAAATAAAAAAAAAAAAACACGCACACACGACAATAACAAATAACAACTACAAATCACATTTGAAAAAAAAAATCGATTAAAAAAATCTATTTATAGTATAACTTGAAAAACAAAACAGTCTCTGTGTATAATATAAATCTGGAAAGAACGGAACATACACCGGCTGCTGGAAAATCCCCATCTCACGGTATGATTCTACTATATGGCACAGCTTGAATACAGAGTCTTAAGGAGTTCAACCGCCAATTGATTTATTTTTTCAATTTCCGGTTAACTGCACAAACGAGGACGCAATTTACTTCAACTGAGGAATTCAAGAAGAGATACAAAAATTCGACTTCTACTCGTCAATTCACCGGATATTGAACTAAAATCAATTAAATCAGGTTATCCTTGAAACGACACACCGTAACAAAACAGAAATAGTAAACCAGTACTGGAATTCTAAACTAACTTACATAGAACTTAACCTAGTACTCAAACTAAACTAACAGTGGCCGTAATCACAAAAGTTAACTGCACAGTTAACTGTTTCCGTTAACTGCTCCGCTGGCAATCAATACATCCGAAAGGCAATTAATACATTTAATCTATTAACAAAGAAAACTCGCCTGAAATTGCTTGCCTTATACTGCTAGATCAACCGATTTTCGCTTCTAGGAGTGCAGCTAACTGCACAGTTAACTTTTGTGAATACTTGGGCAGGTGATCAAATTAGCAAGACAACATACTGCTATCCTCTTATCTAATCTATTTTAACGTGTTTTTTTTTTCAACTAAATTTTTAACTCTACTAACGTTAGATTTCTCCAACAAAGATGATGCGCTCTCATTTACGACACGGTTAAGAAAACATGAAATCATTTGATGATAACAAGTCTCTGAGCTCACACACACACAATACATGAAACGTTGATTCATAGCAGAAATTAGCTTAGACAATTATTTTTAGCATCTCTCGTTTTAATTCTAGTTGACAAATAATATTTGAATAGCTTCACACAATAGTAGCACAACTAAGATATTTCTATACTAATTTATTTAACCAGAAAAAAATAATAAATATAAATTAGATTAAATACGATTTATAGTTACATAGTTCATTATCTACTTGTAATTTACACGATGAGCTAACTATGTGTTTATACAATTTGTGTACTGCAGCATTGGCACAAATTAACATCATTTACTCTGATAGCTGCGTTCTTTTGCAAAGAACCAGTTTTGAGATTCACGTCTTCTGTTTAACATCCATCAATCGAGTTAAATCGCACTTTCAGTTTCTAACATTTTACCTCCCCCCCCCCCAAACCCCCTCCCACCCCTCTCCGACGCCGGCCCCCAAACACCTCCTAATCACCCCCTAAACTCACTCATATCTCTTCAGCCGAATCGCGTATCCAGTACGGATTCCGACGATATTATAGCCCAATTCACATCAACTGAATTGCAATTTACCCTCAACATGCACGTGGCAATATCTTGATAGGGAAGGGCGCTTGCAATCTGTGCAGTCTCGAAGCAAATAATTGGCACAATTATGAAGTACCATAAGTTCTGGAACAATTCACGACATTTCAAAAAGTAAACAATCCAGAAACCTGACACCATCCCATTTCAGCATGACAAGAAACTCCCATAGAATGATCCCAGTGACATTAATACAACACACAAAATATGAAAACAGATTTGGCTACAAAATAACAGCACTTTTAAAAAAAATATGACTGGGAGTTGGTAGGAATTAGTCGGGATAAACATAACGGGGGGGGGGGGGCAATCCTCAACAAACGATTCGAATATATACAGCACTTTTGACACATGAGCACTGGTAAATCTTCATCCAATCAGACACTGAACAGCACAAATATTCGCAAAAAAAAAAAAACAAATCACCGCAAATTAATACAGTGACAGAAACAAGCACGTCAATTGACGGAATCCGCACGGTAAAATATGAATCAGCCAACTATTTATGTGTGCGTCTATTTGAAACGACTACTTTTTGCATACTGGGTGCTCTTCAAAATTCTAACGTTTAAGCAACGTCTAATCGCGGACATTAGCTGAAGACATTTATAAGGCTACTCCTGGAAGATCCCAATATCCACGGTTACGCACTTTTCAGTGAAGTCACGACATTTTTACACAAAAAGTCAACTACAATCAACTAGAACATTGTATGAAAATAGTCCTCCCATTGGGATATATCATTCTGAACAGTTTTTTTTCTGAAACGAAGATTTGATGTGAATGTTGTGGCAGTGACTGTTTGTGACAACATATCATTAAAGAACACAATTATCTCCTCCTCAAATATCGCCCAGAGACCACGTGACATTAGAGACCAGTGGGTACAACGCCATTTATTAAAATGCTTAGTTCATTTAACCAAAAAATAAAGCCTGACTCCAAATCTTCTGTTGACTCTGTAAGTTATGATCCGCATGAGGCTGGTGAATATGGCGAAGGCGGTCAAGCAGAAGCGAGTCGTTGTACCCCCCCCCCTCCCCACCCCCACCCCCACCACAAGCAATCCATTAACCGCGAAAGCAGGTGACTGATAGAGGCGAATCACTGTTGTGGTTCTTTCTTTATGACGAGATCTAAAGCATTGCCTTTTGTTTCCGCTGCTCTGTAAATAAATAAACAGATAAGTAAACAGATTAATGCAAGATTTATGTTAACAGAGCTTTTAGGCATATATAGGTTAACTCGCAGAATTTGTTCAAAAGTATCACACATTACGAATGAAGCAAAATATTTGACACCTGCGATCTGGATATGAGCAAAAGATTGCTTTAAGTTGCCGCACCATTTTACAGGAACACCAAGTGATGTCATCTATTGCAGTGTTAACTACACAAAAAATGCTTTCCAACAAAGACAGAATTTCCTGATAAAATAAGTTAAACTGACACTCTGTTGTTAGAGGTTGTTAACTAATTTGACTTTTTCACTCGTTGTTGAGGTTTAAGCATTTTTTTTTTTTTTTAATTAACTGACAGATTAAAGTGAAAAGCACGGGTGATCCATACCTGTTCAGATTATGCCGCAAAAGCTCGATATTGTGCATCTGCTGCATAGCGGCGTACTGATACATCAGTGCAGGGTTGGGGTAACCAGGCATGGCCATAAAGGGGTGAGATCCTAATGCTGACGTCAGTAGGTGCTGCGGCAGCGCCGGCGCCATAGCCTGAACACCTGACTGGGGCTCTTCGCGCGGGCATTCCGCGCCGTGCTGGTCCTCGGAGCGCGGCGCCGCGTCCTGTCTCTGCAGGAGACGATCCTTTCTGCTGAACGATGACGACGCGGGAAGATCGTCACGTGACTGGTGTGGGCTCGCGGTCTTGCTGCGCTGAGGCATCTCGCACGCGAGCTCGGTAGGTCTCTCGGGCAGACTCCCCGCGGGCGACGCGGCACCGCGTTTCAACTTCTCCACGGCAGGTGGCGCCACTTCTCCCTCCGGTCCAGGCCCGGGTGAGAATCGCTCAAGAAGCGACTTCTTCAGCTTGAACATCTTTTGGCTCTGGCTCTTAACACCATCCACTGTCGGGCGAGATGACGTCACTTCGGTTTCTATCGATTCTACATCAATATCTTCCGACATGGTTGTATCTATAGACACAGTTCTTTCTATGGGGTCTTTCTTGGACAAGTCAGTCAGCATATTGCTACTCTTAGGTCTGTGGAACCAGGCTTCTTGCCCCAACAGTGGCGGCAAAGACAGGGCCGTTTTCAAAACAGGCGAGCCGCGTTTCTTTTCTTTCTCTTCTGTTGTCGGTTTCGTAGCGGTGGCGTCATCACATTTGTCTTCATGAGATCGTGTTTGTTTATCCATAGCAAGGGGCGAGGGACTGTGCTTATCCATAGCAAGGGGCGAGGGGCTGACGTTCGTTCCGTCTCTGACCAGCAGAGGGCTGTTCCTGTACGGGCTGTATGGCTTCATATCCGGTCTGGGCGATCGGGATTCCGTAAACGACCGATTCATCATGGCGCTTTGTGGGTAGGGCGAGCGCGAGTCTGCAAGATTCGACCTGGGAGTCCCGGGGTTCGAAATAGTCCTGTAGGCACTGTCGGCGCTCTCCAGACTGGAACTTGAGCTGATGGAGTTGGACCTTGATGAGCGCATGTCATACTCCCACAGTGCATGGAGCCGAGGGATCTGAAAACATATCATGAACCAAATCAAAAATAAACACACACATATATATTTTCACAGTACAACAACTTTTTTTTTAAATTTTTCCGAAAAGGTCTTTTCGTATCTTCAGCCTGACTCATTCAGTAAGTATTTTTTTGCTATTGCGCTTTTCAGCAATTCAGCAATTTCAAACAACAAAATAATTCACTCTTGTTCTAAATAAAATGATTTCACGGAATATAACTCGATTATCCTTCTTACAGGTTTTTCAGAAAACATTCCATTTTTTCTACTGAAGGGATGTAGTTTTCTTTATTTCTCAAACCATTTTCAAAATAAGCACAAAAAAAAAAAAATAAGCACCTTTGGGTCAAGGTCGGGTCGATCCGCCGGAAGAGTTCGTTTCCGTTTGACGTCATCAATATTGACAGCAAGACCCCGTGACGTTGGTGACGGGGACAGACGGGCGGGGAAGAGCGTCTGTTCAGCTGGATGCACGTCGAGTTCCAAAGGCTCCGGGCTACTCGTGTGCCCGCTGTCTCTGCCATATGATTGGCTACTGGCTTTATGAACATCCATCGAATCGTCCAATGGCAGCGTTGTATCACATTTGTTGTTATCCAGACTAGTTGATTTCGAGATTGTATGTGGCGCGTTAGTCTTCTTGCCGTGGCCACTGATTAGCGGGTCGTCGTCCCGGAGATAGCTTGACTGGCTTCTCACCGAGCTCGCGTTGCTACAGCGTCGCTCATCATACATGTTCATGTCGTTTGAGATCTCTTTGGATATCATATTATCGCCCACAGGGCAGAGAGTGCTGCTGGCAGCGGCCATCTGCGCCCAGAATGGAATGTCCTTGGCATCCTGTTTGAGGCCCGGCCAGCAGGCATTCATCGGCGGCGCTGGCAGACGCCCGTACATGCTATATGCCGCCTGTAGCATGTCCCGTCTCAGGTCCGGGAATGCTGGGAAGGGTGCAGGTGCTCCCGCCGCGTAGTGAGTCCCGAATGGCAACATGCCGCTAAAAGCGGACACTCCACCAATCATAGATGGGTTACTGGAATAAACAAGAAATGTATTAATTTTAAAGTTTCCATACATGTTTCTGAGACTAAGCGGTTACGTAATTTTTTCATGATCTCGGAAAATTTGTCATTACTTAGAAGAAGGCAAATTATTATTTTTCTAAGTCTGAGTGGTAAATACCTTGAAAATGGGCAGCTGTTTATTTTGCTGTCACGTGGCTGATCATGTGACTTGCTTTGGTCCAATGGCAGGCCCGGTTTAGCGTCCTCGCTATTTTCAAGCTTAATCATAGGATTCGTCTGAGGAGCGGATGTGCCCAGTAGTTTCTCCGAGTGTAGCGTATTCAGCGTGCGCAGGTCTGGGATCTTGAGCAGCAGCTTATGGAAAAGTGCTGCAGAGAAAAAAAAACATACGCCATGTCGATCATACAGAAAACATCATTTTATCCTTGGAATAAAACCTGGATCAAAGCAATCCCACCCTGTCTTTTTAGATCGCTCCTCCGTTAGTCAAGACACACTTGGCACAGAAATTTAAAAATATCCACAGCTGCCTGCCATTTATATAACGAAGAAAAACTACCCGTCTTTGGCTCTTCACAACCGACAGTTGTGGTTACATGTATTTAATATGATGGCTGAGTAACTCACAGTGGTCGTCGGGGTGGTTGATGCCCAGCATCGTCTGCAGTCCCTTCTGGATTTTGTGCTGCACTTTCTCCACTATTTCCACATTTCTTATCCCAGGACGATCTGTAAGCCAAATAGTTATTGTCGTGAATTCACGCTCTTTTTAATTTTTACTCGTTTTTACATAGATCGCAGATTATATTAATCCACAACATACATGCAATACCGTAGTAAAATAATGACAAAATAGGGTTAAAAAAAATCTGGCACTCACCAGCTGCGATGATGACAGCGGCGGAGAAAAGCGCGATTTCTTCATCGTTCAAGTTCGTCACGTTGATTCGCTCGGCGAAATCAAACATGGAGTCGAGCAAAAAGCCCGCATTGCTCGCCGCCTGCAATAACAAGCATAAAATTTACACATCCCTTATTCCTGTACAGTGAATTGCAAAATGACCCATATCGCATCATGGACTATTTATTTAAAACATCGTTGCAAAAAAATATTATTTTTCAATGGACTATTAAAGAGAAAACCGGAAAATGGGTGTTACATGTATACAGTGTACATGGGTGTTACATGTATACTGCGTGAATGTTTGCTCAAGGTGTAATCTTATCATCAGTGTGAAATAAGTCGCAACATATTGCATGCTCAGGACGCGTCCTCTGAAATATTGGATCGCGGCTAGATGCAATAAAATGCAATAAGTCACAATAAAAAATTGCAACCTTTTTTGCGTTTTATTCCAACATATTTTTGCGTTTGTCGCAAGCGTATCTGTATAAATGCACTTACCGACAGGCTATCTTTCTTGTAGAGGGTGCCATTAGCAAACATCATCGTGTTACGCTTGGTGTCAAACAGCGGCGCCAAGTGGATGAGCAAGACCTCGAACGTTCCCGCCTGTTTCCGCAAATAAGACGCATTACTCAGTACGTTTTCACATTCGCGTTAACAATTGCAATTCGAATTGCATTCTGCTGAGGGTCTTGAGGTTTTTCGACAACTCTTTCATAAGTTGTTACTTTATTTTATTTATTTATTTTTTTTTTTATTTATTTTTTTTTATTATTTTTTTTAAGAGTATTTTACCAAAGAATAGTTTACTGAAGCTTAGTTTCTATTTTTTAAATGAATTATGCACCTTTTAATTAAAAAAATGCAAAAATGCGTGTTTGTCTTTGTGTGTTTTCTGTTAAAAAGCTTGCACGAACCTTCAGCAGGGTGACCTGGTCTTCTTGGCTAAACAGTTGGAAGCCCGGCAAGTTCTTGGCAAAGTTGACCACGTTGCGTATGGCGGGCGTAAAGAACTCGGTAAACTCCTCCCACTTGTCCGCGCTCTCCGCGTCCGTCGTGTCGGGCTTGGGATTTAGCGGACACGCCTACACGCGACAGAAAAAACAATATATACAATTTAAATCAAAAATAAAAATAAAAATTAAAAATTAAAATAAAATAAAATAAAATAAAAATATAAATTACAGATCACCCCTCTCTGCAGCTGCCCTTCTCAAATAAACAATGCTGTCACATTGACTTTTCTACAATAAACTGCCGAATATATTCCACTTACCAAACAGTGCAATTCTCTTTTAGCATTGTTCTGTTCAACGGAGTAGCTTAACTATGTGCTAGAATAAATAACCATGTCCTAGAAACCATTTTTTTTCTCCTTGTATGTTACACAAGATCACACAGGACACAGGAGAAAATTTACCATGTGAGCGGGACAGCTGATGTACTTGGGGTTAGACCACGCACGCTCGCACAGATCACGCAGCTTGTCCTTGGTGAAGTCACAATTCTGGAAGTGTGACTTGACGATCTTGCGCAAGAAGTCCGGATCCGAATCCAGACTGCTGTCCAGGGCATTGAGCTGAGACTGAGCGTTGACGCGTTTCATCTGTTCCATGATCTTTGCCTTTTCTTTCTTTGGCACTCGCCCAAATCTCACCGCTGCATTTTAAAAATAACACTCACCGGTTAAAAATCCTAATAATATAACTGTTAATAACTCCAACAAAACTGACAACCTAATACTAACCAGCGTGAACTTAAAACTCTTCGGAGCTTTTAACTGTATTTTACATTTCTACTGTTTTTTATTAAAATACACAAACAAAACACTTAAGAATAGACAACAGCCTTAGAACATGGAAGCATTTATCTCAAATAAAGGTATCATCTACTCAGCCCCCTCGCATTCTATTTTATGAACAATTCCAGTAGATCACGTGTCAGTTGAGACTCGATCTATAGCCGAGCTCACCGTCTCTGGACATGCCGACCGAGATGCACTTCTTGAGGCGGCAGTACTGGCAGCGGTTGCGGTTGACGCGCATGATGTTACACTGCTGGTTCTTCAGGCACGGCCGGTACTGAATCTTCTGCTGGATGGAGCGGCGGAAGAATCCTTTACAGCCCTCGCAGGCGTGGACGCCGTAGTGGAAGCCGCTCGCCTTGTCCCCGCACACGCGGCACAGTACCGTGTTGCCATCGAACTCTGCACAACACAAACAAAAAGTCCACGTTTGAAAATTAAAAAATAAGAATAAAAAAAATAACGAAACTAAAAATTATTTGTTTCCTCTCTCTCTCTCTCTCTCTCTCTCTCTCTCTCTCTCTCTCTCTATATATATATATATATATATATATATATATATATATATATATATTATTGTAAAGAAATTTACCAATTAGTTTACGTGATGTTGAAAGTCCATTGTATGTGAATATTTCAATGTAATTATTTTTGCGAAACTCAAGTTTGTATTCCGGGAGTGTCTGAAGATACCGTTCAATTAATCCTATCCCGAACATTGTCACTTTACACTTTTATTCTATTTTTTTTATCTAAAAATAACAGCGGCTCAGTTCCAGTCCACTCTGTTGCCAAAAGCATGAAGTGTTTATTTTTTTATTGGCATATCCGGGTTTATTCTAGTATTTCGATATATTCTTTCAAATTATGAAACGAAATTGGTGCATGAGCGGTGCAGACAATGGAACAGCCGACTTTTGGCTGTCCCTTGACTGACTGAGCCCCGCTGGACAAACTTTGTGCAATTTGAAGTGTCTTGTTAACCAATGAGAGTTCTTCTCGGTATGAATAATTGTGTGTTATTAACATTTTCTCATGAGGTCCATCGCAAAAACAAGAAGTGAACAGCTCCGTTACTCGGTAAAGACACAACCATCCTCCCAACGAACGGAAGCAATTAATTACTGGAAAGGATACCAACTAATTAACAGCGCTGACCTGTAATTAAATTCGGTGCTTGCTTTAACTTGCTGTTGTGGTGAGAGGGGCAAGGACAATGGAATCTTTATGTTACATAAGACGCTTCACTTATATAAACCATTGAACCTTTTCTATTCCCGTGTTATATTTATGCAGTTCAAGTCACCCAGCAAGCATCTCCAGGGATACATTTCAACCACCCATATGCATGCGCGTGGGGGGGGGGCGTTTCTAACACTGGGCGGGGCAGGGGTGTCATGGGTCTGGTGACCTCTGCTTGCATTGGGGATGCACTGAAGAGCGGGTCATCACTCAGGGCAATAGCGTAAACTGTGCACGGCCGTTATTTCACACTTCCGTTTGATCTGTTTATATATGAAAAGCAATTTTCGTTCAAAATCCATTCTAGTTTACACAAACAACTTAGGGTATCCCTGATTAAGGTGTGGCCAGATTTTTGGTCAACCATTTATTTCTATCGGAACAAGCTACTGGGCAGCAACTAAAAATAGGTCGGGGAAAATAAAGTATTTAAAACACTAAAGACAAATTTGAGCATTGCCCTTGGCGGACATGTGCCATAAGTCATCCACTAATTAGTTTCATAACGTGCTACAGAGATAAAGCTGTGTGCAACTATGTTATGACTGTTGGTAACTAATGGGACAGGAGATGCGTCGTCTTGTAATGAATGACACGCCATTAGTGTTTAATTACTCCCCATACTTCTTTGATGCCCCATTACGTTCGTATTGACAATTTTCTTTCAAAGTAGTTAACCATTTTTTTTGTTTAAGAAAAGATGTATTGCCATGGCCGCAATTCATTGTGCACTCATTTATGACGCTAAATGGAGTACATGTAAAAATTATTTATGAAGCTATATCCTGATGTTGTACTGGATATTTCTAATAATTGCATCATCATATGCAAGATCTAAGGTTTTGTTTAAGATGGGATTGCTACATTTTGCTCTAGATCCACCAGCTTTCTAATTTCCATTAAACAAAAAAATCAAACCCGGTTGGGGTTTGTAGAACTACGCGCGTGAGCCTGCCCCGGTTACCAGTCACCCCTGACTTTTTCCGCTGTCAACCTAAAACTGAAGGAGGGAACAAAAAACAGGACAAGACGGCAAAAAATTGTGTTCCTGGAAGTTTGATCAAGGCATGATTTCTCTTGGGGACACTAGGCCGGGCATGAAAGTATTAACGCTACCAACAAATAACAGGTTTAATAAGGTCCCTAGTGCTGGTTATTTATAAACTTTCCATTGTTTAAGCGACGTGTTTCCATCAGTGTTATTTTAATCGGTGGTGAAAAGGGTGGTGGGGGAAGTAATGTCATCCCCTTTGTGTCCAATAAATCTTGCCTCACGACAACCACGGACGCATCATTACAGTGAAAAATAGATATCATTAAGGGGAACATTTAAAAGAACAGGTCATTTAAAACAGCTCATTGTTATAATGGGATAACAACACAAACATCACTGCGACAGTAATTACGGGCTGTGGGGGGGACATGTCGACTTACATGACGGCACGCTAATTGAAAGAGTTGTCAAAAACAGAAGAAACTTGATACATCCCTTTGTGGAAACCGTGGCTGGGGCAGTGAGGTCTACTAATTGTGTCTCAGGTGCAAGGGAAGAAAATCTGTAAGGGATGATTTTTTTTTTTTTTGGTCAATTACAGCATTTGAAAGACAGGCTCTCAAAATTTCATGAATCACCAGTGTGCGCTCGTGCAAGATCTATCACTGCGTGACACATGAAGTGTTGCGTTTGTATAAGGGTGCATTGTAGTTCCGCATTTGGATTTTACAAAGAACCTGGAATGCAGCATGGCTACGAA
Organism: Protula sp. h YS-2021; assembly: GCA_949752745.1. Taxonomy (NCBI): domain Eukaryota; kingdom Metazoa; phylum Annelida; class Polychaeta; order Sabellida; family Serpulidae; genus Protula; species Protula sp. h YS-2021. The sequence goes on along the minus strand of OX457030.1, from coordinate 41,062,055 downwards.
ATTAATCTGTCATACCAAATATATCTCTACTTCTGATGTAACTGCATGGGTGATGGTAAACAAGAGGTGATATTTACAGAGAATTTGCAATATAAATTGTGGGGTTTTATATTTTTTTTTTGGTGATAAGCGATATTTCAGTGAGACTTTATGGATAATAAGATAATCAGTACTTTTCGATTAAAAAGCTAAATATAGCACAAATCCAACATTATATGTTCCGTTTTATTTCACGAAAATGGCACAGAGACATCCTAAGATCAGAAAATGTCGCCCTAAATAATGGCACAAGTTCTTTGTCCGTTCGACCGCACATGAATTGCGCAGACGAGGAGATAAAAATAGCTTGCAATGCAGTTATTTTCAGCAGTTGTTGACAACAGTGTACTTAACTCTACACCCTGCTACCCTGGGCGTTGCCCTAATAAAAACTCCATTGTCAGGCTGTTTCCCGTTGCTTACTCTGGTGCAGCGGTGAGACAAAGCAAAGGAGGGTTGCTGAGTGCCTGGATGTCTTTATTTTTAGTGAAGTTAGAAAGGCTAACTGGAAGCAATCAGGACGCCGGGGCGGGAAAAAAAACTAACCACTCAGGCCTGCCCTTATAATCTGGTGTTTGTAAGCATCGCAACGTCTTTGATGATAAACACAATACTGCGGAACCCGAAAAGTTCTACTGTCATTAACAGCTTCTGCAAATCGCCTGATTTGCTTTGAATGAATTAAAAAATATATGTTTATTTTCAGATTCCCTTTGATGCAACAGTCAGGGAGAAGTACCACCCGCTGTCAGTAGTTTGAAAGAGGTGACAACAAATAACCAGCTCGCATGATGAGACGGACAGAACGTAAAACTTCAACAGCTACATGCAAAATTTTGAGTTACTGACATGAGGGTTTTGGTTAAGATATAATATACTGGTTGATGACGCACCCCAGACGCCCTACTTGCACGGTTCCAAATGAAAAAAAAAAAAGAAAAGAAAACTGCAGAGGGTGGCCCATTGGTTTATTTGGCAACAAACCTGCAACTGCTTATTGCAATCACTACACCAGTGCAAAGTACGGTGACCTGTTTTCGTGAGTCCCAGACAAATCTGTCACCCACTGGCTCAGACCAGCGCTATGACGTGACATGGCAAAAAAGTACTGATTATTAGCCCTCTCTGTGGCTGTGACCTGCATTTTTGTATAACAAATACTTCACTGAATTCGATATTAGCCAAAGGGACAAGCATTATACCAGACTTTGCTTCTCTCTCTGTAGTTTACTCCACATGTTCGGGCAAGATCGCAGTTATTTATTACTGGTGACCCAATTTAAAGAGACGCAAAATCTGTCAATAAGCATGCAAGCTGTTCCATGTCACCAGAACGCCAATAACCAAGATATGCCTGCAAAAACTAGGTCAGCTTGCCTTTCGCTGTTTGCTTTCTTCATGCGTTTTCGGTACCAGGTGCAGTTTTTTGTCGTGCCAATCTAGTCGTGTTATGCAATCATTTCGAATTTGTTGTTTTTTTTCTCTCTCTAAATTTTACGTTAGATTGTATCCAGGGTCAGGATTCAGGCTACGGCGCATGCGCATGATCAATTATGTGAGCGCGGCTTCTTTTGCAAATGGACCTCGGCAAATAAGTATGCAGGAGTGCGCTACGCCAACTACCCCGGCCCTTCTTTCCAACCTCCCACTGGGTCACCCCTTCTATTGCATGCTCTATCGGGCATGGAATGTCTTTTTTTTAACTTCCACTTCATTGTTCTCACACATAAAAAATGGGTCTTGAATAGAGTATAGCTACTATTTTGTCAGAAAGAAAAAAACCTCACGACATTTTATCTGTGTGGAAAACAGCCTTTGTGCCTGTAATGACGACATTGGAATGACGCAACAAAAGACGAGACCCTAGAACAAGCGGCATCAATTCTTCAACTCTGCGAACTGTCTGTGTGAAACCAGAGATAGAAATTCTATATATTGTTCCACGTGTTGGGACTCCAAATAACCCGGGGCCAGTTGAACCCGAGGGTGCTTTCCGTGCGTCTTTGTTTTTAACGATAAATCCTTTGAAGGTGTGCGTACTTGGGAGTTAATCTACGTAAACTAGTGCATGGATGTCAATGGGCCCCGCAACTGAGTACTTAATGGATAGTACACGTCATCTCCTCGTCGCTCTCTCTCTCTCTCTCTCTCTCTCTCTCTCTCTCTCTCTCTCTCTCTCTCTCTCTCTCTCTCTCTATATATATATATATATATATATATATATATATATATACGCGGTCTCAGAGATAGAGAGAGAGAGAGAGAGAGAGAGAGAGGGAGAGGGAGAGAGAGAGAGAGAGACAGAGAGAGAGAGAGAGAGAGAGAGAGAGAGAGAGAGAGAGAGAGAGAGAGAGAGAGAGAGAGAGAACGTGCAGTGGTATCGACCACCATATCACGTCTTGCCTGCTTAGTGCGGCTAGGTCAGCATCACAAACGACCTCGCCTTGTTACTCTTGCGCCTACTCTAACAAAAGCTACTTATGTGTACTATGATATACTTGCTTTGTTCAGATAAAACGTCTACAAACACGAGAAGGAGTGCTACGATTTGGAAATATTTCTTTGAAAGGGCTGCGGTATGTAAATGTCTATTTCGCGTGAGCTGACACTAAAAAATCTCATCCCACTCCGGTCCGTTATAAAAACCGGAAGAGGGTGACATCTTCTAATAGTTTTACTTCTTCTGTCCAACCCTTTCACAACCAGACCACAGTTTCTGGAAACAATGGTCAAAGCAATTAAATGTTTGGTCAAAAAACAAAAAACAAAACAAATAGGGAAAAGAAAGAGAACAAAGGGGTCTTAGGAACAAGCCAGACTTCATGCTACAGACTACTGGGAGCGGTGATTTGAGAAAGGCCTCGGGTATAATATCTGAGTGCGAGCGCTCTGTAACCTATTTCCACTTAAAACTGATTATTAGTGCAACTCGTGCCGCGCACTTGTATTTTTTTTGCTAATTATCTTCCCGAAATTCTCTGCACTAAGAACAACATCGTAACGACTCATTTTTTCCATAATTATTTGGGCAAAGGTTTTTCTTTTAATTTCGGACTACGTCACAATTCGTATTTTGGACTATATATTTTTTCTTTTATCTTGTCATTAGGAAGAGAGCAAGAGAGGCAACCGGAAGAGTCTGAAAAAAAATATTCAATTAAAAAGATCTGGGGTAATAGGGACGTTAGTGAATCAATTGCACAAAAGCAGTGCATATTGGAATTGCAATTTTTATGCAAGACATCAGCAGGCCAATTCTAACGCCAGACAAGCACAACCTCCCCCACCCCCGCCACCCCCCCACTCCAACCCCAGGCCTGCTGACATGCTCCTTCCCACACCCCGCCACATATATTGTATGTGTTATGTATGGATAACGTGACTACAGTTGTATACACGCGAGCAAAAGCGACCTCCGCATGTCATTGAAAACAGGGCCACCGATAGAGTACCAATAAAGTAAGCTGTTTACAGGTTTGAACCTAAGTTCGTTAACCCCCTTGTGCTATTTTCTCGAGTTTTTTTTCCACAGTTGCAACCTAGAAATTCTTAATAATACATGGCCTCCGCACGGGTGCCTGGATAAAATGCTCTGAGATGTCTTTTTCTTTCTAGTTTCTTTTTTTCTTTCCTTTTCTTTGTTTTTTTTTTCTTTTTTTCTGCTTCTTTCTTTTTATACCTTCTATATAATTACAATTTGAATATTTTGCCCAGAAGGTTACAAAAAAAGGTTTGAGAGTTTCGGTTTTGGCTTAGATTGGCCAATGAATGGCACGCAAGAGGAAAAAAACCGGCAAAAAACTTGTTTATGATGTCATGAAGCTATATTCAACCATGATCAATCACCAATGGGCAAAGCTGTCATTTGCCTTATTTTGACCTTTTCTTCAAATGGGAGGAAAAAATAAGCACACAAATCAACCATCAGTTCAGTGTACAGGGGTAACTCAGTACGGTTCTTTGTGTCTGTTGTGAAATAGTGACCTTTTTAAACCAGATCATTTGTTTCCTCTACTGGCAAACTTTTCCCCAACATATAGGTCACTTTCCTTCAAATTTTACTATAGTGGTTTTTATTTATTTATTATTATTTTTTTTTATTTGCTGACCAAAACAGAGAGTGAACGTTCATGATTTGTTTATTAAAATTGTTTTCTTATCGTTGATGCTTCCCTGTTGCCAATACAAGATGTAAAAATCACTAATTGTTTACATGGTATAATCCATGTGAATAATTAATTAGTTGCCATATTGTATAAAGATAATCCAAATCCGTCCTTTATATTCTTATGTGACAATCCAACATTGTCTGATTTGGCAAAAAGGAACCTAAACACCTTTTCTTTTTTTTTTTGCTTACGCCACAGTGTCGCGAGTTCTACACGCGGTTTCACAGCACGGATACGTGAATCGGAACAGACTGCGCCCTTCGATCAACATTCACACGAATCTCGTAAACATCACCCATTAAGCAACTACCGCCCAGTACAGCTGTTTGATACAGAAAAAAATGTCTAGCTTTGTCCGCCTTTTACAGAAAATGCCAAATACAATACATGTATATGGGACACTCAGACTTACCTAAGTTTTCGACCGTTCCGGATTCCAGTATCATGCTGGTCATATACTCCCGTCACACACACAGAGCTGTAAACAAAAAATAAAAATAAAATAAAAATAAAATAAAAACTCAGTTGACACTTAGAAATTATAACAGAGAAAAAGTAACATGAAATATATAAAATACTTATACATTTTGTGCATAAAAATGGCTATATTGTATTTATTTCACTATTTTTGTATTTTTTTTCATTACGTTTCCAGTCAAATATAAAACCATACTGAGTGTAAAATATATAAATATATAATTACATCTAATGAGTAATCCGCTGAGAGGCCTGATGTTAGCTGAGCATTTTACGCGTGTAATATCCTTTGTGTGGACCGGAATATCAGCTGATGCATATGCACTCCTTGTGTTAAAAATATTCCTCTCGTTGCCGGTGTCCAATGACTAGTTGCACAATTTGACACTCCGTAAATAACTAAATTAAACTGGCTGTGAAATATCCAAAAGCTGTTGTTCGTCCAAGTCCGTAAATTACCTTTAATTATATATGTTATGATTCACTTTGTGAAATTACTTATAAAACACGTTCTATCTCTCCGAGCACTTAGACTGAAATGAACTACAAAGATACCACACCTGCCAGTCGACAGACCCAGTTTATTTACACATCTGGCCTAGTTATGACGTCATCCATTCATTGATGCCTCTTAACCAATCAGAGGGCAGCAATAGTCAATAGACTGAGTGAATGTTGTTTGAATGACCACTTGATGGGAACACATAAAGGCATAAGCACCAGGTGACCCTGAGTTTATGGTCAGCGCTCTGCACAAAGTAATGATTTTTGACCTTGTTAAACCAGACGTGTCATAACAGTAAAAACGCGTAGAATTTATGGGCAGCTGCTTCGTTTCTGACTGGTATTTGCAGTGCAAATATTTAGTACATATGTGTGTGCTACAGATAAAAAAGGTCAGTGTGGCCAACGCCTGATGTCTTGTGCAAATTTCACTGACGGATATTACATGAAATACTTCACTCTTGGTTGTCAGCAAACAAAATAGAACAATGTTTTTATCCTGGTGGATGTGTTATAACCCTGATCCCAAGCAAGTTCCACCGACTATCTGATCCCAAGCAAGTTCCACCGACTATCTGATCCCTAGCAAGTTCCACCGACTATCTGATCCCTAGCAAGTTTCACCGACTATCAGCTCCAGTCAATATCGATTTGTGAACACAATGACTTTAAAACAAGAACGGACTTTGGGTCAAATTCGTTGTGATTTCGGCTTCAAAACTGCAACGTTGGGTGGCACCATTGATTTTCTCAATGGAGGTGTTAGGTATTTTAGTGTTGAAAGAGTGGTGGTAACATACTTTTGTTCAAAATTCGGGGATGTTAACGTTGTCTGAAACACAAATGCAGGTGCGAGAGGGGGGGGGGGGGCTGATGTTTCGCCACGCCCATTCAACATTTTACTTTCGATTTGTGATATCGGCGCGGCGTGGTTTCGCCGTATAGTCATTTCATCGACTGAAATCCGACCAACAGGAAAAAACCTGTTGAATATTGTATTCTGATTTATGTTCTAGTCTGAATATGAGAACAGTCTTGAAAGTGTTTAGAAAAGCCAAGAAAAGCTTTTGCAAAGTAAACAAACAAACAAAAAAATGGCGCTTGACCGCGTAGAATTAATGACACCTTAACTACCACAGTTTATCAAAAGTGACATCTGTATGTAGCGTTTTAGAATTGGAGTTGTTGGCACCAGGAAAGCAAGCTAACAACCTTGTGGACACAACCAAAGAGAGATGCCAGACTCATTTGAACTCATATTATCGCTCACCGCAAAAAAAAAGAAAAAGAAAATAGCTGGATGATGGAATGCAAGAACTGAAATAACGCATGCGTGTTTGCCTTTCTATTTTTAACAGATTGCACACATAAAGTAACTTAATATAAATTCTGGGTCAAGCACAGTCTGGTACTGTGGTACTGGGATGATTCTCGGCTCGGTTTTTTTTGGGTATATTTACCAAATAATACCAGTGGTTGATAGACAGCATCTAGTACAGCGATTTCATCACTGGGATGGGCGGCGGATGGGTTTAAAGGTAAGCAATGCGTTAGTAGTAGATGATTTTTCGCAATGACACGAGAGTCCACAATTTTTTAGGCAGGGATTGGGCTACAACCACCGCTCCCTAGCTGGCCCTCTTCTTTGACACAGAAACTCATGTAGAACGCAGCTGGAAACGTGTCTGTGTTTATGCCTGGTATGACAGACACATATAAAACGTTCATGAACCCTTTCAGTAAAAAATAACCTCTTTTTTTCAGCGTTGATAAAACACAGTATGTGAGCTCCTATTATTGAATAAACATCGACGTATGACAACAACATCTGTAAACATCTATCGGACGTGCAATGCTTGTTTAGTTACCCAGGCCATAAGGTCTTGGAAATTTTGCTGACTTTTTATTTGTGGGAGAATTACCTTTCTTTAATCAGAGACCAGTAACAAATTACTCCTGACGTGTTTATTCATAGAAATTTCTCTTTTTTTTTATTTGACATAAAAACATTAAAAAAGTGTATTGCTGCAGTAAACATATATTAGCTTCAATTATAACATTTCACGTAGATTATATTTAAAATTACCAACATTGACGTCAGATCGTCACAAAAATGCACTTGTCATTTTTGTGCTTAAAACAGTTCTGGAAATTTCGGCGTGGGATTTTTTATTGTTTTATATTTTAAGAAGCTACAATTATAAACATAAAACCATGAGGAATCACAAGACACAAATAGAATATGAGAAAATTTTTGGGAAGAGGATACCAACCATTATAAAGACTGTTTTCAGTTACCATTTACATAGAAATTACCCACCATTCGATATTGAAAGAACAATAATGACGTGCCTCTTGCAAAAATAAGACCCAATCCCGGAAACGGCGTACTTGACCCTGTTTTGCTATAGTTACAGGCAGGTGTGCCAAACCACATTTGATTCAACTGGGCCAGTCCTTAAAACTTTCCCTTCATTTGCGGAGAATTCTGGCGGTTTGCCCTCCAGGAAAAAGGAGGCGAAAAAATGTACCCCCACCCCCTCCCTCCCCCCGAAAAAAAAACAAACAAACAAAACAAAAACTTCATAATACAGGCAACCAACAACAGTACATGCACAGAACCTTTAACTTAAGTTCGTCATCGTCCCGGACTTCACTGTACGCCCAGGGACGTTTTTTTTTTTCGCGTAAAAATTTACTCTCAGGATCAACATTTAGTGGTTGAATCCGCTCGTTCTTTCATTTCCGGGTTTTTATTGTTTCTATTCAGGAATTAAGATGAAAACAGGACCTTCTACTCCAAATAATGTTTGACTGAACATATGAAGTTCCGGAAGGGTGCCCTGGGTTGGAGGAGGGGGTGAGGGGGGTGGGAGGGAGGTGGACTGGTTATATGACAATCGAAACCCGTCGCCAAAGACCATTACCAGTCTGAGCTGAACATTAACTACTGGTTTAAGGTTTTTGCGCGGGGTCAGTTCGTCCGAAAAAAAACTTTTATCAGGAGCGCTTGGGACTTCAACCCCCTCCCCCCTCCCCCTCAGAACAAACTCATTGCGAGAAGCCATCGATGTTTCAGTTCCGTTTAACGAAAATCAGATAATCTTAGGTCATATTTGGATAATTATATTTTAGGCTTTTTGACGCAACTTTTGAAGGGGGAATGTTTTATTTTATTTTATTTTATTTATTATTTTACAACGAGACGAATATACACGCTATTTCATTCGGAAGTCAGCACACAAATTTATAACCAGCATGCATATGCACGACTCTGCTGTCCAGTGTAACTGCTATTTCCTGCTTAACATTTCGAAAGCTTCCAGTATGCCTACAGTGTGACGTACTTTGTTTTTTGGCCCAACACTCCTGTATTTTTAGGTGAACAAAAACATGGGCTGAATGTGGAGAAAGGACTGTGAAAATGGCTTCATGCAAACCGGATATTGACATAATTTCCAGTAAATATAACGCAGTTACTTGTCTGCGTCTGACACTGGTGAATATCTGGGCAGACAGCAGTTTGTTGGTATGTTTTCGAGGCTACGCATTTTAGAATGCGCCAAAGAAATATTTGGCAGGTGGCAAATGGTTTTCAGCAGCCTTGAAATAGAAATAATCTATTACCATCTGGCTATAGAACATTCCTTCTATTCTGCAGTAAGAGTGCGAATGGCAACAGGGAAGGTGAATGTTTTTGAGACAACACGATGGTGCTTGTTACAACCAGGGCATTCAGAAAATCAAGCACATTCTCTGTGGCAAAATAGCTTAATTTATCGCTTTGCAGCAAAAACGTAGAAAAACAGTTTTCTAAGAAAAGAAAGTAGGACAGATTAATTGACATGCGCGTTACACTTCTTTTCTTTTTTTTTGTTATAACTCTGAAGTAATCTTTCCTTTTCCCAAACAAAGAAGTTATGTTCTATTTTAAGACAGCTATTTAGCTGGAATGTGCAAAGCATTTCCATTAAAGGCGATCACCAGTTTACCCAAGATTGCAATTTTTGTATTTATAACTTAGGCCCTTCATAATAAACAACCCTAATAAAAATATAATTCTATTTCAAAAAGCGACAACGAAAATAACACACAACCTTTTCATTGCACAACCTGTATCGTGCTTTTTATCGAATGTATGTCGCATATCTACAATTAAAATAGATTAATGTTGCATCGACACAATTACACAGCAGCAATAACAATACAAAAAGTAAGAAAACTAATACCTGTGTCTAGGGACAAAATGCATAGCTAGACACCGCGTGGCCAATATGTTTTTACAGCTAAGGCCTGTCACTTAAAAGTTGAAGAGATCGGTGGGGGTGGGAGGTGGGAGGGAGGGTGGCGGAAGTTGACGTTTTTGTGTCGACTACAGACATTTGGCTCTCAAATATCTCTATAAAAATACTTAACAACGCGTCCATGTCACTTCTTGGTACGCGTAATAACAGGCACCGCATACAATGCACTTACGTAGTCATGACTGTATTTGGTTAACCTCCAAGGAAACCGTCTATCCTTTCATCTTAAAGTTCATATGAACGCCCCCAAGACTCGCGCTTTGTGCTTGGCAAGGATAAGCGCTTCTTGAAATTGCAGTTCATCACATGTATTTTCTCTATTTCTTTTCTCGTGAAATGAAAAAAAACACTGAAATATTCTGGGAATAGATTTAAATATATCAATTAAAAAGAGTCTGTTTCGAATTTGAGCCGTCTTGGCCATCGAATACTCAGAGAGTATTTTTGCGAAATTCGATGTGCGGGAGGGGTGGGGGGGGGGTGGAGTTGGTCAGATAGCATTGAAATCTTAATCATTCGGACAAAGACTTGACCGCACTCCACTGGGCGAAATGCAACACAACCTTAATTCCATGGCCTTCACAACATCTACCTCTCACGTGCCCCCTTTTTCCTTCTCTAGACCCCTTTTTGCATACCAAATTTGGTCTCACGCGATATAACGGCATCATCAGTCAACTTAAAAATGGAGGTCAATGCTTATTGTCGTGACAAAGAGAATTTATTCTCGCCAACTGGGTCTGAAGGTCTTTGGGTACACATGCATTTTCTCCACAAAGAGACATTTAACATGCATCAATAAAGAGAGGGGAAAAAAGTGTGTTACCCAGTCTGTTTAAATCAACACAGACCTGTTTTTCTGCCAGCGGCTACGCGGTTCATTTTACGCGACATGCATATCTGCATGAAAGCATTTCCTTATCAACGCCAAACAGTGCGTAGAATATAGATCCGCCTGCCATTTTGTTCTATAATATTCAATGCAGTGTAGTGTTCGGTTTCGATTATATAACTCAAATCAAATGATACGTGTGTTTTGCATGCTTTCCTGTGCTTAACGTCCGTAATCTGATTCTTTGTCCCAGGGAATGCACAAAAAACTCGCCAGAAAACTCAGTGTTGAGTCTGAAGACATCGCTGTTATTAAACTTGAAAATTTCTAATTAATTTTGCCGTAGTTCCATTCACTTTAGGAAAATAACAAGGTTATTTTAATCAAGTTGTTTATTCTTTGTACTCACTGACTCAATATCGAATCTCACAGTCAATGACCTAAAGCAGCTTCTCCTCATAAAAACTCCATTACCCTGGGCCTTCAGGTTTCATGGCGAGGATGCTATTCAATTTTGTACAGTGGCAGCCCATTCGGATATTAGGCATGGTCAATTAAAATAGCACATGCCACAAGATCAATTGAAGCAGGAAATGCCACCGCCTGCCAATTACAATTTTTCTCTTCACGTTAACTGACAATTTTAACTTGCATTAACATGTATTTTTTTATGAACAACGGTTCCTCTTGGTTATCAAATGAAAGACACTTAAAATAGCAGTAATGGTGGCCAAAAACCTCATTAAACTGTTTTATTAACAAGTGTCCATCAGTTTGACGGACAGATACACGGCGGACGTCAAGGTGGCAGAATATTGTTTGTTGAGGGCAATGAACGGGGTGACATGAAACCACAGACAATTTGGCCTCGAGTCGACACGTGACTACCCCTTGTCTGGAGCGAAACATGCACTTCTCCCTGGCTACAAACTTTCTACTTAGTGGAGCAGCATCCTGACTGCTAACATCGACGGCCCAACCTAACTAAAAAAAACAAAAAACAAAAAACAAAAAAAAAAAACAACTATTTTTCGTTTTCTTTTTTTTCTCCCTTACGCATAGGCAGATTTGAAATTCTATCATTGCATTATCTGAACATTTTTATCGCAGTGAAATGTAACGGTATGGCCTTAAAAAGTAAGGACAATCAGGATAGCTCGATATCGAACTGGAGTTGGCCAGTCCGTCGGCTTGTTGCCGCACGAGCGTTGGTTTCTATAAACGAAGGAGACACCAATAACCTCCATATCATGTAAACTAGGCAGACAAGAGATGGCCTACATAGTGCAGGTGGCGCTATTTTCGTTCCACGTGCGTGTGCAATCAATTTTCTATCCGATTATTGCTGCAAGGACTCGCCCTCGAAACAGAGAGACTCGTATCGCAGCATAAGCTTTCAAGCTCAATGCCGCGCACCCAGTTCCATTAACACACATTGCTTGTTTTTTCCCTTAGTCCTTCTGGCTTGTTTGCCTTCTTTGTGCAGGGATCGTGAAAATCTTTGCATTGGTTACAAGTCCAAGGATCTCACTGGGCGGTTTTGTGCGCGTGGAAGCCTTCAGAAAGGAGTAGGTCAGAACACGTACCAAAAAGAGTAAACAAACTAGTCTCTCTCTCTCTGTAATCAATGTCAGGTTCACGTGAATAACTTGGTGACGGTGAGTATCAAAGCTTCATATTAATTGTTGATATTGAGGCTGAATCAAAGCCTCGTTGTTTCCAGAAAAAAATATGATGGGCTATCGGTGGATCTCCATTTATTTGCTGACAAAGGCCAAGTTCAACGCCTCCCTCTGTCCTCCATATCCGCTGGACAAGTACAGAAAGAGCACGACCCCATGCTGTAGATACTTCTTAACCAGTGAACTGATTCAGCGCGGATCAGATATTACTGATAAATTGCTCATGATATCTAGGGCAGGAATGCATAAATGTCAAATGACTAGGTAAGGTAATATCGTTACAAACAAATCAGACAGACACAAAATGTAGCAAAAAAAATACCCTGCAGTTATATTCTCGTTCCATCCAATTAAATATTAAATGTCACACCAGTTGCTCAAACAAACTATTTAAAAAGCATAAACTGAATCCCTGGATAGAACCAAAAATGGCCACAAGTGGCATCAGTCTAAAGCACCACGAATGTTTATTCAATTTCTGTTTAATTGATTTTTTATCACCATTCCTTAATTGCAATTTCAAAAGTCATGTATCCCAGAAATAACACCTCTTAGGTACAATTGCAACTAGAGTGGCCCGAGCCGGGGGTGAAGTTTCATGTTTCCCCTAAAAGTTGAAACTATAAACAATGAATTCGGTTGTGAAACAAATTTTTCACACCTTCCTAAACATGAGGGGAGTCAGAAAGAAATCTTGTAACATGATCGCTATGCTAATTTTTGGTTAAGCGACAATGCTTTTTGAAAACTAAAACACTAACGCTGTGCGCTACCGAGATGAAATTACGGATAGTAATGTGCGGCCTTTTGCAGGAGCCATGAATCCTGAGGTTTTCGTCATTGTCGATGACAATGCTCGCCCACATCGAGCATGCTTGGTGAACCGATATACCTTGACGACAATGGCATAGCGCGCATGGACTGGCCAGCAAAATCGCCTGACATGAATCCTATTGAAATGAGTGAAAAAGCGTACAAGTCGCACGTTGAACAGACAGATCAATATTCGTGACCTTGAGCGAATGATCATTGAACAATGGAATGCCATTTCGATCAACACCATACGCCGATGCATCAGTTCGGTGCGCGCACGAACTGACGCTCTTATTTTTTATGCAATAAGTGGACACACGAAATACTGACGTTTCTATTGAAATCTGATTTGCAGCAGTTGCCTACATTTGTTACTTTTAGTTTTCAAAACGTTTTGGTAGAAAAACACAAAGGTTGATCATTGTCATTGCACATTATTTTCTTCAATACCAAGTTAGGAAACCAGTTTGTAATGAGATGTCAGTAAAGCACTGCATCACTTCCAAAACAGAGCAAAATACATACATTAAAACGCAACTATCGAACGTGACTCGCTATGGAATAACGGGAGATGCAGTGCACAGACATAGATGCACATCTCTAGAGTATTGGCTATAGTACCACATTGTTTTGCTTTATATCAACCAAACTCATCGATCCTTGTGTCACACATTCCATTGAAAGAAAACACAGTAAAATCGTTTACTCCTATCCCAACCCTCCAATATTATTTCACAGCCATATACACAGCATAATTATACTTTATATACGCACATAGTCCACATTCTATCCTCCCGGACGTTGGCTTTTGGTAGGTCGGCCGTTCAAATTGATAAATCTGCAGGATTTTGTCAAGGCATTTTGAGAACACAAGAGTCATTTTGGGCTACATATCGTATAGTCAGTCTCGATGGAATCTATTTCGGGTCGGAAATACAAGAGTTTGAAAGTAAGCAGTGAGTTGAACTTGGGGATTGCCATATTTCTTAGGTTATGCAAAAACCACTCCGTGTCTTAAAGATATGGAATATAATATGAGTAATCTATAGACTGTGTCAATGAACGCACTGCGTATATCTTCTTTTTTCGAACGTCTGTGATACTGGTATCAATCAATTTTGTTATAAATCTACGTGCAGGCCTGTGAATGCAAAAAGTTTACCAAAACTCGAATAAATATGCTTAAAGAATGAGTGTGCTCTACATATAACCAAGCTATATTAAGCAACAACCAATCGCCAATGCAGAGAGGTCAACAGGTCCATGCACATTGTAACTAGTACAGAAGGCCAGTATATACCGTAGCCAATATAGTTTATGACCCCATTTTTCAGATATAGCACTATATAAATATACATCCCTCCTCCCGGGATCGCTCAAAAGTGTTTGTTACTGGGATAATATTACTCGTTTTCAGCATGTCAACCGGAAGACATATGTACGACTGTAGTCCGTGTAGCCAACACCTTTAGCAACCACACTATGAACAGACTATATCACCTGGCTTCCATTTTATTTTTAGTTTTGGTACGAACACACCACATTACTGACTATCAGGATTAATCAAACGTATACTGTGCATTTTTTCACTGTTTGGGTGTTTCGTGCTTTTTTTTCGGTACTTGTGCTGCTTTGGAGTTTATGAGTCATATATGAACCCCTACAAAACAAAACATAGGCCAAGTACAATTACACACGCATTTACACATTATAACAGTAAATCTTTTCTGGGGATAACGAATAAACTAGGTCTACATGATATTGCCATTTGCAATTACGTATAAACAAAAATAAAAAAAAACAATCACAAGAAACCAGTGTACCAGTATATCTTATCGCGTGAAAGCTTCCTTGATATAATGTTATAATAAGAATCTAGCGTGGCAAGTATATCGGTTATCTTGATCCACTCCCGTTTATATGTGATTGAAATAAGCTTTATTGACTGACCTTTAATTCAGGTTCTCAGACAGAATTTTTATCATTTTACAGGCAGACAAAGTTACGCAGATTACTCTGATTCACAAAAGTATGAATTCCCTTAATCGCTTTACCTCGTGGGGTGACATCAGCGATGCACCATGTTTCAACATCTAGAAAATATGAAACGAATTTGAAGAAAAGAACAGGCATTTTTCTAAAACTAAAAATACTAAATGGAGAAGTGAACATATGTGTTTGCACAAAAATATTAGCTCAGTGACACCAGAAGAAATTACATAAAAATCAGAACTAGTTTGCACCTCTCTTCATCAGCTTGTTTCGTTTACTTTAAAGGGTATTTTTTCTGTCAATTCTTCATTAGAGCGTTGATAACTTTCTCAGCGAAAAATGTAAAAAAAATTGAGGAGTGAAGATATGTGTTTTGCCAAATTGTTAGCTCAGTGACACCAGAAGATAAGCAAGAACACATTTGAGGTCTTTATTTTTTCACAAAGCGTTTCTGTTATAAGTGTTGATTTCCTTCAAAGACTGGACCAAAGGAATGAAGTGTTGTCTGCATATAAAAGCTGTTCTTAAATAACAAAAAAATACTTAGCAGCAACAATAATTTGCTTTTTTTACTGTTTTAATACCACTTTAGGAATAATCAAAAAAAATTTAGTTTCTAAAATATTTGCCGTTGAGGTTAATGCCACCGGTGAGTGTTAACAGTAATACATATTTATATTTACTGCTGAGGTTAATGCCACCGGTGAGTGTTTACAGTAATACCTCTTTATATTTGCTGCTGAGGTTAATGTCACCGATGAGTGTTTACAGTAATACCTCTTTATATTTGCTGCTGAGGTTAATGCCACCGGTGAGTGTTTACAGTAATACCTCTTTATATTTGCTGCTGAGGTTAATGCCACCGGTGAGTGTTTACAGTAATACCTCTTTATATTTGCTGCTGAGGTTAATGCCACCGGTGGGTGTTTACAGTAATACCTCTTTGGATTTGCTGCTTAGGTTAATGCCACCGGTGAGTGTTTACAGTAATACCTCTTTATATTTGCTGATGAGGTTAATGCCACCGGTGGGTGTTTACAGTAATACCTCTTTGGATTTGCTGCTGAGGTTAATGCCACCGGTGAGTGTTTACAGTAATACCTCTTTATATTTGTTGCTGAGGTTAATGCTACCGGTTGGTGTTTACAGTAATGCCTCTTTACACCTGCTGCTGAGGTTCATGCCACCGATTAGTGTTAACAGTAATACCTCTTTATATCTGCTGCTGAGGTTAATGACAGCGGTGAGTGTTTACAGTAATACCTGTTTATATTTGCTGCTGAGGTTAATAACCCCTTAGGTGTTTACAATAATACCTCTTACCTCTTTATATTTGCTATTGAGGTAAATGCCACTAGTGAGTGTTTAGAGTAATGCCTCTTTATATTTGCTGCTGAGGTTAATGCCACCGGTGAGTGTTTAGAGTAATACCTCTTTATATTTGCTGCTGAGGTTAAGACCACCTGCGAGTAGCCTTTTTCAAATCACGCTTTAGGAAAAAAATATGGACTATTCCTGAAGATACGTTCCTGGTAGGACTTGAGAATAATGCTACCTGTTCAACTGAAGCAGGCTGATATGTAGTTTATTGGTTACTGCTGTTATAAATAGAACTGATCAAAAGAAACTGATAGTTGTACCAGATTCTAGACTAAACATCTTTGTGAACTGTTAATGCTTTAGAAGTAAACATGTTTTGCAAAACATGCGCATGATTTGTGAACACTTGTCATACCTCCATTTGCTGTGGGAGGGGATAATTTAATATTAAATGTAAATTACTATTTATTTGATGTAGCAGCACTAATTTGAATTTACTGCACTTGAAGTCACCATATCTATGTTTATGTTGTTCTAAAACTAGCGTTTTATTTAAAAAAACGCGTTTTACGAGTAAAAGCGTAGTTCGCTTTCTCAACATTAGACGGGATTTCCTTCATTTGCGGTAATCGACGCATAAGTTATGAATTGAAATTTTCCACACGTGTAGGCGTACAGTGTAAATAAACATTGCCTAAATGAGCTTATTAAGCAAAACCGGAAACACTCGAGTGTTTAATACTCAATGCCCTTACGCCAAAGCGCGTTTGAAGCGGGAATGTATCAGGACTGGTAATAGAAGGTCTAAAGGTGGAGAACGCGAACTACGCTTTTACTAGTAAAAAAGCGTTTTATGAAATAAAGCAACAGTTTTACTTCGCAAAAGCTAACATTCGCTTACCTACACCTTTAGACGGGATTAGAAACCGGTGTTGGGGTAAAACCCGCTTTTGCACGCCTCGTGTAGAATGTTCTTTCAATGCGAACCAAACTTTTACTGACATATGTATTGTACGTGCGAAATTTTTAATTGAATCTTTAACGAATTAACAATCTACGTGGACAATATCGTACAAACTAGAAATTAAAATTAATTATACAGAAAGAACGATAGGTAGTAACCCGTATGAATGGAGCTATATCCAAGGAAGGCTCTATTCTTGCAACAATATACCATGTGGTGGAGCCATTCACTTGGGGTGGCTCTACCCATGGGGTTCAAGTGGCTAATGGGTATAAGGTGCTCAAGGATTTAGCTACATGTCTCACTTGATGGGCTTTCACTTTACATCCAGCCAGAAATTCAGGGTTGGTTATGGCTTCAGAATATGCATGGAAGCCTTATCTCATCGAATGTCCCTGAATCTCTGTTGGCTCTTTGGGTCTTAACCACGAAGGATGGCCTGGGTTTAAGAATCACTGTCTCCCAGGATCCATTTACTTTAAAGCCCTCCAGTTCCAAAACATGGAGTTTCCCTTATCTTCTATCTGAGGCTAGCGCTTGAAGGAAGGTGAATTTTAGAGTAACCCATATGAAGGATATTGTTGTTTCACCAAAAGTTTCCCTATCGTTCAAAAATCGGAGAACCAGCTCTAGATCCCATTGTGCCACGCATGACCTGGACGGGGTGACACTAGTTTGAAATGTTTAATTAATTTGAAAATCAAGGAGTCCTTCCCTGGGTCCGTAGCCCGAAACTTGTTTGAGCATTGCTGTGATCGCTGACCTATATCCTTCTCCAGGAGATGGTCTTAGGTTCAACGCTTCATGTAAGAAATTTCAAAAATTGGCTACGACTCTCGAGAAGCTTTTTGTTTTATCGCACCAGTCGAAAAACGTATTCCACTGTGATCGATAGATCTTAGATATGGATGGCCTATGAGTCATTTTCTTTCTTACCCCATCTCAGAACCCTTAATCTTTCAAAATGGTGGTGTTAGGTACCACCCCTGTAAGTCTACGAGGTGAGCGATGGGGTGAAGGTGCTCCCAATGCGGTTGATAAAGAAGTTCCTGACGGCAGGGAGTTGTAGGCATATATCTACTCTGCACCGTGACAGAAGAGTCAACCAGGGAGCCTCTGTTTGCCATAGGGCCATCAGGATAAGCCTGCTGTCTGGGAACACCAAAGCTCTGAACAGCAACTCTTTATAAGATGGCCTGTGGTCCGAAGGTATGTGGCACTAATATTTGAGGGCGTCTATCAGCCAAGCTTTTGGGTCTGGACAGAAGGAGTCTGGGTAGTTGGTAGGTCAGAGAATTGGCAAAAAGGCTCAAGTAGGGAGGATCCCACGGGAATCGCGCCCTTATCCATGAAAGTTTTGACTCAAGCACCACTCTGCCCACTCTGGAGGCCAGGTCCGCCATCTATTTTTTATCTGCCAGCTACGTGGTCTACTCAGAACCAAATCTCATGTCTTCTCGCTAGGCAAAGGATTTCCCCTGCAAACTGAGTTAGCTCGACTAACTGGGTGCCTCCTTACCTGCGGAGAAAAGCCACTGCTATTGATTTGTCCAGCATCACATTTATTGACCTGTTTTCCTTTGAAGTAGAAACCCCAGCCCTGGAATGATGTGTCGGTACGATTTGACAGTATGGAGGTGGGAAGCCTGGATGGGTAACCCCGACATAGGAATTCTGGCGATATCCACAACTGTAGGTCTTCGATTACTTTCGAACGGGTGACCACTACTCTGGGATGACACTTTCCCCGAGCCAAAGCTGGTTTTACTGCCCTTTGAAATCTTCTATAGTGCAGCTTGCCTAGTTGGTCTGTCTTTTCTGTGGCTACCAGCGGATCCAGTAGGGACATTATTGGGGTAAACTTCATGGGCTGATGGGAAGTCATGTCCCGAGTAGCTGTGGAATCCTCTCTTATCTCTCTTTTGTGGGGTAAGCTGTGGCTAACTCCAAATCCTACTTGTCTCCCAGAAAGGTCATTTGTTGCTTGGGCACAAGTTCTGATTTTGCCAGATTGATCATGAGACCTGTCCGAGGCACCTGCCTAAGAGGAGTGTGTGGAGCCTGGCCTGGGCCTCCTCTCCGTGGGGTATGAAAGAGTCGTCGAGGTAATGAAATACGAGCATGCCTTGGGGCCTGACCTACGATTTCAACTCATTCATAACTTTCAAGAACATGTACGGGGCTGTTGAGAGACCGAACGGAAGTGCCAAAACCATAATCTTTTCCCATATTTAAAAGCACAGGTATTTGCGGCTTTTCAGGTTTATTTGGATGTGGAGGTATAAACCTGATAAATCTACTGACGTCCCCAAACTCCCCTCCTGTCTGACAAGTCTATGACCAATCTCCAACCCCCTGTTCTCTTAGTAACCAGAAGCGTGCGACTGAAAAAGCCCTGTTAGGAGTCTGGCATTTCCTTTATATCTTTTGCTCAGTAGCTCTCGCACCATACCTTGCAGTTCCTGGTTCTGCTCGGAGTCCTGGCTGTGGGAAGTGGCTATGTGTTTCGGTGCTCTGACATAGACAGGCACTGAAAAGCACCTGCCCCTGTTGTCTCCCTTGGATGGAACGGAATAGGTCTGTCACAGCAAATTGACTACCCGACACGACGCCCCCTTTTCTACCCAGACTTCGTAGAAATAGACTAGCCTTCCTCCTGCGGGCCAAGAGTCTTTACAGTTCAGTTGTTACTTAATTTCTTGTGATAAAAGAAAGAACTCACCTGTATTGATGGTGAATGGTGGCGCTGTTATCCTGCTGCCGCTGTCTCTTGGCTGAAGGGGAGTGGTGGTGTGCGTGGGGTGCAGTCCTCTCCCTCTGTGTTGCCTCTTGAAGGGATCTGTACTGGAAGTAGCCCTCACGTAGGAGCATCTAGGTCGAGACATTACCGCCAGGTCCTGGCACAGAGCTCTCTGTTTTGATTTGTGACCTTCTCAACGACTTGAAGAGGGAATAATTCCGATTGACTCAAGACGTTGAAATGTTTTAATTCCAGAGCTCCCTTGACCGAGGACTAGAAATACCGAAGAACGCGTCCCGTTGTACCATCGAGGTTAGTTGATTTGCTGCTATCTTTACGCAGCCAATCTGACCCCCAGACCTTGCCCTCACCGAAACATTCGCTGAAATTCCCATCACCTGGCCGCCAAAAGAGCCTTCTGTTTTCTGCATTCTTCGTGCAGTTCTTTATGCCTCTGGTTCTTATTACGGTTTGACTCTATCGCCTCCGTAGGAGAAAGGCGCTCATATTTAATACGCATGTTCTATTCCTCACATAGCAATCTGCACCTGTCGCAGAGGGTGTGGGGGTTGCCAGCAAATGATGAATGACCGCACACTGCCTTGAGACTGAGTCTTCTGTCTCCGCCATGCCTGCAACAGAAATCTGTGGTGAGTAACCATACAACAAACACCTTCCTGTTTGCCCCTACTCTACCCTCTCTCCCATCCACACCTAGCCAGGAAGACTTGGAGTCACAACCCCGGGAGGGAGTACAGGCAAGAGGGATAATCCCTGTAGATAGCGCCATGTGGGTAGAGCCACGCCGATGAAACTACAAGGCAATACCCACTCTTGATAACCCTCTACCGAAGTGGGTAGAGCCACTTGGATCCTCCCTTCTAAATCGTTTCTCTACGAAGATGGGTAGCGCCACTTGGTTCCCCGACAAGCCCACAAGAGAGGGGGCTGACAGTAACCCCCGTGAATCTAGCTAGAAACGTGTAAGGTAAATCGAGGGTCTGCTAATTCGATCAGAGCAGTCCTGGCAAGCCAACGGCGCTGGAGTTACGTCAAAGACCTTCATAGCAGGTCTTTGGTTATGTGGAGCAGTGCGGAACCAGGACGATGAGAGAACGTATTAGGGCCACCGGCTTTCTCCGTGCCTCTGACACTGGTCCTTTTGTGAAGTGGTCCCATTTGCTAGATGGTGCGTTTCCCTACAGTTGTTGTTGTTGTTTTTTGTTTTTTTGTTTTGTTTCTGTTTGTTTTCTTATTTGTTTTTGTTTTTGTTTTGTTTTTTTTTAAGTAGTTTTTTTAAGGAATTCAACGGTTTCTTATTTACCTGGTGGACTTCATAATTCCGGGTTGGTTATATGTCGGTGGTCCGTTGCATGTAACCAGGATATCGTACAAGGCCTTCATCTATTGGTGTTGTTATGGGAACCTTTTTATTGCAAACAAATAAACACTTCTGAAAGTAAAACAGGAGTAAACGGATGTATCAAGTTATAAAATTCGCTTTGTTTTCTCATTAGCAAAAGAGTGATAGGATCCTACAGTATTCCCTTCAGTATCCTGGCAGCGTGTAAAGAAGAGGCTGTTATTTCTGGTTAGGGAGTGGACGCAACCACACTTTTTCAACATTGATTACTAGGAATTGCACGATCATGCCATTTGTGATCGTTTATGGGATTTTTCCTAACACCAGAGCGCGCGCGTAAATGAGAGACTTTTCAATGCACAAGTGATCAATTCAATGTAATGATGAAATCAATAAGCGCGCAGCAGTGACCTCTTTTTCACTCAATTCATCGCACATTTGACATACACTTAAAATATGGTTCGTGTTTTTCCCTCATTATTTTAGCCTGTTTTCTGAGTAACGAATCCAAGCTAATTTTGATTTGTGTGTCAAACTGATGACTCATTGAATTCCGTCGCCCCGGCCGCAAGATTCCTTATTCAAACACAAATGATTCTTTGGCATTAAGAGTTAGTGAGGAACTAATATGTAGGTTCGTATAAAATGTGGCCAGACGTACTGTGGACCTTTCAGTTAGCAAGCAAATGCATTTACCCCTACACCACGCAGGAGAACTGACAATGAAAAATGTTATAAATCTTACTCTGCACGTTTTCAACAATAATACATATCCTGATCAGCCTGGACTTGATTTGTTATTGATTTTTTTTTATTTGAATTTTCTTTTGAGACATAAATGCCAAACAACAAATGTTCATTAATCTTTTCCTGAGAAAAAGGACATATTATGAGAAGAGTTACAGGAGATTACTGAAACAATAAACAGACTGTCTGTTGAATGGGGGTAAATATGTGCAGTCTACTGTTAGATTTAGCGTGAATTCGTATAACATTTACTGTGGATTCTTTGCTTAGAAAAAAGTTGAGTTTCCCTTAGAACCCTGTTTTAACTCAGTTCAAAGATTCAAAACAGTGTATTGCGTTGTCAGAAAACCCTTGTTTCTACGCAACTCTGGTTTTCTCACAACAGAATACACTGTTTTACACTTTTTAATCGTGACATATACAAGTGTAGTTCTTCAGTACTGTAAAGGAACCTGACATGCCAAAAATAATGGAGTATTTGGGTCTCTGCAAAAGTAGTGTCGAGGGTTTGTTTACCAGATGGTAAAAGCAAATAATCTCGTTCATTCCCTCGATATCCAGCGTTTTCTTTTTCAACCGCACAAAATGAAGTGCACGAAAACAATGTGTGTGGCTGCATCAATCTCTGAATCACAACCCTGTCGATATGATGCTTTCAAGACCCAAAAATAAAGGAAAAGGATATCTGGGCTAAAATAAATTGTGTTTACTTCAAAGCAATGACGTCATTTGTTTTAAATAATTTTAAGTTTCAATGCAAAGTGTGTTTTGTTTTCTTGATTTTTATTGCTTTTAAAAAGACCACTCCTTGGTGCATTACGTCACAAAGTGCGACATTTCTATTGTTTATGCGTTTGTTTATTGATCAGCCCTTCACTAGCCACAAATTGGCTATCAACTGCGCGGCGTGATACAGCCTACTTGGTACATGAATCCGGTTTCTCGGTTTCTAGGCTATTGCCCCCGTTACGTGGTGTTACAAACAGCACTGCAATGGACGGATTTGCTTGTTTTCTTCCACGATTTATTCAGTATTGACGTTTTATTTAGGACAGTGACCTTATACATAAAAAAGGAGGAAAATCTATTTATTTGTGTGGAATGTTTGTTGAAGAAACCATGTGGGAGGAAAATATTGATTTGGATTAGGAAATGTCAGAAGTAAACACAGATGATGCATGTTTAGTCATATTTATCAGGCTCATGTATCATATAACCATTTCCAACCAAACTCCTAAATATATACATATATACAGATAACACCCGTCAAATTCCTGGGACCCATGACTATCGCAGGCGTTTCTCTTTTGTGTGGTATATCTTAGAAAGGTTATTGACCTACAAACAAACTTTAACTAAACCCTTATTTGGGCCACTGGTGAACACATTGTGAACATTAAGGGCCAGCTTATGAATCTGGCCCTTTGTGGCACCCTTTAGGAACCGACGCTGGATTTACTTCACATTCTTGCGGACACCTTCATGCAATGCATTGTGGGTAACTGAGGGCATAATTAGCGATATTTGGAGTTTATCGCACTTTTTTATACCAATTCAAATTCTTCGATATCTAAGTTCAGTAATAAAATTTTTCTAAACGGTAAAACCTATTTAAAGAACTAACTTCCTGGCATGTGACAAGTAGGCCAAAATATATGCAATTGGCCCAGAACAAGAAAAATACCCTGTTATATTTGGTATAAAACAGTGATAAAATATGCGTTTTGCCCCGACACAAGCACTTGCACTTTTTTGATCACGTGATGAAAAAATTAATTCTCATTGGTCGATGTAAGGTTGTGACGTGAACTCGTCCTCAAGAATTTAACTACTGTACGAACAAGTGGTTCGTACCGACATACAAAATGTATTATGGATGGGGGGGGGGGATATATTGTGCGGGAACCGCCGGGATAACTCACACTCAAGTGCCCTTTATATATGTCTGATTCACCCGACACATATCCATTGAGGACCGTGCCTAAATAACAAACTCAAATGCAGCTGAGACAAGGGACACTTTTATTGCAAAGAACCCTTTTTGTAAAAACACTGACAAACATGACAACAACAACAGTACCGACCACCCCGACAACAACAACAACACCGACCATCCTGACAACAACACCGACCATCCTAACAACAACAGCACCGACCACCCTGACAACAACAACAACACCGACCACCCTGACAACAACATCATTCTCGTCTGCTCGGCGCGGACAGACTCACAAACAGAAAGTGGCTTCAAGCTGTGTTATCGATTGGGACTGAGATTACTGATGTCATTTTAACAGTTTAATTACTTTGGTTATATATATACATTGGTTTTAAACTTTGTCCCACTTCCTTAGCAAAAAAGCTTAACATTTCTCTGCTTTTTATTTTTATTTTTTGTTAGAAAGAGGACACACCTAAAGTACACGAATTCTGCCACGTCACCGGGCACTAGCCCACAGCTGAACTATTTGGACCAAGGCAACCGGCCTTGCTCTTCGTTTGTTCAATCAACAAACAGGGGCCTGCTGACTGACTCGGCGAGGTGATGTTAAAAGGTAAATACTATTGTTTAAACGTCCACAAGGTGAATTCGTTAAGATTCTATCGGATTATATGCCTTAGATGCCGGTTAGACTTTTGATAAAACGCCTTGGACATGCACATGCCCGATTGCACATATTTACCATAATGTTAGTTTACTCCCTCGGTTCAAGGAAGTTTTAAATGTCCAGAAAAATAATTAAGGTCGAGTCGAAACAAGTTGCCATGGCAGCAAGGCAGATGCCCCTGTGTTTGATTTCCCCTTGTGGCAATGGGCGCTGTCACGCTCTGCTCAACTCACTCCTATATTCCTATATTTATGAAACAGGAGTGTGTTTTGAAGGGGCTGACAACCACTTGGTATAATCTACTTGAAAAACAAAATGGTGACGTCAATGCACTGGACGTGGTAATTTGTTTATGTGAGTAACAGCACGAATTCTTCATGGGGTTTTTCTAACAAAATATGTCGCAGAAGGCCACTAAAAACTGAAAGAGAGATCACAGGCGGCATTACAAGAATGTGTTAATCCAACAAGGTTAAATTCTTTTGTGGTAGAACTTTACGAATTGCTAAATCGATATTATTTACGAGAAAAACAACCAATATTCACAATGAATGAGACATACCTCTTACTTAATGACAGATTATTGAACCCAATAAACTGAAAAGATATTTATCTTGCCTTAAGTTACTGATATCACCATTTTAGCAATAAAGGAATACGGAAGTAGCGTGTTCGAACGTTATGTCCACATTTCATCATATTTGATGAACGCTTAATTTAGATATTTATCAGAAGTAAACACAAAAAAATCTTTAAATTACATGTAACAATATTGAAGTCGGGCAGTTGATTTTGATTGTGAGAGATCGTTACTGTTTTAGTAGCTGAAATGTTAAGCTTTCTGTTTCTGAAAACAAAATCGACTTTGCGTCAAAAGAGACAATGCCACGCTTAATTAAAAATACACTCTTGATATCGAGTGTGTCCTCCACGAGCGCCCCTTACTGCAACTAGACAGAATTCCGCTACATAGCGGAATTAGCCCACTTGCTGAAACCACTGCAGAAAATATTTGTATTAAATCATGACAGAAAAACCTGGAAGTCACGCAGTACCCATTCTTTATCGGTGCTTCGATCCAACGGTTGCAAAATGAACCCAAAATACCTCTATCTCTAACCGTTTTCGACACAATAATCAATTTCCGGTTTTTAACCTTGACCGTGACCTAGAAGGTCAAGGTCACCGAGATACCTCTTATGTAACGTTGTTTAGGCCCAAAGGATGGAAAATGAGCTCAAAATCGCTCTATCTCTAACCGTTTTCGAGATAATACTCAACTTCCGGCTTTTGACCTTGACCGTGACCGAAAAGGTCAAGGTCACAGAGGTACCTCTTATTTAACGTTGTTTTTAGGCCCAAAGGTTCGAAAATGAGCTCTAAATCGCTCTATCTCTAACCGTTTTCGAGATAATAGTCAACTTCGGGTTTTTGACCTTGAGCGTGACTCAGAAGGTCTAGGTCACCGAGGAACCTCTTATGGAACGTTGTTTAGGCCAATAGGATCGAAAATTAGCTGAAAATTGCTGTATCTCTAACCATTTTCGAGATAATAGTCAACTTACGTTTTTGGATGTGCGTTGTCCTGCTGTAGAATTTTGACCATTTTGATACACAAAAGGGACCGCCAATGTCTCCAAAATTTATTCTTGATACTGGTCAGCTTTAAGAATGCCGTTGACAAAAGCCGAGTTCAATTGCGATGAGCGAACGATATGCCTGCCCATACTGTCACACTTTGACTGCCCATCGGTCTCTTTGTTTAACCCAGGCGTCGCTAGAGTGATCGTTCGTTGGGCGCCAAGCACGCGGTCTTCCATCGGCATAGTTCAAGCAAAACGGCGATTTATCGGTAAAAAGGAACCAGTCTTGTTTCCATTGTCTCTGTTGCCAGTGGAGATGTGCCTCAGTTCGTTTGGCCGGGCGGGGGTTGACAGCAATTCCCGATAGGGCTGGCGCGTGTAAGTCGCATCGGCGTAGCCGGTTTCTCACAGTCTGACTACAGCCACGGTTATTGTAGGGTCCAGGAGTCTGTTTGGCAGTGACTGTTACTGGAAGAAAAGGGCCTCGGAAATGTGACAGATGTATTCTTTGGTCCTGCCTGGGGGTAGTAACTCGCGGTCCCCCGCTCGAGGGCGATCTACAGTGGACCCACTTTCCTCTAAACAGGTTCTAAGGCTTGTCACTGTTCAGCTCCAGTGACCACAGAGACCAAATTTCAAATTTGGAGCATCCTGATCGCGTGCCCAGTCTTGGCATTACTTAGACTTACCAGATGAGTTGAAACTTCGTACAGCGCGCCGACTATGACTTCCAATTTTAATCGCTAATAGTTAAATTTTTACTTCTGCGTGCAATAGACTGCCACGAGGGAAAGGGGGTTCTTACGCTCCGCGGACTTTAATTCACGGTAATCGAGTATTAGCCATAAAAGTTTGAGAGATTCTATTAACATTTTCGTCGGGAGCCTATTCATGCGTGGGAAGTGATTGGAAACCGACTATGTAAAAAGATAACGCCCAAGATGTGCGTTGCTAGTATTTAAAAGCGAACTCCATGCAGATGTTAAAATTATATATAAGTTTGTAGATTTTCTGGAAATTTCTGCCCTTTTTCCTTTTTTCTTCGTTTTTTTTCCATTGAATGGTAACCAGAAAGCTCCTCCTGCAGTATTTGGTAGAGGGACATGAAATATCTTCTGAGTCACGGTCAAACTAAAAAAAACTGAAGTTGACTAAACAACATTATAAGAGGTACTTCATTAACCTTGACCTTCTCGGTCACGCTCAACGTAAAAGACTGGAAGTTGACTATTATCTCGAAAACGATTAAAGATAGAGCGACTTTGAGCTCATTTTCGACCGTTTTGGCCTAATCAAGGTTGCATGAGAGGAACCTCGGTGACCCTGGGCAATTTTTGGTTCAGCTTTAACGCGTTGAGCCAAAGCGAAGGCAAAGAAGGCGTAGTGCGTGACTTCGAGCTTCTCGGTCAAATATTCTCTTTAGTGGTTTCTGGAAGTGGGTCATTGCGCTATCTAGTTGAATTCTGTCTAGTTTTCATAGTAGACACGCTGCCTAGAAAGACCACTTTACATGTAATTTATACGTAAATACGTAAACTTTGATACGTAAACTTTTCTTAATACTACGCAGTCACTGACTGACGTTCACGGGTTACACCATCAACGCAAGTTTTTTTTATACTTCGAAGCAAACATTTCTAATAGTATGAAACACATGACACATAATATTATTTTCATGAAATATTCCACCCTTGACAACACGCAAGGTTCATTCGTTTTTCTATGAAGGACAGTTTAGGCCGTCCTGATTTTTAGCCCGGCGTGACTCTGCAAACCACATATTTCTTTTGTATTTACTGACACACTTTCACAAACCAATGCATATTTGTGATGAAATCGGGTCAGCATTCCTTTCTCAGTTCAGTTCATTATCATGAATGTATTTTTTACCCTTGACCAATATGTCATTCAACGGAAATGTCAGCCATATCGTAACTTCATTTATTCACCTCTGAAAACTGTTATTTCTATGCAGGCTTATTATCTGCTTAGTCATAAAATAATAAGGACTGTCAAATGTACGGTATGCCCTATCACGGAACTTAGTAACTGTAGAGCTCGTGTACCGAGTGACAAATGAAGTCAAACGGAGGGATTCCAATACCTTACACGCCCGTTTTTACTCTTTTTTTTTAGTGTTGTGGTCTGTAACAAAGTGGAAATTGTGCAGGCTTTAATTCGAAGTTCTAGTCCGTTGCCGCCCGGATCAGTTATTATTGCACTCCCCGTTGTCTAGGCGTGGCTTTTTACCGTAAACGGGAGTGGGCTTTCAGTCCTGTATTTTCAATGCCTTTTGGATTCTTCTGAGAATGTTTTAAAATGCAATTTCTTTTTTTTTCTCATATACGCACTAAAGGTTATTAAAAAGAAACACTTTATTGTTTTTTCAACCGGATGGCTAATTGCGTCACGTTTCCGTTTGTTAACTTCACACTTGCTTTTTATGTGAAATCGTTGCAGCAGCACCTTAATGCTGTTTTTTTTTTTTTTTTTAATTTCAAAACAGAATAATTTATAACTATAGTTTATTCATCTTCAGATGGCAACAAATAACCATTTTTCTACACTACGGTTTACAAAGGCTCAATGCGCTTCCATGTTATGCCATGGTGGGACGCAATGTCCTTGCTCAGTCTTTTTTTCTTCACTTCTTCATATTACTGTTGCAAACACACAAAGAAAACCGAAACACTTCAAATATTACAATGAACATGTTGTAATTGCTTTTACTCAGCAGTTATTAATCATTTTGATAGTGCGTCGTATAACCAGGCAGCATTCTTTGACCGACAACTTTTGTTGTACTGCACATTCCTCTCACAACAACAAGGCAATCCTTCTACAAACCCGTTTTCGGGGATGGTCCCATGACCGAGTTTTTTTTTCTTCTTCGAACGGCTGAGGGGAGAGGGGGTGTGTATACCTAAATTGGGGGAGGGGAGGGGGGGGGGAGTGTTTATGTGAGAACGCACTCTCATACCCAATGACCTCGTGATGCATTTACACCGAGTAGGGGAATCGTTTCAAATTCTTTTTCACGCGATCTTTAATAACTGCTACAACATAGCTCAAAAAGAGGCAATATCCGAGCAAGTTTAAGCGATTAACACAACATCGTAAACAAGGTCGGCTGCCAGGGGCCTCTAGACCAATAAAGCAAGCCAACTGACGTAGGCCATGCTTCGAAAAAGGCTGAAACTTGAGTGCAGCATGTGTGTGTGTGTGGGTATTTTAGTCAATAACATGTGAACGATCTGTCTTTTTGTCGTGGGCTGTTTATAGGGCACCGCCTTACACATGAATGGCTGTGTGACATCGGGCGTTAAATGCGAGCTTTTGATCGCGGATATTTTATCACAGTCCATGGTATTTTAACGGATGTACAGGCAGTGAAACTACCTGGTAAAATACACATAAAATAATTGTTTCGAATTTATTTACCCGATAAAGTTTGCGAAATTTCAGTTACGTAATTTTGAAATCAAGACTTTTTTTTTAATTTCGAAAGCAGACCTGAAGCATGCCATGTTAATTAATTAGAGTGTGAATCACCACAGGAAAGGTGAACACATTATAGGCTTTCATTACATTAGCGAGGTGAAGTTCACCACACTCGCACGTTTCATTACGCTTTCTCTAGTCTGTTATGACCTCAAATGTAAAGATCAATTTCTAGGAATTAATTCTGGCAAGATCCGGCTGGAAAAAAACCATGTACTGTGCGGTCGAGGTTGATAAATGTACTCACTAAAAGCAACCAATCCTTTGTTTGCGCATAACTCATCTGGCAGTTCAACGTTTTACTGGCCGCAGACGATGAAATCACTCCGCACCCTCATTGACCTAGTTTTTGACACTTGTTTGCAGTAATGTTCTAGAATAAACTGATTGGTCTCTTTTTCAACGTTTATAGGCCAAAACGTGACTTCACTGCTAGAGGTGAGAGCAACATCTGTCTGACAGGGCCACGCATCTAGACGGCAGTGTGCCCGATTTGCTTAGCTCAACATCTCCCTTAAAAAAGGTGAACTTATTTGGTTACTCCCACGGCCAAAGATTTACTAAAAAAAATGGCTGGAAATGTTTCTAATTTTATCAAAGAATAGGTGGTTTTGTTTCTAATCTTCTGATCTCCGCGGACATAATGTGAGACTCTTGCCAGACCTGTCCAGACCTCTGCTACTGCCCGCAGCCGGGCCGTGCACTAAAGCGTTAATACCCGCGACACCTTGTCCTAATTCTAGCTCTGTCGCTTGTAATTTAATGTCAAGAGGCATGGGAGTAAAAAAACAGCGACGGTTCATGGAACCATTCGCTAAAGTCTGCGTCAAAATCACATTCATCCAAGACGTACCACCCATAAATAATTGTTTTCGCTCTTCAGTTGGATGAGCAACCAACATTTAGAATATAGAAAGCTGGAACATCACTGCGGGTCATCGACGCCGACAAAAGTAGTTCTTTCTCCGCTATTCCTCCCCATCCGTGCCCCCGCCCCCCCCCCCCACCACCCCCTCCTAACCCCACTCCAACCAATGGATTCTCCTTATTGCCATTTTCTTTAAATTTTTACTTTAATAAAACTGAATGTATAACGCATTGAAAGTGTTACGTTAAACAATAAAAAGTATGCACTTTTTTATAGAAACTGTTTCAAATCGTTCAATAACTAGATCTCCTGACTCCAAAAACTGTGTGCAGCGCCACAGACCAACAGGAGCGCAATATGCCTGGTCCTTTTTAGCATGCACCTGTCTTCTGTTTTTCACCATTGCATAAAAAGGATGGGTGAAAATGCGAATGGAAAGTTCCGTTGCGGAAGTTGAAATGTGCGCGTTGTTAACATGCGCAGGTAACCGTTCCGCTTTATGTACAAGAAGGTCAAACGAACCAGTGGATGGACTGACTTACTTTTTAGTGAATACAGAAAAAAACACGATTTGATCTTTTCAAACTGAAAACCTGTTATTAGATTTGGCGTGTAGCGTTGTTTACTCTAGCAGACATACTTTTTTCCATGACCACGTTACAGGGGGTGCATACTCCCCTCATTTATATGACGACTTAGCTTTTACCTTTTTGATCTGATTAGTATTCAAATTTGTTTTTCTCATCCCCCCCCCCCCCCCAAAAAAAGTCACAGTGCCATTGTAGTGATTTGGCATTTCAAGGATATGGTGTAAAATAACTTTTTCTGGCGGAGGAGGGCATGGGGTGTTGTTTTTTTTTTAGGTCAAATTTTATATAAAAAAAAATAACATACGAAGAAATGGCCAGCAATGTGGACAAATGACTGATGTATTTATAGCAAAAGTCGATGTCCTCTTTCGTCTTTTTTTTTTAAAAAAAGCTTTTAAAGTTATTCTACAAATCTGACCCAGTCTGACCCGAAGGCAGCTGTTTGTTATGTGATTCGATGTGGGTCATACGTACCACTTTA
The DNA here is from genome assembly GCA_949752745.1 of Protula sp. h YS-2021. Lineage (NCBI taxonomy): Eukaryota > Metazoa > Annelida > Polychaeta > Sabellida > Serpulidae > Protula > Protula sp. h YS-2021. Next base: position 41,030,477 of record OX457030.1, on the reverse strand, counting down.
GGTCACGAACATAGCAGACAAAAAAAAAGAGATTACAATTTGGCTTGGTATGCTATTTATCACACCCACGTATTGAGAACGTGCGCACAGTAAGAGAAAAACAACTTATGTAAGTTACTATCTATAGACCAATGATTTCATGAAAAGCGGCGGGCCCTGCGCGTGCAGAAAAGAAACGGACAAAAGCCACGTAATAACGTCAAGAGGCCCTTTGAACATTATATCGAAAGGGGATTAGATAAGTAAGCCGGGGACGGAGTCGGGCCTCGTGTAACATTCTTCCGTTACTTTATACGGTCATGAGATATTTTAATGAAGATACATTATCTCAGATATGTGTCTTTATCGTATGTTAAAGACAGGACACTCTTTGATTGGGTATATGTGTTTCTAAAAATAGAAAATTACTTCCTTTTTCTTAGCTCTAGATCAGAGTAAAACGCGTTTATGATCAATCTGTCTGTATTCTGCTTGTACTGCGAAGTGATAATCATTTCACTGTCAACAAAATGCAATTCTTGATTTTTCATCAGCATTTGACAGACTTTGCATTAATGCAACCAAGTTATGTGATTGCATATTTAATCAAGGCTAAGAATATAAATAACATCTTCGCCCAATGTGCTCGCTTCACAGCTGTCGAAAATTTGCTCCAGCATGTCAACTTCACAAGCGCTTCAGGAAAGACAACCCAAAACCCACACTGGCAAAAACAAAAAAAAAAACAAAACAAAAAAACAACAACAAAAAACAACAAAAAACAAAAACAAAAAAACAGGGGCATTAGTAACGCCACCCGTGGAATTCTTGAACTAAAACCACGTGTCACGTGTTCCGAGTTCTGGTTAAACATGTACTACCACTATCCGCACTGCAAATGTTTTGTCTGTTTACGCAAGATCACTCCCGGAGGTACAATGGCTTAAAGCAGTATTAGGGCAAAGCGGAAGCGTTAATATTTAATTAAAATTCCAACCAGCTGAAGTAATGTCCGTGACTTCATTCAGGAAAACCCTACGTATGCACTCTCTTTCTTGGGGATTTCTGTCAGAGTTTTTCTTTAAAATATACATTTATTCGCTGAATGACAGCGACATGTTAAATATTTTGTAAAATGTGTGTAGCTGAATATGTTTTTTTTTTTTTGGAAGACTGCACTGTTGTTTGCAAGAAAAAAAACCAGCCGGACCAAACTTCTCAACATTTTTTATGATGAACGATACTGTTTTTATCTAGGCCGTAAGTTTCTCTACCCGCTTCCAGTAAGTGACTCCTTGAAACAAATTCAGTGCAGTATGTTTTGGATGCACAGAAAACGCATAAACATGGTCGTGGTCCACATTCACGAATGAACCTAGAGTTTCTCTAGATTAAATATTCAGTCGCTTTCACCTTACACACACAAGAATGTCTTCCACGTCACTGTCTTCGATATCATGCTCCTCGATAAAACACCACGTTCGGTAACGAGTTGTTGTTGTTGTTGTTGCTATTGTTTGTGTGTTTGTTGTTTCAAGAAGCAAATTGCTGACTGAATTAATCGATGACATTTCGTGCTAGATTGGTCCGAAATGATACCGAGGGATTTATCGGAGCTAGACTGTACACGCAGTGTGATTGAGAAAAAAAAAGAGTCCGTTGAATGACGTGGCAATATATATAAATGACTCATAACGAAAGGACAGAGTGGACGTATATTCGGTAAGTGGCGAACGAGTTCAGAACCAAATCGAAGAATATCGGAGGAAAGCTATGCTATGCTGTGAACGTGACCTGTACTCAGAGAGTGTACCCTGTATTTAACCCCGGTATTTACTTCAATAATGACTGATATGGTGCGAGTCATATGAGATAAGCGCTACGGTTAACGCGAGCGATTGCATCACGCTTTATGGCGTGATTTTGTTTGGGGGGTCGCTAAGTGGTCTTACAGGCGATTCAGGACTGAGACCCCCCGTGCATTTCGTCCTGGGCTATCACGTGCGTTAAGACTGAGTACGCGAGACCTGCAGGCACAGGGCGGTCATTGTAAAACGCGCGAACGGGAAAGAAATCTCGCACATTTCTCCTTTACATTAACAGATCCAGCTGTGGTAACTTGACCCGAACCTGGGCCTTGCCAATCATTCAATGTTTTCCCAAGTACTCGAACCTGTCCAGTTATGAGAGCTAGTCTTGTCTTGGCGCTGGGTACGCGATACAGAGACGCTTTGAAAGCGACACAGTCTAGTCGAGAATATTTGTGCTACAAGCTGGATCAGCTTACATGTTACTTTTTATAGAAAAAAAAGCTTATCAATCAATGGTATCTTTTTTAAAGGCGGGCTTCAAATAAGTAGACAATTTACTTGTAATTTCAAACGTGAATCAGCAGAATCGCGAACTGCTCCACGAATAGCGACTAGCGCATACTTTTTAGGGACGAAACCACATTCGACAGTTTCAGGTCAACAAGTTATTAAAGGGTAAAAATACACAAATCCGAACTGTACGGTGATGCGACGAAAATGAACGACCTAACTGATGAGCGATCAACAGGCGAAATTGAACAAAGTAAAAAAAAAAATGGTTATTTCAAAGATACTCATTAATTACGGTAACAATGAATGTGTATTTGGGTTTACGTATTTTTAAAATTTCAACTGATTAAAAACAAATAAAAAATTGTGCCTTTCCACACGCCCATCGCCAGGAAACAGAAAGCGAATAATAAGGTTTTTGGAAAATTTTGTAATCGTTATATTGCAAAGAATAAAAATAGGAAATCACAAATCCGAACTGATGCGACGAAAATGAACGATCTAACTGATGAGCGATCAACAGGCGAAATTGAACAAAGTAAAAAAATGGTTATTTCAAAGATACTCATTAATTACGGTAACAATGAATGTGTATTTGGGTTTACGTATTTTTAAAATTTCAACTGATTAAAAACAAATAAAAAATTGTGCCTTTCCACACGCCCGTCGCCAGGAAACAGAAAGCGAATAATAAGGTTTTTGGAAAATTTTTTAATCGTTATATTGCAAAGAATAAAAATAGGAAATCACAAATCCGAACTGATGCGACGAAAATGAACGATCTAACTGATGAGCGATAAACAGGCGAAATTGAACAAAGTAAAAAAATGGTTATTTCAAAGATACTCATTAATTACGGTAACAATGAATGTGTATTTGGGTTTACGTATTTTTACAATTTCAACTGATTAAAAACAAATAAAAAATTGTGCCTTTCTACACGCCCATCGCCAGGAAACAGAAAGCGAATAATAAGGTTTTTGGAAAATTTTTTAATCGTTATATTGCAAAGCATAAAAATAGGAAATCACAAAAAAAAAAAACAACAAATATATACTCCTCATAAACTGTGTGTGAAGGGTTTTCATGGCTTTTGTTTGTTTGTCTGCTTGTTTTTTTTTTTTCTTGCAAACCTGTCGGAAACCAAAACAGGACACAAACGATCGAAGCCACAATGCACTCAGTGCCCTAGGAGACTGCCTGGTGGCACGAATCTGACCTGCGCATTCCACACGTTTTTATGACAGACAACTTTATGTGTGGAGAATATTGGCTGGAGGATACAAAAAAAAAAAAAGGACAGCTAGCCTGGAATCAGCCAGCAGCTGTCTAGACGCTGAAAGAGCCTTTAGCACTCTGCCAAACATCAGCTCTTGAACATAAAATATGTTCGACACAATGTCGCAAGACCAGTTTCAATTTCATCAAATCTGAAGTTATATTTGACTTTATAGCAGGGGTTGCTACAGACGTCAGCAGTTATCCCCCAAAATGGGGGCGAAAAGTAAATAATTTATTGACTCATTATTACCTTCTGTCTGTCTGTCTGTCTGTCTGTCTCTCTTTCTCTGTCTGTCTGTCTGTCTGTCTGTCTGTCTCTCTCTCTCTCTCTCTCTCTCTCTCTCTCTCTCTCTCTCTCTCTCTCTCTCTCTCTCTCTCTCTCTCTCTCTCTTTGGACAGCTTGAACAGGGGAGGAGACGAAAAGCACGATTGGGGTGCATTTAACACCTCCCCCACCCATCCCTTCGAATTCTGTTTCGCATAGCAGACATTTGCGGCCTCCCCTTCCGGTATAACTTAATCAGGGAATTAGTAATTTTCCAAATTCGCCATATACCAATCTATTAGCAGTAAACAACAATGAATAATCAGGAATGCAATATACACAAATAGATAAACCACAACATACATATGTCGGAACATTTACATTTTCTTACACACAAGGCTTGGCAAAAATAGTTTAGGAGGAGTGTAGAGTCCCGGGGAGCGAAAAGAAAGGAGTAAAGCTGATTTACTAGACTGGCACCCTTTCGTTTTCTTAATATACGCGCGATTATTCCGGCTATAGCATACCCCAGGGGGCCACTCAGGTATCAACTAGAAATAGTAACCCCTTTTTTTAACCAAACGCAGAGTATAATTCTGAAAGAATTTGTGAGTAATGCGGAGTACTGAATGGAAATGACCCTCCTTTTTTTAACGAAAATGGCCCTCCACACGGACCTCAAAATTACTCCGCTTTTTTTCCGTTTGGACACGCATGGTAACAGATATGATACCAAGTTGGGTAACACACACAGGACGAAGACCAACTGAATGTTTTGGCAATTGGTTGAAAACTTTCAGCCGTTACGACGTAAAAACATGCAGCCAACAATTTTCCATGGTGCATGTAACATGCAAGCAGTCAAATAAAAATGCGCCACACGCAAGTTCTATTAGCTTAGTTTCAAGTGCAGTGGAGAAAAGGTTCAGTCGGTACAGACGGAGTCTATTTTTACGAGACGATACATTACGTCTTTATGCAACATGATATATGCGAGGTTATCTAGCACCACTTAGCACAAAGAATGTAACTTACATAAACAGCTTTGTCTGATTCATTGGTATTTTATTCCGTTCGCAGTGTTGTTGCGCATGCGTACTTGGTAAAACTGTGCCACTCCCCGATTTACTGAAAGAAAATGAAAATGCAAGCGGAAAAAAATATGTAATTTGATTCGACTATCGATCCAGACATACCCCCCACCCCCACCCTCCCCCGGGGGCACGACTTATCTAGTAACTACGCCTCTTGTAAAATGCGTTGGGGTGTGGGGTGGGGCGGTTCATGCATATAATAAACCCTTTATTTTCAGACACCAGGCTGTCCGTGTTTCTCTCTGGGGTTCACTTTAACTTGAACAGTGATACTACCTAAAAATAAAATACAGCCAGATTGCGCAAAGATTAAACAAAACATTGAGACATTATTTGCTTATATTGGTGATTCCTTTTCCATTCTGGCTAGATGTGAGTCCCGGAAGACCGAGCACCCGGTGTTGCGTTGTAAATTGCGCCTCGTGCTGGACTGCCATCAGTTTACTCGAAATATATCTGCGCATCGGGCAACGGATGCGCATCGGGCAACGGATGCATTGTAAATGGAGGGACTAATGTACACAAAGCATCACAGCTCCATATGTCACATTTTTAGCAATACTATTTCTCATTTTATAAATATTATCAAAAAAAACTATTGGTAAAGCAGAAATTCATCACGTTTGAAGAACAAAACATAAAAAAGTACCAAGTTAAGTTGCTGTTCTAGAGTATACAAATCATCAAAGTAATTCAAAGGGACCATATACAACAGCATGAACGGTAATTAATCTATTTTGTTATGCTTTATTGGGGGCTACTTAAAGATAATCCAGGCCTAATATTATAATTGCTGACACTGAAGTCAAAATTACACAACAAGTGAGCAATATTGATGACACCTTATCAAGGCTCCCCAAGAAGAACTGTTGAGAAGACTGTGATGTTTGACCTTGTTTGACCTCGCTGATCAGGCGTGTGTTAGATAGAAGTCAAACAGCTCGTGAACCGTGCTCAGCGGTGATTGCTCTACTCAGTGAAAGCGTCATCCGAATCAACGGGTAGACGCAGAGACAGAAATTCTTGACGGAAAGTCAATACGTATTCCACTTGTGACACCGCACTAAAACCGGGGGGGGGGGGGGGGGCGAGGATAAGCGCTCCCGAGTTCCCCAGGAAACCAAACACACGGTCGCTAAAAGTTATGGATATATTCTTGTGTCTCCATGCTGTATCACCAATAGAATCGATGCACCAAGTGGCATCGTTTTCTATTTACGTGCCGGGCATTACTCCCCAAATCTCCTTAAGCTAAAAAAATACAAGCTTAGAAAAATGGTTTGTTCGCAATAAGCTGCTGCCAAACAAGATCAAAAAAAGGACGAATTGGATTAATAAAGGGGTACGTGACACAGGGAACAAATGCGAAGACTGGTGTTTAAAGAACGCTCTCAGAATCAGTTTTAATCACTAATGACCAAACATTTCTGCTCCCACAAGACATTCTAGGTGACCTACTAACCTAGAAAATAACATCCTGCTATTTTTAGCACAAAGTAATTACAAAAAGAGGCTCTGTATGGAGAGCTATATTTAGCTTGACAGTGTTCGGCAAGACAAATGTTTTATTGACGCTTTTGGAAAGCTAAGAAATCAATTTCAAACCAGAGCGGTCAGCGCACCTTGGCGTTTGTATAGACTGGACAGGTTTTTAACGGAAGTCTTTAGCACAGATGGCATTGCACTTGCATACCAGTGTATATTCAGTGTGAGTTCCAGCTACGAATGCACGCTGATTTGTACGAGGTAGTAGGGGATTCGACCAGGGTACCCTCCACTTACAAAACAAGCACCTTAACAACTGCACCACGCAAGTGAACTGAAAGAGAAAAGCATTGTTTAAACTCTTGATATTTTGCAAGCGTCTCTAGCTACTTAAAAATAAAACGACTGCGATTGGGATCATGATTTATCTCGTGTTAAATCAACTGATACATGCATACAATTTTTGACACAATTCAAATTTACTGTCACTACACACAACTACAATATATATATATTGGTGTAAGGGGAGGGGTGGTGGGTGTTAAAAGCAGTGCGATTTTTGCGTTCTAATGCATTCGCCGCCAGCAAGCTAGTTGGTGTGATCTGTCACACCGGAGATGAGACGGGGTTTAAATAGACAGAGGGGGGCGTGTGAGGGGCTCGGTGCCTGCTGCTAGGGGATTACTCAGGAGTGAGCATGCAAGCAAGAACATCTGTAAAATAAACATAGAGGCCATAATTCGGCCTGCTATCGCGTTCGCCGGTAGTGTGCCCCCACTCCCGCAGACAGGGAGGCGGGAACAAAAAACATGTTTAAACACAATTAACAAATAAACACTTAATTGTCCATTAAACTCTTGATATTTTGCAAGCGTCTCTAGCTACTTAAAAATAAAACGACTGCGATTGGGATCATGATTTATCTCGTGTTAAATCAACTGATACATGCATACAATTTTTGACACAATTCAAATTTACTGTCCAAAGGATCCCAATCGTTATTGAGGGAAGTAGTGGTCGGACAGATTTTGGTAAGGTTTAATGTGAACCCATTTTTAACGCGATGATTCTAGAACAAGTCTTACGCATGGCCAATGGAACCGACAGGTACTGTTGGTACGCGTCCGATTTCCAGTCCCCTTGCGTTTTAATAATATAGGTTGGTAAGCCACACGAAAAGGCAAATGATGCACCACCCCGTCGAAACGAATGCCCACTGTAGTCCTCTGCTTTGAGACCGACTTGGGTGAGTAGGGTACGCAGTGTGTTGACAAAAAGACTGTGTGTCAAGGGGACAGTGCTGGCACCTTTGCGGAAGGAGAATAGGGGGCGTTGCTGTCAAGATGGACCATGTCCAGGTGTTTCGACATGGCCGTTACTGGACATAGGACGGATCCAGGGATAAATGGAATGGGAACTTCTAATCTCCTGTCGAAATTCTGCAACGTTTTTGTATGCTTCACGGAGATGACGCCTCCCTCGGTACTCGTGGTATAGTCGTCTCTGCAGAGGTCTTTCCTGCAGTCGTGGCTGCACGACGTCCTTGTGAGGAGGGTTGATTTTCGAAAGTAACAGAAGAAAGCCACTAGGCATGCAGCCCAAAAACAACACTGAAATGAGTCTTGAAGTGTTAGGACGTTGTGCAGACGTTGTAGAATAGCAATTGTGATGGGAAGTTTCTGCTTGGGTTGCGTACCTTTGGTGTGGACAATGCCTTTTAGCGTCGTTGATAGGACGAAATTATCGTCCGTAGGGCTTGGATATCCAAGCTCCAGGTGGAGCACGCGTATTCCTGCTAAATAACACCGTATGGACTGTGGTCTCAGCGTTCTTGCCAAAAAAGCACTAAAACGGGCGACAGTTATTTTGCTCGCGGGCACGGGTGTATATCTGTAGTAAGCGCAAAACCGCAAGAACGTATCTCTGTGGGTCCTGTAGGCAGACTTGGTCGCTTCTGAGAACGCAGCACGACGATAAGCTCTTAATTCGCCATCCAGTGTGGCCTCTTGCTGAACCACTCCTGTATAATGAAATTAAACGACGCTTGTGACATATTATTCGACATTTTTTCCATGTGCACTCGGTGTGCCACGTACGTTGCGTGGGGTAGCAAATGTAAACGGCTAATTGAGTCGGCAAGTTTATTGTTATTTGTAGAAATATACTTTGCTCGTATCCGAATATTGAAAATGGCACAAGTCATTAGCATGTCCCTCAGAATGTCACTGCCTTGCTTATTCCGAATGGCGAATCTATTTAGTGCATGGAGAGTTGTTGTGTTATCCGTATATAGCAGAACAACCGAGTTACACAGGGTGGGGCCCCATCTATGGATTGCTAGCGCAGCCGCAGCCAGTTCCTTTATGTTAATATGTGCAGTATTGAGTTCCTTAAAATCGCTCGCCCAGCGTGTATATAGCCAATCGGTAACGCGTGATTCCTTAACTAGGGCCGCTGCCCCAGCAACGCCGCTGGAATCTGTCACAATGTATGCAGCTTCGGGCCTCGCCTTGCGGAGAAAACAGGACGTGCCATTGAAGTAAATGCATAAATCGAGAATAGCCTGTAGCGACAGCTTTAAATCACGGGAGACGCGAGCGCGATGATTCTGCTTTCTAAGTTTGCTCATCTGGTCAATGAGCCGGCGGAGGGCGGGTCTCACTGAATGGATAACCGACGCAACCCAGTTTAGGCGACCTATAAGCACCTGAAATTCACGCTTTGTAGCGGTTCTGTTTTTGCTTCCCCACTCCCTAAGGGTACGAACGACGTCCGTGAGCTTCTGATTGGGGATGGAAAGTATTCCGGATTCCGAGTCAATGTTAATACCTAGAAAAGTGATGTTTTTGGAGGGGGAGACACACTAAAATAAACATAGAGGCCATAATTCGGCCTGCTATCGCGTTCGCCGGTAGTGTGCCCCCACTCCCGCAGACAGGGAGGCGGGAACAAAAAACATGTTTAAACACAATTAACAAATAAACACTTAATTGTCCAATAAATCTTATTGTACACATTTCTGATAACCAATACACGAAAACCTGGTTTATCGGGAGAGCGTTGGGATTGACAGAATTTGACCGGATTAGCAAGGTGTCCAGATTGCTCATATTATGCAATAATGAAGTGTTCGCACCGCCGGCAATCTGACCGTCACCGTACTGCCCCCTCTCCAACCTCGGGTGTTCTGCCTTTCAATTTTGCACGGGTGATAAGGAGCCTGGATTCTCGACATTTTGGCATGTTATGATTTAATTCCTTCACCTAATGGGTGCTTTTATGCTTAATTGATCCAAATTACCAATCGCATCAAGTAAAAACTGATCAAAATAAACTGCAAATGGAAATGTGTTTGCATTGACTGATTAATGGACAAAAAAAACAGAAGAAACTTTATTACTATGTTAGCAAGCACTAAATTTTTTCCGCACAAAATTCCCGACCCAAATTAAGGGATGACAGATAACTGGTGCTCAAACGTAAGGGGGAAGCGGTAGGGGGTAGGGGAGGGGTTGTACCTCAATATTTCCTAACGGATCCTTCAAAAAAGATTTAAAGAATTGTGTTTCCATTTTTGTCTCGATGAATAACATCATTCAATTAATTTCTCTGAAAATTTTAAAAATCAATATCAGACACTTATAGATATAAACGCTTGGGAAGCATTATCTAACTAGAACCCCATTTCGCTAGCGAAATGTTAAACACTTGACACAAATAAAAGCGCAAAAATACTTTCTTCAATGGTGTATTTCTTCAATAATATATTGCAAACAACACAGCTTGAATACCTCTTATAAGGCGAGTAGTGTTTGGTTTTTGTTGACTTGAAGTTTTATTGGCTGATCAGGCATACGCCGTGTTATCTATTTACGCAGTGACAACTCGCACAAAGCTGAGCAATTGTGTGCTCTGTGCTGTGCGTGAAATGCTACGCATTTACTTGCAAAAATACACTCTTTTCACATGGCGTTTTAAACCAGAAATGAAATCGAAGGTGAAAATAAAAAGTGTCATGCACACGTTCATATCACGTTCTATCTAAGTCCCAAGTTTCGTGGCCCTAGGGCCCGTGATGCTAGTGGAGGAGATGACACAAGAAATCCGATCACTGTCAAGAAAAAAAGATACCAACGGCTGCTCGCACAAATTCAAAAACACCTTGCAAGCTAAAGGTTTGTGAAGTGTTAATTAAACAGTTCTCAAACAGAAGCAGTCATATATATTTGTTGCAGCACATTCTTGTTGACATTATCTGGGAGCCACACGCAAACAGCAGTCAAAGACTGCACCATATTCTTGTCCGAATGAGAGGGTATTCACAAAAGAAAACCACTGTTGTATCTGAAAAATGTTGTATGGTGTCCGAAAAAGAAAAGTTTCACAATTACCCAAGTTCTTATTTTAAAAAATGTGAAATTAAAAGGGATTTAACCATTTTGTTCGCATTAGGGAGTTATCCATATCGTAAGGTCTGTCTGGAAACAGTTTTACTTATTATCATACATTTAGAAATATTCATAAGCTCTCGCCCAATTCGAAATCGGGATTCAGGCCAATCTACAATCAAGTATTGTTTGATTTTGCGTAAAATTAAACACATGGACGAAGTACGTCATTGTTGTATGCGACTCATTTGATGTTCACCGTAGATTCATATCTCAGAAAACATGTTCTATAGAACTATGTTTTAAGTCTGTTAAAGGGTTCAAAAGAGTCTCTTCTCACAACAAAACAAACCATTTTCATCTCTCCCCCAGCGGGATCAAAGATGAATGAGCCGAACAAATGAAGCCCGATGTACAAAGAAATGAAGGCAGCATAATGACATACTCATTGCCATTTATGTTTTTAATTAAAGCCTTGTAGTTCAGTTTAAATCAATATTCCCAAATAATACAAAATTGCTTTCAGAAAGAAATACCGAGAAGTATATATATATAGATATATTATTCAGTTCATTTTATCGCTAAAATGTGCCAGCATTATAAATATCGCCTTTATTCCTTATTTCACATTCGAACTGTTGTTGTTTTTAAAATTCTGTCGTTTTTTGTGGTTAATTTGACGAAACAATATCAAATATTGCTTTAACACGCGTGAAAAATAGTATTAAAGAGAGTTTAAAGACGGCAGCTTCGGAGTTCATACAAAACGCCAAAGATATTGCCAAATCTAAAGGACCTAATGTTAAAATGAACGCAAAGACACAAAATAAAGTAAATTCAAACAATGCTTTAGCGTACACAGACAAAACCAAAATTGCAGACAGTTCGAGAACATCAACTTCGGGGCCTATACAAATCGCGACAGATAAAGTCTACCTGAACTGCAGTTAAAGATAAACCCAGAAACACAAAACATATTCTGTTTAAAAGTATCAACAATCATTGCATATTTTATAGGAACTAAAATAATATATTTCCTAAGTCTCTGGTTCCTTCAGATGATATCAGAAAAGAGATGATGATCCAAACAAGTAAAAAACTAAGTAAATTGATTGTGTACTGTGCGATTACTTTTCCACAAAACTTGACAAACTTACAAAAAGTCAGGACAGTGATTTTCAAACGGAAGTGGCCTATTTTAAAAGTTTAAATGTAAATATAACAAACAAATGCCGTCAAGAATAGAACAAACTCAGGACGCATGTGCCACCGCTTTTGCTTCGGAGATGCGAATTTTTTAATATTCTCAATTCTGAAGTTATTAACATTTCAGAATATCGGTGGCATCCACAATTCAATGTACTGTTGACAGATTGCAGATTGATGACAATCGACACACTTCAGTACCATATTCAAAGCTGATCAAGAACATTCGAGCTTTTGACAGACATTTCACACGTACAATTCATTGGCTGTCTACACATAACAGGTGAGGATAATTATGAAATTCATAACTCAAACTGAAATCATAGCAACCAAGATGTCTAGACGATGTGCGAATTAACACGAATGCAAATGAAACACCGAGACGAAAACATCGGGGTCCAACGCGCCAATCAACAGAATAAATAGAATTAACCTTAAACTAATGAATACGTTCGTGTCGGTGTTAATCTCATTAGCTTCCATGACTTCCAGCGATATTCCTGTATGTGTACGTTGCCTTATAAAGCGGAACTCCTCATATCTGGGCCTATCAACACTGGAGTAAGCTTAAACAGAAAAAATATCAGCAGAGATTTTCCCATTGCAGCAGCTTTAACAAACATATTTAGTTTCTGGTCTCAGAGAAATTCCCCTATTTACTCAATAAGTTATCTTGATTTGAAATATTCAAGACCACTTAAAACAATTACATTTTGTGTCAAACCCAACAATCAGAGCTGCTTAGAATACGTTCAGGGTTTTGCAGCTGGAATGTGGTCACATTTCAGTGTTTGAAACGTTGGAAACAAACTTAAAAACTCAGTTCTTCTGTTTTAAAAGCTCATTGACCAATAAGAACAAATGATATCACATCTAGATGTTATTTCTACGGGATCACTTGCATTTTTAGGAAGCCTCTGATGGAAAGATAGAAGTGGCTGAATAAGAGATATGGTGCTAAAGTGAACATCAAAGGGTTACGTAAGAGGTTTTGCGTAACTGCAAGTTACATTTCTATTTGACGGATGGTTGAGGAAGATCCACTCAGGTAATTCGTTTAATATCTTATTATTTTGACATCACAAGTGTTTCAGAATGTTCTGCAAAATGCAGGTACATTTAAAATGCTTCATGGACAAAATGACTCATAAGTGTCAGCCGAACAAAACAAAATAGACCAAAGAAGCTGGGCCATGCTTTGATAGCGATTGTGATTGATAAGAATCGTATTGTATTCCTGTTCAACATGTGTGATTACCACGTGTCGATTATGTCAAAGTATGGCCAACATGTACACAAGTGAAGTGCAAAGCGCTTTCTGATACGGTGGGGCCCATATCAACCAGATATAAGTACTATATAGTACAGCAATCTAGTAAGGTCTAGCGTTACCAGATGTGCTAGACTACTAAAAAGCGTTCGGTACAGATTCGGTACAGTTTTTGCCCGTGTCTTCTTAATTAAGTCTAACAGATAATGTATTTCAGCCACGTTTACCTCTAGATAAGATTAAGTAGTGATGCTGATTTCATCAGCAAATATATACTTTACATCGAAACCATTCAATCCTTAAACATTGCGAAATCAATTAAAACACTAACTTCTTAATTTCAAATTGTAACACATTCAAAACCACTGTAATTTCTTCTATATCAGTTTGGGTTGAAGTTTGGTCATGTATGCTTGATGACTCCGTAATATAAATAAAGAATCAGGAAGTAAATTAGACCTGTGAGCGATCAATTAAAACAATTGATTGTACAATATGAAAGTCGAAAATGATGTCACATACATCATATGTATCGTTGGACACAGTGAGTGACTGTTTCCTTTTGATGTAGTTTTATTGAAGAACTATGCATTTTCGAAACTTACGCTCTAAATCACTTGCGCTTAAGTAATTTATGTTATATATGTAACAAGACAAAACCCAAAAATTATAGAATGGGCTCGGAACTAGTATTCTTGTGACTTACTTGGTGTACTGGCAGGACATTAGATTTGCATCCATAAAGCAAAGTTAAAAGGAACAAAACTAAACATGAACATCATTAGTTTAGGCATAGCTGTTTATTAACATGAATAATGAAAAGTAATTTTAGTCATTAGATAATTTGGTCCACCTAAAACCAGGAAGAAAATTTTGGAAAGAAATCGCAATTTCAGGCTGATCAAAGTAAAGCCATTATCATGATGCGGTCAAAATAAAGGTCTAAATATCGTGTATTCGAAGGATATCAGTAGTGCGGTTCAAGCTAAAGCTTAGGTACGACGTAATCAAGCCAACAAACAATAAAAGGAACTCAGCTATCACAAACACCATGCATAAAACTTTTACCTTGAAGAATGCTTGATATGCCTGTTTATATGTGTGTTTGTCTTGACTTACTTTCTGCTGAAACTGGGTAAATGGGTCAGTGAGCTTTGGATTCAGTGATGCTCTCTCGGGTTGAGGCGGAATCCCAATTTCTAATTACGTGGTCAAGTAAAAAACCATGAGTAGTAATGTGCTTCTGTATTTCTATGTATATATGAACCACAAGAGGCTTTTGACCAGGTCACCTTCCATCACGTAGACAAATCGAAACTAACATGGTTATTTACCAGAACTAGCATGTGCCCCTCATATTAAAAATAGGTCAGTGGAAGTAGGTCAATGGTTCTATGTGTAATTCATTATCGTGAAAGGTACTTAACTGATTTACAAGTTCCTGCAAATTTAGTTATCTTATTGCTATGCAGTAAAACAATACGGTAGCAGCTGCCTGTCTGACCCATTTATGAAGCAATAGCGTTAGATTTTCTATTTCTGTCACATGAAGGAAGTAGCGCAACCAATTCAGCTCTCAAATCTCAGAAACACCCTGATAGATTAAGAGATTCCTTTTCTAATTCACCAAAATATTCTAAAATTTTATCTGCTTCTGGTGGCACTCATGGCTTTTATAAAAATTCTCTGCAATTTTATGCGGACAAACTAAGCACAACTACTTTCATCTCTCGTGAATCTACACTTAGACAGATACAGACGGTGATACTCGTAAACACACACAACTCACACACACATATTTCTTAATGTTTTATCTACAACAAAATTTCATTGAGAATGAGGCATGCCAAATAAAAAAAAACGAGATCTTCAAAGTGAATTTAACAGTTGCATTGATATCACACTTCAATGATATCAATGTCTTCAACCCTCAGAACGAAATGGAAACCTGCAATACTATAACATTATGGCATCGTTGGTGGTGCTGGCATGTAAAGATTCTTTATTTTACACGTCTGTCATTTTGTTAATAAAATGGAACCTTTGAACAATAATTTGTTCCATCTCAAGATCCCTACCGCTATCAATCTCTGTAGCTTTATTTGTCTGGGTCTCTTACGCAATATGCCTTTGTCCTGCATTTAGAACAGAGCTTTATTTCAGCGGTATAAGATGCTCCTTCACTCGGTGCACATTCGAGTGTCACTGACACAGAAACGAGACTAACATTGACTATTTATAGATCAATTACCAGTCACTCAGAATTTATTCTCGATAGCACAGAGCGACAAAAGAATTACATTTTGTGATAAATTGTTTCTTTTTAGTAACACAGTAAGAGAATACCCAGAAAAACTTAGTCGATATTAGTCAAAGTATTTGTAGCTTAATAACAGAAAATAGTGGGCTACAAACATTCTAGCGTGACGCACAACGGTAAATATGCCATCACGGAAGGGCGTTCACCTGAAGTGATTTACTCTGCAATTGATTTCTCTAAAATTATTTCAACGGCACAAAAATAGCAAGAAGCATAAGAAAATAGAACAAAAGGCTAAAGCACCCAATGCTGGGCTTTCTTTCGTTAATCTTCGCCAGCAGAGCTGAATGAAAAAAAACTTGATCAACTGTAACGGACTAAATTCGATTGGTCATTGAAAAGCCTTACTTCAAAACGTTACTCATTTCTAAGCGTCTAACCTGATATAATCTTACGAAACAAAACACTGCGCCTATGTATTTCCGTTCCAGTTTTTGTAGACTTTCGGTTACAGTGCCCATAACTAGTGAAGCCCAAAATGTTGCGTGCAATATGCGATTAAGATGGAACTGACAACACAATTTATAGATACCAATAACGATGTTTAGATAAGCAGTTATGCTGCAGGAATGTTTTGAAAATTGAGAGCTCACAGATTAAGCCATTCAATGAAACAATAGAAACACCATAATCCTGAAGGTGTTTCTTTCTGGTATGACTCCAGGTGGCTCCAGCTGATCAACTGAATTTTAGCCCAAGTTTGGACACCTGGTAGAATTTAATACTTTAATAATGCTTACATAGTTTCCTTGCAAAAAGAATGGCTCTTTCAAATTGTTTGCTGATCAGACATTCATACCCGAGTTTATCTTTTTAAAAGCTCCCAGATTTTGGAATCTTAAATATGTCAGCATCAGTTTAGGCTTGATTATGTAGGCCACATTAAACAATACCTTGTTATTTATCGCTACATAATCTGGGTCAGTGACGCACGCAAACATCAACTAATCTGGTGACGAGTGTTAAAGTTAAAAAAAAATAACTGCCATCTTTTTCAAAGCATTACCTGCATATCACAGTCCAAAGCCTGGTTATTTTAGGTCAGTACTGATGTTACACCCTTTTCCCTGCAAAACAGGTCTGAGAATGAAATGCTCTTGCATACAGGGACACTTAGAGGTTCCTCAGAAGCTCGGTTGGCCAGTCAGTCAGTCAGTCAGTCAGTAAGTCAGTCCATTTACACTTTGAAATTGAGGAATGCTCCAAGACTTTTGAATTGTGTGATGCATGAAAGCGTTTCCGTTTAATTCCCTTTTCTTTTCACAGCAGTTTGTCAGACTAAGCACCTTGAGACGGCTAGTGGAAGCAGAACCAAATTTGATACTTTACATGGTTGATCGCGTATTTCTTTGATTTGAAATGCATTTACATTTTCTGCATTACAAAAGAACATTGAAGCAATTGCCCTAACACAGCACAAGAGGCTCTAACAGCATATAGCTAGTGCCACAATGTACAATGTATCAGTAATTATGTGTCATGTGCTTCTCTTTGGTACTATTTACATGCAAAGAGTTTCAGTTTGATCTCTCTGTCATGTGGCTCCACATGTACATGTATACATTTAATTATTAACACTTGACAAGCCTTTGGCTTGCAAGAGTTATATGAATTTGTGCGAGCAAAATTCGTCCTTTTTTTTTCTTCTTGACACTTTTTCCGATTTTTTGTGTCTTCTTCTTCTCTGACACTGTGAGCCCTAGGACCATGAAACTTGGAACTTATGAAGAGCTTGATCTGAACATGTGCATGTCACTTTTTATTTTCGTCTTCGATTTCGTTTTCTTTGTTAAAACGCCATGTGAAAAGAGAGTACTTTTGCAAGTAAATGCACAGAAGTAAATGCAGTACATCACAGAACACAGTTGCTGAGCTTTGTGCGAGCTCTCACTGCGTAAATAGATAATACGCCGTATGCCTGCTCAGTCAATAAAACCTTAAGCCAATAAAAACCAAACACTACTCGGCTTATAAGACGTATTCAAGCTGTGTTGTTTGCAATATATTATTGAAGAAATAACCCATTGAAGGAAGTATTTCTGCGTTTTAATTTTTGTCAAGTGTTGAACATTTCGCTAGCGAATTGAGGTTCTCGGTGGCATTTTATAGTGTGCCGAGATTCAAGATTGATCAAATTTGGCATATATGTTCCATTGATTAATAGCAAACTGGCTTTTAATGCACTTTTTACATGAGCTTAATATAATTTTCTAATCCAAAACAATGTCAGTATAAAGAGACGGCTTATACCAAAGAGACTGTTAAAAAGACCACCAGGTGGCGTCAGAATAAACACGAGCTGGCAATGTGATTCTAGAACAATACGGTCGACAGTTGGAGGATTTTTTTTATTATTAAATATTCTATATATGCACAATATTAATTTGTTATGCGCTGCAAATTCTAGCTTCTCTTCATTCTGTCAAAGATATCATAGCTGAATAAAATGCAAAAATGCCTTAGTCACTTTAATTTTATTTGAGACCAAACTCCCAAGTCTTGATGGAAGAGGTTTGAATTATTGAACAAAGTGTCGCTCCGACATTTTTTGGCCGATTTCATAAATAGCTAGAATCTCAAAGGCGAAATATTCAGTATTTGGTCAAAAATAATATTTTTAAAATCACTTTCTCTTTTCGAGTTGACATTTCAAAACTTCTCAGCATGATCATGGCTTGTTTTTTCTTTAGTGACAAGCCAATATTGTTTTTTTTTCGGATTCCAAAACCTGTCCAAGAAACTTTGGTGCCAGTTCGAAACTTTGCCCCCAAAAACAGCTTTGCTACTTACCCTGTGAAACGGCATCCCTCCCCCACTACCTCCCCGGCCCTCACCAAGAATTGCGCGTAACAGAAGTTAGCATTTATATAACATTCAGTGTATTTAATATGATCAAATGGGATTTTCTATCCACGCATCTTTCTTACAAAACCAACACAAGCATGTCACTATGCAAATAAAGCAGACATCTTTCATGCTCTTTGGTAATGCACAGAGTGGCTTTTGGCACACGCTTATGCAAATGCTGCTGCAGCCCTTACGCCTGCCTGCAAATCCCTTTTTGTTTTGGCCTTAGTTTTCATTTTCGCAATCAAAACGCGAAGCAGAAAAAGAGTGATTTTTGTCACCAAAAGCGATGCTTTATATGTAATATATAACATATGTGCCACTTTTAAATTAAGTGCAGAGCTGTCAAATCCATTAAAAATGCAAAGCTTAAACTAGTGAAAAGTGGAATGCTATGTGGCACATTTCTCTCCACTACGGTTTTCATTTTCAGTGCTGCCGCATACGCCCAAACACACAATAACAAGCATTTTTTTGCGTCCGTGATTTTGAAAAAAAAAAAAACAAAACGTTCAGCAGTGATGCCAAACAGCTAATGTGCTAAAGAAATAAATGATTTGTTTGCATTCCTCCGTTTGCCAATCGTCGTGGTAAACGCAAAAGGCATCGAACCGCCTTAAAAACCTAAAAATCTAATTGATATTCATTGATGTTATGGAAAAAAGCAGGGTTTAATAGAGCAGGGTTGTTCACTTTGTTTTCAGATTATAGAACCCCACTACAACCCTCCGTCACCATAAACTGGAGACTATCGAGGAATAGGCGGGCTAGCAATATGCGGTTTGGAGTCTGTTGTTGTGTTCAAGAATGCTATAGACAGGAAGAAAAACAGTCTTGTTTTCGTTTCATTTTTGTAAATAACTCGGCCGGAGATCTTCTTATATTTTTTCTCTATAAATTTAGACCCGACCGTAGTCGAATTTTTATTCTTATTAATTTCGGTGAACCGGCGTTGGCAAAGTTGTTTCGGTTTTTTTTTCCTCTGACAAAATATGGTTTAATAATTTGATATGACATTTGTATGATATAACAGTATCAATGTATAAGCTGCCACTCTGAAGCGTTTAACGAGTTCCTTGTGTTAAAATCCGAGCACCGAAGGCGGGAGCACACAAAATTTTAGCATAAATTTCTACTCTAACAGGTCATTTCAAACACTTTTTCTGCCTTCTGGGTAAATCTTTTTCATTTCAATATTTTCTACACCTGACCGGACGGTTGATTTCTTCTTTTTTTATATGAAAATGTTTAGATCGGCCGGGTAACTTTTTTATTTGCGATTTTAGTGACAAGGCCGGCGTATGAAAAATAAGGTTAGTTTTTATTCGAGTTAAATCCATCATAATGCCATGCGATGACAAAGTGACACCCGCGGGTGTTTATGTTTTGAAAAAAAGCACTATGTGCTGCATTGTCGGACAGACAGATGGACAAAGAATTCTTTCTTCATGCCTCAAGTTTGTATGAACACAATAGATTTGAAGGGAACGTATAAATCTGAATGTATCTAACTGGGAGGTGACGAAGAGTTAAATTCGATTCCTGTTGTATTTACCACAACGAATGTTTTCGCAGCCTAGTTTTCATGAGTTTACGGGGTCCAGGGCTCACCGTTTATTGTTTCAAACTGGTCTATCCAGGCCGAGAAAACACCCGCGTGATATACATCAGATAATTAAAGTCGCATATCGAATGTGTTTTCCAAGAATATGTGAATTGGGTTAATGAACAGAAAAGGTCGTGTTTTAATCGCGTTTTTTTGTGTGTGTGTGTGTGATAGGGTGTCTACTAACGGAGTGTACGCAATTATTATATACTTTGATGAATGAGTTTAAATATGACTGCATTTTTGTACATGATACCAATCTAAATAATCCGAGGTAACTAAAAATCATGTCTCTAAAAATGCTTGACCGAATGAACTGTGCCGCCTCAAGTTTTAGGGCCATCTTGGAGATAAGCAAGTATTTGGTGAGATACTTTCCGAAACATCAAATAGACTATCAGTGACTTGTATTAAAAGTGTCTCGCCGATCTATTACTTTGGGTATCTCGCTAAAATATGAAAGGTTTAGCCTTGTAACGGGACATGCCGGGATGACGTCACGTCACGTTATACCCACTGCTTGACAGATCATTCATATCCGGGTCGGTATTTGTCGGCTTTCTATTAAATGCGCCGATTCAGGATCGAG
The DNA here is from genome assembly GCA_949752745.1 of Protula sp. h YS-2021. Classification (NCBI taxonomy): domain Eukaryota; kingdom Metazoa; phylum Annelida; class Polychaeta; order Sabellida; family Serpulidae; genus Protula; species Protula sp. h YS-2021. The sequence continues at coordinate 41,009,826 of OX457030.1, read as the reverse complement.
GTCTGCTATTACACGAAAAAGACGGATCAAGCAGCTTTTTACGTAATATAAATACTAAGTGCATGGCGTTTTTTTTTTTTCAAACTTTTTTTACGGCAGGCGAAGAGCCATTACCAAAATAAGAAAAAGCCAAAAGTATAATTCTACGTGCCACAAAAAAGGAGAAATATTGACAACACTCGAGACATCCAATAAAGATAAGACGAGGTGACATAAGTCATATGAAAAAGGTGGGATTATAAGTGTGCTGGTAGGAAGATGTGGAGTCTTTTCTCTAATTCAAATGACATCGTTTGAAATTAAATCTAGCCCTTTTTCTTACCTTGAAAATAGAACATAATTTTATCAACCAATTACTCGGGAAAATATAGAGATTTAATATGGTTGTGCCAATTTTCTTGTTTGCTGCAGCTCACAGTGCTCAAGTTTTCGCGTGAAGAACGTGTAGTTTTTGACACGTATACAGAGAGCAATATTTACTAAAGAAAGGGTCTCTGACGTACACCAATGATATTTGTGATTCAGAAACTATGCGGCAATATCAAGGCAAAGTTCACTCCTTTAAAAAAGAAAAAGTTGTAAAAAAAAGTTGTTTATTTCCACGAAAGCTAAATGACAACACAGACAACAATGACTTCGGCACCTTTGGTCCTTCGTTGGACCGTGGTCCGTCTCTGGTGCAAGAGGTCATAATTTTAATGCCTGAAAATCACGTTTTCCATCGGGAAAAAAAAAATTGTGGACCACCGTGCCACATGAGTTTCACGTGTATGAAAACAAATTACGCACATATTACTGTTTCAACAATAAGTTCCTGCATTGATGATTTAACTTTTTTTTCTTTTTCTTGTTTTTTTTTTGTTTTTTTTTGTTTTTGTTTTTTTTTGCCCACTTCTTTTGTTATTGTATCCCTTTTCTTATTTATTTTGTTATATTTCGTTTGACCTGGTTTGTTCTGTTATTTTACACGACAGTAGCATCGGCAATAACTGAAACAACTCCCACCCCTCCCTCCTCCCTCCTCCCTCCCCCCTCCCTCCCCTTTTATATCTGAAAGAAACTTCTTACGCGGGCTGTTTTGAACCTCCACAAAAATCAATGACAACACCAGCCAGACGAGTGCGCGGGCCAGGTGCCAGGAAATGCTGTTTACAACTACATCTGTTTGTACACTAACCTATTTACACGAGTTATCTGCGAGGTTGGGCAGTTATTTTGCGGAGGAGTGGAGGTCATGGGTGTACATTTTTTACGTCTTTTTTTATGTGGCGGAGGCGGTACATGCTCCGAGTTCTGCAGGTATGGTGATAGCTGCACACACCGCCGTATCTAAGATACCACATACTTGTTTGTTGCAACCACGCAACAGGGATCGTTTCAACAGTTCTTCAGACAACGTTCCATATAACCGAAAAAATGAGTACCGAAGGCGCACAGACGTCAGTACCCTTGCAACAAGGGCCAAGGTGGTGAGATGGTCAATATTATTGGTAAATGGCACCCAGCTATCTCATCCCTATGCTGACACATAGTAACTATCATTTGTGTAGAATACAAGGGAAAAAAAGCCATGTAGTTTCGCGTCTAAAGATCGGCATGCTATTTGTTTATAAACTTATGTGTTTCTTTTTTTCTTCGTTTGTTTTTCCTGAAGACATACCGGCTACCCGGAGCAAGCCGAGGTAGATCGGCTGTCATATTGTTAGATGTCAAGTACAGGATACAGGGGCAATATGTGTAATTTGTCTTTTGTTACCGTTTGAGGTCACGTCGACATAAGATTGGAAAACATAATTTGTTTTTCTTAAATTTACACATGCCAGTTTGAGGTCGTTTAAAAAAAGTTCAGTTTAAAAACAAAACATTTTCTTATTCAACGATTATTATTATTATTATTATTATTATTATTATTATTATTATTATTATTATTATTATTATTATTATTATTATTATTATTATTATTATACAGAATGGACAGTGCATTTAGCCTAGTCAAGCGGACCACCTTCGATAATAGCAAAGAACATATTGGTACCATATTGATTTCAGTCAATAACCTGAGCAGATTTGAAAACAAACACGATTTCGCGTGTTATACCCAGTAAACACTGCGACGTTGGATAGACGTCGTACGCGACGTGTCACCACCGACAAGTTTTGATTGTTTATGGAAGTCGAAACAACGTTTTACCTTCCAAAGTTGGATCCACGATGCGTCAAGGTTGCAAGTGAGTGTCGGAATAACGTCTATCTCCCGACGTTGTACAGACGTCGTGAAAGCTACGATATATGGCTGTTGGGACATTGATAATCTAGAAGCATCACCTTGACAGCTATGACAATCATGGTGTAGTCACCCGTCCATCATAGCACCCTCACTTTTGGGTCGTCCTGTCACCCAGAATACGTATGAAGTTGATTACCATGAATATTTAAAAAACATAGGTGACTTGAGGGCCAAATTCCTATATTTTACGTCCGTGTTTTTGGTCTGCTTTCAAAGTGACCCAGTATAGCCACCATGTCTAGCTAGCCATAATACAAGGAATTTTTGGCCATCTAACGTCGATTTCCTGACGTCTATTCAACGTTGCATTGCACCAAAAACGTTGATCAAATGACGGAGAAAATTGCGATTCGGTTGCGAAGAGAAGTAACGTCTGAGCAATGCTGCTTAGCTAACGTTCATTCAACGTTGTGCCAAAAACATCTGTGTTCGCGACCAATCACAACCTAAGTAAAACCAGAGTTAATGTTCTAGTTTGGTCGAATCGACGTAGTAGCCTGAAATCGACGTTGAATGGACATTGGAATGTTCACTGGGAATATTTTGTACATTTTCGGCACAAGTTGACATTGAAAATATGTCGTGACGAGAAAACATCCTGTCAAAACTGAAAGCAGCGAAACCCACAGACGAACGCCGGACAAGGCAAAGCGACTGGCTGGCCCTCCCCATTCAGCAAGATTCGTTATATGGTTTCTGGAATCTAATCTGAAGCGAGATCATTTTCGCTACCGAGTAGCGAAAACTGCACTTGGGTCTACAGAAAATGCGATTCTCAGAACTTAAAAAAGAGAATGCTGTTATTAAAATCTTTTTTAAAAGTCATGCCAAGTTGCATCAAAACTAAATGCAACACAGCTTTTGACATGTTATATCCCAGTAAACAGAGACAACGTCGATTTGAGGTTACGTCAGTACAAAATCAAATCGCAATATTGAATCTGGTTGTAATGTGGTTTTGATTGGTTGCCTTGGATAATCAATGCTGTGTAAACGTTGATTTTGAACGCATGTAAACCAATTTCTGCAGCAGTAAATGTGGTTGTTATTTGGTTGTGATCACATGTGCGACCACAGATCATAGCCTACTCCACGTCTTTAACGAGGTTTATTACATATTTCGGGAAATGGACGATTTCTGTAGGCGTCGAGAAATAAACGTCGCAAAAGTGTCCGGGTCACAAAAAGAAAAAGCAGTCATGTTACTGTTAACGCTCACAGGAAAACTTAGTACTGACAATGACTGGTTGACTTGAAAATTGGCAAAAATCAGAACATGAAGTATGGGATATTCAGAAATGCGCCCGACCCCAATCATGAAAATTGGCTTCATGCATATCCTGCGTTACTCGATGGCACAAAGGGGTTTTTGAGGGAGCTGTGACTATTATTCCTTACGAAAAAATGTCTCTGCCAAATCTGTACATCGCATCCCTAGCCGTCTCAGAGGAGTTCATGTGACAAGGTTACAGTGCAAAACAAAAAAAACCAAAAAAAAAAAAAAAACAGGAATCATTCAACAAGACCTTACTGAATTATACGAATTCAATGAACTGTGGGGATTGAAAATTTTTGCGATAAAAAAGGGTACCTGTCATTGCTGCGGCTTTCTTTTCTGCGCCCAGCTCTTACCCAGCGGAGGGCGTGCATCTTCTGCGATGAATCGAACTCTCAATTCGTTATGTGTTTATAATTGTCTATTTGCTCAATATCTGCAACATAAGTACACACCTTTGTCTCGATGGCAAAACTGCGTTGTAAAAGTTTAGTGCATTTATATGTTGAAAATACGTCAAATCTGACCTAATTCAACTTTGGCCTGGATACTGCAGCCCTATTTCTCATTTCAAGGTGGTGGAGACAGATTTTTGCCCAGGTTAATGTAATAATAAACTCCCAAAATGAATTACAAGATACCTATCGATCAGTGACCTACAATTTTTCTGTCTCAAAAGAACAGGAAAAATGGGGAAGGGAGGGGGGGGTAGGGGAAGGGGGGCTGGAGAGAGAAAAGTAACAATGCGTTAATTAATGGCAAATAAAAAAAGCTGTGGAGCAGTAGACGATAGTACTGTAGACGACCCATGCAGTCAGTATACTGCACACACTGGTGCAGATTTGTTCTAAAATTGCACTGAGCACGCCATAGGCGTAGTGCACTGCGGCGCGGTTTCTCAATCAATTTTTTTTTTTTTTTTTTTTTGGTGTGGCATCGAGTTTAACCTAAAAACCGAACAAACAAAGGGTGTGCGTTTTAATTAAAACGTAGTTCACTATCACGGGTTTTTCAAAATGGTTCGAACTCATCGACCTGCTTTTCTTTTTCTTTTTTGTTGTTTTTTTTTTTTTTTTTTTTTTTAATTCTTAAAATGTCAAGTTTGTGTCTATCACGCAAATAACACGTAAGAGCCGCTCTGAGAATGTACGCAAACAAAGCCCGAGTGTGGCACCTTCGCTAAAAGCGTCATACTTTATAGAAACCACAAGCTAAACCAACGAGCGACTCAAATTGTAGCTTTCAAAACAGATTCAGTAATGCACGTAATTTTTGCATTAATATGTTGCTTCAAAAGAAAGCAGTGTTCGCGTTGCGAGCGCAAACTTATGGGAAAGTAGTTCCGGGCAGAAATTTCCAAATTGGACAGAAGATGTGGGAGCTGTGGGCCAAATTGACCGCAAAACCTAACAGGACGTAATTTTAAACACTCTTTACTTTTGTAACCATCTCAAAATTGGATGCGGGATTGCGAAAACTAAGCGCGCATTTAGACGCAAAATTTTAAAACCTGGTGCGAACGCTGTGAAATGTTGTGAAAAAAAATTAAGCACTGTGCACGTTCATGCGTAAAGTGACTTCCCTGTATTTCGCAAACACTTTAGAATCAGACGTTTAGCAATTTTGCGGTTTTTCGCGAACAATGCCTCCAGCATGCATGTACCGACTCGGTGTAGGAAACTTGAATACACACAAAGAGCCTATCAAAACTTGTTTGCGTGCCTGCCGCAGCGCAATTGATACCATGTGCTCGTGAAATGACCTGATTACACCAGTCTATGCTTTTTTTGGGCATATTTTTTGTAATATGATAGAAAATTGTACCCAGATAAATTTGCAATAGGAATGTTTGTTATGTTTTGCAACGTTTCATGTGTGGTACTTTTTTTCTGAGAAAAGCTTTCGCCCGCTGTACGCACTGGCGTCGAATTTCCATTGCACATCGCTGCACATTGTAAATGTATCAATGTCGACCTGGCTGTTATAATTGTCTGGCCAGAAATTCTCCGTGGAGAAAAATGGTGTCACAGGATGTTCACATGAAAAGAAACCCACCAGACGAAAGTGAATTATATAACAAAAAAAAAAAAAAGTTGAATTTGAAACGGCGATTGCACCCGGGCTGTTTTGGCCACATTACATGAATTCTTTGTCGCCAGGGTTTGGTGGTGAGAAGGAGAGTAATAGAAGGAAAAGCTGTTCACTTCGCTAATTTTATAGTCTCAATTTTTGACCACTGAACGTACAACTGCACACTGCAAACTCTTCGGACGTAACTACAAGAAATCCATTTAGTTACTGTGCATATGCAAACATGTGTGTGTGTGTGTGTGTGTGGGGGGGGGGGGGGGTGGCGGGGTGGATGGGTGAAATTTGTTGATATAGGTAAAACATGTAAAATATCCATCTCCTGTAAAAATGCAATCAATAAATGAAAGGGTAATTTTTAATTCATAGATCGAGCGCAGCTTTTCTAAATAGTTAAGTCGCCTTCCCTCACCCCTCCCCCAACACTACCGCCTTAACTAAAAAGCGTGATCTGTGCCTTAATTGTGTGTTATTTTCCCGAATATCATTTTTTTTCGGCGGAATGCAGTTCTGCCTTCACTCACACTCCCCCCCCCCCCCCGGTTGGAAAGGGTGTTTGTGGGGGGGGGGGAGAGGGGGAGGGGGAAGGGGCGTTTTCGATACTGAAAGAGCGGAGAATACGGTTGTATGTATATATCTTATGGGCGTATCTACCAGTCAAAATATTGTTGTTTTCTGGCAATCAGAAAATAGATATAATAACAAACCAAACGAAAACACCGGATCATACCTTTCGTTCTGTTCTATCGGATCGTTTGCATCATTTTGAAGTTGAATGCAACGTTTTGTTAATCAATTTAAATCAGTCACTCTAAAAGCGAGATAGAGATTTTTCATTCAATGCTCTCTTTTTTAAAATAAATTTTGTGTTTATGTATTTCGTCTAGAAACGAAAGACAGGAAACAACAAGTACCGTTTACGTTTTGAAGAGACGCAGTGACTCATGAAAGTACCCCGCCGAGTGATACACGTCAATCAAGCGACACCAATCAACTCATCGACCAATCAGGAATCACGTTGGCAGACTGAGACGCAAGGAAGCGTTTACGCGTTAAAGTATTCGTGATTACAACTCTAGACATTAAGCCAACAAATATATATATATATATATATATATATATATATATATATATATATATATATATATATATATATATATATATATATATATATATATATATATATATATATATATAAGTGTGTGTGCGTTTTGACTGGAAAGGAAAGAGCGCAGGAAAATATAAACTCTTTATTGCCACTAGAAGAAGTCTCTTTTCGTTTTATGTGATTTTTGCTTGGTTGGTGTTTTTGCATCCTTCACCATTTTATTATAACGAGACAGGAATTTTCCAAGCAGTTGTGAAGGCCTCCGATCCACACCCTACACAGGATCATTTTAAAAAGTATAAACCAAACAAGCCTTCACTATCAACCTCTCCCCCTTCCCTCCCCCACACACGTAAAAATAAATTTTATCAAAGCAATAATCAGTCCTAGAAGTGATGAAACTTTTTTTTTGAGATGCCCCTAAGTTTATTCTTAACTCATGAGAGCGTCCAAGCTTTAAAATAATTACGACACTAAAAATAGCCTGTCTCTGACGCTTAAACACAATGAATACCGCGAACTCCACCCACCAATCACACGACAGATTATGGCTATTTTAATGACTTTGTCCCTCAGGCTAAAATAACTCGGTCAATTCAGAACAAGCCAAAATTTCCGTTACAAGGTCAATGGGCCGCACATATCAATAAACAAGGTCAGTGAGACGCTTAGGCCATTACCAATCACCGCTTGGGAAAATAAATTACATCTCAGCGCCTTTGTGTGGCAAATGGTCACTGCCAAGGACAACAAAAATGACGTCTGTTGGGTTTAATGACCGCCTTCTTCTGTTGACCGCGATGCCGAAGACCGCTACACGCCCCCCCCCCCTTCACTCCATCCCCAAGCTACAAGGCCGCTTTTCAATGATAGATTGGTGTCGTCGAACATCTAAAATGGCCAAACCATCTGGGACCATCAATCACGGCTTCAAGAATTTGTTTGGGGAAACTCGCAAATATCTACAACGGATAAACTCCATAAAAAGCCAGGAGAAGTTCAGGAGTCCAAACGAAGTCCATTTGTAAGTAACTTAATTCAGGAATATTCACAAGGAAATACAAAACGAACCAAAACATATGAAGTAGATAAAGGAAAAGGAAAATAAACACTGTTTTGTTGTGTTCAATATCCCAGCAAATTAGGTTAGGTCAGCGACAGCGTTGGAATTGATGCGTCAATACACCAAATCATTTGTGCCCATTTACGCCAATGCATCAGATTATTTGTACCCATTTACGCGTAGCAAGTTCAACGTTTTACAGTTTGCCTGAAAACAGCAGACAGAGCCAATGAAGTAAAAGTTCATTGAATTTTACGGAATGTTTTTGGCCTCTCAAGTGTAATGCTTTTGGCCTCAACGTGTGAGGGTTTTGATCGCGCACACATAGCATTGAGATGTAGCATGTCAGATGCGGGTTCTTTTCATCAATAATTGATAGAGCAACAAGAAAACAAGGATGCATGTGCCACAGCCAAAGCATTCGTTATGGAACCAATTTAATCAAACATCAAACATCCATTTCATTCTAGTTATTTTTCAACCTTCTGTCGACTAGGTGACCTGCGAGCCACACACACACACAAACACACACGTGCCTGTGTCCGATTTCTGCGCCATTTAACCCGGGTGCAGAAGTGCCCTAGTGTACGCCCGTTCTACAGCTTCTTGGGGTGGGGATGCTGTACTTCAGTCGTCGCTTTGGGGGAAGGGGGGTGTAAGTTTATCAGTTGTTCTACATAGATAAACTGTGGAATAGGTTTTGCCCGATCTTTTCAATAAAAAAAATCTTTTCGAGTTTGCGCTCGCTCCTGTTTGGCTAATCAGATTGACCAAGAGTATCCGAACTACAATTAGAAAAATGTTTCTATTGTGCGTGATTCAATAAATATGAAAGGAAATCCTACGTAAAAGTGAAAACAAGCAAATTCGAAACTTTTCTTTTGCGAGTGAAAACTGAGACACCTCTTTTCCGAACTAATCTCAAAAGATCATCTCGAGCTGGGTTTGATGTCACCTCTCCCCCACCCCCCCCCCTCCTCCCGAACACAAAAAGTAAGTTTTAAAGAGCTATTGCAGAATCGAACATAAGATTTCAAGTTACGTTAGTTAGTTGAAATGGTTTGGTGAGCTTTTTTTTTTTTGTTTGTTTGTTTGTTTTGTTTGTTTGTTTGTTTTTTTTTTTTTTTTTTTTTTTGTTTTGTTTTTTTTTGTTTTTTTTTTTTTGTTTTTTTTGCTGGAAGAGACAGGTGGGAGGTAATGTTTCTGAATATCTTTTTTTGGTACGCCCTTGATGGCTGTCTAAAGTCAAGCAACGGACGCACCCTTGTGCACTGGAGTGAACTCTGTTGATGTTAACCAAGATGCCAATGTGTTTATTTCGATCAGTCTGCTAATGTCCTTGATATCTGCAAATGTTTTACACCATAAATAACACAGAAAAGAGGTCAAATCAGTGAGGAAATGCTTGTTAAAAAAACTCCCGGAAAATATCTGTCTACTATTAACCATTAACCTCCCCTTCCCCCAACCACGCTCTCTCTCTCTCTCTCTCTCTCTCTCTCTCTCTCTCTCTCTCTCTCTCTCTCTCTCTCTCTCTCTCTCTCTCGCTGTCTTACGAATTTCAGGCAAATAAAACATGACGACCTCACATTTATTCCTCGAAGCCCTTACATGTTGTAACAAAATATTGATGTATGAATCACAAAACAGAAATGTTTGCTTCGTGGATACTAACGCTAGACAAAGCAAGCCCTCATCTCGGCTTTGCACAATTTGCGTCACAGATATTCACGAAGAGTAGGTCAAGATAACAAAAACATGTTTTCAAGAAATTTAGGTGAATGCCCTTTCTGCACACTCAGCCTGTTTGCCCTTGCTAATGCACCCCCCCCCTCCCCCTTCCCCCGAAAAAAAGAAAGAAAGAAACCTTGCTAACTGCAAAACTGCCGAACTCCTCTCAACATTTCCATGTCAGAATTATAGTCAGAATGACGTCTGCGCGCATGAAAAGCCTTTCTTTTTGTCTTCCGGTTTCAAGAATGAAATTGTTTCGAATGAACTTTCTTAGAGGTATTGACGCTAAATTATATATATATATATATATATATATATATATATATATATATATATATATATATATATATATATATATATATATATATATATATATATATATATATATATATATATATATATATATATAATTTGTATATGTCGTGCTTGTATCAGGCACGGTATCCAGACAGAAGGGCCTTGGACAAAAGGGCCTTGGACATAAGGGCCTTTCCCATAACGGCCTTTCCCAAAAAGGCCTTTCCCAAAACGGCCCTAAATGAAAAGTTGGACAAAAGGGCCTTGAGAATTTTTTCTAGGATTTCGAGTTTTAATTATTTAATAAAATATGTAATAAAATAAAAAAGTAAAAAAACAGGCTTCATGGTGTTTTTAAAGATAACTGCCTTGATGCTTTGTTTCAATTACTTCCCATCACTCTCTTGAAATTTTCGAAGCACTGTGCCACAGGTTAATCCCTGTTTGTACCAATCACTGTCTTGATGTTTTACTCCTTGTAAAGACTCTTTCAATTACTTCCCATCACTGTCTTTAGATGCCAGATTTCGGAGTCATTGTGCCACAAAAGATAATCTCTGTCCTTTGTTTCGTTCCTCTGCACTGTGCTGTTTTAACACACGCGCTAATCCGGATGATGTTGGCGTGTCAGTGTCTTGCCGATATATGAGTTCTGAATTTGAGGTCTTTATTTGAACTGTGACCGACAGCAATGAATACAAGACAAAGAAAAAAAATTGTCTCGATGAATCAGGCAATAAAATCAATAAACTTTGTTTTTGGAGTTGTTATTTTATTACACAAAAAATAAAAATAATTTTGAGGACCATATCCAAAAATAATTTGTCAAGGCCCTTTTGTCCAACTTTTCATTTAGGGCCGTTTTGGGAAAGGCCCTTTTGGAAAAGGCCGTTTTGGGAAAGGCCCTTATGTCCAAGGCCCTTTTGTCCAGGGCCCTTCTGTCCCGGATTCATCAGGCACCAATGAAAAAGGCAAGGAAATAAATTTTATCGTACAATTTGTTGCTTGCCAGAATGTAAACGAAGTGCAGTACGAGGTCGCATCTGTCAATCATGGAGTTTAATAAATTCTCCATTGCAAGGAAAGCCTTATGCGAACCACACACAGCTCCTTCGTACCAAAATGGCGAGGCCATGGGAAAAGTAGACCATAGTTCAGCTGATTGAGTGACACCTAGTGGCTGAGTCCTTGGTTTGTTTGTTGAAGCAGCAGTTATTTTATTAACGCAATCAAGGTTAAAATCTTACACATCGTGTTTAATATATAGTATGCAGTTAAAAAAAGTAAGTGGATTGTGTGGTAATGCTCTTGTAAACAAACGCAAGGATTCGCCCTTTGGAAGCCTTTTAGTAAAAAAAATGTATTGGAAAAAATATCCCTCCCGAGCTACTCAGGGTTCATCCAAATTACCCCACCAATGAGCGTCACGCCATTTCTCCCCCTGTTTGTTTTGGGCAAGGTTCATCCGAAGGGTGCCAGGAGAGTGTCTTTGTTAACAACGGTGCCCTTACTAAATAAGAAGCACAAGGGAACCTGCGTCATTGACCTTAATTTGATTGGTTGGGAAGAATCTAGACGGAGGTGAATGACTCGCCAGAAATGTATACAACACAGCTCATTCTCTTTTTATACATTTTCAATCTGGCGAGAGAAAAGGAGCTATTTTAAGTACACAAAAATCCAATAAAAGATTTTTTACAACAAATCTTCTCAAGCTATTTCTTTTTAATATAGAAAACACTAAGAACAGCACACTTAAGTGAGCAGGAGACCCAGAGTCATTAACGAGAGTAAAAAATAGACAGGCCTGCTCATTGTCCGGAGACGTCGATAACGACCATGGGAAGTGGAGGGAAGGGGTTGCTGGGGGCAACAGACCTCTTACGTAGAAAGTGAACTTATAACCGTGAGCCAATCGTTGTTCAGTTTGTTTGTTTTTTTTATTTATTTATTTTTTTATTTTTTGTTTAAATTCAGAACATTTCCCATATTCGAATATCCTCATACTCGGAATGTAAAATATCAAACTTCTAAAATCGCATTGTCTATCAGACGTCGTTGTTTGAACGTTGGATAGACGGTGAGATTCGGATTTACATGAAAGTCAAACTTTTTTCCGTTGTAGAACCAACCAATCAAAATACAACTTGCCATATTATTACCCCCTGGGAATGATAGCCATGATAGGTGTTTCAGAAAATAAATCAAACTGTTTATTTAAGCATTAAAATCTGAGAGGGGCGCAAATTTTTATCTCCTCCGTTTCAATTACAAACATCAAAAGTGACTTCAAACATATTTTGATACAGGTATCTCATAAATGTCGATTTCCTCATGTTCATACAACGATCTTTTCCTGCATCTATTCAACGTCACCCTCCCGACTACGGGTAGGCGAGTTTCAAAAACCACCAAATCCCAGCGTTTTTTCTATCGTCGCTTTATCACTAGGTGATTTTTAAAATTGCTCGTCCTTCAATTTAGTTGGCCAGTTCGTCTCTTCGAAATACCGGTAATTTATTTCTCTTTCTTCATTTTAGAATTAACCACAGCAAAGCAAATTCCAAAATTTCACCCTTCCCCGAAAAAATAAATTAATAAATAAAATTTCCACATTTGTTTCGTATAGACAGTTTTGCGCAACAATGTTTAACAATGTGTTTGGACTTTTTGCACCCAGTAGGGGGAAAATAAGGGTTCTGGGTCACTTTGTGACGTCATACTGTCTGGAAATGACGTCATACTGTCTGGAAATGACGTCATCATGTCTGGAAGTGACGTCATAGCGTCTGGACCGGAAGTGCTGTCTAGACCGGAAGTGACGTCATCATGTCTGGACCGGAAGTGACGTCATCATGTCTGGACGGGAAGTGACGTCATCATGTCTGGACCGGAAGTCATGATAAGCGTTAGGATAGGCGCGACCATCTGTGACGTCATCATGGCGTCATACTGAGATGATGCTGTCTGGAGCGAAAGTGGTTTGGCCGAGTCAATCAACATGAAGCCAATGAACCCGACCTGTCAATCAGTGTAACCATGGCAACAGACCCCCCCCCCCCCCCCCCTCGAGATTGTGATTTTTGCATATTTATCCGTTTCAGACGATTCTGAACATTTTTCATTTTTTTCGACCCCCCCCCCCCCCCCCTCGAAATTGTGATTTTTGCATATTTATCCGTTTCAGACGATTCTGAACATTTTTCATTTTTTCGACCCCCCCCCCCCCCCCTCGAAATTGTGATTTTTGCATATTTATCCGTTTCAGACGATTCTGAACATTTTTCATTTTTTCGACCCCCCCCCCCCCCCCCCCCCTCGAAATTGTGATTTTTGCATATTTATCCGTTTCAGACGATTCTGAACATTTTTCATTTTTTCGCCCCCCCCCCCCCCCCCTCGAAATTGTGATTTTTGCATATTTATCCGTTTCAGACGATTCTGAACATTTTTCATTTTTTCGACCCCCCCCCCCCCCCCCCCTCGAAATTGTGATTTTTGCATATTTATCCGTTTCAGACGATTCTGAACATTTTTCATTTTTTCGCCCCCCCCCCCCCCTCGAAATTGTGATTTTTGCATATTTATCCGTTTCAGACGATTCTGAACATTTTTCATTTTTTCGACCCCCCCCCCCCCCCCCTCGAAATTGTGATTTTTGCATATTTATCCGTTTCAGACGATTCTGAACATTTTTCATTTTTTCGACCCCCCCCCCCCCCCCTCGAAATTGTGATTTTTGCATATTTATCCGTTTCAGACGATTCTGAACATTTTTCATTTTTTCGACCCCCCCCCCCCCCCCCCCCCCCCTAGGCGAGCAACATTCTGTCAAGTCAGCTTCAGTTCCATCAGAGGGGTATATAAGGGATGAGCATACAGCAGTGACAGTCATTTCGGTGAGTGGAGCAAGGAAGTACAATTTGTAGAACTACAATTGGATCACATCAGATCAAGGGATGGCATCCAGTGACAACTATTTCGGTAAGTGTTTATTGAAACTTTATAAATAAAAAGTGAACTTTGTAAACAAACTTTGTAAACAAACTTTGGTTATTTGCTTAA